>CM021100.1:500082025-500596285 GCA_007115665.2 Sequoiadendron giganteum
ATTAAATAAATTGATACATTTATTTAATTTAGCTAGGAAATGGTAAAGGATAAAGTATTTAATTAAATACTTTTATAAACCTTAGAGAATGGGATAATATTAATTAAATATGCCATTTAATTAATATAAATGAATTAAAAGAATAAATGATAGGATTTTGACCATATGGGAGTGGTCAAATTTGGATGTCTACAACGTCAACACCACAATAACCTTCACAATATCCTACACCATCATTTACGCCATACAACACCCCATCATATCAGAACCCCACATACAATTTATCTGCTTTTCCACCATACATTCCTCTACCAAGCCTGCAAGATGATATGGCATCACAACTCAAGGCATTAACACAATAAATGCAGGATATGAGAATGGGAAAAATGAAGAAGCCCTATACACAAAACTTATGCCCATATCCATTCGATCGAAATATCACAATGGTACCATTCCCTCCCAATTTTGAAGTCCCAAAATTTGATAAATACAAAGGGAGAGGAAGTCCTATGGACCATGTCAAATAATTTAATGGCATGTGTATGGAGATTGCCTACAATGATTCATTGTTGATGTGCCTCTTTCCATGAAGCTTGATAGGACCAACCATTGAATAGTTTTCTCAATTATCTCTCGATATCAAAACCTTCCAAGAAATTATTGATAAATTAATAGATCACTTCTCCTTTAATCTTGAAATGGACGTAAGCCTAGAAGATTTGTACACTCTCAAAAAAAACAAAGGAGAATCACCAATTTCTTGTAGTGGTGGAGACAAAGAGCTAGTAAGAGCAAGTGGCCCATTCCTGATGAAAAACAAGTGGGGATTATCATAGAAAATATAGATCCAAATCTATCCTTCTACTTAAAGATGTAGTGCATTACCTCTTATGATGAGCTTTTCCCTAGAGCCCTTAACATCAAGAGAGCTCTAGTCTCACAGGGAAATACTCAAGCCTACAAATACAACTGCTCATCAACTAGTTCAAATGATAAGCCTCATGTTTGGGCTAAGAACAAGAACATAAAAAATGATGGTGTGGTAGATGCTAAGGTGGTCCTAAGTGCTCCTAGGCCAAACAAAAGTCAAATAGCTAATTCTCAACTGACTGTGCAACAAACAACACCATCACAAAATAATTAGGTCAACAACACCAAAATGCAACAATGATGAACTCCCAACAAAAATAACTATCTAAAATGCAAGTACACAGTTTTTGGAACCCATTGAAACCATCATGAAGAAGTTGGTAGAATCAAACCTAATAATACTTCTCAATTTCAAAAACCACCCTAGTACAACAAAAAATATCTTTGTGAATTTCACAAAATCAAAGGACACAAAACATCGAACTATATGAGGCTCAAAAATATTATCCAAGATCTTATCAAGAGTGAGGAAATATATATTGTAGTACCAGCTGGCAACCATGGCCTTAAGATATATAAGAACCCTATGCTAGATCATAGCAAAGGAAACAACACTGGAAAAGCTAGGGATTACACAAATGTTCAACATACTTATTCTAATGTAGTCGCTTCCTGCGATAGTGTCATCATTGTCGTCACCATCAAAGGGCCTAGTGTAGAGTGTGGAGTCACCACACAACGTGGAAAATTCACCATCCAAGGAATTTCATCTCAACCTAGGTCACAACCTCCATTATCAACATAAAACTGTAGTGAGTACAGTCTCCTACATCAACTTAAGAAGACCCCCATACAAATTTCCATCTTAGAACTATTGAGGCTATCACCTGCACATCGAGAAATTTTAGAGAAGGCTTTATCTTCGTCATCTGTCCCTAAGGATATTGATACAAATGATTTCAAGTTATGGTATGTTATATCACTAAACATCTTCTCACCTTCTTAGAACAAGACCTACCATCGCAGCCATCTCATAATTGTGCTTTGCACCTTGAAGTCATTATTCATAAGAACAAGGTTAAAAGAGTCTTAGTAGATGGAGGTGCTAGCTTGAATTTTTGCACCCTTCAGTTGATCAAGGACATAGGCTATTCAAAGGATACTATTGAGAAAGAAAAAATTACCACCATCAAAGCATATGATGATCAAGAGCGAGTATCACAAGGCATCATTGCACTACCCATCAAAGTGGGACCTATCATTGTAGAAACTACATGTCAAGTGTTAGACATTGATCTCCCCTACAACATCCTTCTTAGTCGACCATGGATCCATGCTCTAAATTTTGTAGCTTCAACCTATCATCAATGTTTAAAGTTTCCTTTTGAGGGCAAAGAAGTTACCATCCATGGCAATCCTGAGCCTTTTTACTATTGCAAGAACCTTGAGGCCAAGTTTTACAAGATACCCTAGATCCCTAAGAATGATGAAGGGCCTACAAAATCCTTTTGATTTGTTGACCCATCATCCCTTGCATCGACCTCAGAAGGAAAAACACCCATTGTGCAAAAAATTATCGACATCAAAGCAATGATCTAGAATGATGGTTGTGGAAACTATAAACTAACGAAGGATACTTTTGTGTTGGGGTAGCTACCTCTCTCTCCAAAATCTCATGAGAAACCTACACCTAGCAATGATGTCCTTGGAACAATAAAAATGGAAACTACTACCTTCACCAAGTGGGGGGATTTAAACAAAGAAGATCTCAATGAGGAAGATGTCTCTAAACTGTTATTCCAAGATGAAAGATCCATCCCCATTCTTCCATGGAAGATGAAAACAAAGGCTTGTAGCTAATGAAGAGTTGGGGATACAACAAGAACAAAAAAATAGGACAAAATGATAATGGGTTGCTAGAACCCATCATTCCTGAGAAACATCCAAAGAATCTTAGCTTAGGATGTACTAGTAAGGTTACCCTTATTGGCAAAGGTACTTCAACTAAATAGGCTAAGGCTTCCTCTAAGTTACCAACATCGTGTGATACTACCCTAGATGACTTCCCCCTTGATGGTGTCGACCTATTTGAGAATAACTCCCTTTTTATGATATCCACAATATCCTTCACCCCAAGTGATCAACCAATTGAAATACACCTAGTATACCCACAACTCATTGACTTGGACCAACGAGGACCGTTGATTCTAGATTTATTCAAAAATGATGAATAAATCTCATAATTCATGGGACTCCATGCCAACCTACCATGGGTAGATCACAAAGCAGGTTTTGACATAGATCTCAACACAAGGGCGTACTATGGGGATATGATTGAATCCTTTAGTCACAAAATTGATGACATACAACTAACATGCAAATATTTGAGTGAAAACCACATTGTGGCAGTTTTTCATCCTAAAATAGTAAAAAGAAAGGGCATATCCAAGGGTGAAAACCTCTATGAGGTGCCTAAGGATGAGAGATTCAATATCCCCCTTAGTGTAATGCATCCAGAAAAGTCACCAGTATTGGCAAAAAAGGCCACTCTAGCCAATGTGGGAATAGAAGAGGCACCAAAAATCACTTTCTATGTTGAATCCTTGTTGGATGAAGAATAGAAGAACCTAGCAATATTCTTGAAAGAGTGAAGAACCAACTTTGCATGGTCATACACAAATATGTTAGGGCTCGATCCAGAAGTAGTTGTGCATTATCTAGCAATCTATCTTGAAGCTAAACCACTGAAGTAGAAATTAAGAAAGATGCACCCTCAGATAGCACTCTTGGTGAAACTTGAGTTACAAAAGCTTCTTGACATTGGATTCATCCAACCGATATATTATCTTGAGTGGGTTTCAAACCTGGTACTAGTCTCCAAACCCACTTGGGGCATTAGAATATGCATGGATTTTAGAGATTTGCATACAACATGCTTGAAGGATGATTTCCCTCTTCCTAACATCAACATCATCATGGACTTAATATTTGGGCAAGAAATTCTATCACTCATGGATGGTTTTTTAGGCTACAATAAAATCATGATCACCAAGGAGAATCAACAAAAGATGTATTCACTTGTCCATGGGGAACATATTGTTGGAACATGATGACATTTGGGTTGAAGAATGCAGGAGCAACCTATCAAAGAGAAATGACCCTCATCTTTCATGACATGATCCACAAAACAATTGAAGACTATGTGGATGATATTTTGGAAAAATCAAAGAAAACGAGTGAGAAAATAGAAGTAGTGGGACCCATCTTCAAGAGACTCAAAGAGTATAAGGTACAGCTAAATCTTAAAAAGTGTTTCTTTGGGGTTACATCAGGGAAGCTTCTTGCCTACATCGTATCACAAAGAGGAATAGAAATTGATCCAGCAAAAGTGAAATCCATCCTAGAAATGGAACAACCACAAACATTGAAGTAGATGAGAGGGTTACAAGGAAGTTTGCAGTCCATCAGAAGGTTCATAGCACAGTTGTCAGACAAGATCCACCCTTTCTCACACCTTCTTCATAAAGGAATAATTTACAAGTGGGATGATAAGTGTGATAAAGCTTTATAGTAGATCAAGTACTACTTATTGACACCTTTAGTTCTCATTTCAGTGATACCAAACAAACCATTGATCTTATATATCTCAGCAACATCAACAGCACTAGGTGCTCTTCTAGCACAACATGATGAAAATGGAAAGGAAAGAGCCATTTATTACATCAGTAGGACCTTGGTGGGCTATGAAATGAACTATTCATCCATTGAGAAAGCATTCTTAGCAGTATTTTTGCTTCACAAAAATTATACACTACATGTTGTCGCGTCAAATCAAACTTATTACAAGGATCGACCCATTAAAAAACCTGTTATCTAAAGTAACTCTCATTGGATGAATGGCCAAATGGGTAATGATCTTGATTGAATTTTGCATAGAGTACCTGGAGAAGAAGACAATCAAAGGACAAGTGTTTGCAGACCAATTGATAGATGCACTTATTTATGCAGAGAATCCAATGATATCTAAATTCCCTGATGAATCAGTGTTCCTTGTCAATGTAGCAGATCAATGGAAAATGTACTTTGATGGATCGTTCACCCAACATGGATCAGGGGTGGGTATTATTTTTATTACCCCTCAAGTTGATTGCATTCTGAAGTCATATAGGCTATCATTTCCATGTACTAACAACATTTTGGTATACAAAGCCTTGATCACAGGTCTAAGAATAGAATTTCAATGGTAGATACAAGAGTTGAAAGTCTATGGAGACTCACAGCTAGCTAACAACCAAGTCAATGACAACTAAAAAAATAAGGATCATAAGATTACTCCTTATAAGAAGATGGTAGAAAATTTCAAGGACTTTTTCATTCATATAAATTTTGAGCAAATTCCTCGCATGAACAACTAAGCAATAGATGCTATGAAGACAATTGGATCATTGTTAGACATGCCACATAATGTCCCTAAATGTGAATTCTTGGTAGAACAACTTCTCATACCAACTTTTGAAATCCCAAAATCTGAATTTGTGTGTTTCATCATTGGTCCTAGATCCCTATGGTATCATGATATATTCACCTACCTTAACAAAGGAACCCTACCAGATGATATCACCTCCAACCTTAAAAAGACTTTTGTTAAAAATATATCCCAATTTATGATCCTAAGTGATGCCTTATACCACCAAAGCATCAAGGGGACATTGTTACGATGTCTTAACTAAGAGGAAGCCTTGACTGATTTAACAGAAGTACAATATGGCATATGTGGTTCCCATTCTAGTAGTATGACTATAGCTAAGAAATTGTTGAGGACGGGGTACTAATAGCCAATCATGGAAAGAGAAGCCCATCAATACATGTAGAAGTGTGTCCAGATTCAATAGCATGGAGATCTTATTCATGCTCTAGATCAGAAGTTGCAACCAATGGTCACACCTTGGCCTTTCTCGTAGTGGGGGCTTAACCTCATAGGAAAGATTACTCCAACCTCATCTAATGGTCACAAGTTTATCATCCCAACCACTGAATACTTTACCTAGTGGGTCAAATCCATTCCTATTACCTACATAACGGGAAAGAAAATTGCTAAATTTATCTTGAATTACCTTATATATCGTTATGGTGTTCTGTAAGCCCTTATCTCAAATAATGAAACACCCTTCAAGAATCAGAATGTGAAAGAGCTATGCCAAATGTAACTCATATTTTTTGGATTTAATGCTAATGTTGCACAGATTAAAACAATTAACTCTAATCTAACAAATAATCTAAATAAAAACAACAAAGAACGAATAAGTAAACAAGATTAAACTAAACAAATAAACTGGAAAGCTCTCACTGAATATGTGTCTACTTCCTCAATTTATCTTGATTGTCCTTCTCCATTTTGTTGTATCATCATTCTTTCCCTCAGATTTATGTGTTTGATGCAAGTATAACTTCATCGAGTGTCTAAGCAAAATATCAAAGATTGTTTCTTCTCAAAAGTATTGATTTCGGGAGGAGGAATAATGATAATGACAGGCCTTTTATAGATTTTGGGTTTTTGAACGATCGGCTCAAATTCGAAAGAGAGATCAACGATTGAGATTGATGAATTTCATGTGATGTCAATTTTATGTCAGTCAGAATGTGAGTTAGGAATTTTGCAGGATAAAGATTAAATTAGAACGATAACTTAATCTTTAGTTAAGAATCTTTGAAAATAGAAGAAATAGACTTTGAATGGCAAAGACAAATTTGGAACTCGACTTTGAATGCACACATGAATTAATTAATTAAATAAAGATATTTAATTAATAAATGTGTTCATGCATTAAATTAGAACTAGTTAACTGACTGATTGTGACAGAGAGTCCTCTCATAGAGGCGATCAGATATTGAATCCAGAGATAACTAGCAGATTTAAAATAGATCTCGAGTCAAAAGGTGAGTGAATAATTATAGGTAAAGGGGGTTTAATTATATGCCGACTGGGGCACCATCTAGTACGGCGAGAGACCATTTATGCCCTTGTCGTTGGAACAATGAGCGTGATTCTTGGGCTTTCCCCAAGAATCCACTTTTATATACCGGCTGGAAGTCGCTTGGCATCTAGCGTGCTACCGGTCTGAGTCATCTTGGGGTGAGTACTTTTTCCCACCAAGACAGACCCAAGTTCTAGAGTCGGTAACCATTTCTCTTGCACCCAGGATCGAATGAATGTGCAAGGGGAGAGGATACTTCGATATACCGAATCGGTGGTTCTAGACTAACATGAACAGACACAAAAAGCACTGGTAAATTTTTAAACCCAAATGAGATTTTCTACACTATCAGACATAAAAGTTCGAAGATGAAATTAAAGCAAAAATTTAAAGACATTCATCATGGTCCTGCATGCAAATGATTAATAGTTTATCTTCTTGCGTCTTCAGCTTTCGTCTTGTAGAAAAAGACTTTTGTTTCTTTGTCTTTGGTCTTCTTCACTTCGATTTGCAACAACTAAGTTATTCCTCAACACAATTACGAACAAATGTTAGCTAAAAACTGAAAAAAACTAAAAAAAAATGATTAATGACAATGCGAATGTACGGAAAAACTAAAAATATTTTTACCAGGCAGATGTGGCTTTTTGAGCCACAGATGTGGTGCAATGTTGATAGATGGATGCGGCTCGGCATTGACAGGTGGATGTGGCTCGGTGTTGATAGGCGGATGCGGTTCGGAAGGTTTTGGATGCGGCTCGTAATGACAATTGTGTCGCTTTATGTCTCTGATGTGGCTCGGGAATACAGATGTGTCATTTTTTGTTGAAAGATGTGATGCATCATATGATAATCTGCAAAACAAAATGGAAAATCAAAAATGAAACGCACGAGTTTGAAAGTCGGATTCATGTTGGGTTCACCAAATGTAACTCAATTTTTTTAGATTTAATGCTAATGTTGCACAGATTAAAACAATTAACTCTAATCTAATAAATAATCTAAATAAAAACAACAAAGAACGAATAAGTAAACATGATTAAACTAAACAAATAAATTGGAAAGCTCTCACTGAATATGCGTCTACTTCTTCGATTTATCTCGACTACCCTTCTCCATTTTGTTGTATCATCATTCTTGCCCTCAAATTTATGTGTTTGATGCAAGTATAACTTCGTTGAGTGTCTAAGAAAAATATCAAAGATTGTTTCTTCTCAAAAGTATTGATTTCAGGAGGAGGAATAATGATAATGACAAGCCTTTTTATAGATTTTGGGTTTTCGAACGATCGGCTCAGATTCGAAAGAGAGATCAATGATCAAGATTGATGAATGTCATGCAATGTCAGTTGTGTGTCAGTCAGAACGTGAGTTAGGAATTCTACAGGATAAAGATTAAATTAGAACGATAACTTAATCTTCAGTTAAGAATCTTCCAAAATAGAAGAAACAGACTTTGAATGGCAAAGACAAATTTGGAACTCGACTTCGAATGCACACAAGAATTAATTAATTAAATAAAGATATTTAATTAATAAATACACTCATGCATTAAATTAGAACTAGTTAACTGACTGATTGTGATAGAGAGTTCTCTCATAGAGACGATCAGATATCGAATCCGGAGATAACTAGTGGATTTAAAATAGATCTTGAGTCAGAAGGTGAGTGAATAATTAGTCAACTAGATGACAGAGGAATGTGACATAAATAATTAATTATGAACTAAATATTAATTTAATTCAACATTCAAAAATGAAATATTTAAATTAAATAAATAAAGATAATTTATTTAATTTGATTATTGAAAAGGTGGAATTGAATAATTAAATAATAAATATTTAATTATAATTGAAAAGGTTAAAGGGGTAATTAAATACTAAATATTTAATTATAGATAAAGGGGGTTTAAATATTTAATTTTGAAAGAAGAATTAATTAGTTAGCGACATAATTAAATAAACATGATTTATTTAATTAATCAAAGTTGAATATAAGTCATAATGAATTAATTAAAAAGGGGTATTTAATTAATAGAGGAAATATGTATTAGAAAGGGTAATTAAATAATTAACATTATTTAATCATGACCATGGACATTAGAAAATTATGTCGAAGGTGGTACTCACAGGCCTAGACCAATTTTCGATGTCTACACCAAATATTAAACATCCATCATCGATTCTCTACCCCATATTACCCCCAAGGCAATGGTCAAGTTGAGGCTACAAACAAGACCATTCTAAAGATCCTGAAGAAAATGGTCAATAAAGCTGGTTGTGACGAGCATTTGCAATTAAATCCCACCCTTTGAGCCTATTTAACTAATATCCACACACCTACGGGTGCAACCCCTTTCTCCTTGGTCTATGGACCAGAAGCCATCTTGCCTATTAAGGTTGATCTTCCATCACTATGAGTTTCACTAAAGAATCTGATCATTGATGAAGAATACATAGTATCTTAGCTAAATGAGCTATAATTCTTGTATGAACATCATCTTGACACCCTTAATCACTTTCAAGTATATCAAAACTGATTAAAATGGAGCTATAACAAGAAGATCAAGTGTCATTCTTTCCAATTAGGAGATCTTTTCCTAACATAGAATTAGAAAAATCTTCCAAATCAGGATTGTAAAGGAAAGTTTGAGCCTAACTGGTTAGGTCCCTTTGTCGTCACAACAAGCTATGGATCAGGAGCATATCAATTGTCAACTCCTAAAGGTGAACCCTTGTAGGAACCAACCAATAGTCTACATCTTAAAAAAAATTATTCCTAGTCCCTAAGGGTGTAAATCTGAAAATACGAAAAATGAGCAAAAATCCAAAAACATAAGAAAAATGATTGAAAAAGTAAAGAAAAACAATCATCCTCTAGTGAAAACCACTTCGGTGGCTCTTTGGTCAAGTACCTCATTGAAATCTTGGAAAACAGGTGCCTCGAGTAAATAAAGCACCTCCATCTACCTTTGGCTTTTTATCCTATCATTCTTAGCATCACCTCCATCCATCACATCATTTATCCTATTTATTCCATCACCCATTCACATATGTATCATAGCTTGATATTGTAAAGTATCATATCCCCTTAGTATTATTTGGCATATTCCAAAGGTTGACTTTTCCTACCTGTATCAAGGTAGTCTATCACATCATGCTAGGGGAAATTCATTATGGATCATATTGGGTTCTTGTATATCTTAAAGTTATCAAAAATTGCAATTGAAAAATCCAAAAACATTCATCAAAATCCAAAAACACTTGCAAAATTAGAAAATCCAAATACATCAAAATATTGTACAGCTAAAATCCAAAAATATTTGAAAATTATAGTCAAAATAAAAAAATATCCAAAACACATCAAAATACTTAAAAGGGTCAAAACATCAAAAAATCCAAAAATAATACCTTGTCGAACTATGAGTCTCTGAGCTTGAACGTAGGCAAGGCCATCATTGGTGTGCCCTTGAGACACCCTAGGTTATTCCTTTAGGATTTCATCATAATAAACTGGCATTCCATCAATTGTCCATCTCTCATCATGAATAAGTCAAGTCAGTCAAACTACGTGGTCTCTGCATGTATAACGTAGGCAAGGCTAATCTTCGATCGACACCCAAGGCCCCTAGGATAGTCTTTTAGGTTAGGTTCTTGGTCGAAAAACTTAAAAAATTCCTTAACATTCAAATATTGAAAATCTCAAAAAAAACATTTAAAAACTTAGAAAATCCCTAAACATTCAAATATCGAAAAATCTCAAAAACATTAAAAACTTAGAAAACAAAAAATATTCAATTTTTTTTTTTAAATCCCTAAACAATTGAAAACTGAGAAACCACAAAAACATTTAGAAAACCTCAAAAAACCCTAAAAAACCTCAAATAATCAGAAAACCAAAACATTCACATAAACTTTCAAAAAGACCAAAATCAACCTCAAAACATTTTTAAAATACCAAAAACATTGAAATATTCCAAAAATCCAAACCCATTCATCCCATTCCACTTTCACCCACAATAAACCTCCATCCATAATAAATTGATCGTCATCTCCAAACCTTTGTCAAAACAAGTAGAAAACAAGTGTCACAAGTCATAAAGTGAGAACCTAAGTGTCAAAATCTAAATTATAGATCATAGGTAAGTGAGTCGATGAAGTTTGTATCAATGGCTTATCAAACACCTCATCCTAATCAAACCATCTAATAACATGTCCTAGGATGCATCCTTCCTGCAATGGACATCAACATCAGAAATCAACCTAGCTAAACTAAACCGGTAAGAGATATCGTTAACACTGACTATTTGTCTTTGATTTTTTCTTTTGATTTATTGTATTGACCCATTTTGAGGACCTCTTGATGATGTCTAAACGATTTAGAGAGAAAGGAATGGGGCATCAATCATTATCTTTCATTTATTGTGCTTGTTGGTATTCTTGTAAAATAATCTTGGTGCATACTTGCTTAGTTGTGTGTAGGGAGTTTTTTTGGAGTAGATTGTTGACTATTGTGTACACTTTGGTCCAATGTATTCTAAACTACTAAGCTACATTCCAAAAAAAAAATTCATATGTCAAGATGTCAACAAGAACTATCCTATCTATTTTTAGAGTCAAATTCCATTACACTAGATACAATGCCATCTTGGTTATTAATACATTGATGCATCGTGTCTACACAAGCAAGCTAACCTAGTGGCTGCTCAACTCACCCCTAGTTGATGGTTGATCCTTAGCTCTAGGTGGTACTTCACTCCCCTATGAGAATTCAAGTCGTCTCATCACCTGAGGAACATCAACTATGGTAATGCATGCAATAGTAGCTAGCCTATGTCACTACCTCTCTATACAACTGAGCAGCTACAGTTTGTCCCTGTGATGTAATTTTCACTTCCTCTAACTACATTATCCATCAAATATCCTGGGCTAGTTGTATGTCCAGTTGTCGCCACAACTAGACCTCATGATCCCATTGTGCAGTCATGGCCTGAAGCTACTATTCTAGCTGATCTCGCTCTACTTGTAGCTGATCTCTCTCATCTATAACAACATGTATCTATGTTTGTAGTTGGGAATATGGCTATATAGGTGGAGGTAGTGGTGCCCTTGGAACCTATCCATTATTTTTTTGATGCTTTGGGTCTTGATGACCCTGATCCTACTGCTGCTACTGGTTCCATCACCTGACACCTAGACCCTATCCTACTCTTAATCATGATATCCCTAGCCTTGGCCCCCATCCCTGCCTCCATCTCGGTTGCCATCTCAACCTCGACCTCTGCCTCTTCCTCTACCTTTTCCTCTGAGGTATACCCCCACTAGATCTATCAAGCGTGTAGGTGGCCTGAACCACACATCATAGACTGGGGTAGTCCCCACATTTGGAAGGCTTTGATCATATGTCCATGGTTATGAGATGAGCTATCTAAAATCATTGATCACCATAATGGGATCAATGAGGGCTCCCCACTGCACCTCTCTCTAAGCTTTGGAAAAAATTCCAATATAATCATCTACTGGCACATCTTGTACCTCCCCAAGCTATCAATCAACACAGTCTAGGAGGTATCACTCAGTGATTGTGTGCTCTCTACCCTGCATGTACCAAGTCTTACAAGAAAAATCTATCTACTGTTGATCATCATACCACCATGAATGTTATAGCCACAACCTCCACTTGAATACCATCATGTCATCAATGACACAATGTCAATATGGCAAACTTGTGGGGCTCGTGTGTCGCAATGTAAGTGATACTACATATGTGAAGACGAAAAGCTCATCCTAATGAATGCTAGAACTACCAAGGTCCTCAACACTGCAATATGCTCGTATGCCCATATATGAAGCAAATTCACACCTACTATGATGCTCTGATCCTCTTGGTAGATGGCTTCGTGCATATCATGGTACAAGGAGGCGGGGAGAACCGAACCCTAGGCATACATCACAT
Source organism: Sequoiadendron giganteum (assembly GCA_007115665.2). Taxonomy (NCBI): domain Eukaryota; kingdom Viridiplantae; phylum Streptophyta; class Pinopsida; order Cupressales; family Cupressaceae; genus Sequoiadendron; species Sequoiadendron giganteum. The sequence goes on from CM021100.1 coordinate 500,094,825, forward strand.
CCCTCCTAATCATACCCTCACATACTAATCCCCATCCAAGACTGAAACTTCGGCCTCGTCGATCTAGAGAAATGATGCCACAAATCAAGGCTACAATGAGCAATCTAAATGTATCCACCCGATTGCAATAAAAATACAGATTAATTTGGGAGTTGATCAGTTAAATCCAACACCTGTGTAAAAGAGAGAGAGATACATTTTTCTCTTCCAGAATTTTCCATATATTGAACACTCACCATGAATCAAAAATCGCAATATGTTCCACACATCCTCCAATGTGATGGTCACCTCCCCAATGGGAAAATGATATGAAGAGGTCTCCTTGTTCCACCTCTCGACTAGCGCCATCATAATAGCGAGATGGGTCCTAATCTTGGGTAAGAAAGTGATGAATCCCAATCCCAGCCTACCGAGCTACTCCACCTCTAGGTCATCAAAATCTCTCACCACTACCAAAATGTCGTATTAGTGCTCTTGGGATATCAATGATGGAGGATCCTCCTACACGCATCTCACACACAATGACTATTTGTCAAAAAAGTTGAAAAGTTGATCAAAATTTGAGACTTTGCACCCAAAACATCAAAGGCATCACTGATTTTTGGGTGTGTTGCTTTATCAATTTTGAGGGTGCATCGCCATTTTGGTGACACATGTCGCACTCTCAATAGAGAATCGGTATTATGGTACATTATTGGACCATCATCACTATTTGAAAGGTGTGTCGCCTATCACTTTTTGGTGACACTAAACTTAAAAATCCCATGTTTTGCTATATTACCCCCATGACCCCCTAATGAGATATGTCACTAAACCAAAAAAATTGAGGTGCATCACTAAATAGAGGGTGTGTCACTAAAAACCAAAAGTGACACTTCTGATGCTTCAAACACATCGCTATATAGTGATGCACCTAGAGACCTATCTTTGATGCCCTACTAAATGCACCTAAAATAAAAAATTGAGATAGGTTTTGAGTCACATACCCAAGGTCCTGCATCTTCACATCATTGGTACTCTCGAACTTGATCTGAAAGATGAAGAGGGAGCGCATGGCAAGCCATTTTGCCTAGGTATTAGAGCTCAAAATGCAAGAATCTCTAAGGTGTGAATGCACAAATGAATTGGAAATTTTTGTTGGAAAAATAAGGATAGACAACTGAGAGGGGGGTGAATCAGTTGTTGCAAAAATTAAACTTATTCAAACTTAATCAACCTCTAATCTTAGATTTGATAATTAATAGTGCAAGCATAAATCAACATCACATCAAAAACACATGAACACCAAGATTTTTATACATGGAAACCCTGTTAGGGGAAAAATCATGATGGATGTTAGTCCACAAGATTATACCCTGCTAAAAGTATAATGAAGAATGGATAAAGAATGCACTTGCATTCAGGCACACTACCTAGAGCTCACTGCTCAAAGGGAAGGCTCACTGCCTTACATAAGACAATCAGATTACATCCATCTGACAAATACGAACTGAGAAATTAGCTTCTTCATAAGCCTGATTACAGTTCTGGTTAGGCACAAATATACTTCGCTCAAACTTCTTCACACTCTTCTCTGCATTTGAATGATTTGATCTTTATTCGCACATATCTTCACATACACACACAGACATACACCAAGCGTACACCACACACTTACCAAAATGAAGAATCAATCATTCTTATATATCCGCTACATGGATTTTCATCAACTACTCTTCTGGCCTCAAAATAATAAATGAATTACAAATTGTCGGCCTTAATACATGAAAAAATATTAATGTGTACCATCCTAAGTTGGTCACAACATAGTGAGTACCTAAATCAATATCCTCGAATACACAAAAAAATAAAATATTAATCCATAAGGATCTATAACACGCTACCACCATCATGTCGGCCAAGAACATGAAAACTTGAACACACAAGTAAAAATCTTCAATCACGAACACACCAATCAACACGGACATACCACACTGATAGAGAAAGATCTAGAAACATCATTGAACATCTCAAGAACATACACAACAATTCAATTCACCAAAATTGCATTCTCTTCTTCTCAGAAACACTTTCTATAGTAACAAAATAACTTTAGGAACACAACACTATAACTTTCTTCAATCTTGATGTGTACAACTAAAAATTTTAGACAACATACTAGATAGGCTCAGCAAAAAATCCTTTAATGTGCGCTTTCAGACTATCAACATATAGAATTTTCCATCACCCTGACCTTCTCAGCTTCATTGTATGGCTACAATATATTTATTACAATTTTCTCAATCTCCTCAACATATACAGCCTTCAAAATCACCAATGCTAATAGTGTTGACATCAATGACAACCACATATCAGAAAAACAACCTCAGCATCCAACAATGTCCCCCTTTAGCATTGATGGAAACACATGATGTGAAAAATACCATCAACACACCTAATTTTTCACTTCTCTCCCTTTGTTCTACATTTCTCTCATAACTCTTCTCCACAAGTTTTTTCTCTTCTCCCCAAGTTTTTCACATTACTCTTCTCCCTATTTGACATCAATGGAAAAGGTACACATGCTCTGAACCACATATTTGAATCTTCTGACTACTCCCCCTAAGTAGCATCCACCATAACATCAATCTGAAACAAGATCTGGCTATGAGTGCATGGATTGATGCAAAGACTTGCATCTTAGTTCAGATTAGGAGGGGAAATTACCCCTAACTTTCCTCTGAGATACTCAAAAGTATCCTTAGGCAATGGTTTAGTGAAAATATCTACAATTTGTTCTTTAGTTAGCACATATTCCAGTCTGACTTCTTTCTCACTCACTTTGTCTCTCAAAGAGTGATACTATTTTGTTTTTGAAAGTAGCACTGGATTCTTGGAATTGTTTATGGCACTTGAGTTGTCACAGAATATAGCAATTCGCTCATCATACTCAATTTTGATGTCTTTGAGCATCTACTTCATCCACAAATTTTGAGTATAGTTGTTTGAAACAGCAATATACTCTGCCTCAGTAGTAGATAGAGAAATGGAATTCTGCATTTTACTTAACCAAGACACCAGCTTCTTCCCCAAGAAGAATGCACCACCACTTATGATTTTCCTGTCATTTACATCTCCTACCCAATCTACATCTGTGAAGGAATTTAAAGTAAGATAATCATCCTTTGGATACCATAACCCAAAGTCAATTATTCATTTCAAGTATCTGAATATTCTCTTTACTGTAGTCATATGTGATTCCTTTGGATCAGCTTGATATCTAACAACCATGCATACAACATTCATAATGTCTAGTCTGTTTTGAGTCAAATATAGAAATCCACCAATCATTGATTTGTATCTTGTTTTATTAGCCTTAGGAGATTCATCATTATGTGTTAGCTTACATCCAGTTACCATAGGTGTACCAACTGGGTTTGAATCTTCCATGCCAAACTTTTTCAGTAACTATTTTACATAATTAGATTGAGATATAAAGATTTCATCATCTAATTGAGTAATTTGCAATCCTAAAAAGAATTTAAGTTCTATCATTGACATTTCAAATTCACTTTTCATTTCATCAGAAAATTTCATACATAAGTCATCATCACCTTCAAAATTAATGTCATAAAAAAAGACTTCAATAATCAATTCTTTATCCTTATCCACTTTGAAATACAGATTGTTGTCAATAGTACCTTTATTGAATCCAAGCTTCAACATGTATTTATCCAGTCTTGCATACCAAGCTCTAGGGGCTTGTTTGATTCCATATAGTGCTTTCTTCAACTGACACACCATGTCCTTTCATCAGTCAATTGAAATCCATCCAATTTCTCAACATAAAATTCTTCTTCTAACTCACCATTCAGAAATGTTGACTTCACATCCATTTGATATAATTTGAGGTTTTTGAAAGTAGCATAAGCAAGAAATAACCTTTCAGCTTCAATTCTAGCAACAAGGGAAAAGGTTTCTTCAAAATCAATACCTTCCATCTGTGAATACCCTTTACATACTAGTCTTGCTTTATTCTTGATCACTTCACCCTGTTCATTCAGCTTATTCTGAAAAACCCATCTAGTTCCAATCACATTTTTGTCTTGAGGTCTAGGAACAAGAGTCCATGTATCATTTTTCTCTACCTGCATCAGTTCTTCCTTCATTACTTCCATCCAATATTCATCTTTACATGCTTCATTGACATTACTAGGGTCAATCTTGGATATTAGACAATATTATTTTGCAATTCTTCTTCTAGTATGTACACCTTTGTTCTTGTCTCCTATGATCTGAATTTCAGAATGAATTCACTTTACATACCTTGGGATCTTGGATTCTTCAGTTCTTTCTTCTACACTTCCACTATCTTCTTCATCAAAAATTTCTTGATTCACCAAAACAATTTTTATTTGATTCTATGTCTACGCATTCTTCTCATTCTTAGTACTATTTTGTTGGTCATCTAAATCATATCCATAGTACTTGGATGATCTATCAATATCCTCATCAACTCTGACATTTGCACTCTCAACCATCTTCTTCAATCTTTTACTGTAGCACTAGTAGGCTTTGCTCTTAGTAGAGTAACCCAAAAAGATTCCTTCATCACTTCTAGCTTCAAAATTTCCTATATCTTCATCTCTTTTGATATAACATCTACTTCCAAAGATTTTAAAATATTTAACAATAGGCTTATAACCAAACCATAGCTCAAAAGGAGTCTTACCATAATTACATTGACATTCACCCAATTTATAGTATATACAACAGTGCTTACAACTTCTCTCCAGTAGGTATGAGGAACATTACCTTCCAACATCATAGTTCTTGTAGCATCTAAAATTGTTATGTTTTTTCTCTCAAAAACTCCATTCTGTTGTGGGGTCTGGGGAGCAGATAACTATCTTTTTATTCCATGCTCTTCACAAAATGAATTGAACTCCCAGGAAGTGAATTCACCACCTCTGTCTGATCTCAAGCATTTGATCTTCAAACCTATCTCATTTTCTGACATAGCCTTGAAGCTTTTGAATTTCTCTAATGCCTTTGTTTTTCTCTTAAGAATAATCATCAATAAGTTGTTGGTGCAATTAATTATTTAATTACACTTTATTAAGTTGACTTAGGTAATAATTAGTTTACTTAATTAATAAGTAATTTTTATTTAGTTGAGCTAATTTTAGTTCAAAATTAGGTTTTACCTTTAGTTTTATGCATACATTACTTTTTAAAGTAATTCATCTCTTTTAATTTCTTAATTCCTGAATATTATTCATTTGCACATCTTCATGCAAATTGTTTTGCTTTTTTTTTGTTTTTCTCTTGTGGAAGGTATTTTCCGGTTTGCATGTCTGATCTTGGTTTCTAACATGGTATCAGAGCCTTGATTTGCATCCCCTTCTCAATTTTCGGAGAAATTCATTACAGAGCACATTCGGAGTTCCTCGAGGGTTTATACCTTGAGCTTATTTCAGCAATTTTTTGCAAATTAGAGGGTTTTTCCATGCATTCTTGAGAAATTTTGACCTTGATCTCTCATAAGGTGCATGCTAGTACAAAACATACCTCATAGGTGCACTTAGAAGGCCCAAAAACCCCTATTTTCATATAAAATATGATATGGTTTGCTGAAAATTTAATTTTTTGTGTTTTTGGGGATTTTCAAAAACATTGCCAAGAAAATCCGTATGACTATATAGATCCGTATAGACGCCTCAATTTTTGTGCCATATTTTTTTGGTCTCTAAAGTACTTTTGAGATGCCTCGATTTCTGTGTCTCTCAATTTTCATGCTACCTCGATTTTTGTGCCATGAAGGTACAGCTGAATATTTTATTAATTTTTTAATCTTTAAATTAATAAAATAATTCGTTTAAAGGCAAAATGAGCATTTTTAGTAAAATGGTCATATCTTGAGCATACGAAGTCTATTTTTCAAAAATGAGATACCGTTGGAAAGCTAGTTTCAAGCCCAATCTAGTTGTATAAGTTTTTTCTATAGATTTTGCTCCAATCTTAATTTTTAGGCCTTTGAAGTCGAATGAAACTGTTTTCGCTTCAAAGGGAGTAACTTTTGCCTCGGTTATCATTTTTTCACGAGTCAAGCAGCACTAAAAAGATGATTCAGTCCTATAAATAGATCTAAGGTCAATTTTAATCATGGAGGAAAATGTGAACATTGATTTGCGCATGCACTTTGTATTGTTTTTAGGCAGTAGGTTTACATTTTCTCTTTGATTTATCCTATTTTGCATGCTCTCCTTTTACAATCATGGGGTATTGTAATAAATGAACTTATATAAAGTTCCATCGGGGGGGTTTCTTCCATAATAATTTGATTAGAGTGTAGTTTCATGGCATGCACTTTGATCTCATCTTCATATTGATGAAAACTCACATGAGTTGTATCTGGATTCTGTAGTTTCTTTTGGCCGCATCTTGCTCATAGCTTGACACATTTTGGTTCGCATTAGTTCACATCTTAGATTGAGAGCCTATGGTTAATGATCCTAAATCACATCAGATTCACATCAGGTCACATCTCAGTTTGAGGGCCATTTATTTTATGGTTAATATTCCAGAATCTTCATGGTACTTACTCCTATCGATCATTTTTAGTCACAGTTTTTCATCAGCATCGAGATACACATAGCTTCCAGATTATTTCATCATATCATTCCCTCTTATGGGGGGCATCATTTATTCATCTTCTATTGCTTCATAGATTCCAGGGTTGTTCCAGTTTGTGAGTTTTCTAGTGTTCCTTGGCATCGGGTCATTTGTTGCATTATCATGATTTCGCCTGAGTCCTTTAGTGAGTCTCATATGGTTTCTTGTAAATAGAGGTATCTTTCCTTGCTTGCCAGATTCAGTATTCCAGTGTTACTCCACCAATGTTCTTCTAGTACTTATTTGTAGTAGGTCATCTCATTGAAGGGGCGGGGGGGGTTTGTCCTATTGGGTTTTATCCTTTTTCCCATTCATTGCATTTGTGCATGGGTACCTAGCATGGCCTTGTAGCCAGGAACCAGTCATTATTTCATGCATTCATCTTAGCATTAGGTGCATGTTTTTTAGTCTCCCTAAGTTGCACTTAAGGGGGTTGTTGGTGTAATTAATTATTTAATTACACTATTAAGTTTACTTAGGTAATAATTAGTTTACTTAATTAATAAGTAAGCTTTATTTATTTGAACTAATTTTAGTTTAAAATTAGGTTTTACCTTTAGGGTTATGCATACATTACTATTATAAAGAAATTCATCTCTTGTAATTTCTTAATTCTTGAAAATATTCATTCGCACATTTTCATGCAAATTGCTTTGTTTTTTTCTGTTTTTCTCTTGTGGAAGGTATTTTCTAGTTTGCATGTCTGATCCTAGTTTCTAACATAAGCAACATGAAATACCTTTCCCCTTGTAGAATTTTGATTCTAGATGGACCACATAGATCGGTATGTACCAAATCCAGTACTCCATTGGAGTGATGATGTTTGCTCTAAAATAAAATTCTTGTTTTCTTTCCCATCTGATATTCTTTGCATATAGTTTTATTAGGCTTCACTAACTTAGGTAGATCTCTAACTTCTTATGTGGAGCTTATTTTGACAATGTTATCAAAATTCACATGACATAGCCTTTTATGCCATAACTAGCTTACATCAACTTGAGCAATCAAAAAACTTTCACTAGTAGCATTTAAGTGAAAAATATTACCTCTTGTCTTTGTACCTGGAGCAATCACATTTCCTAAGCTTCCTAGCATCCTGCACTTACCATCTTTGAATTGAAGATTATAACCTTTATCAACCATTTTTCCAACACTCAACAAATTATGCTTCAAACCTTCAACATATAGGACATCATTAGTATTGCATTTTCCACCAAGAGAAATAGTGCCTCTGACACAAATCACACTAGCATTGTTATCTCCAAATCTTACAACACCATTATAATTTTCCAAGCTTAGAAACTTTATTTTGTCACCAATCATATGATGTGAGCATCCACTATCAATCACCCACTCATCCTTCTCATTAATTCTAGTTGCAAGAGTTTTCTCAATATTTTGATTACTAGCTGATTCAATGGACACTCGACCATTTTCCTTGATAGCAATGAATACCCATTCATCTTCATTCATATTTTCTTTATTAGATTCATCATTAGTAACGCCTTCTTCAACATATTAACATCTCTTTTGAAATCTAGACTTATCAGGTTTATACTTAGAAACCCTTTCAGGATACCTTGATGCAAAATGACCTATCTTACTACAAGAAAAAAATTTAATAGGCAGCTTTCCTTTGTACTTAACTTGTCCTTTGGCTTCTCTTTTCACAATCAGTGCTTCCAATTCTTCTAGCTCTCTTTCTTCATCTTCAATCAATTTCAATTCTTCTTCATATTTGAATGCTTTCCTGGAACTCTCTCCAGGATCATATCTTTGTTGGAATTTTTTGGATACAGTAGCTTTGAATGCAGACGCTGACTTAGGAGAAGATTCACCAAATTCACTCAACTCAAAGGCAGAAATATTTCTAATCAGGATGTCTCTTGTCACATTTGTTACTGTCCTAAGCTCTTCAATAGCATGAGCTTTTTTTTGTAAGAAGTAGGCCCAGATCTAAGTATTTTAGCCACAATCTCAACTTCTTCCAAGACTCCACCGGTACATCTAATGTCCATAGCTAGTTCATTTATCTTTTATGCAAAATAAAATATGTTTTCATCTTCACTCATCTTCAAGTTCTCCCACTTGCCTTTCAGAATTTATAGCTTAGCAACTTTCACTAGTGCATCTCCTCCATACAATGTTTCCAACTTTTTCCAGATCTCATGTGCAGTCTTTAGACCTATTACATTAGTCATCTTTGAATCTATCAAAACACTTAGCAATGCTTCTATAGCCCTGGTATTAGTTGTTTCTTCCTTGATCTCATCAGCAAAGGAGGGATGATTCTAAGGAATAGTATATGCATTCTTTGTTATCTTCCAGAAAGGCTCACCAATGCACTTCAAATGACACTCCATTCTGACTTTCCATAGAGAGTAGTTTGTACCATTGAATCTAGGACTATCCTTCTTGTATGATGCCATCTTAGATCTCCTCAAGCTGTTAGACTTCTTCAAAGGAACTAGCTCTGATACCAATTGTTGGAAAAACAAGGATAGACAACTAAGAGGGGGGGTGAATCATTTGTTGCAAAAATTAAACTTATTCAAACTTAATCAACCTTTAATCTCGGATCTGATAATTAGCAGTGCAAGCATAAATGAACATCACATTAGAAACACATGAACACTAAGATTTTTATACGTGGAAACCCTGTTAAGGGAAAAACCATGGTGGATGTTAGTCCACAAGATTATACCCTATTAAAAGTATAATGAAGAATGAATAAAAAATGCACTTACATTCAGGCACACTGCCTAGAGCTCACTACTCAAAGGGAAGGCTCATTTCCTTACATAAAACAATTAGATTACATCCATCTGAAAAATATGAACTGAGAAATTAGCTTCTTCATAAGCCTGATTACAGTTTTGGTTAGGCACAAATATACTTTGCTCAAAATTCTTCACACTCTTCTCTACATTCAGATGATCTAATCTTTATTTGCACATATCTTTGCATACACACACGAATATACACTGAGCATACACCACACTCTTACCAAAATGAAGAAACAATCATTCTTATATATCCGCTAAATGGATTTTCATCAACTACTCTGTTGGCCTCAAAATAACAAATGAATTACAAACTGTAGGCCTCAATACATGAACAAATATTAATGTGCACCAACCTAAGTCAGTCACAACATAGTGAGGACCTAAATCAACATCCTCAAATATGTCAAACAATAAAATATTGATCCATAAGGATCCGCAACACGCTACCACCATCATGTCAGCCAATAACATGAAAACTTGAACACACAAGGAAAACTCTTCAATCATGAACACAAGGATCAATGCAGGTGTACCACACTGATAGAGCACGATCTAGAAACATCACTGAACATCTTAGAAACAAATGAAAAAATTCAATTCACCAGAATTGCATTCTCTTCTTCTCAAAAACACTTGCTATAGTAACAGAATAACTATAGGAACACAACACTTTATAACTTTCTTCAATCCTGATGTGTACCACTGAAACTTCTAGACAACATACTAGATAGGCTCAACAACAAACCCTTTAATGCACACCTTCATACCATCAATGTACAGAACTTTCCATCACTCTGACCTTCTCAACTTCACTGTCTACCTACAATATATTTATTATAATTTTCTCAATCTCCTCGATATATACAGCCTTCAAAATCACCAATGCTAATAGTGTTGACATCAATGACAACCACATATCAGCAACACAACCTTAGCATCCAACAATGTCACCCTTCTCACCTATTTAAACCTAAAAATTAGGGTTTTTTTTTTCCCTAATTTGAGCTAAAAGCTAGGGTTTTTACCTGTTTTACCTATTACCACCTTGAGCCATTTTTGGCATTTTGAGACCTGTTTGGGCACCTTAGTGTATATTTTACCTTTATCGAGAAATCAACCCAAAATGCAAAATTTCCACCCGATATCTCAAGGGAGCAGGGAACCAGCTTATTCCTTCCATTGGGGCAACAATGGAGCATCCAAAAATTATAAAAATATATTTTTTGATTTAAGCAGCAGTTTTTAATTTGAAAAGCGTTAGTATTTGAACCAACATAACAAGTACTTCACTTCAAAGAGGGGAAAAATGTAGAAACTTAAAAATGACTTGAATGATATCATGCACTCAAATCAAGTGTACTAACATCATTTCATCCTAAAACCCATCCTCTTTTCACTTAATTGATTAAATTTGCATCACTATTTAATTAATTATATCATTTTCATCTATTAATATAATTGATCTAATTAAGGTTAATTCATGCCCCTCTTGCACTAACATTTCATCCTATTAAATTGAATAAATCAAATTATTTGATTTAGTCCCTGAAGTCCTCTTATTTAATTAAATAACCCTAAGTTATTTTTAATTAAATGTCATATCGTATCTCCCCTTTTCATTAAATCATTTATTTAATGAATATCATGTAATTATTCTAAAACTGCATAGTTAACATTATTTAATTATCAAATTACTAATCTTCCCACTTGCAAGGGAATATTCCTCCTTTGCACATTCCTTCATAAGGAATATTCCCATAGAATATTCCTTCCCATTTTGTACATTAAAACTTTGTTTTTATTTGCTAAATATCTAATTTCCCTCACCCATGAGAATATTCTTTGAATATTCTCTTTCTTCACTCATTTGAAAAGGGGAATATTCCTTTTTGAAATAAATTATCAACAAACTTCTGGGAAATATTTTTGAAAGTGTGTTTGTTTGGAAGAATATGAACCCTTGATTCTTATGAACCCTTGATTCTTCTCTTGATCCATTTGATCATTGAATCCATGATCCATGTTTCATCTTTCCTTCAATTTTGACCATTGATTAACCTTTTTAATCTTAACCCTTCATTTCTCATTTTTCCTCCTATAAATAGGTCACTATTTGGAGACAAATGGATCCATCTTTTAAGAGAAAACTTATGTTGTTAAAATCACCTTCACTTACACTCATATTTTAGCTTAATTTAATTGCATCATTATCTTAGCTTTCATTAATTTCTTCTATGATAACATAAATGCATTCATTTAGTATATTAATAATAAGGTTTCAATCTTCTTAGCTTAAAATTCATTTAGACTAGCTTTGCATATACCCATATTGATCATCTTAGCATAGATCATGTTCAAATAGCTTGCATCATGTTAATTTAGCATCTAATCATGTTTTCATACACGTCTTTCATTAGTTTCATCAGTTCTCTTCAATATAATCAATTGAAACAAGCTCATTATCCAGGGGATTGGGAAAGGGTCGCCATTCCACAACAATGCGACACCACTCCCCCAATAGTATAAGTTTCAATGGATTATAATAGGTTTTTTTGGAGCTTTCATGATTTAGTATGTTAGTTTTACTAGATTCTTAGATTAGTTTGTGTGATGTCGTAGAATTGCACCTAGGGGAAATTCCATAATTTTGCATCTTGCCTAGAATTTATGACACCCAAGAACATTAATGACAAAATACCATGAGTCGAAGTTTCATGATTCTGACTCCAAGCAGACATATGGCAAAGTGACAGAAGCTTGACAACACGTTTCCCAAAAATCTAGGCTCTAAATGCCTACACGACGTGCGGACATCTGTGTAGTGCGCTAGCGTCCTAGCGGTTTTCTGAGTTTGAAATGAAGAATCTGGAATCCTGACCCTTGTGACACATGTCTTGGCAGTTAGGTCTCAGATGTAACGACTCTATGTTGCCCTTGCATGCATGAAAAGCCATTTTTGGCTCTCATTTTGGGGTTGGAAGTCATTGATTCAAGCACTACTACTATTTGATATAGTCTTGGGTTTTTCTCATCATTGAATAATAGCAATATCATAGGTGAAGCAATGCCAGACTAAGGTCCTGCCAGCAACTACAGCTCTCAAGCAAGCACTTAGAAATATGCATGTGTGCTCCAGAGAGGATCTTGACCTGTGGGTAACACTCTCTCTCACACACTCTTTCTTACTTGTTCATTTACTACTTGGTGGTGTGGGCTCTACTCCAAAGTGGGTTTTTCTTTCACCACGCGCTTTGTTTACTTTCTTTACACTCCTTTCCAAACCTAGTTGTCCATGGAGGTGGGAACACCAAAACGAGGGTCTGACTGAGGCAGACCCCTATATAGCCCCAACCTTTTCCCCTTGATATTTTATGTGAAGGTTGTGGAGTGATACTTGAAGAGAAGATTTGAACGCCCAGTAAAAGGTAATCTTCCTTCAAGTTCCTTTGTGTTTTCTCCTAGAATATAGATTTCTATTTAGTTATTTTATTTAGCATGCCTTTGATCCAAGCTTATAAGTGAAACTTAGTTCTACCTGCTTGAGCTCTTGAGCTCCTTGCAGCGTAGGATGTCATCACGTCTTTTAGATGACAGCACGCCATGTTGGCATCCTAAAATTGCGCTGATGTCCTTTAACTAAGAGCTCTTTCTCAAGAGGTGGAGATCTTGAATTTTTGCTCTCTCGGGGTCCAAGGTGACTTTATTGTATTTATTTATAGTTTTATCAATTTACACAAGTTGAGGTGTATAAGGGCAGTTCGTTCCCTAGTGATCTCTTAAGAATAAAGAGACCCGTGTGCAATGAATCCCTCTTATATCACATTTTGGTGAGCCCGATGTGAACGTGTCAGATCCATTTTCGTAATGCTGCATGTTTATGATGATCCCTTTTCTAAAAAATATTTTGATATGTTGGAAGATGCTATAGATGATTTCCTAGAAGTGCTCTCCCCTATCTGTAAATCTTTTGAGCAAAATCTTCCCTCACAAGCTAAAGAGTCAGTAAATGTAGTTGTGGTTTATGTGGATCCTCTGAGCCCTAAGAAACCCATCATTTACGTGACCCCATCCAAACCATCCTCTAGGGAGGACTATTATGTCTATGGGATTTCATGTCATAGCAATTCATCTAACTTATACTCGAGGCTCATGAAAGCTACTAACTCTACTTCCTATAATGTTGTCAGGCATACATATAACATAAGGAGAAACAAACATAACTTGGATCAAAAACCTTATGTTCCTACATCACAACCAACTCAACTTCCTACTTCTTTACCACTATCTCAACCTAGCCTTCCTCTAGCTCCTAAACCCGTGATCAAAGCATCAGGTGATTACAATCTTGTTGAGCAACTTCGTGTTACTTCGGCCAATATCTCACTTTGGGACTTACTTCAAACCACTCCAGTTTATCAAGAGATTATGTAGGAATCCTTACAAAATATTCTCTTGCCTACCTCCGCTAGTCCTACGGATGTTAATGCCATGTTGGCACATATTCGAGTAGATTCTCTCAATATTATGTTCCACCCGCAAGAACTCCTGCCTCTGGATGTACAAAAGAAAGCGGATCCCTTGATGATTATAATTAATTTTAATAACATTGATATTAGGCATACTCTGGTTGACACTGGTTCAGCTCTCAACATTTGCGGTATGGACCTATTACCTAAAATTAAATTTGATTCATCTTCTTTAGCAACTTCTTCCTTGTATATTTGTGGGTTTGACGATGTCGATCGTCAAGCTCTAGGTATAATAATACTAAATTTTCAACCAGGCCTCGTTACCTTGCCTACATTGGTTTATGTAATGTTTGGCTCATTACTATACAATCTTCTCTTAGGGAGACCTTAGATTCATGCTATGGGTCTAGTGACCTCTACTTTACATCATTCTTTGAATGTTGTCGCTAACAATCAGGTGTTGATAGTTAAAGCAGATCTAGAAGCTATGCACCTTTGTTTTCTAGTAGCTTCTAGTTGTGATTTTGTTGTATCCACTCTCAAAGTATTCCATCCTTAACCGCCGATGCTATGGTGTGTTCTTCATCGATACCCTTTATGTCCAATTTGTTCCCTGAGTGAGTATCGACAAATATGGACCGCCTAAAGTAGAGGATCCTAAGTCTCCTTTGTATTCCCCTTCATCTTCTCAATCAAATGCTTTCCTTGGTGATGATTGAGGGTACTTGAATTTCTTCGAGTTCTACATCGCAGAATACAAGTCAGACCCCTCTGGTATAGAATTTCCACATCCTGCTGATGAAAAGGTGGGTGATGATCTTGTTAGGGAAGATAAGTGTGATCTTGTCTAGGAAACCTCTCCTCCCCTACCCAAGAGAGTATCCCTACTCTTGCAAAGGAGGTTAATGTTTGTGAACTAAGTAAAGAAGGTGTGAACGCTCCCGTAGAGATTTTCGATATCCATTGGTGGAATGAAGCACTCTACATTGAGCCACCACCTCCTGAAGTTCTACAAACTTGTTACAGGTTTGGATATGAACTCGCTTCTTGATATGGTTATGGGAAAAAATGCCTGGGGCATATCGATCAAGGAATCCAAGTCCCTATCTATTTTAATCCATGACAACATTATCTGGGTTTGGGGTGCTTTGTTGAACAGTCTAAGAAAAAACCTTAGTGGAGTCTTAATATGATTTCAGCCAAGCCGTTAAGCTTGGTTCATCCTGATTTGGTAGAAGAAAAGGGATAGGTCAATAAAGTCCCTTTGGGTGTCTTCTTTTCGGATGAAGCCCTTGAGTAATTTCTAGGTAAATATTCTTTGTTGCCTCCTTACACCACAAGACACGATTCTCGTATCGCTTGCATAAACAAGCATACGTTGGAGAATCCATTTTCAGTATCGATGAGGAAGACCCTCTATCTAACATCAGTGATGATGTTCTAATATCCCATCCTGAAGACCATAGTCCTCTCTTTAAAGGAGATACTATCAAAGTTCCTATGGATCCTAAATCTTTAGAAAAAGTAATCAAGATTGGGAAGTGTCTCTCTTCCAAAGAATTAGATGAACACTCTAATCTCTTGTGTAATAACCCTGACATCTTCGCTTGGATGTATGAGGATATGCCTAATATTGATGAGTTTGTAGTGGTCCACAATATCATCTTATGTCCTGACGCCAAGCCAGTTAAGCAAAAAATTTGAAAGATAAATCCTAGGGTAGCTTTGATGGTCAAGACTAATAAAACTTTTGAAAGCAAGTTTCATCTGTCTAATTGACTACTCTCCTTGTATTTCAAATATAGTTGTCATTAGCAAGCCTGACGGTCTTATTCGCATATGCATTGACTTTCGAGACCTAAATAAGGCTTCTCTTAAAGACGATTTTTAGTTACCTAATATAGATATGATTATGGACTCAACCATGCATTGTTATCTTTTATGGATGGTTTCTCAGGTTACAATCAGATATGTATTAACCCAAATGATTAGTACAAGATAGCCTTCACTACCCCTTGGGGTAATTTTTGCTATGTGGGCATGTCCTTTGGTTTAAAGAATGCAGGAGTGACTTACCAATGGGCAATGACTGATATTTCATGATTTTATTCATAAAACCCTAGAAGACTATGTCGACGATATCTTGGTGAAATCAGTAACTCGTCAAGATCATGTGAAGAACCTTCATCTTATCTTTGAAAGGCTTCAACTCTATAAGATGAGACTCAATCCCCTTAAGTTTGTCTTCGATGTAGATGTCAGCAAGCTTCTAGGGTTCATAATCTCTTGCCATGGAATCAAGGTTGACACAAATAAAATCAATGCCATTGTTAACATGCATCCATCAAGGAATATTACTGAATTGCAAAGTCTACAAGGGAAGATTCAAGAAATTCGTAGATTTATATCTCAATTGGCTGATCGTACCCTTCCTTTCACTCATCTATTAAAAAATGATTTTCGCATCATATGGGATAAAGAGCACTAAAAATCCTTTGAATCAATCAAAGCTTATTTGGCCAATCCTCCTGTATTGATGTCCGCTATCCAAGATAGGCCCTTCTTGCTTTACCTTGCTACATCACCATACACTTTGGCATCCTTGCTAGCTCAGTATGATGATGCAGGAAGAGAGAGAGAGCGGTCTCCTACATCAATAATTCCCTTTTCGATTACAAAACTCATCATTCCTCCATGGAGAAGCAATGCCTCACTCTTGTATTCGCTACGCAGAAGTTGAGGCACTACCTTCTCCATGTTGAAACACACGTCATAGTAAAAATAGATCTTTTAAGGAATTTGTTCTCTAGCGCCGACCTTGTTGCGATATTAGCAAAGTGGGTCATGTTTCTTTCTGAGTTCGATATAAAATTCGTTACTCAAAAATCAATAAAGGTTCAAGTGATTTCTGATCAATTAGCAGATGCTCCCTCATGTTGCTCCTTCCCTAGGTTGGATCTGTTTCCTAATGAGAATGTTTCCATAATTAACTATGACCTCAAATGGAAAATGTACTTTGATGGATCGTGGTGTCAAACTAGTTATGGAGCAGGTGTGGTCCTGATCTCCCTCAAAGGAAAACCAGTCCCTCTATCCTTTTGATTAGATTTTCCTTGTACCAATAATATCACTGAGTATGAAGCTCTTATTTTTGGCTTACGTGCTATGATTGCACTTAAAATTAAACATCTTCGTATACTAGGTGATTATGAGATTATTGTGAATTAGATTATAGGAACTTATCAAGCCAAACAAAGTAGGTTGTCTCAATACAAACCTTGCTTTGTATTTGCTCAATCATTTTTCCTCTTTCACAATAGACAATGTCCCTAGGAGAGAAAATAGACATGTCGATGCCATGGCAAGCGTTGCTTCCTTGATACCTTCAAAAGAGGATACTAAAGAATACCACTTCATGGTTTAGGTTGTGTGAACCTCGGTAGTTTCTGATTAGGCTGATCCTAAGTCCCTAATATATTTTCATGTAGACTCGAGAGAGTGGTTCTCTAATATCTACAGTTACTTAAATACTTGAAACTTTCTGAATTATGTGACGAAAAATTATCACACTCAAATACAAAATCTTTCAGCATGTTATTTCATTCTATCTGATGTCCTTTATCAAAATTTCTATAATGGTTTGCTTCTCAGGTGTCTCACTAGAGTGGAAATACCTATTTCCCTTAAGGAAGCACATTCGAGCTCTGGGGGTGGACATTTTGGTGGTAAGTCACTAGTGAGAAGAATGATACACATGGGGTACTATTGGAAAATGATGGAACAATATTGCTTTGATTTTGTCATAAAGTTCCTTCAATGTCAACAGGACAGCCATCTTATTCACGCTCCTGCTTAGGAGTTGTAAAATCAAACCTCTCCTTGGCCCTTTGCAAAATGAGGGTTGGATATCATTGGAAAAATATCATCTCTTTCTTCCAAGCGGCATACCTTTCTTATCACCGCAACAGATTATTTCACAAAATGGGTCGAATTTATTCTGCTTTGATCCACGAATATTGAAACTATTTGTAGTTTCCTCATGAACAATATTATTTCTCATTTTGGATTGCCTACCACACTTGTTTCTGATAATGGTACACCATTCAAGAACAAGGAAGTGAATCAGTTCTTGAAGAAGTTTCATATTCAACATAGGTTTTCTACATTGTATTATCCGTAATCAAATGGTCAAGCAAAAGTGTTGAACAAAACTCTTGAACTCATTCTTCATAAAATAGTTAATAAGAATGATAAGGATTGGCATATTCCATTAACGTACGCTTTGTGGGCCTATTGCACGAGTGTCAGTATGTTGACAGGAACAATACCTTATAGCCTCGTGTATAGCACCAAAGTAATCATGCCTTTGGAGTTAGAAATTTTCTCCATGCAGGTTTCCCTTAAAGGGTTAATTAATGATAAAACCTATCGAGTTAACCAATTGCATTAGCTAGAGATGCTCAACAAGCATCGTTTATAGGCTCTCGATCATCTTAAAGCTTATTAGTGTTCATTATCAAGATAATATAATCAGAGTGTGCTACCTAGAACCTTTAAGCTAGGAGACTTGGTTCTCTATGAAACCAGCGAAATGTAAATGTGTCACTTGATCAAAAAGGGAAATTTAGTCCTAATTGGTTAGGCCCTTACATTATGATTTTCATGTATGGTTCAGGAGTCTATGGGTTATTGTCTATGGATGGGACACCTTTAAAGGAACTCGTTAATGCAATGCATCTTCATTGATACTATGCATAGTTCTTTAATGTGTCATATGTGTGGTGTTCTCCCTAAGGGGTAGTAATACCATAGATGCTGACATTGTTCATTCACACATTATGAAAAAAAAATGTTTATAATGTGACCATGTGCATGTGTGTGTGATAAAACATACATATGAGTGTCCAACTATGTTATGTATCCATACATCACATTACATCTTTTAAGGAAATTAGATCATCATTGTATTTAATTAACATACAATCAAGTGTGTTTATTAAATCATGATTAGCATCTAATCTAAACATACATCCATAGCATGAACATAAAGAAACTGAAAACATACACATAAACAAAGCCATGATACTGAATCCAATATATATATATATATATATATATATATATATATCCATGTATGAATCAAATTTCATGTACATGTATCGGGCCACTACTATTAAAAATGAGTAGCTACTGAATATATGTCTATACAAAAAGATATACAAGTATGTATGTATATGTATCTAGCTACAAAAATGATATACAAAATGAGGAGCCCCTATCATTGTGGTGTGTGGCTCCTAGAGCCCTCTGGCTCTAGCAGTTGATCTAGTACTCTTGGGAGAGGCTACACGGTGGTCATCAAGTGGGATTGATGTGTGTGTGATGTGGATATAGCTACTTTCATCCCTCTAATCTCCCTTTGCAGTGAGCAGATGTCCATCCATGCTTGAATCAGCTCCTGCTATAGCTATTGAACATCTGTTGGCATCACAGCTATTGGTTGCCTATCAAGGTCATCAATACAGTTCTGAAGGGCATCATGCACTTGCACAAAATCCTCATCCCTCATCATGGACACATCTCACTTGGTGAGCACCATCCATAGCTCACTCGATATCTAGTCATGTTATCCCTAAAGATTCGTCAACTTTGTAGTCAGTTGTATGATCTTTGCACCCCACTCCTCATAGGTGGTCCTCAAGTGTGCTACTAGCTCAAAAGTGGGGGCATGTCGCCCTACTGATATCGGTTGGTAGGCCTCAAGAAGTGTCCCCTA
The DNA here is from genome assembly GCA_007115665.2 of Sequoiadendron giganteum. NCBI lineage: Eukaryota > Viridiplantae > Streptophyta > Pinopsida > Cupressales > Cupressaceae > Sequoiadendron > Sequoiadendron giganteum. Next base: position 500,114,510 of record CM021100.1, read on the forward strand.
GATTGGCATGTCAAGGGCCACCTCTAATATGCACTAAGCCATCAGCCCATTCCATCCATGTGTGTCCTCTGCAACCATAGAGAAAGAAAAATAAATCAATATCACATAGCATATATACACATCATAAATACAAAAATAAAAAGCATGAATGTATAAACAATGTACTATGTATACCTGGATCCCCTAGCTACCATGTGGGGTCAAGGTGAGGGTCAGTACTAGGACTCGTGCCACCAACATCAACGGCCGACCCTGGTGACGTTAAGGCCACAATTGTTGGAACAATGGGAACTGGTGGTTTCGACGAGATGGGTGTGGTCATGGGGGATCTAATCTCCTCTATCACCTTGATCTCGCGGGTGTCACCTCCTCCTCTTGTGCCTACTCCTCCTTTGTGTCGGCCTACTAGCGCCCTCTTTGCCTATCCTGCGGAGGCTGGTGAGGAAAATTGTCTTGTGGACTAGGGTCCCCTCTCAAGGCACCCTCACTAAACATTGAAGCCAAATGGTGCCTCTCCCACCACCACAGAAAATTTGTGGCTACCTCGACATTTTATGCTACCACTATGGCCAGTAGATCATGGTTGGGCTCATCATCATTGGAGGGAGCAATATTTGTAACGGTGGGGTGAGGGCGATCCCCTACCCTCATTGCACTCTGGTGGGCCCTGGTGTAGATGGGGACATCTAGTGGAATGGTTTGGGGACAGCCATGTTGCCACATGACCCAACTCCAGTAATAAGGTACTATGATAAAATCATGGCAACCTATAAAAAAATGGTCTCGTTGTAGGTTCCTCAAATACCTACCATCATCTACCCACCAAAAATATCAGTAGGGTCTCCACTCAACCTTATCTATAGCAATAATGTCAAACTATAGCTGCCAAAACTTTAAATCATCAAATCTCCACTGACATGTCATGTCATACCAATGGGCCATAGGAATATGATACGGTCGTCACTAGGGAAAACTGATTGGTTGGGTGCACATGATGTGAGAGAAAGCCCACACCTACAAAAGTGTGCACACTATAAGATTGCGGTACTCATAATGTACATACCATCCTAACTCCTAGTAGAGGTGTGCCAACATGTTGTTCCCCCAAGAAAAGACTGTATGATGCTCAACCATCTCTCTAATAATATGGATGACTCCCCCGTGAAGGTGCAAGCCTCACCCATCTATGGTGATCCTAAAAGAAACAACAAAAACCATAACTTGGCATGGCAATGACATTGTGGTCCTCACTTGGTCATACTAGTGCATGTATATGTGGCCTATGTCATCACTGTCATCTATCCTCCCTGAGTAGTAGAGGATGCCATCACTCCTCTTTCGCACCGATCATTTATCATCTAGGGCCACCCATAACCCCCGAATGGGTAGTCCGAGGATCCAATAGACATCCTTGAGTGATGTTCATCTCCCCACAAGGCAGTTGGAAAGATGATTTCATGACATCCCACCACTCCATCAGGGCTATGAGCATCCTCTCATGGTATCTCATCTCTAGCATACTGAATACGTGCCAAAGATCGGCTCACTTAAGATGTGTGACCTTGTCCTCTGTGAGGCATTCCCTCTACTCATAGACGAGTCAGTATGCTCGCCCTCCTAGATGCTCCTAGATCTCTGGGTACTCCTACAAAAAGTGAAAAAAAATCTAAGTCAAAACATCCTCCTATCATAAAAACAAGAAAAATTACTTAAAGACACATGTGCATCGTGCAGACATCCATGCGACGCGTATTCATCTCAGACCACCATGGTCACCTGAGGACACTAGTGCATCCTCGAGATGACAGTGTGAGCTTCGGATCCAACACAAACCTGAGACGATAGCATGTATTTTAGGCGTGAGTGTAGAAATGAGACTCTTGCACACCTCGCCAATTGAAAACATGCAAAAAATGAACTAAATTACACAATAAATGAGGTTGAGGCCTACCTGGTCCACCTCGCGACCCTTGACAATGTCATTGCGTAGCTACTCAAATCTCAGTGCCTCATACTCCCTCCTACTTGACATTTTGCTAACTTTTCTCTTACAAAAGTCAATAATTTTCTCATAGTGAATAGTGACAATAACCCTTTTGGGGGCCCACCTAGGTATATATAGGCCCCCCGAGGCCCATTTTCCTACAGTTTGTTGCTCCCCAATTTCTCCTAACTTTACCCTACCATGCTGGGTGAAAACTCAAGAGGGGGCATATAGTCACCTCTTGATCATATTTTTCCTCCAAATCAATGACATTTTTCTTGATCATTCTTGTCTCCATAGTAGCTTCTTTCGATTTTTCAAAGCTGACCCAAAATTTTAAGTTTTGTTGGTTATAGTTTTGAACAATCTTTCATGATCATTTTTTCATTGTTTGTTGAGCTTGAATGCTAGGGGAGTCTTCAATACTGATTATCTCGACCTTGGTGGCCTCTTTGATCCCTTTTTCTTGGCACACAATTCTATAAAATTCAAAATTCGGGTGTAAATCTTCTTCTCTACTTTAGTGAGGCTAATTTTCCTAAAATTGAGCCCACTAAAGTGGGGGCAAAATGAAATGTCATAGAATTGCACCTAGGGACAATTCCATATTTTTGCATCTTTCCTAGCATTTATGACACCCTAGAACATTAATTACAAAATCCCATGATTTAGAATTTTGTGATTTTGACTCTGTGTGGACATATGGCAAAGTGATAGAAACCTGACAATGCGTTTCCCAAAAATCTAGGCTCTAGATGCCTACACGGTGCACTAGCATCCTGGTGGTTTTCTGAATTTGAATAGCAACAATCTCACAGGCAAAGCCATGCCGAAATGAGGTCCCTCCAACAACTACATCTCTCAAGCAATCACTTAGCGGTGTGCCCATGTGCTCTAGAGAGGGTCTTGACCTATGGGTAATGCTCTCTCTCACTCACTCTTTCCTACTTGTTCATTTACTACTTGGTGGTGCGGGCTCTACTTCTAAGTGGGTTTTTCTTTCACTATGCGCTTTGTTTACTTTTTTTACACTCCTTTCCAAACCTAGCTATCCATGGAGGTGGGAACACCAAAACGGGGGTCTAATTGAGGCAGACCCCTATACAACCCCAATCTTTTCCCCTTGATCTTTTGTGTGTAGGTTGTGGAGTGAAACTTGAAGAGAAGATCTGAATGCCTCGTAAAAGGTAATCTTCCTTCAAGTTCCTTTGTTTTTTCTCCTAGAATCTAGCTTTTTGTCTAGTTTTTTTATTTAGCATGCCTTCAATCCAAGCTTAGAGGTGAATCTTAGTTCTACCCACTTGAGCTCCTAAGCTCCTCATAGCTGAGGATTCCAGCACGTCTTTTACACGACAGTGCGCCGCGCTGGCGTCTTGAAACTATGTTGATGTCCTTTGGATAAGAGCTATTTCTCCAAATGCAAAGATCTTGAAGTTTTTCTCTCTCGGGGTTTGATTTGACTTTACTATATTTCTTTATATGTTTATCAATTTACACAAGATGAGGTGTATAAGGGTAGTTCGTTCCCTGGTGATCTCTTAAGAATAAAGAGACACATGTGTAGAAAATCCCTCTTATATCATGGTTTGCATTGAATGATTTTATTGGGATTGATGTTTAGTGGCTTGATTATACTTTGAATCCTTATGGATCAAGTGTAGTCAACCCATAGTAATTCATTGGTCATACATTGAGTCCAAGTTCCATTTTACAAAAATCATTGAGTTCCATGGTCTAAATCATTGAGTTCTATTATCAAAATCATTAGGTTTTATTTCCAAAATCATTGAGTTCTTAGGGTTTTATCACTTTAGAGGTAAAAACATGTTTCTCACTACCTTGGTTATGCAATAAAATCCCCATTTTAGGTTAACATTTTGTGTCAAACATCTCATCCACACTCACACATCTTACATCCCATTTCATCAAACCAACTTTAGAAAATTTTGTACACATCAACACTTTGGACTTAGGCAATCATTAATAAAATCCCCTAACCTAGCTATGTTGTGTGTGAAATGGATCCTTTTCCATGCACTTAGTTGATTTGGTTATCACACTTTGGGGAATTTTTTTTCTAAAAGGTCACAATTCTATCTTAAAGATTTACAAGTTCATTAATACAATTCATCAAAACATCAAATATTGTTTTCTAAAAGTGTTTTCCAAGATTTTAGAAATTCCATCCCCCATATCATTAACCCTTTTCATCATCCACTTCCACCATTGGTCCAAAACAACTTATAGGGTCCCTTTTACCAAAATTTGAGTCAACTAAATAGTTTCAAAATTATAAATCCCAACATACCTCTCCCATAGGTGACCCACAATTTATGGTTACAACAAGATCACAACACAAGAGAATCATGCAAAACTACATCCACCACAAGTGATCCAAACCCACAAGAATTTGATCCAAGGAGCCATTCTACCCCCTCACAACAACCCCAAAATCCATTGGGACCAGATGAGGAAGAATATGTCACAAACAACCCACTTGTGCTTACTAAAGAAGAACTCTTTGAGTATAAACAAGAACATCAAACCTTAGAAAAGGTGGCTTCAAATTTTCTCATACAAAACTTGACACAAGGGGTAACCTAATCTATGAATCAACCAACTCCATCCTTTATGCCAAAGCAAACATGATCTCCTAGTCTTGCAACTAGGCTTGCCACTGATTTTGGTCACACTCTCCCTTTGGAAGGCAACACACTTTTGTGCACTCAAAACACAAACCTTCCCCAAAACACCAATTCACAACCAACATTTGGTGCCCCACCTCAATCTTCCACCACCATTCTAGAACACCCTCTACATCCACACAAACCCCTTACATTCCAAGATACCATGATGACCTCGACATTTCGAGTGCAACCATATTCATCCATCACCACAAATACCCAAAGTATTCCCAATGTTTTTGAAAAGTTAAGCAAAATTTATAGGGCATCGTACCCTTCACATCGAGCCACTAGGGCCAAAAAAGATCAACACAAAACAGAAAAAAACTAGGGAAAAAAGTAGGAACATCCCAGAGGCAGCACAGCGACAGTAGAGCAGCAGCCGAGGAAGCTGCTAACAGGAACTATCCCAGTTCTTAATGAGGAGGTCAACCACCTCATCACCCACCCACTCTTTGTTGTCCTGGCTGTTGTTACCTTCCAGTTCCTCCTTTATAGCGTTCGACAAGGTGCTTGTAACAAAAAGTATTCCCAATGTTATGCAAGGTAATGTGAACCAAATGCCTCAAGAGGGAAAACAAGGGAAAGTTAACACCCTCATGCAAGGAACACAATTTCCAACCTTAACAAGTGGCTCTAACAATCCTATTGACACATCCAAACATGTGATCACCCAATCTACTCAATTCAATCCACAAAACACATCAAACCCATCCATAATCAATCCCAATCCAAAAAACACCTTAATCATGAACCTCACCAACCAAGGTAATACCTTGGTCCCACATCAAATGAAACAAGGGAACCCTCAACACATCAGTTGAGAGAACCCTTCTAATCTATTGATCCAAGGATAGAATGTGTCATTGACATATCATAATACCAGATGGCACCATCATCATCTCTACTATGGGTCCCCCAAAATATGAAAAATCAAATAGGGCCCCAACCTTATGTTCCTCCATCCCAATCAACCATCTTACAAGGAATCCTAAACAAAAACAACCCGCAACCACCTCAAATCAATTTTCAACCCATGATCACCCAAAATCCATCCCAACATCAAAATGCTTCCACATTTCAAGCGCGACAAGCTCATGCTTTAGCCTTACAACAAGCATAGTAGGCTTATCAATAAGCATTGCAAGCGCAATAAGCTCAAGGTCAAGCTTTGCAACAACAATCCCAACAACAAGCATTGAAATCACAACAAGCTTACCAACAACAACAATAACAATAACAATCCTTGGTCACACAACAAAAACAAGCACAATAGCAAGCATTTCTCACCCAACAATATGCACAACAACAACAAGGTTAATACTATAATCCTCAATAAAAAATTGTTAATCCAAATATGTTAGGAACATATACACCTCTACCACCATCACCTTCACAATATCAAACACCACCTACACACCATACAACACCCCGTCATATCAAATTCCCACTGACAATCCATCCGCCATCCCATACTATGCAACATATTCTCCTCCACAAAATCTACAAGATGAAATGGCATCGCAATTCAAGGCACTAATGCAAAAAATGCACGACATTCAAATGGGAAAAATGAAGAAGCCCCATACACAACAAAACTTATGTCCATACCCATTCAATAGAAACATCGCAATGGTACCTTTCCCTCCTCAATTTGAGGTTCCTAAATTTGATAAATACAAAGGGAGGGGAAATACTATGGATCACATCAAATAATTTAACATCATGTCTATGGAGGTTGTCTACAATGATTCCTACTTAATGCACCTCTTTCCACAAAGTTTGGTAGGCCCAGCCATTGATTGTTTTTAATAGTTACCTCTAGGTATCAAAACCTACCAAGAAATCATCAATAGATTCATAGATCACTTCTCCTTCAATCTTGAAATGGATGCAATCTTAGAATATTTTTACACTCTCAATCAAAACAAAGGAGAATCCTTCACTAATTTCTTGCAAAGATAGAGGTGAAGAGCTAGTAAGAGCAACTGGCTCATTCTCGACAAACAACAAATGAGGATTATCATAGAAAATGTTGATCCGGACCTATCCTTCCACTTAAAGATGCAATGTATCACAAATTATGATGATATTTTCCCTAGGGATCTCAACATTGAGAGAGCCCTAATCTCACAGGGAAACACACAAGAGTATAGAGACAATTTCCCATCAACCAGTTCAAATGACAAGCCCCACATTCGTTCTAAGAATAAGAACATGATGAATGATAGTATTTTAGATGCTAAAGTGGTCATAAGTGCTCCTAAGAAAAACACCAACCAACCAACCATCACATGAACTGTACAACAAACACCATCACCACCACAGAATAATCAGGTCAACAACATTGAAACTCAACAACGATGAACCCCCAATAGGAATACCTTCCCAAAATGCAAATACACACCATTGGAGGAACCTATTGAATCTATCATGTAGAAATTGGTAGATTCAAACTTGATTACACTTCCCAATTTCCAAAACTACCAAGAACCACAAGATAAACCACCTTGGTACAATGAAAATGATCTTTATGACTTTCACAAAATCAAAGGACACAAAAAATCAAACTTCATGAAACTAAAGAATGTTATCCAAGATCTTATCAAGAATAGAGACATATTTTTTGAGGTACCAGCTAGTAACTAGGACCTCAAGATATACAAGAACCCTATACTAGATCATAGCAAAGGGAATGACAATGGAAAAGGAAAGAATTACAATAACGTACATGTCTATTCCAATGTGGTCACCTTTTGCGACAATGTCGTAACAGTAGTTACCATCAAAGGACCTAGTGCAAAGTGTGGAATCACCACATGATGTGGCAAGGTCACCATCCAAGGAGCTTCATCTCAACCTAGGGCACAACCTACATTTCCGACGTCCAACCCTAGTAACTACAGTCTCCTAGATCAGCTAAAGAAGACCCCCACATAGATCTCTATCTTGGAACTATTGAGGCTATCCACCACACATAGGGAGATATTAGAAAAGGATTTATCTACTTCCTCCATCCCTAAAAATATTGATACATAGTAGTTTCAAGCTATGGTAGAGCATATCACTACTCATCTTCTCACCTTCTCTGAACATGACCTCCCCATGCAACCATCTCGCAATCGCTCCTTACATATTGAGGTCATTGTTCATAAGAATAAGGTTAAAAGAGTCATAGTAGATGGAGGTACTGATCTAAACATTTTCACCCTTTAGTTGGTCAAGAACTTGGTTATTCAAAGGATTCTATAGAGAAAACAAAGAGGACAACCATAAGGGCATATGACAATCAAGAAAGAGTGTCATAATGTTTCATCACTCTACCTATCCAAGTGGGGCCATTAATTGTTGAGACCACATACCAAGTGCTAGATCTTGATCTCCCCTACAACATATTTCTTAGTCAACCATGGATTCATGCCATGAAAGTTGTAGCTTCCACATATCACCAATGTGTCAAGTTTCCTTTTGAGGACAAAGAAGTTACTATCTATGGAGATCTTGAGGCTTTCTACCATTACAACAACCTTGAGGCTAAGTTCTACAAGATCCAATAGATACCAAAGAATGATGAAGGGACTACATCCCCCTCCTCATTTTTTAACGCATATTCTCTTGCATCCACCTCAAAATATAGAAAACCCATTGTGCAAACACCCAATATCAAAACAATTATCAAGTACAATGGTTGTGGAGATTATAATCTAAAGAAGGAAACTTTTGTTTTGGTTGAGTTAACTCTTTCCCCCAAATCTCATGGGAAACCCAAACCTATCAACAAAGTGACTGAAACATTAAAGCTTGCATCTACCACCTCCACCAAATGGGGGGACTTGAACAAAGAGGATGTCAATGAGGAAGATGTATCTAAATTTCTCTACCAAGATAATCAACCCATGCCTGTTCTTCCCATGGAAGATGATAATAAAGGTCTACAATTAATGATGGTATGGGGGTACAATAGAATGAAAAGCTAGGACAAAATGACAATGGTTTACTAGAACCCATTGTTCATGAGTGACATCTAAAGAACTTTGGCTTAGGATGTATTACTAGCAAGGTTACCCATATTGGAAAAGGTTCTTCTACTAAATAGGTTGAGGTTTCCTCTTGGTTACAAAAATCGCATGATACTACCCTAGATGACTTCCCCATAGACATTGCTGACCTATTTGAGAATAACTCTCTTTATGACATCCACAACATCTTTCACCCCAAATGGCCAAGCCATTGAATTAAGCCTAGTATACCCACAACTCATCAACTAGAACCAATGAGGACCACCAATTCGAGATATATTTGAAAATGATGAAGCAATCTTAGAATTCATGGGACTCTGTGACAACTTACCATGTGGGGATCATGAAGCAATATTTGATATAGAGCTAGACACATAGGTGTACTATGGGAGATGATTGAATCCTTCAGTCACAAAATTGATGATATGAGAATAACATGTAGATCTTTAAGTGAAAACCACACCATGGAACTTTAAAATTCCAAAATAATAAAAAGAAAGGATGTATCTAAAGGTGAAAACCTCTCTAAGGCACCCAAGGATGAGGGATTCAATATCCCCCTTAGTGCAATGCATCCAGAAAAATTAATAGTACTAGCAAAGAAGGCTACCCCAATGAATGTAGAAACAAAAGAAGCACCCAAGATAACTTTCTATGTTGAATCCTCATTGGATGAAGAACAAAAAAACCTAGCAGTGTTCCTAAAAAAAAGGAAGAGGAAACTTTGCATGGTCATACACAGATATATGACAGGGCTTGATCCAAAATTAGTTGTACATCATTTAGCAGTCTATCCTAAAGCCAAACCAGTCAAATAGAAACTAAAAAAAATGCATCCTTAATTGCATTACTGGTAAAACTAGAGTTACAAAAGCTCCTTGACATCAAATTTATCCAACCAAATTGACTATCCTGAGTGGGTTTCCAACCTGGTACTAGTCTCCAAACCCACTAGAGGCATTAGAATATGCACATATTTCAGGGACTTGAACAAATAATGTCCAAAGGGATATTTCCCTCTCCCCAAAATTGACATCATTGTCGATCTAACCGCATGACATGAAATACTATCACTCATGGATATATTTTCAAGCTACAACCAAATCATGATCACCAAGGAGGATCAGCATAAAACTACATTCACTTATCCATGGGGAACATATTGTTGGAACATGATGTGGTTTGGGCTAAAGAACGTTGGAGCAACCTATCAAAGCGCGATGACCCTAATATTTCATGATATTATCCATAAAATAGTTGAAGATTAAGTGGATGATATTTTGGCCAAATCAAAAGCAAGGAAGGAGTACACAGAGGTATTGGGACCTATTTTCAATAGGCTTGAAGAATATAAGGGTAGACTAAATCCAAAAAAGTGTGTCTTTTGGTAACATCAGGTAAGCTTCTTGGTTGCATCGTGTCACAATGAGGGATAGAGATAGATACAGTAGAGGTGAAAGAAATCTTATACATGGAGCCACCACAAACATTTAAATAGGTGAGAGGGTTACAAGGAAGGTTGCAATCCATTAAAATATTCATAGCACAGTTATCAGACAAAATTCACCCTTTCTCACATCTTCTCCATAAAGGAATAACATATAAGTGGGACGAGAAATGCGATAAATCATTCCAACAAATCAAAGACTACTTATTGTTACCTCTAGTTCTCATGCCACCAATACCAAAAAAGCCATTGATCTTATACATTTCAGCTACATCAACAGCACTAGGTGCTCTCCTAGCCCAACATGATGAAATGGGAAAAGAAAGAGTTATCTATTAAATCAGTAGAACATTGGTAGGGTATAAAATGAATTACTCATCCATTGAAAAGGCATGCTTAGAAGTGGTCTTTGCTTCACCAAATTTCAAACATTACACACTCTCACACCAAATCAAGCTTATTGCCAAGATCAACCTATTGAAATATCTCCTATCTAAAGCAACTCAGATTGGGTGAATGATAAAATGGGTAATGATCTTGACAAAATTCGACATAGAGTGTGTGGAGTGCAAGGCTATCAAAGGACATGTTATTGCAGACCAACTAGCTAAAGCACCCATTTATGTAGAGAATCCTTTGGTATCTAAGTTTCCTGATGAATCATTTTATCTTCTCAACATAGCAGATCATTGGAAATTGTACTTTGATGGATCATATACCCAACAAGGATCAGGGGTGAGAATTCTCTTTATCACCCCTCAAGGTGATTGTATTCCAAAGTCATATCAGTTTTCATTTCCATGTACCAACAATATTGTTGAGTATGAAGCCCTATTAACATGTCTAAGGATAGTAGTCCAATGGTAGATACAAGAGTTAAAATTCTATTGGGACTCACAACTGATTGTCAACCAAGTCAATGACGACCACCAAACCAAGGATGATAAACTCACTCCTTATAAGAAGATGGTAGAAAGTCTTAAGGAAATTTTCATTGATATAACTTTTAAATAGATACCTCATGTGAACAATCAAGTAGCAGATGTCATGGCGACAATTGGGTCTTTGTTAGGCATGCCACACAATGTCCTTCAATGTTAATTCTTGGTAGAACAAATTCTCATACCGACTTTTAAAATTCCTAAATCTGAATTTGTGTGTGTAATCATTGATCCTGGATCCCCATGGTATCACAATATATTCACTTATCTTAGTAGAGGTACCCACCCTCCAATTTGATATCACCTCCAACCTTAAGAAGACCTTTGTTAAAAAGGCATCTTGATTCATCATCTTAGGTGATACCCTATACTGTAGAAGCATCGATGGGACATTACTATGATGTGTCAACCAAGAGGAAGCCTTGAACACCTTAATAGAAGTACACGAAGGAATTTATGGTTACCATTCTAGTGGAATAACCTTATCTAAGAAACTATTGAGGATGGGGTATTATTGGCCAACCATAGAAAGAGAATCCCATTAGTATGTGCAAAAGTGTGTCCAATTTCAATAACATAGAGATCTTATTCATGCTCCAGCTTAGGAGTCACAACCAATGGTCACACCTTGGCCCTTCTCATAGTTGGGGATTGACATCATAAGAAAGATTACTCCCACCTCATCTAATGGCCACAAATTCATCATCACAACTACTGAATACTTTGCCAAGTGGTTCAAATCCATTCCTATGACTAACATAATGGGGAAGAAAATATCCAAGTTTATCTTGAATTACCATATCTTCCACTATGGTGTTTTGCAAGCCCTTATCTCAGATAATGGAATACCCTTCAAGAATCAAGATGTAAGAGAGCTATGACAACAATTTAACATCCAACATCAGTTCTCTACCCCGTATTACCCCAAAGGCAATAATCAAGCTAAGGCTAAAAACAAGACCATTCTAAAAATCCTAAACAAAATATGGTCAATGAAGCTAGTCATGACTAGCATCTACAATTAAATCCCACCTATAGGATTATCGAACCAGTATCTACATACCTACAAGTGCAATCCCTTTCTCCTTGGTCTACGGGTCAGAAGCCATCTTACCTATTGAGGTCAAGCTTCCCTCGCTGTGAGTATCAGTGTAGAATCTAATCATTGATGAAGAGTATAAAGTATCTCGACTGAATGAGTTAGAATTCTGGGATGAACATTGTCTTGATGCCCTAAATCATTTGAAAGCATACCAAAACTGACTAAAAAGGATTTACCACAAGAATATCAAGAGGTTGTCTTTTCCAGTAGGGGATCTTATCCTAAAGCAAAATCAAAAGAATGTTCCAGATTAGGATAATAAAGGAAAGTTTGAATCTAATTGGTTGGGCCTGATAAGTCTAGTTTTTGGCCTATTTAGGGGGATAGGATCTCTTGTTATTTGCTAAAGTTACCATAGACTTTGATATTATATATTGACACTTTTATATAGTTTCTATCAGACATAAGACATTTGGGACTAATTTCATTTCTATTGGTTTTAATGATATTTACCTATTATGTGAACCATCTGTATTTATTTTGCATGTGATTAATGAGTTTTTTTTAAGGTGGTTATGATTATGCATTTTTTATGTGTACTAACATTACTATGCAGACATGATTGAAATGCTAAGTTGAAAAATGCAGTCACCAACTGGTCTCTTTCCTGCTTTCCCTAAATGGAATCCTCTTAGTTAGTGGGAGTCAATGGCCTTGTTTGGTTGATATCAATAAGGCTTGAATCCTCCTTCCTTGAGCTAGAAAGTTAGTGAGTCGATCACCAAGTTCTTGTACAAGTTGATAATCAGCCATACTTTTGTAATTGCATTTTCTGATGAATGAAATAAGATTATGAGTTGAGTATCTGAGTTTGCATTAGTTTAGAGGATACTCGTCCAAGGGGGCCCACTTGGTGAGTAATTTGTTCCTTTAGTTTTGATACATTAGTATTAGCTTTTGTTCAGTACTTAGTAAGAATCTGGCACTGACTGTTCTTGTAGCCACTAGAAGTCCATTCTGTGACTGTTCCTATAGCCAAGGTGGGTAGAGTAGTTTCATGTTTTTTGCTCATATTTTCATTCCTGTTATGCATGTTCAGCTTAAGTTTGATTAAGTGATGTTCAACATTTTCTTTGTTCCCTTTCATGTAATTTACTTTCAGTATTAAGTCTTTCTTAGTTGTATAATGAAGGTGACTACTTTGAAGTTCCTAGTGCACATTCTGTGCTGACCCATTTCAAGTTCACATCCTTGGGTTGACAATTTAAATGTACCTTCATGATGGTTAAGATGGCTATTCATGTCAGATGTCCTATCTATGAATCATGGTTGTAAAGGCTTAGTTGTTAAAATCATTGTAGGAAGCCGATAGGGTCCATTCATTATCACAACAAGCTATGGATCAGGAGCGTTCCAACTATCAATGCCTAAAGTTGAACCCTTTTAGGATCCAATCAATAGTCTACATCTCAAAAAAAATTATGCCTATGCTTGAAGGGTATAAATCTCAAAAAATTAAAAAATGATAAAAATCCAAAAAAAAAAGAATTGAAAATGGTAAATAAAAAAATCACCCTCTTGTAAAAACCACTTCAGTGGCACTTTGGAAAAGTACCTTGTTGAAAACCTAGCATATAGGTGCCTTGCATAAATAAAGCACCTAGATATATCATTGGCTCTTTATCTTATAATTCTTCTCATCGATCCATCGCATCGCATCATTCATCCTATTTATTCCATCACCCATCTGCATTTGTATCATAGCTTGATATTGTAAAATATCATATCCCCTTTAATACTACCTAGCACATTCCTAAGGTCAATTTTTTCTACCTATATCATGGTAATCTATCACATCACGTTGGGATAATTTGCTATCCATTAGTTTGGGTTCTTGTATATCTTAAGGTTATTCAAAATCTCATCGAAAATCCCAAAAACATTCATAAAATCTCATTGAAAATCCCAAAAACATTCGTAAAACCTCATCAAAATCCAAAAACACTTGCAAAATCAAAAAATCCAAAAACATCAAAATCATTGACAGCTAAAATCCAAAAACATTCAAAACACATCAAAATCCCTAAATAGATCAAAACATCAAAAATCCAAAAATACTACCATGTTGAACTACGTTGTCTTTGAGCTTGAACGTAGGTAAGGCCATCATTGATGTGCCCTCGAGACACCCTAGGTCAATCCTTTAGGAGTCCATAATAAGAAACCGGCAATCCATCAATTTTCCAAATCTCATGAACAATAAGTCAAGTCAGTCAAACTACATGGTTTATGCATGTATAACTAAACTACCAAAAACATATTCAAACAAGGGAAAGTGGATTCCCTTTACTAGGCACCTAGGGTTTTTCACCTAAGGAGAACTTCGTTTAGGAATGGCTCTCTTTCCACTTAATGATATGACATTGGGTGAGTTCATTCAAAGGGGGGATTGGATTGGGGGTTTGTGAGGTGTGTGTGAATGTGTGGAAGAAAACTGAAATGAAGAGATGCTAATCTAATCTATGAAATGTAAAGTGTTGGAAAACACATTGAGATATGTAGATATATACAAGATAACCTAAGAAATATACACCAAACTAAAATAGAAGGTTAGAGACGAAGGGGGTGTGTACCTAAAAACTTGTAAGGGCTGGAAATGTTGTTGAATTTGATGTAGATGTCGAAAGGGATACTTGTGCCAAGTTGGCCGATCTAGTCCTTCTTCGGGAAAATTCTGAAAAACTACTCTGGAACCCATTTCAGTCAAAAGGGTATCCAGATCTACCAAGATTTTTGAAAAAAAGCTTTAGTGGGACTAGGTCACCCAAAGTGGTGACCTAGTCCTCTTTTGATTTTTTGTGAATTAGAAGATGGGATCTGAGGCTTTTGATCTGTATTTTCTGCTCCTTTAGGTATCTGGTCCCGAAAGTGAAGATTTTGGTCCATGGAAGTCTTCCAAGCTTCAACTAGGGTTTCTTCAACCTTAGAGAGCTTGGTCAACTTGTTGAATGATCTTCAAACTGCTAATGCATCTAAATCTGCAAACACACACAAAGAGAAAGAAGAAATGTTGATTGTTAGGATATGGGGGCTTGCCTTGGTCAAGCCCCTTTGTAGATAAATAAATCAAATGATAAAATGAAATGGGAAAGCAAGAGATGTGAAGCAATTTACTTTCTTACCTTTCCATGATGAGAGATCTTGAGTTGTTGCAATGGAGGTTTCAGCCGTTGAGTGCTTCAGCAAAGATGTCTTGTTGACTTGGAATGACCAAACCCTAGTTTGCCTGAGAGGAAGAAGAGATGAGAAGAGAAAATTAAAATGTATGATTCATAATGAGAAATTAGGGTTTTTAGGCTTATTTATACAAGTTATGCCCTAATTTTCGCAAAAATTACACCATACAAGCTGACCTTAGGGTTTTAGACACAAGAATCCTGAAAGAAATTAAGATTCAATTGAAATTTAAGGCACATGGGACTAGTTTGCCCAAGGTGGCGACCTAGTCCACCTGGGAAAATTTCATTAGTTTTTTATAATTAAAATGTGATTATTTATGTTTGTTAGGAATGTCTCATGAAAACACACTAAGATATGACTTATATGTGTATTAAGGGGTCATTTTCGCATAATTAAGTGATGACAAGCCTAGGCAAGCATGAAAATGTTTTCCAACACCTTACAACACTTTGGCACAAGGCTTGGAAAGGGGTAAAAAGAGGCTAAAAATGGTCCATAGGCAGAGGTCCAAATGAGCAAAAAGTGTCAAAGTCTACACTTTTTGGTGACACATTTAGCCCCCACTTTAATGAGAGGATGAACTTGCTTCAAACTCACACTAAAGTAGCCCAATGGAGATGGCTAATAATGATGAAGAAGAAGGGCGAGAAAGAGAAAGGTGGTGGTCAAGCCCCCAAGGATTTGAGATTCTAAGTCAAGTCGACATCAATGCAAAAGAACACATTCAAGGGTGAATGCATTACAACAAAACAAGATACATGATCATGCAATGACAAGGTTTAGTGTGAAGAGAATGAGGAAATATGTGCTCACTCTGGGGCCACAGAACATCAAGTCATCCCTAGGGTGAGAAGTCCCAAAGAAGGTGAGAAACATACACATGGTTGGTATGTACTCACAAAGGTGGCTATGGGGAAAGTCATGCCACTTGTTGGGCTTCCTACTCAAACCATGCCAAAGTTATACCTTGTGATAACTTTGATAAGGTGCCACAAAAGGAAGTGATGTTGTTCAAAGGGATTTTTCTTTTGTTCATGTGATGTCTCATCCTAGGGAACATAATGTGTAATGTTGCCAATAGAGTCAAAGTACAAATGTACTCATGTTGTATGCAAGAGAGGCAAGGGCTCATCTTGTATGCGAAAGAGGAAAAATGTAGATGTCTCATCCTGAGCAACATTGTGTGTAATTTTTTCAAGAGAAGAAATCACAAGAAAAAGAAGATCACATACTGAAATGTGAGTGGTGATGTATGCCCCCACTTTAAAGGAATTTCTACACACCGTTTTGTGAGCAATTGCTTTAAAGTGGAATAGGAGGAGGACATGAGAGCTTGTTCAAAAAGCCCTATGTTGAGTCATATGTTTCTGATAAGCTTCGTAATGAGAAGGAGTGTATGTCACATGCGAGTCAACTTAAGACAAGTCATCCACATCTCAAACTTTCTCTTATATGTTAATGAAAGTTAACAACAAGCCGAAAGAGACAACGACAAGTGACATACAAGGGAAAAGGCTAACTAACCCCTTGCCCTCACTTAGTGCAAGACAAGAGTGAGCCGAAAGGATTGAGGGGATGCAAGGGAGAGTGAAATTTTGTATCAATTAGAGGAAATAGGTGCCCCCACATGAGGAAGAACACCAAATTCCTTAAGATGTTGAATTCTGCTACTTAAGGCCTTACACTCGTTAGTGTGATGACCATGAACTCGGTGGTAAGCACAAAAGGAATGTTTGCTAGAGAATTTCTTGTGAGTTTTGGGTGGAAGGGAGATCAAGTGATCTTGGAGGAGGCTCAACAAGATACCCTCTTCATCAAGGGTAGAAGGTGATCCTTGGGTTTGCAACAAGGAAGGGGCTTGCTTAGTATAGGATGGCATACCTACGCAAGGTTCTATGGATTGTGATTTTTTGTAGACTCCTTTGGAGGAGTGTGTAAAATATAAATCAAGAGGAGGTTGTGAGATGACATGGGTATTAAGCAAAGAGTCCTTTGTTGGTGTCAAAGGATCACTTGTGAAGGTTGGATGAGAGGAATGGGTTGGAATGGTGTTGAGGGGGTTGGAAGATTTAATGATTTTGATGAAAGTAAAAAATCCAAGACCATGGTTGGATGTTTGTGTGTTAGACTCGATAGGGTTGCAGATACCTTGTTCTTGAGCACCACAACATTTTCCACTATATCCAAATTGCTTCATGATCTCATAACCTTTTCCATAGAGATTTTTCAGCTTCTTTGGATTGGGTGAGGGGTTGTTGTTGGCATTGGTGGCTAAAGGAGTTGAGGTGGATGCTTTCAAAGGACTAATTGAGTCTTGTATTACCAAGACTACGTTGTCCTTTGGAGAGTATTTGTTGGTGGTCTTGGAGTCACCTAGTAAAGGTGGGGTAAATTTTAAAGAACCCTAACCAGCATCCCAAGAATTTGGTTGTCTGGGTTCCACTTGGTTGGTGGGTGTGGAAATGGTGAAGGTTTTGGATTTGTTTTGCTAAAGGTGTAAGACATTGTAAGGTTCAGGATCAGCATCAAGTGTGTACACTTTGTTGTTGTAGATGTACGTCATCTTTCGATGAAGTGTGGAAGGCACACCATTCATTGCATGAATCCATGGCTTGCCCAAAATGAGGTTAGATGAAACATCATTTGGCATAACATGGATTGATGTGTTTGATGTGGCGACTCCAACTATAAGAGGTAAAGTGATCATCCCAAGCAGCTTTTGTCCTTTACTGTCAAATCCACTGAGAGATAAGGAAGTAGGTTGAATGGTATGATCATGAAAGCTTCAGCTTTGTTTTGCACTTCCAAAGGAGGGATCTCACTTTGGTGGAAAATAATGCTAGCATTTAAGCCTTGAATCATAGTCACAATTTCATGTGTTTATGCATTAGAAGGGACAAGAATTTTTTGTAAGGAATCCTGCATCATGGTGTGATAGTGAGGGGAGGCTTGGAGAAGGTTACATAAAGATATTTTTGCAGGAGTATTCCTTAGTTGGTCAACAAGGTCATACTCCCTAAGGAAGGAATTGAAGTGAGGGGTAGAATGAATAATAGGAGGGGATGAAGGGAAGGGTGTTGAGGTTGATGATTGGGAACACGGGTTGTTTCAGGTGTAATATGTATGAGCAATGGTATTATGACTCAATTTTTTTAACACGTTAGGCTTAGGTGGGGAGAGAGTGAATTTAGGTTTAGAAGGGGGAGAAAGGATGAGTTGAGGTTGGATAATATTAACCTCTCCTAAGGAAGGAGATTCTAATATAGGCTCTACATCTTCGTGTAAGGGCATAATATTATTGTAGACACCGAAAATTGGTCTAGGCCTACGAGTACCACTTTCGACATAATTTTCTAATATCCATGGTCATGATTAAATAATGTGAATTATTTAATTATCCTTTCTAATACATATTTCCTCTATTAATTAAAGTACCCCTTTTAATTAATTCACTAATTCATTAATTCATTATGACTTATATTCAACTATTGATTAATTAAATAAGTCATGTTTATTTAATTATGTCGCTAACTAATTAATTCTTCTTTCTAAATTAAATATTTATTATTTAATTAAACCCCCTTTATTCATAATTAAATATTTATTATTTAATTACCCCTTTACCCCTTTTCAACTATAATTAAATATTTATTATTTAATTATTCAATTCCACCTTTTCAACAGTTAAATTAAATAAATTACATTATTTATTTAATTTAATCTTTCAATTTTCGAATGTTGAATTAAATTAACATTTAATTCATTATTAACTATTTATGTCACATTCTTTTGTCATTCAGTTATCTAATCATTCACTTGCCTTCTAACTCAAGATCTATTTTAATATGCCAATTATCTCTGGGTTCGATATATGATCATCTCTGCGAGAGGACTCTCTGTCACAATCAGCCAGTTAACTAGTTCTAACTCATATGCATGAATGCGTTTATTAATTAAATAATATTATTTAATTAATTAATTCATGTGTGCATTCGAAGTTGAGTTCCAACTTTGTCTTTTCCATTCAAAGTCTATTTCTTCTATTTTCGAAGATTCTTAACTGAAGATTAAGTTATCGTTCTAATTTAATCTCTATCCTGCAGAATTCCTAACTCACGTTCTAACTGACACATAACTGACATTGCATGATAGTCATCAATCTTGTCTGTTGATCTCTCTTTGAATCTAAGCCGATCGTTCACAAAACCCAAAATCTATAAAAAGGCATGTCATCATCATTATTCCTCCCTCCCAAAATCATTACTTTTGAGAAGAAACAATCTTCGATATTTTTCTGAGACACTCGACGAAGTTATGCTTGCATCCAAACACAAACATTTGAGGGCAAGAATGACAATAGAGCAAGATGGAGAAGGGAAATCAAGATAAATCAAGGAAGTAATCACATATTCGGTGAGAGCATTCTAGTTTTATTAGTTTAGATTAATTATGCTTACTTTAATCATTCTTTGTTGTTTTATTTAGATTAGAATTGATATTTGTGACCTTGTGCAGCAATAGCATTCATTCCAATTCAAAAATATGAGTTACAATTATTAAGGAAATGATCAATGGTGGGGTTATGGGGAGAGGAAGGAGTAGGAGATGGTTCTATTTGATTATCAAAGGTCTTATACTCTTGTTCAAAACAACCTACTCTAGTAGAAGAGCTTGGAAGAGGTTCATCACATGCTTCACTACAAGAAGAGGAGGTATCAAGAGAAGGATCACTATGATTTTCAAATAGGGAGGGAGGGTCGAGAGTCCAATGACTCTGAGGAGAAGGATCTTCTAACACCAGCATGTCCTCTTTGCATTAATGAGGGACATTAGAAGAGGATCAAGGTTGATTATTATAGTTAGGGAGACTAGGTAAGGTAATGTTTAGGAATGTGTTTATAATTTCATGTTCTTTTGTTAAACTATCTTCCCAAAGGGGATGAGGAGAAGAACAAGCAATATTGTCATGATGCACAATGATTGTACCTTCTTTTAACAAGATACCTTTGTCACTAGAAGGAGAGGTATCAAGAGAGGAACAATTATGATCATCATGATTATCTATGTTTGTATTTACTTCTAACGCATCATCCTCACAAAGAGGAGAGATAGTAGGTTGTGTATGTTCAGGACAATTATAAACATTTTCATTCACTAGACTCTCATAACTAGGGAATGCATTGAAAGAATGATTAACATGTTTATTTACTAACTTATTCATTACCATTTTAGAAAGAAAGGAAACAAACATGTTTGAATAATTTACAATGCAATGTAAATACTAAAAAAGAAATACAATTTTTAGATAACAAAAAAGGCAATTTGTTGATTACACTATCAATGATCTAAAAAATGAAAGTTTGTAAATGCAAAATTGAAAATGTACAATGCATGAAATGAGCTAAATTAAGCTAATTCTAATAAAATACATGTAACAAAAATAAAATCTATTGATATAGGTAGGTAATGAAATAAAATAGAAGCTTAAAAATTGGGTTTTCAACTCTGTAAAGGGCAGTTTTAGAGGCCTAAAGGGACTAGGTTGCCCAGAGTGGCGACTTAGTCCTTCTGGTGAATTTTTTGAGATTTTTCAAGTGTTTTGGATTGATTCATGTGGTTTCTGTATAGGGAATGCAGACCTAACATGAAAATGTAGAATTTAAGAGATATGGAATGATTTAAAATGCAACCTAAATGCACTTTTCACTAATACAAATTTTAAAACCCTAGAATGCAATTTCACTAATGCAATAAGCAATGCAAGTTAATCCTAGGACAATGAAGGACTCTAAATTAGACAAGAGGGTGTAATAAATTCGGTTTCACCAAAATGAACCACCAAAAAGATATTCGAACAAGGGAAAGAGGATTCCCTTTACTCTAGCACCTAGGGTTTTTCACCTAAAGAGCACTTGGTTTAGGAATGGCTCTCTTTTCGCTTAATGATATGCTTTTGGGTGATTCCATTCAAAGGGGGGATTAGATTGGGGGTTTGTGAGGTGTGTGTGAATGTCTGGTAGAAAATTTGAATGAAGAGATGCTAATCTAATATATGAAATGTAAAGTGTTGGAAAACACATTGAGATATTCAAATATATACAAGATAACCTAAGAAATATACACTAAACTAAAATAGAAGGTTAGAGACGAAGGGGGTGTGTACCTGGAACCTTACAGGGGTTGGAAATTTTGTTGAATTTGATGTAGATGCTAAAAGGGGCACTTGTGCCAAGTTGGGTGATCTAGTCCTTCGAGCAAATTCTGAAAAACCGCTCCAGAACCTGTTTCAGTCAAAAGGGTATCTAGATCTACCAATATTTCTAAAAAATAGATTCAGTGGGACTAGGTCACCTAAAGTGGTGACCTAGTCCTCTTCTGAATTTTTATGAATCAGAAGATGGGATCTGAGGCCTTTGATCTGTGTTTTCTGCTCCTTCAGATATTCGGTCCTGAAAGTGAAGATTTTGGTCTGTGGAAGTCTTCTAAACTTCAACTAGGGCTTCTTCAACCTTAGAGAGCTTTTTCAACTTGTTGAATGATCTTCAAACTTCCAATCCACCTAAATCTGCAAACACACACAAAGAGAAAGAAGAAATGTTGATTGTTCGGATATGGGGGCTTACCTTGGTCAAGCCCCTTTGTAAATAATTAAATCAAATGATGAAATGAAATGGGAAAGCAAGAGATGTGAAGAAATTTACTTACTTACCTTGCCATGATGAGAGATCTTGAGTTGCATCAATGGAGGTTTCATCCCTTGAGTGCTTCAGCAAAGATGTCTTGTTGACTTGGAATGACCAAACCCTAGTTTGCTTGAGAGGAAGAAGAGATGAGAGATGAGAGGAGAAAATGAGAATGGATGATGCATAATGAGGAATTAAGGTTTTTAGGCTTATTTATACAATCTATTCCCTAATTTTCTCGAAATAACACCATACAGGCCGACCTTATGGTTTTAGAGACAAGAATATCAAAAGAAATTAAGTTAAAATTGAAATTTAAGCCACATGAGACTAGGTCACCCATGATGGCGACCTAGTCCACCTAAGAAAATTTCATTAGTTTTCGGTAATTAAAATGTGATTATTTATGTTTGTCGGGAATGTCTCATGAAAACACACTAAGATAGGACTTATATGTGTATTAAGGGGTCATTTTGGCATAATTAAGTGATGAAAAGCCTAGGAAAGCATGAAAATGTTTTACAACACCTTACAACACTTTGGCACAAGGCTTGGATAGGGGTAAAAAGAGGCTAAAAATGGTTCAAATTCCATAGGCAAAGGTCAAAATGAGCGAAAAGTGTCAAAGTCTGCACTTTTTGGCGATACAATAATGTAGGCAAGGCTCATCTCTGATAAGACTTTGATGCCTCTAGGATAGTCTTTTAGGTTAGGTTCTTGGTCAAAATCTCAAAAAACCCAAAACATTTGAAAACTTAGAGAAAACCCTAAAAGCCTCAAAATATCAAAAACCAAAACATTCACATTTTCAAAAAGACCAAAAATAGCCTCAAAGCATTTTTCAAAATACCAAAGATATTGAAATATTCCAAAAAATCGAAAACCATCCATCCCATTTTGCTTTGACCTACAATAAACTTTCTTCCATAATAAATTGATCATCACATTCACCCTTTGGTAAAACAAACGGAAAACAAGTACAACAATCAGCAAAAGTAAAACCTTTAAACACAAAAATCAAACTCTTGGTCATTATCAAACATGTCAGTCGAACCTTATATCAATGGCATTTCAAACAACCTATTAACTCGCCAATGTCTAATAATACGTCCTAGGATGCATCCTTCCTACAATGGGCATTATCATTGGCAATCATTTTGGATATTTATCCTAAACAGTTCACACACCCTTTAGCATGAGATATAAACTACATTGACTATTTTTTTATCTTTTCTTATGATTTATCTCATTAACCCATTTCAAGGACCTCTCAATGATTTCTAAATGATTTATAGAGAAAAGAATGGGGCATTGATCATTATCTTTTGTGTTTT
Source organism: Sequoiadendron giganteum (assembly GCA_007115665.2). Taxonomy (NCBI): domain Eukaryota; kingdom Viridiplantae; phylum Streptophyta; class Pinopsida; order Cupressales; family Cupressaceae; genus Sequoiadendron; species Sequoiadendron giganteum. Next base: position 500,137,884 of record CM021100.1, read on the forward strand.
GTGCTTGTTGGATATTCTTGGAAAATAACTTTGGAGCATACTTGCTTTGTTGTGTGTAGGAATATCAGTTGGAGTAGATTGTTGACTATTGTGTATGCTTTGTTCTAAAATATTCTAAACTTATAAAGTACATTCCAATGAGGTTTTTGTATGTCAAGGTATAAGCAAGGACTATCCTATTTGTTTGCATAGTCAAAGTCCATCAAACTAGATACAGCACCATCCTAGTTATCATTACCATGATGCATTGTGTCTATGTGTTATATCAAACATAAGGAATGATGGAGAGTCCCAATCCCAATATGAGAAAAACCATCCATCTTGGCACCATAATCTAATTAAGTCTCAATGATTCATAGGCTTGTTGGACTTATAAATCAATCTTGAAATCAATGGTCAGTCCATTTGTTCCATTCTTCTTATAATTATATCTTTACTAACAGTTTTATCCAAGTGTCGAATATGTGCAATCTATCAAAATATACATGAGGCTACCCATGGCCAATGATTTTCTATACATCATAAAATCTATCTACATCAGACATCTGAACTTTCTAGTCCTCTTTGAGTTGAACCTATGTTACATCTTTCTCGAGAGATCAACCCAAAATTCAAAATTTCAATCCAATCTCTCGAGCGGGTAGGGTATCAGCTTATTTCCTTCTATTGGGACAACAATGGGACATCCAAAAATTAGGAATTTTTAAATTTTTGGTTTGAGAAGCATTTTTAAATCCAAAAAGTGTCAGTCTTTGAACCAATGTAACAAGTACCTCACTTTAAAGAGGGGGAAAATGTCACTAACACATTTGATTGCAAAATCCGACAAAAACTTCCGACAAAATCTATATAATCAGATGTATCGTCGGGCACTTGTGCGAATTTTCATTTTTTTAAAATTTTATCCCCGATGTTCATCATATTTTTGACGAACCTTTTTTTTCGTCTACATTTCGACGAAGATCTTTCGCCGAAATTTCGATGAACTTGCAAAGTTAAATTCTGGGGGACATAAATAAAAATGAGCTTGACTATTTATTGCGACAGTGTTTTGCTCGACGGTTTTCTTGGGGAAAATCATAAGAAACTCAAGAAGATATCGCCAGGTTGAGGGTAGTCATTGTCTTTTTCCAAAATTCATTTGTGAAGTCAGATTTGTACTTCCAGGTTTGAAAATCATATTTTAAAGCAACATCTCATCAGATTTCATTTTTAGTCTTGTGCGTTTTCAGAATTTCATTTCCAAATTTTAGACCTGACTTCACAAATTCTTTATAAGGGAATTGTTTATAATTGATGGAAAATTCTTGATGGATTTGGACAAAGATTATATTTGCAAGGTTTCAATTTTAACCCTAATGATCAATTTTCAATAGATTTGGGAGCCATATCTAGATAATATCAAAGGTGTTGGTTGTTTTTTACTGTAACCAAGTTTATCTTCTAGACACATAGCATATAAAATCTTAGATAATACTGCCTTACAATACCATCAATCTATATTCTAACCCAATACTACTTATCAAATTCTTATATGAACATAGTCACCTATAACCTCACTCAAGAATTTTAATTAATTCCCTGAATTAAAGCCAAAATGAGAATTACACACACCATAACAGTGAGATGAATAGAATAACCCTTGATCATTTTATTCAAGATAATAATATATTCATACAATGGAGATACATGAGCTTGAAATGAGTAATTTTCATTCAGATGCTAGTATTGTCTTGAAAATGAAGTACCCATGAAACTAAAACCTACAACAGAATCACACCAAACCTAAGAATAGTATCTTCACTATAATATCAGGCTCTTTACAAATTCACTCTGCAACTTCACTTAGACTCAACCTAAAAATATCTAACTTGCTAACCCGTATTTATGGTCCTGAAATCCTTCTTATAGGAAAAATGAAGGAGCAACAAGCATCAGACTAGAAATACACCTATCACTAGTCACTTGGACCTCCTTATGACATTTCAAAAATTGGTTACAACAGTTGAGTCTCTAGAGAATCTTCTTGTTCATCCCGTCCACTTGATAATAACTGTTGCATTTGCCAAACTTTGAAAACTTGCACCAAAACTGCCTCCAAGACATAGCCAAAATTTGTTATAACCATAACCGCTGAGCTGTCAACTGTCGATTGTAGAATCTGTCCTACTCTTGTTCAATTAAGTAATTTTCTACCCATCCTTTATATTCCTCATCCGTTGGCCAATTAAAATTTACCACCTCATTTACCTTAGCACTGTAAGTTGTATACTTTACTGCTACTTGATTCGTCTCCCTTTCAAAAGATTCCAAAAATGTGCTAGTGTTAATGATTTTATCCATACTACTCATCGGCATGTCATAATTAGAGTCATCACAAATCAATTATATTTGTGCATTGATGATTTCATCTACTCTGTCCCGGCATTGCTACAGTGATCTAACATTTCCTTGGGCATCTACAATATCTGGGAAAGATGTGTCACTCCAGTCATCAAAACTCTTTACCAACTCTTTAATCCTCCTCTTCAAATCATCAGGTAAGGCCTAGAAACCTTGCAGTGACTTCACAAAGTCTTGAGTAGGCCTTAATTGTTGAGGCCTATTAGCTGCATCAAATTTAGAGGTTTTATACATAACATCTAAATCATAGGCCCTAGGGATCCATTTCTCAATTAAAGGCAAAACGAATTCCTAATCCCTGGTTATATTTTTAATTGAATCCAAAAACAAAGAATATAAAGAATAGACAGATGGAAATCTACCATCAACTCTCTCATTCACGTGCCTCAAAACTGTATCTACAACCTCATTTTGCTTAACAACTAGTCCCTCCTCACTTGCTTTTAGAGTTTCCTATAGTTCTATAATCTTATTAAGCATTTTCATTTTGGTTGGATCTATAGAGCACTCAGCTTTCTCTTCAACTGGCTCTAATGAAAGACTGGGAGTAGGAGTCTGGATGGGAGATCCCGGAGTGGAAACAATTGGATTGAGCTACTTGTGATAAATTTTTAACTTTCCTTGCAACCTATGTATTACCCTCTCAAGTTTTTAACTGGTTAAAAGCAATCTCTTATAAAGGATATAAAATTCCTTAGTACTTTAGATTGTCCTTTATGTTAAGGGAGACATCTGACTATTGTTTATATAATTCAACTTTATTTTAGAGTAAGCATATTTAATCTCTATGTGGTAGATTCAGACACTAAAATGATATCATCCTTATTCAACCATACACTAATTTTTGTCAGATGGATGTAATCATTAAGGAAGACACTTTCATTATTCCTTTAATGGATTGAACTTTTAAGGAGGCCATCATAGTGTTTCCTATTGATATCCAAAGCAGGGATGTGAATAAGACTGATGACTATGCAAGCTATATTGTAGATAAAATTCATAGATCTTTTAACTTTATCAAGGCATATAATAGGGTGGTCCACTTCAAATGAAACTCTTTATTATGCCATACTATTTTATTTCCATAATTCATTTGTGAAGTCAGATTTGTACTTCCAGGTTTGAAAATCATATTTTAAAGCAACATCTCATCAGATTTCATTTTTAGACTTGTGCATTTTGAGAATTTCATTTCCAGATTTTGTTGTGCAAGTTCAATATTTTGATTTTAGGAGTCTAACAGTTGGAAATCATAGTAAAATCAGAATTTAATAATTTATGGAATTAGCATTTTAAAGTGTTTTTTGGGGTCATTAACTTCAGACTATCTTCTCTTTTGCAGGGGTGGTTGCATGCCAAAAAAATTTGGTGTAAAATATCATAATTATTATATTTTGTTACTTGTGTATGATTAAAAATTATTGGAGTGTGAGTTTGATATTTTTTGAAGATCTAAATATTCAAGCTTGGTAAACAAAAATCATGTCAGATAATATTAGTCCAGAACAAAATGAAGAGTTGCTTGATAGATTGTGGGCTAGATTGAGAAGAAAAGGTGATGGGAAATATTATTGTCCTTGCAATAATTGCAAGGGCTTAAAGACGAGAAGACTTTTAATCACAACGGCTGAGAAACATTGTAGGCAGCATGATCACATTGAAGGGGGGCATGGTTATCGTCCATTGGTAAGTTGTTTATTATATGTGTTTATATTGATTGAATTTGTAAATGTTTATATTGTTTTAACATTTGATATATATATATAAAATCACTTGATCATGATCATGGTTCATTTGTGTCTGTCATTATTATAAAGGTGGGGCGCCCTAGGGCACATGATATGGATTATCATGGCCCGGAGAATGTGGTTTTGCAAGCGGAGGAACATGGAGCTGTGAATATCGAAGATGAAGTTAATGATCCTATTGAAGAAGATGATCATGCGCCAGAAAACACAATTGAAGATGATGGTACAAATACATTGATCCATGACACACGTAGTGGCACAGTTGATCATGTTGATCGAGATGACTTTGATGATGTTCATGATTTACCTGTACTTGAGAAGGCATACGAGCCCCTTTATGAAGGCTCCCAAACAACTCTTCTTTCTATTGTATTGTTGCTAGTGAACTTGAAGGTTATGAATGGTTTATCCAACATAGCAATCTCACAGATGTTAAGGTATGTCATATATGTCATCTTTTTTCATCTATTTTAATTGTTGATAGTTCATCGCTAGTAAATAAAGGATTAAGTATGTACCATTAATATTCTTTATATTAAGAAATATTTTTTTGTTGTAGATTGATTGGTGAATTTTTGTTACCACCATCAAATATTTTACCTCGCTCATACCGAGATTTATCTAGCATTATGAAAGATATTGGAATGGAGTATCAAGCAATAGATGCATGTCTCAATGATCATATTATATATCATAAACAACATGAATTTGCAACAAAATGCTCAGAATGTCATATCAGTAGATATTGAACAGATCAACTAAAAAAAAAGGTGCCTCACAAGGTTCTTCATTATATTCTCATTATTCCACGTATGCAACAATTATTTAGGTGTGAAAGCTTAGTGCAATTTATGGATTACCATGCACGAAATAGAAGTGGAGATGACATTCTTCGAATGCCTATGGATGGTTCTACATTTAGGGACATGGAGGAAAAATGGCCACACGTTAAAGAAGAACCTCGTAATCTCAAGCTTTCATTGGCAATGGATGGTGTCAATCCATTTGGAGAGATGAGATCTATTTACTCGGTGTTGCTTGTTTTTGTTATCAACAATAACATTCATCCATGGATGTCAATAAAGAGGGAGCACATAATGTTGGCAATGATTGTTCCAGGTATTTGTTTACATCAATTTTCTTAAACATAGTAGCATCTCATTTGTCTTATTTGTTGCATAATGACTTATATGTTTTTTCATTTAATAGTCATGTACATGAATTTATATATATTACAGTAAAATGGTTATAATAATTATGTAATGTTTATGTTCATTCAACTAGGTAAGTACCAAGTTAAAGATATGAATGTATATATTGAGCCTTTTATCGACGAGTTACTAAAGTTATGGAATGGCGTGACTATGTATGGCATATCTAGACCAATAGGACAAAGACAATTTGAATTCCATGCAATGCTTGTATGGACAATTCATGATGCCCCAGGGCTAACACATTTTTCTGGTATGTTATAATGTTCGACTGCATGACTTTAACGATATTTAATTTTATGAAGTAGATATCATGCATGTTTTTTAAATAATCTATTCATTATATATAATTATAAAAATTGACATATTTAATCCAATTATATATGATTTGCAGGTCTTCAGAAAAAGGGAAAATTTGCATGTCCAATTTGTGGTCCAAAGATTAAATCTCGTCGTTCAACAAGTTTAGGAAAAGAGGTGTTTGATGAGTATAGGCACTTCCTCCACAGAAATCATAAGTATCAAACTATTGAAAAACATTTTTTCAATGGGAAAGAAGAAACTACATCAAAACCACGAAGAATGACACCTCGCCTATGGAAGTTGAAATATAATAGAATTAATCGTCAAGGTTATACATCAGATCAAATTGTTTATCTATCATATATGATATGTTTTGAATTTATATTTTTATATTGTGTTGTGAGTACTCATGTTGTAATTGAGAATGATTGTCGTTGTTAATTTGTTTAACTTATATGCTTCATGAAGGTCATCAAGGCATTAATGGTCAGCTTCCACAGGGACTAAAAAGTTATTCTAGACAATTTAGTAGGTTGCCCTACTATGAGCAGCTACAAATTGTGTATTTGTTTGATACAATGCATATCGGAAAGAATATGACAAAAACATTATGGAAAATATTGGATGGAAGGCATGACAAAGAAAAAATTGTCAAAATTTGTAGTGGCATTCAAGAAGCCAATCATGCAATGAAAAATGTCATTCAATTACATAGCGATAGAGACCAAATTAATATAAGTGCCCTTCCTTGGTTATAAATGGAGCAGCAAAGTAATGCTATAAAATAAGTCATACAAAAAAATTGATTTCCCAGAGGATTTGCTGCGAACATAAACAATATCATAACAAAGAAAGGTGAATCTGAGTCAAGGATGAAAATGCATGATTGGCATACCTTCATTAAGGTAATTATTCTGGTATATTATATATATATATATATATATATTTGTATACTGCATGTACTTTTCAGTGTATTATGTTTACTACTTTTGGGAAAATAATGAAAAGATCATTTTATAATTGTTGGAGTATGTTCTACCTCTATCTCTCCCAGACAACTTCGAAAACAATGTCAAGCAAGTTATATATGATCTTGGAAAATGCATGAGGTAAGTAGCGATATTTTTCAATTCGTTGTATATTTTTGTTAAATCTCATTAATATATTTGTGCCTTGAATCACTTGTAGATGGTTGTCATCTAAAGCAATCCATAAAGAAGATATAAATTATTGGAAGAGAAAAATTCCTCATCTAATGTGTGAAATGCAAAAGTGTCTTCCTTTGACATTTTTCAATGCACAAGAACACTACCTCATACACCAAGTTGAGGAGATTGAATTGTGTGGACCTATACACACAAGGTCAATGTGGATGGTTGAGAGGCACTTGAAATTTTTGAAGGCTTTGGTTAGACAAAGAGCACATCCCGAGGGTTCTATGGTGGAGGGATACATGGTATACCAGACCATGGTGTACATTATTGAATATCTTCCTAAGTTTGCAGCAAAGATCCATGTAGATCGCATTTGGGATCCCAACTCCATTAACAAATTCGAAGCGGAGTACCTAATGGGGAAAGGTAGATTGAGGAAAGTGACAGGTAATTATAAGATGGTCATGGAGATTAATTAGAATACATTTTACATTTGTTTTTTATGTATATTGTACTTATTTAATTATTAATCTTCAATATTCATCAATTATAAATTAAGGTCGTATACCGTGGTAATTAACTAATTATACGCCATTTGTGAATTTCAATTTTTTTTGATATAGTTGGTCGAGAGTGGGATGCACTACATTTGTACATCGCAAATAATCTTGATTGGATGATGGTATGGACTGAACGATGTCAACAATCTGGTTGCGCATTAACATGGAAAGGTGTGGCTTCATTGGTTAAAGAAGCTCATTGTAATGGAAATTCCAATGTTACACCAAGGGAAATTGATTTACCATATGGTTTAAGAGATAAGCAGGTATGTATAAATATATTAATCACCCATATTATTTAATTATTTTCAATTATATTGATGTATATATATGTTGAGATTTTTTTCTTTGCATACATTCGGCCAAGAATAAATATGTTTATCAACTGACGATATTGCAATAAGTTTTACATGTTTGAAATATTGCAGGTGAAACACCACAAGGCTATGTGGTGCAATGGTCATAAATTTTGAATCAAAAAGCTAGATGACACGAAGAAAACTTGTGATTCTGGGATAACTGTAGTCTTTCAGGTGACTAATGTTTCATCTAGAAGCGACATACATCCAGAAGTCTCAGAAAATCAATACTATGGGATTTTGGATAATATACTTGAGTGTGACTTTAAGTCCTTCAAATTAGTTTTGTTTGTCGTCCTATGGTACAGGCTACGATTGAATGAAAATGATCCCGAGAGAACTGTTATTGAACATGATAATGGATTTACCATGGTTAATACAAGGTATTTTGAGTGAGCTGGAAATTAGCCCTATGTTCTTCCAAGCCAATGTGAGCAGGTATTTTACTCAGAGGTTCCAGGTAAAGCGGGTTGGTCATATGTTGATAGAAATGATCCAAGAGGAAGGCCGGTAAAGTATAATGTGGTGGAAGAAGAAGATACTGAAGAAATAGAAGATGATGTAGATGATGATTAGGATCAACAGTTAGTTGATGATGTGCCTGACGAAGATGTTGGAGAGGAGGAACTAGATCATGATGATGTAGGAGTTAATGTTCATGAAGATGATATCCGTTTGGATGATGACATTATCGAAACTGATATCAATGATGATGATGATATGACCAATCCTTACAATGTTGAATCTAGATCGGGTGATATAGACAAAGAGTTGGATGAAGAAGAAGATCAATGACATTGAAATGTATGAGTAATGTGATTATATTATCTATTTGATATTAATTTCTTGATAGAATTATATTTGACTTCTGTGGTTACATAATTAATTTATGATGTTTTTAATTTTAATTATATTTGAATTATATTAGAATATGTTCAGTTAACAGATGTAAAAAATAAAATGGATAAACCAAAAGATGAAAGCGTGAGACCACTGCCTTGTTGGGTGTATGGATTCTAATGAAGATCTATAAAAGTGTAATCTATGATGGCAATAATTCAAAGTGTTTGGTACACAGATGTAGTTTATAACTTGGATAAATGTGCAAGTAAATGACTGGAAAACTCTACTTGAGATAGAATGACAATCCTAGTTATGTGATTCTTCTTATTGATCCAATTAATACTCTTCAGTTATTATGATTGACTAGAAGGGTTTAATCTTTGCTGGAAAGAACCAAATAATCATATCACACAAATACAACAAATGTGTATCGGTAAACTGAATATATATATGCTTGATATATCAATTTAAACAACAGAAAAAGCATCAAAATGGAGACAGCCAGATAACTGTATAATTCCACAAACAGTTGATACCAAGATTAAGCCACAAGTTCAGACAACTTCATTAACTTCATCAAAATTCATACATGCATTTGAGTCTTTTAAAGGAATGATTCATTGCAAACTATCTACTGTATCTTTCTCCTATCCGCCTATATCTGTTTTACATTATGAAACAGATATAAATATATCAAAATTGTGAAAGGGCGCATCCTTTGAGAAATGTCTTTTGCTTAACAACAATAACAAACTAATAATTATGCTCTATTAAGTCATAAATAGATGTTTGACAGATAATCTCAGTAAGCTGGCCATTTATGTGTATAAGCATCCTCCAGGGCATTCCTTATGGCTATCTCCATTTTGAACATCTTTTCATTCTATTCACATGCCCTGTCCATTGTTCTCCATAATTGTTTGCATCATCGTCTCGCATTCCTTCATCCATCTTGTGGTAATAGACACTATTTTACTCCTCTTCGGTTAAGTACTTGTCCACCCATCTCTGATACTCTTCATTCGTTGGCCAGCCAAATTTCACCACCTCATTCACCTTAGTATTGTAAGGTGTGTACTTCACTGCAACCTGATTAGCTTCCCTTTCAAAAAACTCTAAGAATGTGTTGGTGTTAATTATCTTATCCATACTATTTACCAGCAAATCATAGTTTGAATCATCACAAATCTATTTGATTTGTCCATTGATAACTTCTTTTGCCCCATCCTGCCATTGTTGCAATGTCTTAACATTTCCTTGTGCATCAATAATGTCTAGAAAAAATGTATCATTCTAGTCATCAAAGTTCTTTATCAGCTCCCTAATTCTTCTACTCAAATCATCAGGTAGGGCCTCGAATCCATTCAATGATTTTACAAAGATTTGAGTAGGCTTCAATGACTGGGGCCTGTTGTCCACATCAAACCTAGAAGCTTTGTACATAATATCCAGATCATTGGCCCTAGGGATCCATTTCTCAGCCAAAGTTTCTCGATCCCTATTGATATTTTTTATTCCATCCAAGAATAAAGAATACAAAGAATGTATAGATGGTAATTTACTAGGAACATTTTCATTAAGATGCCTCAAAACTGTGTCAACCACCTCACTTTATTTGGAAATTGTATCATCCTCACTTGCCTTTAAAGTAGCCTGCAATTCTGTGATCCTATTCAACATTTGCTTCTTGGTGGGATCCATAGAATATTCAACTTCTTCTTCAACTGGCCCTGGTGTAGGACTGAGAGCAAGTGCCTAGATGGGGGACCTCGGAGTTGAAACAATTGGAGTAGTAGGGGGGACCAATCCTGCAATAGAAGGTAATGCTCTGATACCAAGAGCACTGGAGGATTCTCCCACTTGCCCATATTTCAACCTATCTACTTCAGATTGTAGCTCAACATTCATTTGTTGCATCGTACTATATTTTGCAATTATCATATTGTATTTCTCCATCAGACTCTTCTTTTCAGCCTCTTCTCTCTCAGCTGTCTTTTGGGCCAATTTGGCCACATTTATTGTCAGGCTTGTAGCTTATGTTGTTGAAGTTTCATAAGCTCTCTTGATGATTAGCCCTCCCCTTAGGTGTGGGCTAATATCAGTTACATTTTTTTTTTTGCCCTGGGGTGCCAATGCCCATATGGCCAGAGTTTCATACTCCTCACTGAAGGCAGAGTCCTGCAAAGCTGCCTTAACCTCTTCTTCACTATTTTGTATAGGGTACTTGGACTGTAAGATAGTATTGAATGCAAATACATCAGCTATGTCCCATTCAGGCAAAATTAAGACACCAGCCTGAGTCACAAGTCTTCTTCCCTCCTCAAGAGTGATGCCTTTGAATTCTTCCATTAATTCGGCCTTGACCTCATCATCATTCTCCTGCTCAGACCTATCAGGTCTCGATTCTCTCCTACTCTTGCATTTGTTTTGGTACTCTTCTAGTTTCATCCTCCAAACTAGTTGTAAGAATACATGAGTCTTTACAAATGCATCATCATCCAAGAATGCCTTATAGGCCTCCATCCTGGCATCTTGTACACATTGCCCCTTTACATCCATGTCAGAAAGCACCAATTGTGTTGATCTAGGAGGGGAAGGGATACCAACCTGCATGTCTTGATCAATCACAATTATCTCATCCATCAGAGTTTCCTATGTTTCCTTAACTCTCTGCCTCTTAGGGCTTGGCTCTGATGGTAACACTATAGGATCACCTCTTGGTGGTGAATCTAGATCCACAATCCTTATCCCTTCGGGTGCTCTGGTCCTTGGACCTAGCTATGATGATGCTTGCATGACTTGTTTTCCCTTCTTATCCCCTTCATCCTCATCACTCCTCACATTCCTCTTTCTCTTGTATAGAGGTGTGTCAAGTGGTGGCTAATAAACTGGCCTTGTTTCTTCAAGCCTCACATCTGGTCTTTCTATACCAAAATCCAATTCCAGACTGATCCTCTTGGTCATCAAGGTGTGCATGATATCTTAGAATTAGCCATTAAGTAGTCTATTCTCTTGTGAAATGGTGTGAACTCCATTAATGGATCATATTTTGGATCCATTTTATGTATTATAGCCAGCAAATTTTCATATGCAATCAGTTTTTCTTTATTAAATTCTTGCCTATTCAAATCAAACTCATTTCTGATTAGGTCCTCGGGAAAGTTGAATTCATGTGAAAATTTGCCACCTTTAATTTGTTGTCTGAACAATGCAAAGAATCCCTCAGGTTCATGTTGTCTCCTATGACCATTCCTCAAATTGAAGTCATCAAAAAACCTTCTAAAGTGGACCCATCCTCCCTTGGAACAGATAAAATCAAAAAAAATAGTGTAGTCAGGGAACAAAGTCCCTTTTCATTTCTTTGTTAGGTTGTCCTCATGAATACAACCTAGTTGCCACATAACTTCAGCAAACCCCATCCTTGAGGGTACATTAAAGGGGAGGATATGAGGGTTTCCCTAGAAACCATACACCCTCAAGATAGTGCTTACAGGGTACAAGATGATATCACCCCAATTGTGACACACTTTTAAATTAGGCTTCCTCACCTTCGGTCGAAGGAAGTCATGCAAATCTTCAAGGACTCTTGGCACATTTACCACCAATTGAGCCCTGAGTCTGGAGGCAAAGCAGTTATCAAACTACACAAAGCTGGCACCTCCCTTGTTGTAAGACAAATCTGCACTCCACACCTGTACTGGTAACCTTTCTCCATTCACCTCCTGCCTCAACTCCATTTTTCTGAGAAGAAAATAGCATTCTTGTACAGGACCATATGCATCAATAGGGAGTACCAGAAAAAAGGAGTGTCAGTATCCCCCACATGCAGCTTCATCAAACCCTCATGCATCTTCTCTGACAAGATTGATGCAAAGTCATATACCACAGAGAAGTTGGGATGCCGAATCTAGGCTCCCATAAACATGTACGCAACTGGCATCATAGTATTAGGGTTGAACCCTAAAATCTGGCACAATGAATAAAATGTTGCCAGGAAGTGATTGGCAAAATAGCTTAGCCTGAAAGGCTCCTCGTCATTTGGGCTGATAAGAATTGTTGAACTGCCCGCCCTGGCCAAGTGAGGAGGAAGCAACCTCAATCTCAAAAGAGGCTTCAACCTTTTGTACTCCTCCTTCATCTCCTCAAAATCTATTTGGACTAAGAAAGGGATATACTCAGTCAAATCAAAAATCTGCCGAATCTCATCTGTATTTATGCTTAGCAGAATTCCACCATCATTATCCCTTATGACCCTTGTCACAGGATCATACCGTGTTGCCACTTCTCTAAGCAATTCAACATCAGGGAACGCATTTGGCACTGTTAGTTTCCCCATGTCATATCTCCAGCCATTAGAGAAGGGGTGAGGTAAGTTTTGTTGTCCATACCATAGCCTAAACATTTCAAGACCAGTCATAGGAATTCTGGCATCCGCAATGTTATAATTTATGCACATTAGACCTTCACCTAGGGTCTTTCCATTCATTAAAACCAAACCAGTCTTCCCGTCATTTGTTGACAATGGGAGTTGATCTAAGAATTCATCATACAAATTCCTCTTCAAATAATCAACATGGCCAGAGTGCTGCTTCGGTGGTGCCATCTTAAACAACTAAGGCTTCTTTTAAAAAATCAAATCCTAGAAGAAACTAGGGGTACCCAAAACACAAAAATACAACACAACTGTGCAATTCCAATCATTCAAACAAACCAGTAACCCTGCGACAATAATTAACAAAACCCCTTGACCAACACAATATAACCCTTCGCAAAGACGCAGTAAAATTAACCCAACAGTTTAGAAAATAATTCATGGGATTCCTCGCCTTGCAGAGAACCAAACTTCACAATGATCGCTCGAAAAACTTTATCTCTAGCTCTGAACTGTTTGGAAAATACTAAGTGCTTTTGTGATGAAGATAGAAAAAGAGCAGATACTTTATGTCGATTAAATTGAACCAGTAGATGTCTCATCCGCCATTAAAGCTCATTTACATGCCACACCAACAGCTCCAATCGCATTTGATGTGAATTTAAACTTTAGTCGTCGATCTTTTTTTTTGTCAGACCATCGAACGGTCATCTTCAAAAGGGCTGATGAAATCTCCATGTCAACATCGAGGGCCCACCACATAAGGTAGCACCAAAGGAATACACATGGCGCCCGCCCGTGATATCACGATCACTAAACATCCTGCATCTTTGGATCACGTGATGGCGGGCAACCATTGATTCCTACCATCGGCGATCGTGTTCACTCATAGCAGTCAGCAGCACCATACATAACCTTCGAGCAACTTTTTACCAAGATTATAACATCACTGTCGATCTCGAGCACATGCATCTCGGAGTTGTTTTAGTAACCCACTTTATAACGTATTTAAGTCTAACACAAATATTAAACACTTTATTAATCCCTTTTCGGCATCGACAGCTTGGGACACGTGGTGCTCGGCCGTGATATTGCAATCAACAAACAACCAGTGGTGATGTCATCATGAGATCGCGGGGAGCGGTCAGGATCAATCGTAGGAAGATCGACGGTCATTACAAACACAACAATCAGCAGCACCAAACATAACCGTTGAGCAACTTTTTACCAAGATTACAACATCACCGTCGATCTGGAGCATGTGCATCTCGTAGCTATTTTAGTAACCCACTTTATAACGTATTTAAGTCCAACACAAATATTAAGTGCTTTATTAATCCCTTTTCGCCATCAATAGCTTGGGACACATGGAGCTCGTCCGTGATATCGCAATCACCAAACAACCAGTGATGATGTCATCGTGAGATCGTGGGGAGCGGTCGAGATCAATTGTAGGAAGATCAACGGTCATTAAAAACACTCCCTGCAAAATAAAACTATTAACAAGGAGAAGGGGACAACAACAAACGATGGCTCAAAGTTGTTCTTAAAGCACAGACCGACCCAGACTTAAGAAATAATAAAGTTAGGCAAAATAATCTTTTTGCATGTGCAGATTGCGCGGTCGTCGGATGAAGTGATTTCAATCTTGACCGTTGCTTGCAGACCTCGCAAGGTTTCTACTAACGTCACAAATATGGTGTGAGGAGTGCGAGATGCTACCATCTATCACATTTGATGGTGGGGACCAGTTTTTCTCACTGATCGATGATGAAGGCTAATGCCGACATCTATTTCCGTACCAACGCATCGTGGTCATTCCTCGTTGACCTCGCGCAATTAAAACTCTAGTTTCAATAATGCTGCGAGGTGTGCATTTTGGTGACGCGTGGACTCTGATGCTGTGCACTGATAACAAAGGTGGGGCCCATTTTCGTGTTGATGTGGTGCCCGGTAGGTGAATATCTTATCTGTTTGGTGACTGGAGGGAGAACGTGGCATTTTCAAACTATTTTGACTAAATCTAAGTCGTTCTCCTAGCCAATGTTGCGATTGATCAACGGCTCGTATTTAAAAATAAACTGGTATTGTACTATAGCCATTTTATCTCACGCAAGTGAATAGAATAGTATTGGACTCTGCCTGCATAATTAAATGCTAAAATTTGTGAATTTCAATTTTCGTGTTGTATCTCTACATTGATGAAGAATTCCTTGGTATCGAGTGAAGCAAGCTCTAGTTACGATTTCTCAATTTCACTGCTCTGGATGTTCTGCAATTGAAACCGTAAGTAGCACGTATGCCATTTCTTATAAATTCAGAAGATTTTATGGTTGTTTGTTGGGCAATTCTTGATTGTTTTATGTTTATGTTCTTGAAGAATTGATTGAATAGATTCACTTTTAGAGCTTGTCTAGATAATTGCTAGGAATTTTTGAATATTGAAGAATTTTCTGTTAAGGCTAAAGGAGAAAATTGTAATTATTTTCTATCTGAAAATAAGCAAATCCTAGTTTGAATTATCATTAGTCTACTATAAATGGCACCCAAGGCCCGAAGTTCTGCTTCTGAAATCACTACCAGGTCTTTATCTCAAGATATTATTGATTTGATACCACCCTCTACTAGCAAGAAGTGGGAGGGAAAGGTTTTGTTCTATGGGCCTCGAATCTTGGAAGGATTGACAGACAAGCAATGTACAATTCAAGATGTTGAGTTACCATACACCAAGTGGCATTTGTTCTCCAATTGGTTTGGGAACAGGAATTTGTCGGTTCCTTTGTGTAACCCCTGGAGGTTAGACCTGGGTAAATTGGTGGTTCCTAATGTTTATATGGATGTAGATCTTTTAAAGGACATTGTTGCTAGATATGACCCTGTGGCCCGAATTGTCAGAACACATGTTGGTGTGCAGATGATTAAGATAACCAAAGAAGAAATTGCAGAGATTTTCAAATTGCACGAATGGAGTCAGGATATGGTTCTTGTCGACTTGGAGGTTTTTAGCCAAGAATATAGAAATACTAGGGGTGTGTTCAGAACATCCTTTTTAATACCTCATTTGGCAGTCTCAGGAAGAGGAAAAATTTGAAAAAAGGTAGTAATTGGCAGGAATGAGCCTGAACCTTTTCATGTGGACTATTTATCCAGTTATTTCAAGAATATTGTTTGTGCTTTATGTCAAGTTCTGGGAGTCATCTTAAAGAAAACCTTGCCTACCGATATTATGTATATGGCAGTAAATCTCCAGCACCCAGGTTTTAATGTAATATATGATTTTTCCACTTATTTCATAGAGAAGATGCACATGCGTCTGGTAGCCCTAAAGGAGGGGAAGAATTGGGTTGGATTCAGATGGTATTCCTTGTTAATCCACATGTTTTTTATAGGGGTCCGACTGTGTTCGAAAAAGATATGGAATTAAAGGTGGAGGAAGGAAACATTGAAATGCCTGTCCAATATTGGAATAGGATTCTTGACATGCATGATCATAAGTTTGATTATGTAACTTTCCATAATGTATTTGGATCTAAATTAAGGGAGGCTCTGGTTTGTGACCCCCCAAGGATCCCAAAATAAATTCATGACTTCTTGAGGCCAATGGAGAGAAGGCCTAAATTGAACATAATGCACAATTGGGGAGACATTATCCCCTATCATAATACCATAGTTTTCAGGGTTTTTGGCACTAATGTCATTCCAAAGGTTCTGCCAAGGGAGGTGCCCCTTAGAATTGGATTTTTGGAAATCATGAGGCAGTTGGGGGGCGCTCAGGAACAACACTTTCCAGTTGAATAGAAGAAAGGTTCTTTCTTCCCTGAATATATAGCATTTGCCAATTTTGTTATGGCAAAGGGAGGATGGAAGGAGTTGCATAAATTACTTGAGACTTATAGGCTAAGGACTATGTGCCCCAGGAATTATGATCCCGAAGGTTTTATCTCTCAAATGAAGGAAAAACATCGGACAGGAGTTTTTGTCCACAACTTCTACTTTGCTGAGGACACCATCAGGAATATTTTTGATTTGGAATTACAAGATGAGAGAAAGGCACTCTACATTGCCTACTCTAAAATGGTAAAAAGTAAACAAGAGAAAATACCTGGTTTCAATCCCATTCCTAATGCTAAAGATGAGTTTAGCAGGGCAATGTATGTTATTGATAATTTTGAGAGATTGGTTGGGGTTTTGAAAGATGAAAGGGTTGTGGAAGAAAGAGGAGAATCACAAACCATCGAGGAGTAACCTGAGGTAAATGAAGATGAGAGGCCTACTTATCAGCCCCAAAAGAAAATAAGAGTTTTTTCTAGAAGAAAGGGAAGTAGGGCTAAAGATGTTGCTAAAAATATTGCACCATCTTCTTCAAGGCAGTCAGTACCAAATGTTGTTGATTTGGATTCTCCTCCAAGTTTTTCATAACAGGCTTTCCCACCATCACCAAAGAGGCAGAGGGTTGAAAGAGTAAATATTGTTGATTGTGATGGTGATGAGGATGATGACATTATTGTCACTCTAGATGAAATGCATCATGAGATGCCATTGGACCCAGTTGACATTGCAACAGGTTTAGGTACAGTTTCTTTGAGGTTAGGAAAAGATGAAATCAAAGGAATAACAAGCAATGATGACTTGAGAATAGAAGCCTGCAGAGAGTTCATGATGGATGACTCTTTTATTCAAACTGATGTTTTTAAAGATTTTGTGTGGAGAGCACATACTGCATTATATGTTGAGAAGGTGGCACATGAGAGAAGTTTGCATCCAGAGCTCCCAGAGAAGGTAATTCAAGCTAAGGTCAGGGAACAGATGAGAGAGAAATTCAAAGCAATAACACCAGAGCAGGGCCGGGAATTGGTACAAAAAAGTGGAGTATTGCTACTCCCTGAATGGGATATCACTGATGATGTGGTGTTTGACACAATAAGAAGGGCTAATAAGCCACTTCTTTCTATTGAAGAGGAGGCTACATTGGCACTCAAGGGATCGGTCTTTAGTGAGGAATGGGATGCATTGGCAATCTGGTCCCTATCCACTGGCTCTAAAAAGCCAATTGTTGCAGAACCTTCTGACTTTAGTGGTCACTTGGTTGTGAGGAGAGTTGCTAACACCCCAGCATTGGAAGCTGCCGATATGGTCGTGAATGTTGCCAAATTCACCAGAGCAACTATTGAAGATTTGACCAAGGACTGGGATACTTTGAGAGGCCAATATAATGACATTATTATTGAATATAATAAGAGTCAACAAAAGGTAGCAGAGTTAGAAACTGAATTGGCTTTATTGAGGCAACAAATGGATACCATGAGATCTCAAAATCAAGCCAGTTCTAGCCACACTGTTCTCGACCCACCAGTAGAGCAGTCTCAACCTCTTGCACAAACATAGTCTTTGGCTATTTTTCCATATAATATGGGACAAGTGCCTATCGCTATTGAGAGGGTTACTAGCCCGGGAGGGGGACTTTCTAGGGAGAAACTAATTCATCAGGTTGAAGAATATAAGGAGATGGTAAAGCAAATCTGGGATGCAGCAAGGAGAAGCAATGCAGTGATAGTGGACATTTTTTTGAAACATTTAAACAGTAGACTCCAGAGTAAGCTAAATAGTGTTCATGCAAATTATGTCCTAATGTTGCAAGCACTAAAAATGTTCATAAGGGATAAAGAATTGGCCATCCCATTGCTAAACAAATGGAGCCCTAGAATGGAGAAGTTGAAATCCATGGCAGTAGGGGCACAACAGCATGGTGATAAATATCCTACTGTTATTGCAACATATCAATTGGTCAAGGGAATTGTTGAGCAGAAGTTTCAGGGATTTTCCGCCCCAATGGAATCAAATATTAAATTATGTGTATGATGGAAAGGACCTGTCCCCATTGCCTCATATTTTACATAGTTAGGATGAAGTCAAACCCCTACAAGGTTTGGAATGAGCAAATGAACAATATAATGATGTCTCAAACACATGAGATATGCAAAAATGGTGCCATCCGCATGCTAGAGAATACATTGGAAAAGTTGTCTTTTGTTATAACTTTCTTAGAGAACTTTGATAAAAAGGCCACATCGATAATGGTAAAGTATGCTCCCTATCGAAACAAGGTTGATCAGGTTGTGGCTTTCCAGTGGCCTTCTGAGGAGGAGTTTGAATTATGGAAAAAGGTGTTCACTGATGAACTGGAATTATGAGTGTTATAGTCAAGAATTGCAACTTGGTCGTGTATAATACAGGTCTGGCCTTAGACATTATATTCTAAAATTGCATTCTCCTTTTGACTCCAAGTACAGGGTGTTGAGGTGGAGTTAATACTATAACGGCTAAGCATGCCTTCGATGTATGGGGAGTGGCCTTTGGAGCGATGTTTTCTTTCCTCCTTATCAACTAATGATGATCTTTGTCTTATGCTCTCCACTCGCATAATAGAATTGTAACTGAATCAAGAGTTAGCAGTCCAATTACAAATGGACATGTGTACTCTCCGACCTAAAGCTTGTCGGCTCCCTTGTTTTATAAAATGGAATTTTGGGTCAAGAGAGTGGTCGGTTGAAATATCCAAAATATGAGAAATAAGAGTCTAGTAATATAGAGAGTATGAATTGTAAGTCCAGGTTTTAAAAAATTTTGAGTTGGATTGGAGAACTTTGTTAATCATGGGGTTTTTGAGCATGTTTGTATCAAACTTATGAATATATGGAGTTTATTTTCTCTCCTATTGTGTTATGTTACATGGATTATTAATGAAATATCGATCAAAGATGATTTTCATTGATTTTCATTTGTTCTTTACTGTGAATTATGTTTAACTACAGCTTTGGTTCAAAGGATCGGTTAAATGCTTCAGTTAAGCAGTAAATTCATGCAATATAACAAATAGGATTCATAAAGGAGTAATAAACTCAGGTATAGATATATGGGTTGTAATGCAATTCATAATAGATCATAAGTGTTCAAAATGAAATTTACCCTGTAGTTCAATTTTCTCTTTTGACTTCATGCGCTGGGATATGGCACTGGAATTCTGATTACGTTTTATTCTCGTATGTTTTGTGTTATGGCATTAGGATATTTTACTCAAACATTTCCTATCAATTTACTTTATGTGAATTTTGTGATTCTCTGTTAAATGGACATGAGTCTTTTTTAAGGAATAGCCAATTTCTTGAAGGATTTCATCCTTTAACATTAATTGGGGATCTATCTGTTGCTTACCTATGTGCAAATGAATTGTTTAAATGTTGTATGTTAAGAGCACATGTTAGGGAATACCCTCCTGGATTTTACAGAGTCTGAAGTGTAGGAGAATTAGCCTTATTGCTATTCTCGTTAAGTTGGCCATACTGTTCCTAGTCTTTTATTATTGAATGTGGCGAGTTCATAGGAGCTTCTAGGAAACACATGTGGGTTGCAGTAAAAAAATGCCAATAGGTTCAATTGACAACATGATCTATTGAGTAATTACAAAGAATTCATAATTTGAAATTCTAGATTTTGACAACATGATCTATTGACAAGTAGCAAGTATTTTCACATTGTGTCAAATTTTGATATTGTTATCAGGATTCAATTATATAGTTTTACAAGTCAAACTCATTGACCCATGTTTCATGAGTAGTGTTTCACAAGAACCCATCTCTCATGATAATGAATGGTCCACTTAGCACTCATTACATCTAAATTATTCTCAAAGCGATGAAGCACTAGAGCTTCCTAGGAGGTCACCCATCCCAATATTACATGATCCATGATTTTATTAATAATTGATCATTTTGGATTTTGAAAAACTTGACACACAAATGACAATTTGACAATGAACTTAATGTATCACAATTAAGTTTCAAATTGAGTAATACAATAGAAACTAAAACAAATTGAGAGATTGTTATGAGGGTAGTGATGCAACTTTTCTAATTAGAGTGTATTCCATGAGATTACAATTCTTTGAGATATTTTGTCAAATAGTTCACAAGATTTGTCTATCCTCTCGCATTTTACATAGATTTGAAAATGGAGTCTACAACCACAACATTTGATAAAATTCATCTTCATATTATGCTTTGATGGATGTCCATACCTTGTTCCAAATCTCCCATATTAAGGAAATCAACAAGGATTTTGGTGAAGGTTGTGAAATTTGTCTATGCATCTACCAATTGCATTTGATTGAAAGTTTCTAAAACCTTTTAAAAAAATCCATTATGCATATTCTACAATCATTATAGTCCACGATTTCACATTTATTTGGTTTTGCATCTACCAATTGTATTTGCCTGAATTTTCCTACCGAATTTTCAATGTAGATGCAGTAAGAACACTTCTTCTTACAAATGCAGTCCCCACTAACACTAACAGACATTCATTACCCTGGTTGTGGCAAAACCAAAGAATAATAATAGATCCCAAAGCAAGGAGACTGGAAATTATCATAAGATCTATATCCCAAAAAGAGATAGCAGTTGATATTTGTTAAAATGTTCGGGTATTGAATCACCGTGCTTAGAGTCATAGTCCTATACCTAAAAGGAATTTACCAATACTATCCAGTGCCTCATCCATTGGGTGGGAGTCATATAAAACATAATTCAGATGAAAATGAACTTATCACCATAGTGCTTTGCTACCATGAGATTTATCAGTATATTAAAAGAATACCCCTTAGTGAATCCTGAGCATATAACCATAAACATGAAATTTATGTTCAAGCATTTGATTAACTCATTAAGTTAAAGCAAGAGAAAAAATTACACTTTCAAATACACCACTGAAACTGAATGAGCAAACCCTTGATAAATCCATTCATAATCCATGGCCCATACACAGGAGAGCAAAATGTCTTAGTTTTTTTAGATTTCTTTCGATATTAGTAATTACAAAAGCATAGTATACTTATTTCATACTATTCCCAAACTAGCATGATTTCCTACATAATACCTTCAAAATATTGCATTACCACTAACTATACCTATTCTAAGCCTTCGAAACCAAAAAAAACAACAAACCTTAACAATGAGCCGTCAAATCTCCTTTATAGGACAGGAGAGCAATAAAGCAATAGGCTACATTGTTCATTCCAAAATTGAATTTCATTTAGAATGAAATTCAAATTCACATTCCTCATCATTAGAAAAAACCATAATCAGTTCGAGGAATCAAAATAGTTATACCATTGTAACCAATCGGAGCTAAAGAGAAAAGAGTGTGGTAGGCACACGTACGTCCACATCAACACACCACCCAAAAGTAACACACCCAACAACCGCAACTACTTGCAAGACACGTGACCCCAGTAGAGGCGACCGCTCTTGGTCCTCGCTTCAGTAAGAAGTGATACCGGCTTCTTTTTATTCACTTTAACACATGATCTGGTAGCATGGCACAATGCCATCGCAGTTATTGGGGCAACTGCGAGGGGCTCTTCATTGACCCCCAACAGCTCGTTCATGGACGTCGAGTAATGTTGGTAGTCTGAGTCAGTTTCAGACCCATCACCATCAAAACTAGAAGACAGCACCAGTGGGGACTTGGAGCTCCCTGACCCTTTATAAGCATCATGGACATCCTCAGGCTTGCTAAGGACAGGTTGTACCCCGTCAGGCTACAAATTTCTCACCCCGAGTCTGGTACTTATGCGCACAGCTGAATGGTCCATTGCAAAGAACACCTCACAAAATACAGGAGAGACTCGACCACCTGCAAACAAGATAACTCAAATTGCAATCATAATACCAGATAACACAATGAGAATTTATAGAGTTAATTGGTGCGAGAATATTTATTGCTCAAATGCAGCATGAGCATTCGAGCATTTTAGTGGTTGATGTAGCCACCACAAATTATTCCTGGCTTGCGAAGGCATGGCATACAACCCATCATTGCATTTATCAGGAGAACATTGTTCGCACGTAGGAAAATCAAGCGAGGATCCACTGAAAAAACTCATGCCATTAATGAGAACAACTTGCATAGAGCAAGAACTTCCAACGCGGATCAACAAGAACCCAACAAAAATTGAACCATTAATGTGGATCGAACATGGCAAGTCGGACGACTCAGATTGAGTCAACAATTGTTTGAAAATCCACATCAGTGCCCTGGGAGAACCGTGCCCAATCACAACCCAAGAAAACAAGAGGTTGCAACTGGACAGCAGGTCCCACCTAGCCCTGTCACTTCAAGAACTAGGCCATGTGTCGCCTCTTCGTAGACCTTGCAGTACCCTCAAGGGCCTTTAATCTGATCGTGTGAGATCAGTGAGGAAGGATTATCATTGATCTCCCTCGTTAAAACCCCACGGGTAGAAAACACTCACCTTAAACCCCAAAACCTTAGCCTCCATCCATGTAAATTTTAAGTCCCACCACAATCCTTGTACGGTCCACATGATTTTTTTATCCTTTCTTGAAGAAACTATTATAATATATTTCTTATTTATGTACTTATTTTCCATACATGTTTATAAAATTTTGAAATTATTAATAATATTAATTTTGGCAAGACATTAAAAGAGTGTTGATTGTAAAAAATATGAATCCTAATGTGAAAATGCAAACAATGGAAGCAATGACTATAACACATAAATTTTTATCTAGTATCCAATTCAAAGAATCGTGTTAGCCTCTACCTTGAATTTTTTAGTATAAAAAGCTAATTAAAGATAATAAGTTGACTATTAGCATATACCAATTTTCATAGAGATGTAGATTGTTGGATGTTGTGGTTGTGTTGCTCATGATATGTGGTTTTCATTGATGTCAACACTATTAGCATTAATGTCTTAAAGGTTGTATATGTCGAGGATATTGAGAAAATTAGAATAAATATGTTGCAGATAGTCTATGAAGTTGTGGAGATCAGAGTGGTGGAAATTTTTGTACGTTGGTATTTTGAAGTCGTGTATTAAAGGGTTTGTTTCTGAGCCTATCTAGTATATCCTCTGGAAGTTTCAGAGGTGTGCATCAAGATTGGAGTGAGTTATGAGTTTTTGTGTTCCTACAGTTATTTTGTTGCTATAGTTGGTGTTTCTAAAAGAAGAGAATGTAATTCTGGTGAATTGAATTGTTGTGTATGCTCTTGAGATGTTCATTGATGTTTCTTTATCTCATACTCTATCATTGTGGTACATCGACATTGATCAATGTGCTCGTGATCAAAGATTTTTCCTTTTCATGTTCGAGTTTTGATGTTCTTGGTTGACATGATGGTGGTAGCATGTTGTAGATCCTTGTGGATTAATTTTTGAATGCTTGGCATGTTTGAGGATGTTGATATAGGTCTTCATTATGTTGTGATCAATTTAGGTTGGTGCGCATTGAGATTTGTTCATGAATTGGGCTGACAATTTGTATTCATCTATTATTTACTTTTGGCCGAAAGAGTTGTTAATGTAAATTCATGAAGTGGATATATAAGAGTGATTGTTTTATTGATTTAGAGAGAATGTATGTGAAGTGTATGCGAGATATCTATGAATAAAGATTAGATTATTCGAATGCAGAGCAGAGTGTGAAGAAGTTTAAGCAAAGTATGAAGAAGTATTTATGTGCCTAATTGAAACTATCATCAGGCTTTTCAAGAAGCTAATTTCTCAGTTCAACCTCATCAGATGGATGTAATTTGATTATCTTATGTAAGGTTGTGAGCCTTCCCTTTGAGCAGTGAGCTCTAGGCAGTGTTCTTGAATGCATGTGCATTCCTTATTCATTTATTTTATACTTTTAACAGGGTATAAATTATGGATTAACCTCCACTATGGTTTTTCCCCTAACAGGGTTTGTACACAAAAATCGTGGTGTTATGTGTGTTGTTGATGTGTTGTTGATTCATGCTTTCACTGTTAATTATCAGATATGAGATTAAAGGTTAATAAGGTTAAATAAGTTTCAATTTTGTAACAACTGATTCACCCCCCCTCTCAGTTGTCTATCCTTGTTTTCCAACATAGATATCTTCCATTTCAAAACACACAAAACAATATTCAGTAGATAGTGTTTGGGTTAGTGTTAGGTTTAGAGTTAGGGTTAGGGTTAGGAAAAATAATGTTAGGATTAGGGTTAGATTAGGGTTAATGTTTTATGGCTAGGGTTAGATTTAGAGTTTTGGTTATGGTTGGGATTAGATATGAAATTAGGGTTAGGGTTTAGGATTACAATTAGGGATTATAATATTAGGGTTATATTTAGAATTAAGTTTTAGGGTTATTATTATGATTAAGGGTTGTTTTTATATTTGGCTTAGAGTTGGGGTTAGGATTAGGGCCAGGGATAGGGCTAGGGTTAGGTTTAGGGATAGGTTTAGGGTTATTAGAGTGAATGCAACTAATTAATAAAAGAAAAAATATTT
This sequence comes from Sequoiadendron giganteum, assembly GCA_007115665.2. Taxonomy (NCBI): domain Eukaryota; kingdom Viridiplantae; phylum Streptophyta; class Pinopsida; order Cupressales; family Cupressaceae; genus Sequoiadendron; species Sequoiadendron giganteum. The sequence goes on from CM021100.1 coordinate 500,163,176, forward strand.
AGGGTTAGGTAATTAGGGTTAGGGTTGGGGTTAGATTTTTGGTTGTGGTTAGGGTTATAAAGATAGGATAAAGGTGAGGGTTAAAGTTATGGCCAGGGTTACATTAATGAGAAAATGATGGTTTACTTTCCAAGTAAGGGATTAGGTTTATTGTCAGGGCTAGGGTTAAGGTCAGGGTATGAGTCAATCTTATGATTAGGGTTAGGGTTATGGTTAGATTAGGGATATGATGTTAGGTTTCAAGAAAAGGTCTAAATTTAAGATTAAGCCATAGTTGGCTATAATGAACATGAGAAAAAATGGATCTAATTTCCTTTTGTGGGAAAATAATCAACTACGACTTAAACTTAAATTTAGAGATCACCCTAAACTCTAACCATAACCATAACCATTCATTCAAAGCTAAGAATTCCAATAAGAGATTTCAATGAACTAGAAGGGACAAGACTTACAACTTTCCAAGAAGAAATATTGCATGTCAGATACATATTGATAGATGAAATGAGTTTCTTTGGGGAGAGGTTGCTTGAAAACATAGATTCCAGGCTTCGACAAGCATTCCCAAAAAATAGTAACCAAAGTTTTGGAGGTGAGTTTTGGATTGAAATTGCTAACTTTGATAAATTTACATTACAATATTTTTTATTCAATTCTATTATAGTTCCTTCTATACAAATTCATACTTATCAATTTAATTAAATATCAGTTGAAACTTTAAAATTGTGGTAATTTCATTAATCTCTTGCTACCTCTGGTGTTGAATTGGACTAGTTATGTCATATAGGATTTATTCCTCAATTTTTTTTTACTTTTTTCAAAAAAACGTTATGATGGTTATACTTGTATTACCATGAATGGACATAAATTTGAGGATTTTGGGTGTTTTCATTCAATTTTCCATGTTTTCCCCTTAGCTCCTACTTTATGTGTGTTTTTTATGGAAGCCTTTGGATATCTTTTGGCTAATAGTATTTCATGGAACCTTATTAAAGGTGCTACTTTTTGTAACTCTATAACCCAACTATTCAATGGTCATTTTTCTAATGACTCCTTTCTCACTCTCTTGGAGGACAAACGTGACATAATTTAGGATATTCAATACCTAGATATTTTCTGGAAAGCTTTAAGGTCAAATATATAGTGGCATAAAACTCAATGTTATAGGAAATCATTCTTAGCCAAGCCCAATTGGTTCAATTATTTCCCTCATTATGACTATAATAGGCTTGGCTTACTTTATATTCACTACTCTAAATGGCACCATAATAGGCTTTTCTTGCTTTATATTCACTACTCTAAATGGCGCCATAATTTTAAATTTAATTAACATACTCTAAAACCTAACTAAACCAGGTTGTAGCTCATCAAATTGGACAAGTGAAAGGTCAATACCAGCGCTGAGAAAGAGTTTGGAGGAGTGAAAACAAGGTCAATACCAACACCGACAAAGAGTTTGGAGCTAATACAAGGTCAATACCAGCACCAAGGATGAGGTTGAGGGCACTCAAGGAAAATCGATGACCAAGGGACAATGAGTACTGTAAGTTTTCCACCCCCATTCTCTTTAACCTACAATTTTCATGCCTATTTTCCAAAGATCTTCTCGTACATTGGCCCCCCCATTCTCGTAAAATGGTATAAAATAAAATAGAAAAAATAAAATAGCTTAGTCTTTCACATTTTTATAGTGATTACTAGAGACACATAGACCAATTCTTCATAATAGAAGAATTTGATCATACTTTTCCAATGATGGCATTATGAGAAAACCTTAGGTTAAATGAATAATTCCTAGCTAAGTTCTTTAAATCATGTCCAACCGTATAAGAGAAGACCGCTGCTATGTGTACTTGGATAGCATGGAGAAAGGCTCTTTGGGCTCTTTCATCAATCTACGTATTGTTAAATTTTAACACCTAAAAGTGAGAATGAAGAATTTTTGCTAGGATGGTGGCCAATTATGCTTCTCAACACCTAGATTACAAAATCCTTGTCAATATCATTGCCATCAAAATTAAACCTATTGCTTGAGATATAGTCAGAGAGGTAAAAAAATTGGCTTTCTTGATAGTAGATACATTCTAGACAATTCAATCCTTGCATCGGAGATTGTTGAATGGGCCCAACAAACTACTCATGATGCCCTTACTATTAAGTAAAAAGTTTGACAAGGCATATGATTGCATCAAATGTCCTTTCATTTATAAAAGGCTCAAATGGATTTATTTTTAACCCTAAATTATTATCACACATTCAAAATTACAAAATACCAGTTAATGAAGAACCTTCATTTGAAGGTGATGTCGTCATGACCTTTGAATGAAGAACCTTCATTCAAAAATGATGCCATGTCAAGACTTTCAAATGAAGGTATTTTTTATTTTAAATATTTCATGTCCAAAATGCTTTATAAAAGGAACCTTGGCATGAAGGACCTTCAAATGAAGACCTCAATTCAAAGGTCCTTCATTAGAAGATCCTTCATATGAAGGTTCCTTTAATGCCATCCCATTATAGCTCTTAGAGTTGTTAGAGATATTTTTGTTTCGAAGTAGAGATTGGACCATCAAACTGTGTCACCATGACTCTACCAAGATATCCATCAAATTGATAAACCCTAACTTAACAACCACAAATTCACAAGAAAATTGCCCCTATCATCCCTAGGGCATCAATTCAATGCCAATTTTCTAGCTTTAAAATACCCCTAAATGCAATGAACCTCTATCATACCATGATGCACACCAATCCACCGAGTTATAGTTCCAAGACAGTGGGTGGATTGGTGGATGTCATTTCTATTTAGCCCTCAAACCCTTACATAGGCAAAATAAGGTAGTCCTTGTAAATCTGGTAAAGACGTGCCACTCCATTCATCAAAATTCTTTACCAGTTCCTTAATCTTCCTACTCAAATCATTAGGTAAGGCTTGAAAACCTTGTAGTGATTTTACAAAAACTTGAGTAGGCTTTAATGATTGGGGCTTGTTGTCTGCATTGAATCTATTATCTAGAGGCCTTATACAAAACATCTAGGTCATTGGCCCTAGGGATCCACTTCTCAAGTAAAGGCAAAACTAATTCCTGATCCCTAGTAATGTTTCTTATTGAATCTAAGAATAAAGAATATAAAGAATAAACTGATGGTAATCTACCACCAACTCCCTAATTCAAATGCCTCAAAACTGTGTCTACAACTTCATTTTTCTTGGCAACTACTCCCTTCTCACTTGCTAACATTTTTGGTGACCTCTGCTATATGCTTGCCTGCTAATAATATTAGATCAATATTCTTAGCATCCATTGGGCATATGAGTCAATTATTGTCCTTTGTAACTCACAAAATCCTCTGTAACTCTGCTATTAGAAATTTAACAACAAAAAAATAGAACTGAAAGCAAACTATATTGGCTTTCAACAGGGCTAGCAAACTATGCAACAACACTTCTTGGAAAATGAAAATTGAATTGAAATAGATGTGCAATCAACACTTATTAACAAAAAAATATACTCTAATATGGTACATTTGAAAACTTTTTTCTCTTCAGAAATAATGTTTGAGGTGAATCCCATTAATAGGGCTAGCTTCAACTTGTCATGCCAAGTGCTCTGATTATCCTCAATTGTCTTCTTGATGATCTTAATCAAGTTCTTATTGGCTCATTTGTCTTGTTCATTACCTTGAGGATAATAATTGGATGAAGTATTTAGATATCTATTATTTTGAATAGAACAATCAAATACTTTCAAGCCAAAAAACGCCAATGCATTATCTAAAATAATGGAATAAGGAGTACCAAACCTTGCAACTAGGTCTTGATAGAAGTATAGAACAATAGTCTCATTAGCTTCCTTCAATACCATAGCTTTCGACCACTTACTAAAATAATCACTTATAGTCAATATCCATTTGTGACCTGCACTTGAAGGTGGGTTAATAGGCGCAATAAAATCAAGGCCACACTTGCCAAAGGGTTGTTCTACTTGAATTCTATGCAAAGGCAAGGCTGCTAGCATTTGTTTTCCTATAAATAATGAGCATTTGGTACATTTCATAACCCATGCATGTGCATCTTTAAAAAAAACCTAGCCAAAACTAACTAGCTCTCGTAATCTTTAAAATTGTAGTTCTAGGTGAAAAATGACCTCCAAAAGGTCCATCATGAAACTCCTCCATTTTATCAAACTAGTCTAGTTCAACACATCTTAATAAAATCCATGAAATTCCTTCCTATATAAAACTCCATCTAAGATAGCATAAGGAATGACTTGAAGTCTGAAATACCTTCTTTTTTATTTTCCCAAACCCTCAAGATAGTCACTAGTGTGAAGCTAATGTATCATTTGTTGAATCTGGTTGGATGAAGGAGTTGGAACATTAGTTTTTTCTTCATTACTAAGTACCAAGAGAGCTTGTTCATTAAACTCTTTGTTGACTTCTACATCTCCAACCAGCTTCTCACATAAATCCTTACCTCTTACAAGCTTGGTAACCTTAATTTGGACATCATATGGTTGGTGTAGGTTTTTATTTTTCTAGTGGGTTAATTTGTTTTCCCTTAGTCCTAGGTTTTTCCTACACTTAATTAAGCTTTCCTAGGATAATAAAGTGGGTTTATTATTTAATAACTAGGAGATAAGTGATGAGGTGTCTCCTTCCTTGCATAAAGGTGGGATCTACAGAGTACTCAACTTCCTCTTCAACTGGCTCTATGAGTGCAAGTACCACCAAATAGGTATTTGTCAGATTTGTCCTCCTCGAGCGAAGGAAATTCGGGAAGAGAAGAGGAAAGCGAGACATCTAGTAGGTCTAAAAGAGGGAGATCAACTAGAGGTCAAAAGATTAGAAGAAAATTTTGTAAACACATGGAATTTTTTCTTGCTAAAGGGGGGTCATGTTCTTATGATGATGAGAGCATAAGCAACATCGAGGCGCCCTTGAGGTACAAACATCTACGGAAACAATGGGTACCCAAGGAACTTCCTCCAATAAACATTGATCTTTGTGTCAACGAGAGGATATATCGCATAGGACCATCGTCATTACATGGTTTGGGCCTATTTTGCATGGACGACATAAAGGTCTGTTATGACAAAGTTACTGAGTTGATGGATTATGTTAGACCCTATTATAGTTACAAAGATTAGATGCAACTGGTTCGATATACATGAAGTATGCGTAGGTATGCACTATCAGAAAATTATATACAACTAAAAGATAAGGATCAAAATAAAGGAGTGGCTAGGTACATTGACGGGAGGCCAAAAGCATCAGGGAATATTGCAAGGTTTATAAATAGTGCACAACCTGGGTCAACAAATAAGAAACCCAATTGTATATTCGAGGCGCAAGAGGGAAATAGTGTATTCGTATGTGCGATAAAATCAATAACTGCAGGGGAAGAGTTGCTAATCGATTACAATTTGAATCGCTTAGATACAAACACAATTACTATGGGGGTGGTATGTACTATATACCATTTTACCCAACCTCCAATTAATGACTCCAATATACCATTTTATTATTATGTTTTTTTTTGTAAGTCTATTGGTTTCATTTCGATAATGTTTTTCATATTTAATCTTTGTCACAGCGGGACATTGATCATACGAGGAAGGCTCCAGCCCAGAGCGCAGATCACAATCCATCTTCAGGTGCTTTTGTCTAACAGGTTTACCTCATTGTAATTGTATAAATTAGATACGAGCAAAATGTTTTAGTATTATGTTTTTTTCATGAGTTTATTGGGTTAATTTCGATAATGTTTTTAATATTCTTGTTGCAGTCGGCTGATCGGAGAAAGGCACCAGTAGTACAGGAGAGCATCCATATGGAGGTGCAGTCACTATTATGCGATGATGACATTGCATTTTCCGTAAACCCTATGGATATGATGAGGAAGGCCCAAAAAAAATGCAATGAAGAAATCCTTCAATTGGTATTCATAGTGCCTCAAACAGATGAGTAAGAGAAAGGGTTAAAATATTGTCTGAGAGAGCACAGAACTTGCAAGTAAGTTGTCATGAGATCTTAATTATAACATAAGTTCATTCATGGTTTTATATTTTGTACTATTTTATGTCTTGAACTAAAATGTGTTGTTTTTACAAGATTATTTGCGTCCTCATCATGTTGTTGGCCATGATCAAGGTACTGCAAGTGTTTCCCGGGAAGTAGGGGTTGGTACAAGTGTCAATCCTGATCTTCCTGTGCATACAACACATCATATGACCCCATCATTTGTGCCTATATTGTCGACTGAAATTTTGGCAACACATACCATGCAGGCATTCGGTAGTGCACCCTCTGGCAGTGAACACATCCCACTACATGTGTCAGTACCTGCGGATGTAGAGGCCACTAGTACTGGTGATGTTTTAGCAGCATTTCCTGGATCTTCCCATATTACTAGTACGGGAACATTGTTGGTCACATTTGTGGTGACCGAGGATTTCCTTCCCATAAAGATAGAGAAGGTCCCAGGTACTTTAAAATGTTTTAATTATTATTATATATAATCCAATTGAAATTTACTTATTGATCACTCTTTATAGACTAATGATCCCATGATCATTTTGCAGGAAATGATGTTTTTTATAAAAATCTAAGTGATATTACATTGGAGCTCTTCGGGCCCACCATATGTACATGGTGGAATGCCCAAAATCAAGATTTAAAAGATGAGCTCATTAACCGTTTACTTGTGTTGTTCGGTGATAAAACATTCAATCGAACCAAGGTCCTTAAGAAAGTTGGTACCTATCTAAAGTATGTGAGGGACCAATATAGGTCACATTTAGAGAAGAACAGAAAGTACGAGCGTCCCCCCATGATTCCAGAAAGGGAGTGGAAGGACTTGGTGTCGGATGGAAAGGAGAAGGCTGAAAAGAAGAAAGGAAAGACACCACCGGGCCAAGGAAGGTATGTGATACTATCAACAATTTAATTATATACTGATTACTCTTTCTTTTTACATAATCTAGCATATTTCAAATTTTTCATAAGCTGCTCGACACATCAAAGGCAACAAAGGCAAGACTAGAAAAACACAGGCAGCACAAACTTGGCTCTGGTGGTTATATGAAAATAGCCGCACGATTTGTAAATATCAATAAATGAAATATTGCATCTAAATAATAAATTGCAAACAATTTTGGTTTTATCACACCATAGAAGCAAAATTCATGATCGCATGCAAAAATGCAGGGCTTTGATTTCAACAGAGCACCCACAGAAGAGAACCTAAAGATTGCCTTCCACCAAGGCTATGGAGCCCTGACTGAACAGCTAAGAGTCTCGACTGGGCAAACACAATCTTCCACTGCATCCAACACGCAGGTAAATAAACTCAATAAAGTTTATTTCAAATTGAATACTTGTGCAATCTGTTCAATATTAATTTCCACCATAAAAATGTGCCTATTTGTTTTACACAGATAAGCAATGATAATACTGCACATGACATTGGAATGTAGCCTGGTGAGGGTGGAGTACAACCTGTCGATGAAGGCCATAGTGTGGATCCCAATACTGGATGTATTCATGTGCTATACAAAACGCAGTATGGATTAATACAATTAAACATCTTTAATTGCATTTGGTGTATTAATCAATGTAACCTTTCGTGTTTCAACTTTAGAGCATGTTGAGCATGATCGAGCTAGACAATATCAGGAACATGATGTGGCTCCATCAGGTAAAGAGGACCACTCTAATGTTCTTTTAAACATATTTAATTGCAACTGGTGTATTAATTAATTAATGTAACCTTTAGTGTTTCAACTCCAAATCAGGATTTAGAGGGTGTTTAGCATGTTGAGCATGAGGCTATAAGACAATATCAGGAACATGATGTGGCCCAATCAGGTAAAGAGCACCACTCTTATTTTCTTTTAATTAATGAAATACGTGTAACAATAATAATAAAACATATCAATTTAACATTTCTTTTCTATTACAGCAGACCCCCCCTTGCAGCCGCATCCACGTTGTGAGTACAAGACTAGGCATACATTAAGATCATGAGCATAGCTCAGAATAATTGAAGGGGGGACAGATGATTTTGAAAATGATACTTCACTTCGGCATTTTATAGCTGCAAAAAAGAAACAAAAAAAAAAGTGATTGTAATCATATTATGACAGCCATATTTTTGATAATATGTAAAAACTGAAAAAATGAAATATGTTAATGAATGAATGTGAATATGTTAATGCATAAATGTTATATATTAATGAATGAATGTTATATTTTATTAATGGATGAATGAATGAATGTTATATGTTATTAATGGATGAATGAATGAATGTGAATATGTTAATGAATGAATGTTATATGTTAATAAATGAATGTTATATGTTATTAATGCAGGATGAATGAATGAATGTTATATGTTATTAATGGATGAATGAATGATTAATGTTAAATGATCGGGTATGGGGAATTGAGAGTGATGTGAGGGGAGGGAGGGGCCAAATGATCTTCCACCTTCACGTGGTTGGCCCTGTTAAGTAGAGAATATTAAACTATTCTCAAAACAAAGAGAAGCTCAATAAGGTAAGTAATTCACTTTTCAATATAAGAAATGCATTGTTTGAAGCATCAAACCAATATGCAAAGATGAAAGAAAGTGCTAACTTTTCACTATGAACATTGTGTTGTGTGTGGATTTGGTTTCAAAGCTCTATTTTTTTATTTTTTTTTAGTGGTCTCTAAAATTTGACTTTTGTGCATAACAGGTTAGTGGAAAAATTGATAGCTCTAAAGGGTTTAGAGGCTCGATTGAGATAGATACACGGATATTTGGATCTTGTTTTTGATGGGAGGCTTCCACTTAACCATGAAATTTTGTACCACCTGCAGGTATGCTAAAATATCTCTACTTACATTCATTCAACTTACTGTAATATAATATCTGATAAAAATCTCTTTTCCATTATACTTATATGGATTTTCATGCCCTGTTCCAAAGCACATGTTTTAAAATAGGAAAGAAGGATGTTGAAAAGGGTTAAGGAATTTGGCTTTACACCTACCAATTGCATAGTTTACTTCATTCATCCAGCATATTGCCAATGTGTTTCACAATTGTTGGAATCATATCCTATAATTACAGAATTAGTAAAATTAAAATATGTAAGTTTCAAATATGGCATTACATATCTTTCTATGAATTTTTGAAAGAAAATATCAAAATGGAGAAGAATTAAAAAAATAATCTGCATAATTTCTAAGAGATCAGGGATTTTTTTTGCAGAGTTACCTTGAATATATTTAAGACAAAAGTAACTTATACCGATTGAAGTAGAATATCGGTAGTCTAAAATCACCTATCAACACATCTTAGTAGTATCTCAATTCAAGAGAACTAGGTCCACTATCCATTACCTAGTAAAACAAATAAAATCAATTCATAAGATTATTTTGTTATAATAGGGTTGACTAGTTGCTTGTTTCTTTTTTATTTTCAGGAAGTCATCAATATACACTTGGTTTTCCCGCCTTCTCTTGCCTCGTGGCCAGAGAGTTTCTGCAGAAGGCATCAAAGTAACCTTCAAGATTGACAATGGCAATGAGTACAAGGTCAGTATAACTTAATGCTAATTGGGTATGATTTTATTTGTTCAAGACCAATTTAGATTCATTTTCTACTCACACTACTTTTATTTACATTTATGTTTTGCTAATATCCATTTTCCTTTACATTCATATTCTTCTATACATATTGTGTTTACAATAATGTTTTCCTTAATTTAATCTAGGGGAGAGGACCCAGTACCTGAGCAACTTTCAATGTCATGTTGTTAGGATTTACTATGAAGTTAATCCAAAGTTTTTCATTGTTGCTCGAGGCCATATTGTAGTTCTTTCTCTAGGAAGCCCACATGATCCCCATCAGGTATCTTCTTTTTGTAGTCTCTAAATTTCTTACAAGAAATCAACAACCAGTTTGTCTAAATGTGGCTCCTTGTTTACACATTAATATCTCTTTTGGCAGCAACGGATCATAATGGATTCATGGGGTCTTAAAGAGAAGGCTCTCAAACATGGAGATCAAGAGTGGGACCAGGTAAAACCATTCATAATCATGCTCATATTGTTTTATTGACTGTCTAAGAGCTAAGTATCCAGGATAACATTCTATATTTTTCTATTGAATTTCTAGAGTGAGAATAATTTTGGGTTTGCAATCCTATTTTTTAGTACACTAGCTAAGTATCCAAGATGCACTGCAAGTAATTTTTCTCACCAAATTGATCATTTTCCACAAATTTAGATTCTAGCGTGTAGTTTAATATTCACTAGTTTGATTTTTTTTTTTTTAGCAAAATTAGAATCTAGTTCATAGGTTGTGCTTGTTGTCCATGACAGTCCCCTTGATCTCATGACTCATCATAGGTTTTATATTTTTCTCCAATTGTTGATCAACATCAAATGTGGCCATCATAATATGATCCATAGCCTCCATATTCTACAGTTACTCATTGCTCATTTCTCATACATAATAACCAAATAATGCAGGCCTAGAGCTTGGACTGCAGATGTATGCAAAAAATGATAAATCCCTGCCTCTGTAAGCCTAATTAAACACAACAACTGACATGTTGTTTGATATTTTAAACAGTCATATAACTGTCCTTTTTCTACCTTGTAGACACTTACTCAATGCATACAATAATTTAGTGAAATGCAAAGTTGAATGGCCTCTTAACTCTTGACACTAATGTCATTGCATTTTTCCAAACAGGGTTAATCATATTGTGATCTAAATTTTCATAATGAAGTCTTCCAATCTGTCCTTTAAATATGAGCACTGATAACAATCCATCTTGTCTTTTACTACCCCTATTAAATGCTCATGGTCTTAGCACATCAACTTTCTCTCTTTGATTGACCTGTCTTTAATTATGTCCTGTCATTATCTCTATGGATGCACTTTGGAGCCTCCTACTACTTTTATATATCGCCCAAAGTCACCCCGATAAGTATTTCCATCCATTTGTATCTTCATCGACAAGAGATCATGTATCACTAGGATATTCTATAGTTTCCCTAACGTGGTGAGTCTCCCCGATGATTATTCTTTCGATCTCAACTATGTCACCAAGATTCTTGCCGATGTAATCTTATTGGCATCACATAGCGGGTCGGGTAGACATTCAAAACTTACTTCGATGGTATATGTCTTGCCGATATGCTTCCCTCGTGCTTCGTCGATGAGACAAGATGTGTATCTCGCCGATGAAACATCATCGTTGAGACCACAATCCAATCCTCTCGATATATCTTCTTAGGAAATTTCGATCGTTGTAATAGTCTTGATCTTTCACCGATATGCCTACATTGCAACGAAAAGTTTTTTTTTAAAAAAAATTGCATTGTTCCGTCGAAATTGCGACGAACATCAAAAACCGTCCAACCAATTTGCAATGTTTCCAACAAACTTTCATCGTAATGACTTGCCCATTTCGTAGTGAGTTTGACGAACTTATGTTGTTAATCTGACGGTTTGGCAAAGGTATGTCGCTCGTGCTCCGGCTACTGTTTGTCGCTAGAGCGACGCAAATGTTGTCTCGGTTCTGACGAATGTATGTCATTGCTCTGACGCTTCAGCAAAGGCATGCCGCCTGTGTGTCGGGTATTGTTCGTCGCTCGACCGATGACACTATCGTCTTGGTTCCGACGAATGTTTGTTGCTACTCCGATGCTTCAGTGATAGCATGTCACCTGTGGTCCAACCACTGTTCATCATAGGATTGACGAAGTGGGCGTCACGGTTCTGATGATCTTCTATCATGAGGTCAACATTTTACTGTCCGTTGAGACATAGATGAAAAGTGAGTGACGCTGCTGATTTCTGTGATTTGTCGGTTGGCCAACAATAGAGCATCTAATTTCTGACGAATAGCCATCAGAAATTAGGGTCAAATTCAATAGTGTGTAGACACTTAAAAATTTCTTGAATGATATTACACATTTGAATCCAATACTAACATCATTTTGTCATGAATTCATCTTCTTTTCACATGTTTGATTATATCAACCTAGTTATTTAATCAAATGCCTCATTTTCATCTATTTATCTAATTAGGTTAATTCACCCCCTCTCACACTAACATTTCACCCTGTTAAATTGAATAAATCAAATTATTTAAATTAACCCCTAAGTCCACTTATTTAATTAAATAATCCTAAACTATTTAATTAAATATCATATTTGCATCCCCTTTTTCATTAAATAAATAAATAATTTAATGAATATCATATTATTCTCCATATTGCACATTCAAATTTAGTTTTAATTACTAAATTGCTAACTTCCCCTTTAATCCACTTGCATAGGGAATATTCCAAATAAATATTGTCTTATTTGTCTCCAAAAAGGAATGATTTCTTTCAAACAAACTTTGTAACATTGAAATTTGTTACAAAGTGTGTTTGTTCGAATCACTCTTATCCCTTGATTCTTTCCTTGATCCATGTGATCTTTGATTCTCATCCATTGATGAGAATCCTTGATCCATGTGATCTTTGATTCTCATCCATTGATGAGAATCCTTGATCCATGTTTCCCCCTTCATTCAATATTGGCCATTGATAGATCAAATCATTTTGAACCCTTGACTCTTCATTGGATCTCCTATAAATAAATCACTATTTAGAGAGAAATGGATCCATCTTTTGATAGAAAATTTATAATGTTGAAACTCCTACTCACTTGCATCCATATTGAGCACTTTTAGCATTTTAGTTTAGTATTCATCCAAATCTAGCTTAAGAATCCATTAATGGCTTCCATGTTAACTTAGTTTGCATCCATTTTAGCATAGTTTTCTTTAAATGGCTTTCATCTTCCAGCTTTGTTTACATTTAGCATAGATTTCATCCATTTTATCAAGAATCTTAGCATTTATAATTCATCTTCATCATGTTAAACTAGTTTTACATCATGTTTCATTCATATCTCATCGGTTTCATCATTTTTCTTCAATAAAATTGACTGAAACAGCTCATATCATCCAAGGGATCAAGAAAGGGTCGCCATTCCACATCAATGCAACACCACTCCCCCAATGGGAGAATATTTGAAGTCTTAGAATAGGTTTTCATTAGGATTTCGTGTTGATTTCATGTTAGTTTAATGGTTATTTAGTTTCTTGATGATTTTGAATATCTCATTAGGATCATGGGTTAGGGGATTAAATAGGTTTTAAATTCATTTGGATCTAGGATATTTAGTTTTTACTATGATCATGGTCACATTATCTAACTGAATGTGCAACCTTTAGGCCTTTTCAGGTTACAAATTTGTTTGGTAAGCCTCAAGCATATACCTTTTGAGGTTGGAAGACTTTCTATCTTACCTCACATGTCACTCAACACTTGGCACACAAGGTTGATGACTTGGTCATAAAGGTTGTTGGTGTTAACATACGCGAATGTATCAAATCTAAAATCTAAAACTAGTAATGCCTCAATGACTTTCATTTAACCAAATCACTCCATAAGCACTAACAAATATGTCATAAAGAAGAAATAGGCATAGTAGTTCTCCCCCATTGATCCTTCTGAGAAAATCACATGCAAACTAAAGCCAAATTCAACACCATGAATATACAAATAAATGAACACACAAATTTATGTGAGGATAACCCTTTCGAGTAAAAAACCTCACACTCCAAAAGATAGAGCCATTGTATTATTCAGCAACTAAATGGTTACAATACAATATCAAGCTCATAGCCATTACATGAGTTACATCTTGCTCATCTAGAGAAATAAAGGCAACAACATAGATCTGCAACCTTGCAATATTACAATGTCTTCACAAGAAATATAGTGAAGATTCCCTTCAACTCTTCAGCCCATTTGCTTAGCCAACCTTTCAGCCGGCACAACCTAGCAGCCACCTCAAGTTCACATCTGATCAGGTTCTTAGTGTCTCATTATTCACAGTTACAATGCTCTACGCATACCGCTCGAACACACACTCTCCAATCTCTGACCAAGCTCACCGATCATGGATCTGTCGATCCATCAATCATTCAATCTTTCAATCTGATCTCTATCGGCTTGCTCTACTTTCAGCTTTAGCTTCTCATCTTTGGCTTACTATCGATCAGAATCTAGCCTCTCCTTCCATCTTAGCATCAATCAGCATTCAATTGGTCTCAAGCTGACCTAATTCAACCAACGACCATCAGGGATCTCATAATACCCCGTCGACAAGCTACACCATCTCAGGTTGCATGGACCACCCTAGCAGCTGACATTGAGCCACCCTGCAATCAATTCTGCACTCTGATCAAACCCTTGAGACAAGTGCCCAATCTTTCGGTCACTAGCCATTGATTTGCAACAACATTGCAAAATCAACCAAAGAGATTTCACCATGTGTCGCATTGCCATTCATCCACTACTTGCAGATTGGTCACCCTAAGTTTCATCGCTAACCATCAGTCAAAACTCCAAGGTTTGGCAGTCAATAGCTCTACTACTAGCCAAGGGAAAATTCCTCATGGTATGGCAATTAGCCAAATAACCACCAACAACCAGCAAGCTCTCGTGGAAATGCCAGCCGAACACAACCACTGCCATAGTCGGGCCCACCAAGACACGTGTCCACCACTCATGGACTTCTAGGGAACCGAGGAGGGAAACACAAATATTCCCTCGAGCTCACCCAGAACAAGTTTTCACTATTGACACGTGTCCATCATCCTTCCGCTCTTCGCTTGAGTCACATGGGTCCCACTGAGCCACGTGTAAGCTGCTCATAAACTTTTGGGGCATCTCAAAAGGCATCTGTAATATTTTGTTGCATTTCTCTGAAATTATGACAAGTGTCTGTGGCTAGCAATACTTAGCATAAATATCGGGACCCACCATCCTTCCACTGCGAACACCACTTAACTCATTGCCACGCATCAAACACACAAGCAATTCCGCTCTGCCAAAAATTTCTCAGTGGTACTTCCCTCAAAAGGGCACGGAATAGGATGAGCACCATCGGATCAAACCAATCATAGTTGTCGATCAGGTTCATCACCACTTGGTCCAAATTCAATCGCTCAATGCATATCGGCATATCGGTGGCACATGAAATGTCACCCGTCGATATGAGATCACCCTGCCGCATCAGCCCATCAGTGGAACAACACAAAGGCTCTCGTTGATAGTGATCGCCAGCTGATAAGAAATGTCACCAAGCTAGACCCATCAGGCCATTGTCGGAACACCACCAGAGTCTCGCCGATCAAATAGAGTCTCGACAACAAGCACAGGTTGAACACATGAAGTCCCCCAGACCAAAGCAATACAAGCCAACTATATTGAGGAACATATTTCCAACAGAGGTTCTTGGTTTTCACACTCCAAATGATCCTAAGGTTCACACCTATAGGGCACTTTTCTACTCATTTGTGCCACATCTCTAGGCACTTGTTAATTTATCTCATAGGTGGATTGCATCTTCCTTGCCTATATATGCAAGGCCTTGTACTCATTATCATTTGGGTTATCTAAATACAATATTGCATATTGTTCATTACGCTTGTTTCTCATCTCCTAGATATTCTTAATTCTTATATGGTATCAAAGCTTAGGAGGAGATAGTTCTAGGTCGTAGGGTGAACCAATTTGTTGTATTTATATTTTTTAATTCATCTCTCCCTATTAACAATCTATAGTAAAGAACTAATTAACCCCACACCTGTTTCAAATTTTGTGTCTTGACATTTTGTAGAGGCATCCAAATGCTAGTTTGAGGTGCAATATCTTTTTTGTGGCTCAATTTTTCTATGGTTTGGCATAATTTCTCAAAAATGTGTGATATCTCTCCTCATAGAGGTTGTGATATCTCTGCTCATCAAGGGGTGGTTTGGTAAAAAAAATTGATTACGTGAATATGTATTATGAATTAAGCAGATGCAATGAAAGAGGATATGGTTCAACATGACCTATATGACTCCTCTCCATAGAAATTAGTGTGGACCTTTGGTTTAGTTGTTCGGTTGTAAAAGAGGAAGAGGCCCACACATAGCCACACTTCAAATAAATTCACAAAGCATGAGGCACATTCATTAACAATTCACACTTAGTCACATACTCCCAGCTCACGCAACTCTCAGTCATAGCATATGTCATAGCAAATCTCATGTAAAACCCCATAGAGGCAATTTTCTAAGTATAGTTAGACAAATAGGTGCATATGGGAGGGAATTTTAGATTGGAGGCTATGATTACTTCTACTCAGGCCTACAACCACACCCACACCTTGTCCATGTCTTACACCTATAGCATGTGAAGATGTGAAACATAACACATATGCACCATATTTTATGTTTTCTTTATTGGAACTATTATCATTAATGTCAAAGGATAGTCATTATGGTCATTGATTTCAATGGACTAGCTTAGAAAGGTTTGTTTCAATTACAATGCAAGTCCTGAAGAGTTGCAAAGTTACATAAAAAGTTACAATATTGTCAAGAAAAGTTGCCATGTTTTTATAGAGACTATTTTCAGAGGTTGGCAGAAAAAATAGATAGCATATTTGTTATGGTTTTTTCATGTACATGATATAGGTGTGATCTATAGGTCTAGATGGTATGTTGTGAGCTTAGAATGGAATTATCTTTGCTCTTGGTCATTTCTAGAGTTTCTCTATAAACCTTAAGGGTTTTTTAGTTGTGGAACTTCATAGGATTTTCTATTTTTTTGATGACTAGCTATTGGTAGTAATAGGTTACTTAAGTCATAACTTAAGTTGTATGAGTCATTTTGTTACTAGTCCCTTCTTCCTAGTGTCTATTGACTCAACAAAATGTTTGGACTTTAATATTTCATAATTTTGAGGCTTAATATGTACCCAAGCTTAATCAATGGTTCGTACAAAGTATGATTAAGGTCTAACGGTTGATGTTCCATCGCTACATCTGTTTGTATCACATTCTCACTTTCTTTAGAATGTAGCTATATTACGATATGTGATGGTAAGAACCTGGACATGTGTCAGCTTATAACTGTAGCACTAAGACTCTTTGCATCACATTTTTGAAATTTATGAGATTTGACTAATTTGCGGTGTGTTATATGTTGCTTTAGAAGATCAACAGTCTGTGTGATATTCATCCTATAGGCAAGGTTGTATCACATATTCTCTTTGCATTGCTTTTTTTTTTCCATGAGCGCATAGCTAAATTACGTTATGTGATAAGGATCAGGTAGCTATGTGTCAACATTTTATTGTAGCATAAGGTTTATATGCATCACAATGATCATTCTTCACGTGCAAAGCTAAAATATGTTAATCTAAAGTAGTGTAATTATGATCAATGGTTCACATTGAAGGTGATAGAGATCAATAGATATGGTTGCATCACACAATGTGTGTGCATCAAGGTTTCAATTCTTCAAGAACAAAGTAAAAATGTACTAGTCAAACAATATGTGATGGAGATCTACAGTATAGATTTAAAGAGATCTAATCTTATGGTCACTTTTTTAAGTTGAAGCATATCAACAAGGACCTTCAGATCTTAGGGGAAAAGGAATAATCAATGGTTGACATTGAAAGTGAGAATATAGATACTTCTAGAAGATAAAATTTAACAAGCAGTTACAGAGATGAAGCCGATTTAATTTTTTTAGAAAATCATTGATGATTTTAGGGGACTATGAAACAATTAAGGGCTATGTAATAGTTACTATCCTAGTCAAAATAGTGGCATGAGTATTTTTTCTAAAAAATAGGATTACGAACATTGCATGTGTATTGTGGAGATATTAATAAAGCATTATTCAAATACACATGAATTGTTGTATTGAATGTTTTCCAAGTCAATGGAAAAGTGCATGGTGATATATGAAAAAATATCACTGTGATGTGATAGGGAAGTGTGAATAGAGAGAAGTGTAGAGCAGAGGAAGTAGTAAACGTTAATGAAATGAAAATATGTATTCTCAGGTTGAAAAAGAACTGGTATTTGCATATATAAACTTATAATTTTGTAGAGGTTGGTGCCTCAAAAAGATTGAGTTGGTGCGGTGTACGAGGAGGTTGGTGCCTCAAAAAATTGTCCTAGGTGTGTAGTGTACCTAGAGGTTGGTGCCTCAAAATATTATCTTGGGTGTCAATGTACTTGTAAGTGGGTGCTTTCAAAACATATGTAATATCTTTGATTGTGAGGTTAGATTTGAGCAATAGACTCAAGGAACTTTTCTCACTGTGGTTTTTCCCTTTTAGGTTTTTCAACATATATCTGGTGTCTTCTTTGTGTGTGATGTTTTTGTAGAATCTTATATCTTGTCTATTGTTTTAAGTTGGTAAAATTTTGTATACACTGATTCACCCCCCTCTTAGTGTATTTTTGTTCTTTCAACAATTGGTATTAGAGCACAAGGTTCCTTGAAGAATGTTTAATCAGCTTAAGTTATATCTAGTTTCAAGAACACTATGATCGGACAAGAAGGGTCTTATTCAAATAGAGCACCATTGTTTGATGGAATAATGTAACATGCCAATCCTTCATTGAAGTAAAAATTCCTAAGTTTCCACTTTACAAGTAAACAAACTATGTAATGAGCCATTGCAATAAAAATAAATTATTATTTTTTATTTAGAATATACGAACAAAGATTTAATCAATATACAATAAGGATTCCATTTCATTACAATAATTTCACAAGTTACAACAATACAAGAATGCATACAATTACATACATATCTCAAATGAGCTTTAGAACAAATAACTTATAGATGGTCAAGGATCCTTCCTTTCGAATCTTGGTTCTTTTATGGCATGTTATGAAGGAGAAGCATCACTCAAGCACTTTTTCACCAACCATAGACTCATATGTAATCCCCCACACATATATCATTCGATAGATGGCCCTTCCCTTCAACAAAGAGATTGGTAGAGTAACCAAATATCAACAACCAACTAAGCATAGTGTTGTGTCTTGCATAACTAGAACTTGTAAACCCATAATCTGGAACTAGCATGTAATACTAGATCACTGTGAAATGACAGTGAATCCAGAGGTAATCACACTACTTTGGCCAAAGTGTTCTCATTCAGAATTCCAAATGAAGGTCATTATATCACATACACTACTCAAGGCTGATTTTACTTAAGGCCATCATAAACTATGCATAGGTTCTTCCTTCAATCGATAATATATCACCCCAGAGATAACCTATCACCATTTCTACAAACTTGGAATAAATCTACTTAATAAAGTAAATACACAAGCTCCCTCCCATACTAGATAAATAATCCTAGGATTAAACACAAGCTATCCTAGTTAAATCAATAACCTAGCTAATAGTAACATATATGCCACTCATGTTCAATCATATCTATCATGTAATAATTATGATAAACATAAACCTCCTATTATGGAGTACATATAAGAACATCATAAAAACAATATATCAGCTTCTAATTCCTTTTCAAAGCATTACTATTTTCCCTAAATACAAATACTTATAATCGACAATTCAAAGAAATCATGGAAAACGATCTTTCAAAAACGAAACATTAAATGAAGAAATATCCTCATGCTTGTTTTCTCTTATCCAATTGATTGACTGTAATTAGTTTTCCCATAGTAGTAACTAGCTCAAAGTAGACTCCTTCAGCTATGCCACAATAACTCTCTTCTCTCAAGTTGATGATGTACTTCACTCAATAAACTAATGCCCTCACAAATACTCTCAGCTTTCTCTCAAATAAAACTAATGAAAATAGGAACCAAACCTCATTCTCAAACTCACAACACATATATGAAACTTAGAAAAAATGCAAGAAATTAACTCAAATCTGTTGGAAATGTCTCATACTCCTCATTCAATATCTCTTGAATTTTTATAATTAAAAAGCTTCAATTAAGAACAATTGAAAACATATTCATTTGCAGCCATATGGGCTAATTAATTCCACTAAAAATATGATATAAAAACTTATAAGAGGCAATGAATAACAAATACACAAATAACTCCTTTTATTCTTCTTTTACAAGATTTTTCTCCTACAATCTGCAACCTTCAATGGAAACCTCTGTTGCAATAAACCATAGATTCTCCAATCCATTTTCTGCTACAAATACCTCTTCAAACCTGCAAAAACATATCCGTTTTTCTCTCCCAACAAGAAAATATTCCCAAGAATGATGAGCTTCAAATATGGTAGCCACAATCCCCAAAAATGACAAAATAAAGCATATAAATTAACTCCTCCACACCTTTCCTATAACTCCCAATTTTATATGCCTGGAAATGGACAAATATGCTTTCAAAAATGAATTAAAAATAATTAAATGTTGAAAAGGCATTTTTTTTAACCTTCATCCATGATTGGCCAAGAAAAAGTAGCCACTTCCTCACAAATAGGAGCCCTATAATAGAAAAACCCAAACCACTTTCTCTTGGGCGTCCATATTCTTCATGAAAAAGTTTAGGAACAATAAATTAGCTATTATAACTTGTAACTCCCAAAATCCCACACCCAAGATGGCATATTTGAATATCTTTTCCTTTTTGAACTTCAAAAACTCAAAAATTGCCTCCTAAACTATCTCCAACACCACAATTTTTGCAACAATAAAATAAGGCCAATTATTTAATTCTCTATTTGGTCCTTAATGTCACATTTATTTCTTGCTCAAATTTTAAATAAAAAATGTTTAATCAAAAATTTATTTCTCAATCAAAATTTAAATCACTCCTTTTTTTGGTTGATGTTGACCGCACTTTCACCTAGGATGCTCTTGCATCAAACACCCCAGGTAGAAAGACAATGTTTCATGAGTTACACTCAGAAACAATTGTAGAACTTGTGCTTCTTTTGGATCCACCTCATTTATTTTTCTACTAGAATCTTCTTATTCATCAAATTATGCAAGCTTACAACATTATATCCTTTCATCTTTACTCCTCTACCTTTCATGTATTTCAAAACTTTTAATTTGACCTCCCACCAATATATTCCAATAGAATTAATAATCAAACATATACCTCCACCTTCAACAAAACAAATGTACTTCATTACCTATGTTTTTGTTTTACCTTTCTCCTCTCCTTCCACCATGTCTTCTCCCTAAAATTTCACTATTTCAACGCCTTCTATAGGACATAACATCATTGTAATATGATTCATTTCACTCAAAATAATATTATTTCCATTAACAAGAGACTCATTTTCTACTTTCCCTAAAAAGGAATCATAGTCACAAATCAAAACATCTTCATCTCCACTCTTCTCTAACAAAGATTTATTAGAAAACTCTTTAGTTACCTTCACTTTACACTCTTCAAATTCAAATTTATCAAATTGATCTACTGCTGTAATAAATTCTACATCAAAGTAAACATCAAAATCTGATTTTACCTCACCTTCTGTTGCAACCTTCATCTCACCTAAGATTAACTCATCCCACTCTTTTTCAACTGTTTCCATCCACATCAATAAATCATCCTCTTCACTTTCTTCTATGTCCTTTAAAGGACACTCTTCTACTGAAACTTCATTATACTCACATTCATTTTCATAAAAACATTTATCAAAATTAAATTTTACCTCAGTATCTTCCACTATTGCAAATTTTTCTTCCCTTGCAACAATTTGATCCCATTATCTTTCAATCTAAATGAATAAATAATCCTTCTCAACTTCATAGGTGTTCTTTAAAGAACTCCCATCTACTGTTGCAATCATTGTAGTCTCATCCTCCATGTCTTCCAATAGACATCCCTTAGCTTCAAGTTCCTCAATCTTTTTGCACTCATCCTCCTCCTCAATGTCACATGCATGACACTCTGTTGCATCCTCTTTCTTTCCTGCATTCAAAACATCATTAGAAAGATAATAAAAATACCTTCAACTCTTCTATTCTCCATTTTCAAGACCTCTTAATGCCTTAACAACACAAATCTTCAAACCCTCAAGTTTTACTTATGTAAACTGCATCCTTCGACGATCTATTTACAAAACCCTCTTCCAATATTCACCAATATTATTGTAAAATACCTCCTTCGGTGATTTTTCTACAATCATGGGAACCACAGTTCCTCAAATCCTCTTAAAATCTCTTCTTACTAATTTCATATTCATCTACAAACAAAATCCACAAATTCTCCACCCATAAGTCCTAGTGCAAACTGCCTCCAATCAATGCTTCTACCTACACACTCAAGAACTCTCGCTCTAATACCACTAATGAAAATAGGAACCAAACCTCATTCTCAAACTCACAACACATATATGAAACTTAGAAAAAATGCAAAAAATTAACTCAAATATGTTGGAAATGTCTCATACTTCTTATTCAACATCTCTTGAATTGTTATAATAACAAAGCATCAATTAAGCACAATTGAAAACACATTCATTTTCAGCCATATGGGCTGATTAATTCCACTACAAATCTGATATAAAAACTGTTAATAGGCAACAAATACACAAATAACTCCTTCAATCATTCTTCTTTTACAAGATTCTGCTCCTACAATCTACAACCTTCAATGGAAACCTCTGCTGCAATAAACCATAGATTCTCCAATCCATTTGTTGCTCCAAATAGCTCTTCAAACCTGCAAAAACATATCCTTTTTCCTCTCCCAACATGAATATATGACCAAGAATGATGAGCTTCAAATATGGCAGCCACCATCCCCAAAAATGACAAAATAAAGCATATAAATTAACCCCTCCACACCTTTCTTGTAACTCCCAATTTTTTATGCCTGGAAATGGACAAATATACTTTCAAAAATGAATTAAAAATCATTAAATTTTGAAAAGGAATCTTTTTGCAACCTTCATCCATGATTGGCCAAGAAAAAGTAATCACTTCCTCACAAATAGGGGCCCCATAATAGAAAAATCCAAACCACTTGCTCTTGGGCATCCAAATTATTCATGAAAAAGTTTAGGAACAATAAATTAGCTATTATAACTTGTAACTCCCGAAATTGCATGCCCAAGATGGCATATTTGAATATTTTTTTCCTTTTTGAACTTCAAAAACTTAAAATTTGCTTCCTAAATTATCTCCAACACCACAATTTTTGCAACAATAAATAAGGCCAATTATTTAATTCCATATTTAGGCCTTAATGTCACATTTATTTCTCACACAAAATTATTAAAATTAAATTTAAATCACTCCTTTTTGGTTGATGCTTACCGTACTTTCACCTAGGATGCTCCTACATCAAAAATAGAATATTGCAGCAATGAATTGCAAAGCAAAATGTATAAAATACTATGCATAAAGCATATGGGATGTGTCCCAAACTACTGAGTTTGATCTACTATTTATACATCAGAAAAGACACTTTCCATCCTACAAAATAGGCATGGATGTTAACAGCAATCACCATGCAATACGACTCACTCCACATAGCAAAAAGGTGGTACACAAAGAAGAACATACTCATCCAAACAATACTACAAATCGACCTCCTTTGGTGAAATCAATGAAAGAATATTTCAAAACAACACATGTTGATAAATAATAATTTGAATTGCTCACACAATGAACATCTACAATGAATAGGATTCATAATGTGGTGCCAAGATAAACATCTATCTTTCCAATAGTTGGTGGGTTAACTATATATTTGAATTAGTTAATATCAAATATGCAACACATAGAACAAATCAACTTAGTCTCATATGATTCGACTCCTTTCATTTATCGAATTGACCAATTTGTTGACTTGTCGTTCAAGTTCATTAATTCTTTGTTGATAACTAATAAGTGAAAAGCATTAAAAAGAGTTTGCTAAGTCAAAGTTATTCCCAACTAAGGCGTAGACCCACATATTGACTTATTTTTTGTGAGTTACTTTGCAGTATTCTTGTTCCATAATGCATGGCAGCATGAGTAAAACTCGGCCTTTCAAAGTGCAATCATAAGTATCATATAATCATCCTTTAACTAAGTTAAGTAATCGGCCTCTATCATTGTTAATGATAGTCGATTTCCATGCAAGTGATAATATTTAAATATATATTAATATATATATATATAATATCACATATACATATATATAAATATCAATGTATATCTATGTATATGTATATGTATATGTATATATATATATATATTTGTTAATATATATTTATATATGTTAATATATATTTATATGTTAATATATATTTTTATATGTTAATATATTTATATGTATGTATACATTCGATATACAAATAAGTATAAGCAAGATAGTAATCACATAGTATTACGAATATATATCGATTGTATATATATATATATATATTAATATGTATATAAGTATATGCCTCTATATACATGTATACATATGTATACATATAGCGATACATTCATATGGGTATATCTATTTGCCATCATACACGTGTATCGATACATATATATTACACATTCGATTCACACAATAGCCATACACAAAATACTATTGCATTGACAAGCACCTACGTTTGGTATATCTATACATATACATATACATGTTGTTAGATCCATTTGACATGCATGTGTATATATATACACATACTCCACATACGTCCTCCTCATCAATACAAACAAAGTAATACAAGAAAGAACTCATAAGCTCAAACAAATAAACATCACCCAATAATGCATTCAATAGTAAACAAGACTCCTACTTATGCAAACACATAAACTAAGGATGACTAACCAACTTCCCACATAATGAATTAACTCAATTATTCTACTGTGGTATGTGTAATCTCATATAATTTACATTATTGGTTACTTGATCTAGATCTCATCCTGAGTGATACTTCCCCTCCACCTAGAGGAATTGAACATATACCTGCAACCACTAACACATGCACACAGGGGTTAGTTGTTCACAAAATACGTAGCATATATAATACATCTCCAAAGTTAGAATATCAATTCAATAACCATTCATTCACATATATGCAATACTTTTCACATCATCAAAGGATATAACATACATTCACAAGGCATTGATAACAAAGTGCAAGCACAATTTATTCATCTCTAGAATTCACATTACATTCATTTTTACCCTACATAATAATAGTAAATAGTAATAACACAATCGGGGTGTAACAAACAAATTATGTTTTCTAGAAAATTAGAATGGATACAAGAACTTCTCATGGATTTGAAGTATGGAAGTTTGTTGTAGATTGTTACAAAGTGCCATCAACTTCTCCCACTGATGCAGCTGAGAAGAAATCCTATGAATACAACACTAAAGCTAAAAATGCTATTCTATGTGGTTTTAAAACCAATATTGAATTAGTAAAATTCATGCATTGTTAAATCTGCTAAAGAAGTATTGGAGAAACTGAACAGTATCTATGAGGGTGATGCTAAAGTAAAACAAGAAAAAATGAAAAATCATAGAGGAAATTTTGAGACTCTTAAGATGAAAGATGAAGAAAATATTGCAACATACTTGCTTAGGGTAGATGAGATAGTGGATGCAAGCAAAGGTCTTAGTGAGAATATTGATGATAAGATTGTTGTAAAGAAGGTTATGAGGTCTCTCCCACAAAGATTTGATTCTAAGGTCTCAACAATAAAAGAAGCTAAAGTTTTGGATTTTTTTTTATGGATGAATTGTTTGGGTCATTAACTACATATGAAATGAGAAGTGAGAATATATGCTCAACAAAGAGTGAAGCAACATTCAAAACTTCCAAAATCAAGAAGATTGAAGATGATTCAAAACCTAATACCAATTTAAATGAGGAAGAAGTAAATTTTGTCAAAAGATTGAAAAAGGGCACTAGAAAATATAGAGGTACACTTCCTTTTGAATGTTTTAATTATATAAAAATAGGTCATTATGCCTCAAAATGTCCTTTAAATGAAAATGAAAAGGGAGATTGGTACGCCCTTAATATTAGAGTACATCGGGTTATGAATAGTCATCTTGTGGCTATCTTAACTCCTAATTAAGTCATATTATCAATATTGTATTGTTATTTAGTTGATTAGGTTGGCCTATGGCTTATATAGGGTTATCTAAGTCAGCCTGGGTGATATCCTAAGCATAAATAGGTAAATATAGGAGGTTGTGAGTCTTATTTCATCATTATGTTGTGAATTGTGTTCTCACTGGAGATATTTGGAGGTTTTCCCCCTTGAAGTGGCTTATTATTCTTATTTAATATCAAGTATTTGTAGCATATTTCATATCATATTCTTATATTGTGCAAGTTATTTCATTACAAGTGGTATCAGAGCATGATCTTGGCACCATTATGATAAGGCATTTTTTCAATTTTGGAGGTCATTTTGTTAAACCCATATCTCCTAGATTTTGGTGATTTTTTGTATTTTTTTAAAGGGTTTTAAAATGACATTTTTAACAAGCTATAATCCATATTTTAGAAGAATTGGAGCAAATTGAGCAAGTTATTGCAGAAATAGGGCTTCTTCCCAATTTATTTGGAAAAAACATATCTCCCACATATTGACTAATTGGTTCCTAATTTTTTGTGGGTTTTTGGAGAAATGTCAAAGAAAGCTACAATCTAATTTTCATAGAAATTGAAGTATAAATAATCAATTTATTGAGAAATGAGGCTTTTCAAAAAAATTGCTCTCAAGGTTGCAAATCACCTTATTTTTGGGAGATTTTTCTATTGGAGTGTGAACTAGGCCCTAGTAAGTCACAGTGAACTTTCCAAATTATTTTAAGTTTATTTTTGTGATTCATTGCAAAATTGTTTTCTACCATCATGACAAGGCCTGCAACAAGAGGTGGAAAGAATGCTACCACACCAAGGAAATATTCACAGAATAAGGGAGTAGATAATGGGGATTTTAACCCTAAGGGTGAAATAAACAAAGTCAAGGGTGATATTTCATCATTAGAGAAGAAGATTATGGAAGAAATGGGTGAATTGAAATCATTTATTCAAGGTATGTGGTGTAAGGGTAAAGATTCACCTCATAAGGTAGAAGATAATGCTTTTGTTGGACATGAATTCCTTGGACTTGACTTGGTTTTCAAGAAGGATCCTTCCTTTAATAATCATATGCCAAGGTAATTCATACCTAAGTTGGATATGAGAAAGTTTGATGGCAAGGATCCAACCAATTGGCTATGTCAAATGGATTAGTTCTTTGATATTCATCATGTTCCTAGTCATCAAAAGGTGGTCATGGCATCATTATACCTAAAACTAGATAAGTTTATTTGGTATTATTGGTTATGTGATGAGAAGAGAAAAAAGGGTTGTGTGGTCACATAGTCAATTTTTCAAGAAGAACTTGCTACCCATTATGGAGATAAATTTATGTATAGCTACTTTATCCAACTCACTAAATTAAAGCAAACGGGAATGGTCAAGGATTATATTCGCCAATTTCAAACCCTTTCCCCAAGAGTCGAGAATGTGTAGGAAGAGAATATGAAGGAACTATTTCTAGGCAGTTTAAAGGATCACATAAAATATGAAGTATGATTGTTCCAACCATAATCCTTATCACAAGAAATAGTTACAGCAAGACAAGTGGAGGAGAAGTATTTGGCTAGTAGGAGACAAGGGAATATAAATTTCAGTGAAAGGAGATCTCCTACACAATCACTACCACAACCTACTAGGTTGACTTCATAAAAAATTGAGGAGAAGAGAGCAAAAGGGTTATGTTTCAATTGTGATAGCAAATATAGTTAAGGGCATAGATGTAGTGAAAGGAAAGTGTTTCATATTGAAGGACCGAGTGAGGAAGAACAGAAGGAACTAGTATTATTAGAGGGTGATAGGGATTTAGATGATGAATCACATTATTCCCAACCAATCATTTCTTGTCATGCACTCTCTAGTTTTAGTGCCCCACAAAATCTCAACGTAGTTGGGTTCTTAAAGAAGCATAAAGTAATCATCTTGATTGACTCAAGTAGTACTCATAATTTCATCGACAAAAATTTGGCTACTCATCTGAATTTTTGTATATATCTAACTCTAGAATTTTAGGTCTTGATTGTAGATGGTGGTATTGTTAGTTGTTCAGGAAAGTTTCATAGCATTAAATTATCCATGGGAGATTATCACCTTGATAGGCCAATGTATGCTATCTCCATGGGTGCAACAGATATTGTTTTGGGAGTACAATGGCTTACTACTTTGGGAACAATGGAGGTGAACTTTCAAGAATTATTCATGAGATTCTAATCAGAAGTCCTCACAAATAGTTATCTCTCATCAAATGCAAAAGTTTCTTAAGAAAGGAGTTGATGGATTTGTGGCCTAGTTATGTTCATTAGAAGTCTCTCAATCTAATGCTCCTACCCATCTAAATTTACAAGAAATAATTGAGCATCACTCAGTGGTTTTTGGAGATATTCCTAAATGACTTCCTCCTAAGAGGGATCATGATCATGCCATGCAACTAGTTCTAGGGAGCCAACCCCCCAAAACTAAGCCTTATCGGTACCCACATATAAAGAAAAGTGAGATAGAAAAGATTATTGAGGAGATGTTATAGGCATGAATTATCATACATAGCCAAAGTGCTTACTCCTTGCCTATGGTGATGGTGTAGAAGAAGGATGATACTTGGCACATGTGTCTAGAATATAGAGTGTTCAACATGTACACCATCAAAGATAAGTTTCCTATTCTAGTCATTGATGATTTGCTATAGGAATTGAATGGACCTATGTATTTTACAAAGTTATATTTTAGATCCGGTTACCACCAAATTTGAATTAAGGAAGAATATATTTGTGAGATAGCATTTAGGACTTGTAAGGGTCATTATGAGTTTTTGGTGATGTCATTTGGTCTTACTAATGCTCCATCTACATTTCAAAGTTTGATGAATTCCATCTTTAAAAATTTCTTGAGGAAGTTTATATTAGTATTTTTTGATGATATATTGATTTATAACAAGACATGGGAAGAACACTTACAACATGTAGATCAAGTATCACAAGTTCTCGAAGAGAATCAACTCTATGTTAATCCATCCAAGTGTGATTTTGGTCTTAATGAAGTGTACTTGGGACACATAGTTTCACATGAATGCATAAAGGTGGACCCCCAATAAAATTAAGGCTATCATGAAATGGCCTATTCCTAAACCATTAATGAATTAAGGAGTTTCTTGGGATTGAATAAATACTATAGAAGATTTATGAATAAATATAGTCATATAGCAGCACCCCTCATATCTTTATTGAAGGACTCTTTTCATTGGAATGAATCTGTTAATTCAGCATTTGAAATGGTAAAGGAGGCTATGTGCACAACTCCAGTGCTTTCCACTCCCAATTTCTCAAAGTATTTTATTGTGGAATGTGATGCTTCAGGAAATGGTATAGGCATAGTTCTTATGCAGGAGGGTTGGCCCATTGATTTTGAGAGCCATCAATTAAATGGTAAGAATCAACTCAAACATATTTATGAGAAGGAAATGCTAGTTATTCTTCATAGAGTAAAATAATGGAGGCCTTATCTAATGGGTAGACATTGTTGGAATATGTCTTCTAGTGTTTTCATTGATGGAAACCTAAATCCTGTATCCAGTCTACAGTCTAGTTTTGGTTCATACCGGTAGAACAGAGTAAAGAATGGGGCATCTTAAAGGCATAAATTTTGATCTGAATACCTCACCAGATTGTTATTTTGAGTTGTGGATCTCAGAGAAGGGTATGTTGATGTTTGTACTACCTTATTCATGAAGTATCTTGATGTGCATTCACTAGTGTACAATCTAGGAGATTCGGTGCACTAATCTCTTGGTTATCTGTGCTATAAGGCTGACTTGGTGAAATTAGTCGTTGTGGATGTTTAAGAAGTAATTTTTTAATTTTTTTTGTGTTTGAATATGTTTATTTGGGTCCCTACTATGCTATGGCCGACTATGGATGGTGTGCATAAAGATTTAATTGAAGATCTAGTCGACTATTGGAAAGAACTTAATGTTTATGAAGCCGACAAGTGAATGATTAAATCCTTGATAGTGGATATATATATATGAGATCGGTTTTATCATTTTTATATAGTGAATATATGGAACACAAACTATATTAGTGTGTGGTGCTAAATTCATAAGAGTAGTGATGTGAATGTTGGATTTGTGATGTGAATTGAAGAGCGGAGCAGAGTCAAGAGCAGAATCAGATAGAGGGTCCAGAATCTGATCCATGAGCCCAACCGAAACTGTAATCTGGCATAAGTAGATGCTACTACTTTAGTTCAACCTTTATATGGTTTTAATCTAAACTTTTGTAAGGAAGTGAGCCTTTCTTTTGAGCAGTGAGCTCTAGGTAATGTGCCTGAATGCAAGTGCATTCTCTTTCTAAAACATTTATTTGAGTACTCAAATTGTGGATTAACCTCCATCGTGGTTTTTCCCCTAATAGGGTTTCCATGCAAAAATCCTTGTTTTATGGCATTAAGAGATTGCTTTGAATGCTTGTATATTTCCTTTAATGTAATGTTAGAATGGTTTAAGTTTTAGATTAACAAAAAGTTCAAATCAGTAAAACACTGATTCACCCCCCTCTCAGTGTTCACTTGAGTCCAAAAATTGGTATCATAGCCTAGTTCCTCTGAAGAAGTTTAGAAACTTGCGCCAGATTTTGGAATGTAATGGACTTTGATGGTCTTCAGCAACAGCTTCTGGTGGCACTTGATGATCTTGATCAGTCTAAATCAGAATTCAAGGAATTGAGAGCAAATTTTAAAGATGTTGAGAAATTCATTCAGACATTGAAGGATCAGATTGTTAAATCTAGGGAGAAGAGAAAGGATCTCTATGATCAAATACAACAACAAGAGAGTGAGAACATGGATGATACTCACCTGAATCAATCCTTGAAGGAAATAACTGAAGAATGTGAAAAGCTTGCCAAAGATAATGCTACCCTAAAACATGAGATGGAATTTATGGTGATGAAACTAACTAAAGAGATTGAAGAAAGTAATCTAAGAATGAGGAGAACCTTGCTCAGTCCTTTTACTAATGAGCACAGAAGAGTAAATGAAGAATTCACTCAGTTGGAAAGTGAACTGCAATGATCCAAAAATAATGAAGAAGAACTTGGTAAATAGATTGTTATTCTCGGGAATGAACTTACCACTGCAAATGAATATAAGGAGAAGTTTAAGATTAGTTTAGTTAAGCTCAATGAGCTAACTTAAGGACATAAGAGTGGAAATGACAAGAGAGGTCTTGGATATGAAAAAGGAGAAAGTTTCAAATCTGGACAAAAGAATTTTAGACAAGGTAACCAGATGAACAAAGGTGGAAGGTATCCGATAAGGCAACCTAATGCTCAAAAGTTTAATGGATATTTATTTTCTTGCAATAAATTAAGCCATATGGCTACTCAATGTAGAACTAATATGAAATCAAGAGATTCATCATTTTGTGGGCAGTGTTTCAATTGAATGCAGAAATGTGTCAAACTACTCTATAAATAGAAGGAATGTTGAATGTTATACTTGTGGAAAATTTGGGCATATTTCTAATCAATAAAAATCAAGAAGAAACCATTGGAATGATTGGTCTTGACAAGGAAATATTGTGTGCTACAATTGCAACAAATTTGGTCACATTGCAAGATTTTGTAGAAACAAAAATATGGATAGAAGAGGTTCAGTATACAAACACAGAAATATACAGAAAGATGACAAAGGAAAAGGAAAAGTGACTGCAAATGAAATAAGAGATCAAATGAAGAATACATGGGTAAGGAAGAACCAGTCCAATGCTGGAAATGCTTCTGCATCAGAACTTGCTTCTAGTAATTCTTCCAGAAATTGATCTCACGCCACTGGCCTAGGGGGAGTTTTTCGAGAAAATATGTTTTCCCTTATTTATGGCTAGTACTGAAATGTGAAGGATGGTCAAAAAGGTGCATCAAAGATCTACAGAGTTTTTGGAAAACTTTCACAAGAAAATGCAAAGAATCATAGGTCCACAGAATAATTTTTCTCTCACTGTCTGAGAAAATAGAGCATCTGGAGAACCTAGGGCAAACACATTTATTACAAGTGTGCAAGTTATAAAAGACAAGTTGTAACTCTCATTTGTCACTCTGAATCGAAGAAGAGTAGGAGGAGAGCACTCGGTTGTATAATTTCAAAGAAATGAAGTTGATTCATCGGCGAATCTCAAAATCTATCAAGTATTTCAATTTTAGAATTTTCATACAATTTGGTGTGCGGTTGTTAAACCTAAATACGAAATGATAAATGGAACAAATCAAAGGGTTGATCAACTTCGATGAATACAACAGTGGAAAGATTAGGTCCATGAGAAATTTGTTGTTGCCTAATGAATTGAAGAGGTTGAATGAAGTGAAACACAAGAATTTGGATATTTGGAATGAGTTTCCCCATTTCTAGAATGCGGAATTAGTTAAATTTATTTTGAACATATTGCATAACAACACCTTGATTTTGGACAAACCCTACATCATTTTGAAGGAGGTAATTGAAAATTTGACTGGATTATGCAAAGTCAGAGACATACCGAGGAAGAAATCCATCTGGAACAAAGAAGTTGACACCCTAATCGAAGTAATTGGAGATCAAAGAGCACTGATAATTTTGATGATCAAAAATACTATTACAAATTACATTGCACACGGAGTTTCATATAAAATATTTTTAAGAAACTGAGAAGGAGTAACCTCGGCTAGCGCAGTTTACATCTCTCACAAAATGGTAATTAAAGGTTGGGACTTTGACCTATGTGGATTAATAAAGGATTAGCTAATGGAGAATGTGCAATTAACAAAAGAGACAGGCTACCCTTTTAGGTTCGGTACTTTGGTCATATGCTTGGTGATGTACTTCTTGAATTGTTTACCAATGATTAACAATGTGATGTGGAAAGAAAATGAACTGGTATGCAAACAAATCTACACATACTTGAAGATTTTGGTTAATTGTGATCAATAATTTAGAAAGTTCAGTAAGAATTTGCTAGGAAAGTTTGGTTTAGTAGGTGTATCTCTTCTAGGAAGGACACTTGAAGTTGGTTCCTCTTCTGGTGGCATGGAGAAAAAGAAGAAACTTGAGAAAAAGAAACTGTTGAATACAGTCCTCCGGAATGCAAGATTCCTAGAACTGAAGAAAAAAGAAAGGAACGAAAATTGTTGATATACTGGATGAAGAATCCAATGAAGAAATTGAGGACCCACAAGGAAAAGAACTGGAATTAAGGTATGTGTAGGATCATCATGGAAAAAACGGGCCCATAAGTGGTAATAAAATTTAGAAAAATCAGAGTTAGGCAACTTGACGTAAAATTTTGAATAATTTATCTATATTATTTCAAAAATATGTAAGAATAGAATCTGTAGAAAATTGAATTTAGTTTCTAAACTACTATGTTTATTTATTTATTTTTTAAATCTATTTGGTGAAAATTTGAAATTTCAATGTAGTAGTACATAAATTTTAGGGAAAAAATAAGAAGTAGGTGTTTGTCTGACCACCCTAACCACAATAAAATCATAATACTTTTTTATAATATTTTAGATATAAGTAGAGGACTCATGTCTCGATGTGATGCATTTTTTTTTTGTAATTTTTTTCCAAGTAAATAATTAATTATGAATTTTTTATTACAACTTTGAAAAAATATAAAAACTCATATGTCTAACCACCTTAACTTGGTCAAAACTTCATGAAATTCATTTTTTTTTTAATCCTATAGTATGCAAAGCATAGAATGTGACGCATGTTTCAGATTCAAAAAATGTGATATCGTTTGAAAGCTATAGATGTTTTTCAATTAGCCTATCAATCAGGACTTTAGTCGTAATTCAAATAGAAAATGAATAATAATTATTTATTAAATTCAAAGTAAAGCATAATTTATATTGGTGGAAATCTAAGAATCTCCTTTAAAAACCCTTTTCGTTTCATCAATTTTGGGTAAAAACAAAGTCATGGGCCATCATATCACTTACATATCACCACTTGTTGGCCCACCATGATCCTGCACATACCCATTAGCTGAACTAGATCAAGAAAAGGAATTGTCAAAAGCAAGTGAAGAAGAAGATTACCTAACAAAGGAAAAGCTATAGCAGATTATTCACAAGGAAGGTGGAATGCATAAAATTGTCAAGTTATGGTCCTGCAAACCCTCATATGATCAGGATATGATCCTAAGTGTTCTAAGTGTTCATATTGTGCAAAATTAGATCAAATTGGAAAGTTTGCATAATAATCTACCTGAAGAAATGACTGAATGCTTAAAAGAAACAATGGATTCTGAGTCCCAAGACAAAGAAGAAGTTGAAGTTATCTCTCATTTGAAGGGGCAGTTCAGGCTATCACTTACCAAATTAAAAAAGAAGATGAATGAGTTGAGGCAATGCATAAGTGCAGCTAATAACATCCACAACTATTGTATTCATTGGCCTCATGCAATTGGGAAATACAAAGAGAAATTGGAGCAGATTGGAACAGACTTGAATGGGACTGGAAAAAACTTTGATATGTTTCAAGATCAGGATGGTACAATCAAAAAAAGGATTCATGAGCTGTAGTTTGAACGCACAAAAGTTCAATTCACCAAGAACACACTTGTGGACACTTTTTGGAAAGTGAAGGACCTAACTAAATGTAGATTGGAATAGATGGTTGAGATACTAAGGAAAGGTGAGAAACTAGAGGAAGCAATTACAATTATGAAATCCCTCACTAAGATTTTCAACAAGACATCTAAGAAAAACAACATGATCATAATCATTGGGATCACAATAGATGATTGGAAGAAGTTCCTTCCAGAAATGAAGGAAAATCATAAGATAATTTTCTAACTCTTTTTCAAAGTTTTGAATCAGTTTTGAAGTTTTGGAGAAATTGAACACAAGTTTTGTCATTTTTGGCATATGGTTTCTATGATTTGTCATTGATGTCAAAGGGGGAGAGAGTGCAGTGAAGTAAAATGCCTCATCAATCTTAGGGGGAGCTATGTTATGAAATCTTTGCAGCATAAGGGAGAGAGAGCAATAAAGTTTGGCAATGTACTCATAATGATTTTGACACTTAGTCCTTTTTCACTAAGTTTTTCCATCAATTCCAAAGGGGGAGATTGTTGGCATATGGCTTCTAGTGTTTTCATTGATGGTAACCTAATTCATGCATCCGGTCTATAGTCTAGTTTTGGTTCATACCAACATAACAGAGTAAAGAATGGGGCATCTGGTTAAAGGCATAAATGTCAATTTGAATACCTCATCAGACTATTATTTTGAGTTGTGGATCTCAGAGAAGGGTATGTTGATGTTTATACTACCTCATTCATGAATTATCTCGATGTGCATTCACTAGTGTATGATCTAGGAGATCCGGTGCACTAATCTCTTGGTTATATGTGCTAGAAGGTTGACTTGGAAAAAATAGTCATTGTGGATTTTTAAGAAGTAATTTGTTAAATGGTTTTGCATTTGAATATGTTTATTTGGGTCCCTAATATGCTATGTCTAACTATGGATGGTGTGCATAAAGTTTTAATTGAATATCTAGCCGATTGTTGGAAAGAACTTAATGTTTTATGAAGTCAACATGTGAATGATTAAATCCTTGATAGCGGATATATATGAGATCAATTTCATCATTTTTATATATTAAATGTGTGGAATACGAAGTATATTAGTGTGTGGTGTGAAATTCATAAGAGTAGTGGTGTGAATGTTGGATTTGTGATGCAAATTGAAGAGCAGAGCAGAGTCAAGAGCAAAATCAGATAGAGGATCCAGAATTTGATCCATGAGACCAAATGGAACTGTAATCTAGCATAAGTAGATGCTACTACTTCAATTCAACCTTCAGATGATTTTAATCTAAAATTTTGTAAGGCAGTGAGCCTTTCTTTTGAGCAGTGAGCTCTAGGTAGTGTGCCTGAATGCAAGTGTATTCTCTTTCGTAAAACTTTTATTTGAGTACTCAAATTATGGATTAACCTCCACCGTGGTTTTTCCCCTAACAGGGTTTCCACACAAAAATCCTTTTTTTATGGTGTTAAGAATGATTTTTTTGAATGCTTGCTTCTTTCCTTTAATGTAATGTTAGAATGGTTTAAGTTTCAGATTAGTAAAGTTTAGATTTGCATAACACTAATTCACCTCCCCCTCTCAGTGTTCCCTTGAGTCCAACAGACACTTCAAGGTTAAGATAGATCATGATAGCCTAAAATATTTTTTGGAACAAAGATTATCTTCTGAAGAACAACAAAAATGGTATACTAAGATTTTGGGATATGATTTTGAGATTGTATATAAGAAAGGGAAGGAAAATGTTGTCGCAGATGCACTATTAAGGAAGGATGAGAAGGATGAAGCTTTATTGTGTTCCCTTTCAATATTACAAGAAGATTGGATAGAAGAAGCTAAAGTAGAGTGGAAAAATGATGTGGCTACTAGCAATCTCATTCAACAATTACAAAATGATCCTAGTAGTTTAGATAAATTTTGGTGGAAGGGAGATACTTTGTGGTATAGAGTAATTTTATCTATGCAATAATTCCTCTCTCAAACAAAATATTCTCATAGAGCTACATGAGTCTCCAATGGGTGGTCATTCAAGATATTTGAAGACATATCATAGGGTCTAGAAAGATTTCTTTTGGGAAGGGCTTAAAGGATATGTTCAAAAATTTGTGGCAGAATGTTTGGTCTGTCAACAAAATAAAGGGGAGACAATTAAGACACTTGGTCTCTTGCAGCCCTTAGTTATTCCTAGAAAGCATTGGGAAGAGGTCTCCATGGACTTCATTACAGGTCTTCCAAGATCTAATGGTAAGAATTTTGTCATGGTAGTAGTGGATCACATCACTAAATATGCACATTTTATTGCATTATTACATCCTTTTATAGCAAGTACAGTGACAAAGGAATTTTTGGAGAATAATCAAAAGCTACATGGGATACCAAAGGTTATTGTTAGTGACTATGATCCTATATTTACTAGTAACTTTTGGAAAAATGTATTCAAATGTTTGGGTACTCAATTGGCTCACAGTTCTTCATACCATCCACAATAAAATGGGAAAACAGAGGTTGTTAACAAGTGTTTGGAAGGATATCTACATTGTTTCACTTCAAATAAACAATCTCAATGGGTAGATTAGCTACCACTAGCAGAATGGTGGTATAACACTACCTTCCATAGCTCATAAGAAATGTCTCCATTTATGGAATTGTATGGATATCATCCTCCTTCCATCACATCATCATTGAAGGTGTCACCAAGATTTCACACTATGGAGGACCACATGATTCATCAACAAAAAGTACTTGCAGGACTTAAAGAGAATCTATTCATGGCACAAAATCGAATGAAGTAGCAGGCAGACCAACATCGTAGTGAAAGAAGTTTTGATGTTGGGGGTTGGGTTTTCTCAAGATCGCAACCTTACAATAAAATGTCACTAAAGTAACAATCAAACAATAACAAGTTGTCTCCAAAATATTATGGCCAATATCAAATCATGTAGAAGATAAGTAGTGTTTCCTACAAGATTGAATTACCATAAACAACAAAGATACATCTAGTTTTTCATGTTTATTGTTTGAATAAGGTAATTGGGTACTATATTCCTACTCAAAAAATATTATGGGAGCTTGATGAAGAAGGAAGAATCATATTGGAACTAGAATTTATTCTTCAAAAATGCACAAGGAATCTAAGGACCATAACACTCACTCAGTATCTCATCCAATGGAATAATTTTCCAATTTAAAATGCCACATGGGAAGATGAGGAGTTCATTATAAAGAATCCAAAATTGGATAGAATTGAGGATAATTCTTATCTAAAGAGGGGGGCATGCTACACCCTTAATATTAGATTACATTGGGTTATGAATAGTCGGCTTGTGACTATCCTAACTCCTAGGAATAAATAGGTATATATAGGATGTTGTGAGTCTTATTTCATCATCATATTATGAATTGTGTTCTCATTGGAGATATTTGGAGGTTTGCCTCCTCGAAGTGTCCTATTATTCTTAGTTATTATCAAGTATTTGCACCATATTTCATATCATATTCTTCTATTGTGCGAGTTATTTCAATATAGAGATAGATCTAGGAGTCAAGAAAGTTCCAAATATAAAAGGAGAAAGTACACTAAAAAGAAGAAGAGTCTTTATGTTGATAAAGAAGATAGTTCTTCAAATGATTGTTCTTATGTAAATGAAATAGATGAAATTGTATTTATGGTTGAAGAAATTAAAGAAAGTGAAGATTTTTAAGAGGAAGAAGAAGGTGGGGTAAATCTAGAAGGTGAACTAATCTCTGCTTTAGAAGACTTGAGAGATGAAAGAAAACAAAATGAGAAGTACAAGTTAAGGATTGAAGAGTCTGAGAAGCTTGTTGATTTGAAATTGCAATTAGCAAAATCAAAGAGAATTTTAGAGGTAACTAGTTTGGATTTGAATAACAAACTAGAAGAATGTAATAAATTAGAGGTTGAAGGTATCTCTTTAAGGAAGGAATTAGAGAAGGTAAATCTGTAGTTAAATAAAAGTCTCAAACTTGGAAAGAGTTCTGAAGTGCTTGATGAAATGATTAGTAGTCAAAAATCCTTTTTCAACAAATTTGTTCATTTAGGATATGAGGAAGACAAGAATTCCAAAGATTATGTATCTAAAATGAATGTAACCAATTCTAAGAAGTATAAAGGTTCCATGAAGGATAAGGAGATTGAAGATTGTAGATCAAAAAATAGACATTAGACATAAAAAGAAATGAAGAATCAAAACAAGCAACCACTAAACCTACTATCCTCAATTCAATCTAATCTAATCTACCTATGAAGTACAAATAACACAATGAAATCAAAATAAATGTTATATTACCTTTACTGTGTTGATACAATTTACCTCCATAGTATTCCTACGTCTTACATTAGTCTTAGATTTGGTATATACTTCTTCGCTTCAAGCTCAAAAGTGTGTGATGATTGCAATGATGCAAAATACTAGAATTTTTGGTTAAATTCATTGTTTTAATTCATGGTTCACCTCAAAATGAGAAAGAGGGTTGATTTTATAGAGGATTTGATAGAAAAGAAACTATCAAGATTGAAAGGAAAAAATGAACGGATGAGATTATGAGAAATAATGGGAGTATTTAATTAAAATGGTGGATAATGGTGCACATGAAGTTTCTAATTTCATGCTTTGTTGATTGAATATTTTCCTAAGATAGAGGAAATTTGAAGAAGTAGAAAATATTTAGATTCTAAAATTGTAGACAAGTTGAAAGCAGAAAAGATGGAAAGATTTGAGGATAATAATTAATTGTTATTGCATGTGCAAATGAGCTAAATAAATAAAATAAAAAATTCATTTATTTAAGAAGAAAGATGAAAGCAAAAAAAGATGGAAAGATTAAAAAAAGAAAGTTTAATAAATAAATTAAATTTATTTATTTGCACTCACATAAATAATTAAATAAATAAAAATATTTATTTAATCATGGAAGAATTTAGGAATTTAGTTGATTAAATAAATACAAATATTTATTTAATTCAGATGTTTCCAAAATGAAGAAAAGAGATGAAAGTGGATATTATTTGAAAATGGAAATCAAATCACATTTAATTAAATAAAAAAATATTGTTTAATTAAATGGATAAATAGGATTTTTTTTAGATTGTAGGAATCGAAATTGGGTAACTGCCCCTATAAACTGCAGTGCGCCTGGTAAAAAAAATTCACGTGATCGGTGACGTTGGCATGACACACCCCTCAGTACCACGAGGATGGTGGGAAGACTCGACCTCGTGACCTCTTGCTTGCAACAAGATGTTTTAGCCAATTGAGCTAGGCCCATCGCCTCGGGATAAATGAGAATTAGGACAATTAAATAAATATAATTTATTTAATTATTGAGGAAGGGTAAATTAAGATTAATTAATTAAATAATGTAAAATTAATTAATTAATAGTAGTATATGATATTTGATCATAATTAAATAATGAAGTATTATTTAATCATTAGGAAAAAGATGATAATTAGTGTTAAAATGCTAGTTCATAGGCTAGGACAATTTCAGGTATCTTCATTTTGCCCCTCTTTGATACAGTATGTTTTTATAGCATTGTGTCAAAGAAAATTCAAAAATTCAAGTTTAGGAATTACCTCAGTATGCCTCAATGATGGAGGGATAGCATGGTGCCCCCTTGGGAAATTTGGCAAAAAAATTGAAAAGTTTGCTAAATTTTCTGACAAGCTAATTTGATGTGATTAGGTGTGAGGACTAACAGAAGAAATATTATCTAGAAGAGAATTTTAGTAAGAAGTGAAGTATTATTAGATATATCTTGATAGATGCATGATTGATAGTATTTGAGCTTTCAACAATGCATATTTTATCATCATTAAGCATTTTATTATGTGGCAAGTGGATGTATCCACACCTAAGCATGAATTGTGAAAGAATATTTTATTTCCATTTTCCTAAAGATATGGATTTATGGACAAGTGGAAACTATACACCAATTTGAGACAAAAATTTGTGACATTAGTATCCACTTGTCAAATATTCAGACACATCAGACCAGGAGTGCCATGATTCATACTAGTAACAATAGAACCTTGTTGGAATATGTAAGGAAGTGACCATAGAGCATGTTTATCCATATACAAGAAAGCATTAGATTGGCATTTAACTTTCATAGGATGTTTAGATTATGCCAAATAGAAATCTATCACACATAAGGACCTTAGTTGCCCCAATCATGTTACCAAGACAAACTGCAAACAAAAATCAACAAAAAAAAGATGTAATGATCCATCATCACTCCTTTAATTACTTGTGGATATCTCAAGTAGCATAAGATCCTGACATAAGATAAATTAGGTAAAAGTATAAGACTTAACTAGACCAAATGAGCCAACAATCATCTAGATCTTCATGCCTAAATTGAATGTGTTTTGATAGGAGAGTGTCTTGTTTCAGGACTAGCATACCTCATATAAGAAGTTGGGTTTGGTGTCGAGGATACAACTTGTATAAGACAAATAATATCTTTAAAGATAAATTATGCTAATAGATGATTAGGAAATTGATCAACTAGATTGGTGGTTGGTTTGGTAGTTTTTTCTATTGGTTTACGATTTGTGAAGCTCGGTTTCTGTAAGATGATTTACTTGTGTCCAACATGTTAGTTCTTGACAAGGTATAGTTTTTTATTATGGAGCATGGTGGATTATGATGAAATGTTGATTGTGATGGGGGACACTAAGGGGACTGACCTAATGCCTCAAGGGATCATAAATTATGGCCTTTCCTACGTATAATCACAAAGACAACGTAGTTCAACTGACCATGACAAGTGACACTATATTATAAATTATGAAATATGAAATATGAATAAATTAACCTGACAGACCCTAAGGGACTGACTTAATGCCTCGAGGGCTCATCAATGATGGTTGTTCCTATGTAGAGTGTAGAGACAACATAGTTTGACTAATTATGAACATGTTTTTGACATTTTATGAATTTTTTTGGATTTTTTGAAGAGATATTCGAATGTTTTTAGATTTTGAAGGGTTTTTGATGTTTTTGAATTTTGAAAGTTTTTATGTTTTTTGGATTTTGATTTTTTTTTTATGTTTTGGATTTTATATGAATATTTAGATGCTTTTTGATTTTATGATGATGATAATATGGATGAAAGATGAAGAGATATTGATGTGCAAATATCAAAGACTTTTTGAGATTTTGTTGCTAGCCAAGCTAAAATTGATTGATGTGATTGAGTGATTGTTGATAGTGATAACATTCTTGAGGATACACAATAATGTAAGGATAGTGTTGTCAAGATAGGAACAACATGAGGATTGGGAAGGATACATCCCAAGATGATGATTGATTGATCAGATAAGATTGATCAACATTTGTAGCTAGGCTAGAAACAACATTGTTGAACATTTTGATACCACATTGGAGAGTCAACAAGATGCAATTGATATGGATTTTTTGGATGATGCCTAGATCACAATGTGAGATAGAAGACGTATATCAAGATTTATTCTAAAGCAAGAGGTACAAGTACCTACCCCCATTGTCTAGCACTATATGGGACACTATGATTATATGAACTAGTGCGATGTGAATGGATATGTGAAGGATAGGGAGGGTGGGAAAATAGATCTAGGATAAGGGATTTTACTTCCAAGGACAATCTCATAATAGGATATCATGCTTGACCCAAGCGAAAATATTTGGATAGTGTTATGTAGGTGAGAATATGACATGGGATAGTATATGGATGAAGAAAAACAACCATGTCAAGATTTCTCAAAACAATGTTTTATAGTATATGCCCCTAGTCTTTATCAAGATCAAGATGAATAGGAAATATGGATGCAAGTGGAATGGATGGATCATAGATTTATTATAGATGGAATGGATATGATGTTAGACTTATTATGGAGGGAATGGATATGATGTTGGATTTATTATGGATAAGATAAGCTTCTCCAAACTAGAATGGTACACATAGATAATTGATTGTTACACATGATGCCTATTTTCCAAGTTTTCATCATGGTACTTATCCAAAGCGCCACTAGAGTGGTTTTCACTATTGGAAGGATTATTTATTTTTACTTTTTTCTTTTTCTATTTTTTTTTAATGATTTTTTATCATGTTGAACCATCTAGTGGTGTTGATGTTGATGTTGTTGTCAAGATATGCCAACGGTATCTTGCTTGGAGGAGTTGCTTTGCCAAGATACAAGATCTTGAATGTAACCCTTGAATATTCTTTTCTTCTTTGTCAATATCAGATTTAACATCATCTAGATGCATACATCATGATAGAGTGGCCTTATAATCCTTATGATAAAGAGTTGTTGCCAAGACATAGTCGATGCAAGATTTGGCTATCATGGATGTTGAAGTGGATGGTGGAATGTGATGAGTGGCATGGGATGTAGATGGATTGGTTGATAGTTTGGAATATTTCATTCTCCAAACTTGGTATGATGATAAATGGATGGTGGATACAGAGATTCGATTGGAATTATAACTAATTCCTTGATATAATTTGTATGTCACTTTTGAAGCTTTCTTTTGTATTGGTGGGCATCTTTGATGGATGATATTCCCTTTTTCATTTTTCCCCATAGTTTCTTTGACTAATGGAGTTTGATATGGATATTTTTCTTTGGCATCCATTTGAATTTTGTTTGTCCATTTTGATTTCTTGATTCTTTTCTTCAATGACTTTCACTTTTCTTAGATATGTACTTTCCTCTTCTTATTCCTCCCATTTAGTGGATGAAAAGATATGAGGATGTAGATTCATGATATGAATGGTTGTGAACAACCAAAAACATGGACACAATAAGGGAAAGAGGATTCCCCAATGATCTTCTAGGGTTTTTCACCCTAGAAGCTAACTTTTGGATGAATAGCTCTCTTTCACACTAATGGTTTGTGTTTTTGGGTATTCATTTAAAGAGGGTTTGATTGATATTGGGGGTTTGTGATATGTGTGTGTATTGTGTGGCTAAGTGTTGTAATAGAATTAATATAATTAACTATGAAATATAAAGTAAATGTAAATATAAACTGCATACAATGTGAAGTAAATGACCTATGCTAAAATTACCTAAATGCTTGCAAACAAGAAGGAAACGGGAAAGTTGAGAACTTGTGCACTTGGAAATGAGATGTTGCAGATGAAAGGCCCCAAAATCCTCTAGAAAATGTCTAAAATCTTTATAGGGACATTCCCAAAAAGTGGGGCAACCTAGTCCTCTTGCCCAAAAAGTTTGTCGGAACAGGTTTCTATCAAATGTGTACTCAAAAATGTGAAAATCCCCGAAACACAAGCTCAGAGGGACCAGGTCGCCATTATGGGCGACGTAGTCCTCTTTCAAGTTTTTGGGAATCTAAAAGAGGAGATTGGAGTCCTCGGTCTGCACTATGGATTCCAATAGATAT
The DNA here is from genome assembly GCA_007115665.2 of Sequoiadendron giganteum. Lineage (NCBI taxonomy): Eukaryota > Viridiplantae > Streptophyta > Pinopsida > Cupressales > Cupressaceae > Sequoiadendron > Sequoiadendron giganteum. The sequence continues at coordinate 500,207,112 of CM021100.1, forward strand.
ATGGTTCAGATTTTGCTGAAAACGGGTAGAAAGAGACCTCCAAGCTAGAACTAGGGTTTGGTTGACTTGAATGCTTTTGATGGATTGAGGAAACCTTTCCAACACCTTTCTTCTTCATAGACCTACATACAAAAACCTACAAATCACACAAGTAAAGAGAAGACAAGGGTTAGGGTTGGAGATTAGGGGTTTTCCTTTGTCAAACCCCTTTTGAGTAATCAAACCAAATGAAAATAGAAATGAAGTAATGAAGCATGAAACAAAGGAGTGAGAGAGGGAGTTACCTTGCCATGATGTTCGATCTTGATTTGTTGCAACAATCAGCCCTTGAATGCTTCAAAAATGATGTCTCGTTGACTTGGAAGATCAAACCCTAGCTTGCTTGAGGAGGAGAAGGAAAGAGAAAGAGATGGAGAAGAAAATAGATGGTGCATAATGAGGAATTAGGGTTTTGGAGCTTATTTATACAAGTTATGCCCTAATTTTCTCGAAATAACATCATATTGACCGACCTTAGGGTTTTAGAGATCAAAATCCTAAAAGAAATTAAGTTAAATTCAAATTTTAAGCCACATGGGACTAGGTCGCCCAAGGTGGCGACCTAGTCCACCTGGGCATTTTTAAGTGGTTATTGGTAATTAATATGTGATTATTTGTGTTTTTCAGGATTGTCTTTTGAAAACATACTAAAATAAGTCTTGTATGAGTATTAGGGGGTCATTAAAGGGTTGATTTAGTGTTGAAAAGCCTAGGAGAGCATGAAAATTTTTTACAACACTTTAGCACAAGGCTTGGAAAGGGGTAAAAATAGACTGAAAAGGGTCCAAAATCCATAAGCAAAGGTCCAAATGAGCGAAAAGTGCCAAAGTCCTCACTTTTTGGTGACACAAGTTGAAATGTTGGCTATGTTTTTATCATAAGGATTAGATTTGTGCTCCCCATGTTGATGTTTGCATTAGATAAATTTGGCCCCAATATCATGGAGGTATCAATGATATATTTAGATTCCTTAATTGTTGAATAACCAAGACTTTGATGCTTAGGATTGTCGATAATCTGCACTAGCTCTAGGATACCCTGTTCATGTAGGCTTGATCCTTTGCCTTGATAATGCATTCGTTGACAAATTTTGTTTACATCTAAATATGATTTATCTTGGAAACAAGGTGCTAATCCTTCTCTGATTTGTTGCAGATCTTCAAAGGTGATAGCTTCTTCATTGGTAAGATAGCTTGCTTTTACAAAGGTAAGTGATCCAATTTTATAAGTGATAGGTTCCTCAATATGTGGGATAACTTCCTAATTGATATATTTGGATTGATTTTGTGAAATATCAGACTTTGATGGTTCTTCAAAATATATTGATGCTCCAAAGCCGATGTAGAAACCTTCTTCATGTTCATGTTTTGAATTTATGTCAGCATAAAGTCCAGTGAATTTGGTTGTATCTTGGTCATTTACAATATGTCTAGAGTAGGAGACTATTGTTTTGAAGGAAGATCATCTATGTATCTAATGGAAGCAAGTATCTCATCTACAAAAGTGGAGGTGATTGGAATATGGATGGGTTCAATGTTAGTTTTTGGATCATGGATGACATGGAAAGGAATAATGGGATCTTGATCAAGGATAGGATGTGATGGTAAGATTTGAATGACTTGATCTTGATTAATTTTAGGGACTTCTACTTGCTGCTTTGGATAGTGTTTTTGACATAGATCAATTTTGGATAATGTGGTAGGAATAAAGGAGTCTAAGTTGGCAGTCTCAATATGTTGGCATGGTGGTATTTGGTCTAAGATTTCATGATTATGGATTGGATCTATATCAAACATTGGATTATCAATCGTAAATAGCCCTTGGGGAAAATCCTAGATGGTGTTATTAGTGGATGATTTGGTTGATGGGGATGATATGGGTTGATGTTGCAAAGGTTCCAATGATGACGAAATGGAAGAAGAGATGGAGGTTCCTTGTGGGAATGCTTCTTCAAGACATCCTACCATGACGTCAAATGAGGTGGATATTTTATGACCATTGCTAGACATAAATGAATGGTTTTGAGCTTTCTCAAGAAAATTATCTTGATATATGTCTAATTTCTTAACATGTGAACCATAGGTATTGGTAGGTGATGGAGGGCATGATGGTGGTAGAGGTTTGGATGATGTAGGATTAACCATATGATATGATCTCCTAACTTTATTTTCCTGTCAGAGTTAATAATTATTTTTTATGTATCTTAGGAGATAATCAGCAAATGTGCTTTTCTTGGATGGACTTGTGGATTGGGATGGAGTGAATTGAAATGTCTTAGTGGATGATGGATTAGAGTAGGATGTGGATGCTATAATACTTTCTTGGTTTGGTGATGAGGATGAAAATGTAGGATATGTCTAGGAGATAGGAATTTACGGTATGGTTTGGTGTTGAGGAATTATTTGGATGGTGTTAAATGGTTCTTGATATTGAGGATAGATGGGTGGATGACTAGGGCTTATGGTTTGTTGGTAAGCAGGTTGGATTGTTGGGGTTTTTTGGTATGAGGGGTAGATGGATGGATGACTAGGGATCATAGGTGATTCTTTTGTATTGACAAAGCATATTGTATTCAACTTGACTATGAAAAATATCAAGGTAAATCGAAGACATGGTTATAAACATGGATTTGGATGGACAATGAGTTGGTTTGAATGGATAAATTGGTGGATAATGGATTTTTTTTTGGTTTCTTCTTGATTTCAATTTTTTTGGTATTTTGATGTTAAAGGATGAATGCAAACTAGAATGATTCTATTCTATGTTTTTGAGATTTTAAATTTTTGGAATTTTGAGAGGAAATTTAATCTATGTTTTTTAGGTTTTTTGATAAGCTTTGGGATGAATGCAAAGACCTTTTGAAATTTTAACTTTTAATCCGAGAATTTGACTACCTAGACAAATTTTTTTAGTTTTGAGACTAATGCGACCAAGTGAAAAATCCTGAAACCTCCAGGTGGTGATGGTGGTTTGATACAAAAATTTATTCCATAACTTGACTTATGAGTTTGTTTTCGTATTTTGTTGGTGAGTGAATTTGTAAAAGGGTGAGGTTTTTGACGATTTTCCTAAGTGGTAACTCTAAACATTGACCTTATGAGTTTGTTTTTGGTTTCCACTCTTTTGGATTTTCAAGAAAAAAATTCCAAAGGACTTATGATAATTACACTAGAATGATGCTAAAGTGATATTAATTTTAACCTGAGAAAGCTAAAGATGTTGAAAAATGTAGTAAATAGTGAGTTCTTAGATAGTGAATTTTTGGTAAAAAGATAGATGATTTTTTGAAAGTTGGGAAAATTAGGCCACGTTTATCTAAGGTAGAACCTAGCTGATAGAGATGTGTTGTATTACCCAATGATTGTGTCACACTAGCCAATGAACACATTGTATTTTTTCTACAATGCAGATACATAGTTGCAACACATAAGCTGACGATTACGGTGCAAAATTTTAGGTAAACAAAACAATCTCTAAGAATCCTAATATTTTTAGTTTTCTAATTTTTAAGTATGAATCAATGATTGAAGACACATGAAACAGTCATTTTGAAAAGTGATTAGTAGATTTTAACATATTGATTTTGGTATCCAAAGATTTTAATTTTGTGGTAAGTTTGTTTTCAAGTTTTCTTCCACAAAAATCACTAGGCCTTGCTTCACAAATGATACAAACAAGAACAACCTACAAAATAATAGGATTATTTACTAAAGTGGGCTTATCAAGCACCTTTCGAGGGATGATTTTAAATCTTTGTCCAAGGAGTGGGTGGATAGGGTATACGAAGGTCATGGACCACCTTGATACCCCTGGCCTTAAAAGAGTGTAAAAAGACACCTTACACCTCAACCTTGGATAGACATGGTAAGTAACTTAAGGGTACGATCTACATCCCTTGCACCACAATTAGCAGATGGCCAAAAAAGTGTTAATATCTAAAACAAGAGGTTTCTAGTGACTCACTAAACACCAGAGGTATAATTGAGATATGAGACATTAAAGTCTCAAGTCAACCTACATGTGGTCTATACACCCACATCAAAATTGACATGCAAGGTATAACATCCCCAGATAGTGCTAATAACTTTCACCTTCGCACCTTTGACTTTATTAAATAAATCTAGATTGTTCATCATTAGGTCTTAGATTTGACGATCGATATTTTATTATCCTGACTTTCTCTAGAATACAACCCTATTTTATAAGGGTGTTGTATTATGGTTGTGTATTGTGATGTATTTTATGAGTCTGATAGTGGTCATGTTGCCTCTAGATCTCTAGTTGGTGATACTCCTATGAGAAGCTTGCTTTGTAAGTATATTGTAATCTTTGTGATTTTTGAATAATATATTGGGCGACTTTTAGAGTGTGGGGATTTTTTCCTGAAAAGGTTTTCCCCATGTAAATCATTGTTTTGTGGTATGCATGATATTTATATTTATTTCTATTTAAGTTTATGTAACTGTTAAAGATCTATAAAAAATTTGTATTATCCTCCTCTCAAGATTAGTGTAGGAAGTTGTTCTGCTACCTTAGCTTCCTTACAAGGAGGTATATATGGTGGGATGTATTATCATGTTTTATGGATTTTATTTACAATCATGTGGGTTTTTACATTTGAGAACAACTTTGATCCTTTGCTATCTCTTGGATTTTATGGTTGTGTTCTTTTGATTAGTGCATCTTCACCTTGGTATGTTCCTTTTCTTCCATAGGTGGCATAGTGGAGGATGAGAGGATTTCTTTCTTGAGATGGTGGTCACTTTAGTTTTATTATAGGTATCTTGATGGAGCATGTGGAGATTCATGTAGTTTCATGTATGTCTACGATGATGTATTTCATTGATTGACCCTTATGCAATGTATACAACAAATGGGAGAATGTTAGGATTTGGTGTTGTATACCATTGCATAAAATTTTATATTATAATGTTGTAATTAAATAATTATTTATTTGTGGTACACCTAGAAGGTGTGTTTAGTCTTACTAGGTTATTATTGGAGCCACTTGTAAATTTGTATTGTAACATTGAGTTATTATTTTATGTGTGTGGGAGACATAAGATAATAATTTAATATTGGGTAAAATATTTATTACATTGAAAAATTAGTACCTAATATTAAATGAGGGGTCAACGGTTTTGTATTCACATGGTTTTGTGGCACATGGTTTTATCTTACCACTTGGTTGTATTTGTGTGAGCTTGTATCTTTAAAAGAAAACACATGTTTAGTGGTTAAGTTTGGTTGGGTGAGTGAGTTGTTATAATTGAGTCTTTCTAAGGAGTGCATATGTGAATCATGGCATTGTTTGAAAATTGTGTCTCAATCTTGCAATTATATAAGGTTTATTGTTGATAGGATATATATATCCTAGTTACACTGATAGGTGTAATATACAATGGGAGCACAAGGTGGAGGGGAGGAGTGGGATGCATGTAAACAATTTTTTGTTAACTTTTTTAGGAAACTCCTAAATGACCGACATACATTAAATAAATGATATATTGTAAATCTAGACCATTAATTATTAGGTTTTAGATTTGATGGTGGATATTTTGTTGGCATAGCTTTCCCTAGAAGATAAACCTGTTTTATGAGGGTGTTATACTATGATTGTAGACAGTGATGTATTCTAAGAGTCTAATAGTATTCATGTTGTCTTTGGATCTCTATTTGGTGATACTCCTATGAGAAGCCTGATCTACAAGTATATTATAATCTTTGTGATTTTTTGAATAATATATTGGGTAGCTTTTGGATTGTGGGGTTTTTCTCCCGAAATGGTTTTCCCCACATAGATCAACAATCCTTAGACTATCCTCAACATGTTTGTGACAATCATCATGGTTTGAGTCTTCAGGCTCCTCAATGATATCATTTGTTTCCTTAAGCTGCTCCTTTCTTCTTCTCTCCATTTCCTCACATATTTGAATTTTGGCTTCCATTTTGGGTGGCTCGGTAGGAGGTGGAGAGCAGGTAATGAAGCGACTAGTTGAGCCATAAATAATTTTGCTTCAGGAGTTAAAATAGTCTAAGGTATGTTTTGTAAATAGGTAGCAAAGGTCTCGGGCAATGAAATAGGTGACATAGGAATAGTAGGCATAGAAGGCAGTAGGGTGGAGAAAGTTGGCAATGGAGGCAAGAGCGAGGAAGATGATAGGGAGATGTGGTTGAGGGGGAGGAATCAACCATGACCACAGGTGCAGGTGGAGAAGTGGAAGTGAGGTGGAAAAAGATGTCCATAGTGGGTGGGGATGATATGGGCAATGGTGGTGGAGTGGAAGGAGACAGTGCAACGATTGCGGTTGGAAGTGGGGAAGTGGTATGTGGTGGTGATTGTGGTTGTGATTCCTCCTTAGGGGGTGAGGAATCTTCTTGTATTATTGGCATGCCAAGAACAAATTTCCCTATCCTCTTAGATTTCTTAGGGGTCCCTGCCCCTCAACCGACTTTCTAGTGTACACTTTTTGCTTGGGATGTTTACGTTCCGACACCTCCTTTATTTTCTTCGATCAAGTGACAAGTGGAGACTTATGAGCCTCACCCAAAGAACCTACACCAGTTCCACTATCCATCTCACTTTCAGTATCATCCTCCAGTTCTCCATGTGTTAATTCAATGCCCAATGGCTGCCATTGAGCTACTTGATTCTCCAACCATCTCTTGGTTTGTTGCTCTATCGGGTAGGTGATTATGTTTAAGTCTATGACCTCTAGCTTAGTCCAGTCAATCACTACCAAGGGAATTTTGGAAAGAACATTGTATCCCTCATCCAAAGTGTTATCATCCTTGACCACTTGATCGAGAACCATAAATAGATCAATAGATTTCACAAACTTTGTTGTCATTCTCATGTAATGCCTTCTTAAGACCTCATGGTCGTCATCACAATTTTCCAAAAAGTATTCAATATGGGGCCTATGGGCATATTGTATTCCAACCTGCTTCTTCAATTTTCCTAGAGGATCTAGGCCTCCTCACTTTATGTGCAATTCCAAGTTGTATTGTGCAAGTTCCATTTTTTAATATTCTATGCAAGGGGTAGTAGGGCATGAATACACTCCTTGACCAAAAAATATTGGGTATGGGACCCCAACACGGTGTTTCTCATGCAGAAAAGAATGGGTATTTTGCAACTGTCAAGTTAATTCCAACAGAATTATTCTATCACTAGGGTGTCTCGAAAAATGATATGGGAACCTTGAGAATCCTTCAGCCCTTATGTAGGTAAACTTAGGGATCTGAATGAACTAGCACCTAAAATTCTTAATCAATGCCTTTGCACTATGGTACATCCTTTTTCCATAATCTTTTGACAATGTTCGAACAACATGCTTGATGAAAGCATCATTTACCCGCCTATAGTATTTCTTGTATTTTCTATATTACAACTATGGGTAACAATAATAGATGGGGGTTTTCCCTTTCTTCGTTCCAATTTGACCAACACAATTCAAACCCTTATATGGAAAATTTACCACCATAATATATACAATGTATGAAGTCATATAGAACTCCTTGGTCTTCTTCACCGCAACAAACTGATTATACAAATTATCACTAATTATCTTGGCCCATTGTAATTTTGTCTCACCTTTGATGATCTCTTCTATGAAGTACCACATCCATTCCTCAAAGATTGAGGAAGTAGGGAGTCCCATCACTCTACTTAAAAGTGTCACGAGGTCATTGACCTCTTCTATGAAGTCACTTTGATATAGCTTTTGAGGCACTTTATTTGCACTACCCCTCTTCTTGATCAGCCATGTCTGGTTTATGGTTCTTTTATAGCTAGTGGGATTGAGTTTCCACACATTATGAGCATACTCCTTTTCAATTTCTTCCATTTTGTCAAATAGAGAGATCATGAATGTCTTCTCGATTGACATAGGAGTCAAGTCAGCCAATACCCTCTCGTCTATAGTGATTATTCTCCTGGTTTGTGGGTGATAACATTCTCTGTGTCCAAAAATTACCTTTGAGATAACCAAAGCCGGAGGGAAGATTGTTGCCTTTGTGATCCCACTTTTCTTTAATTTCCATGTTTCCTTAGTTTTCGGGCTAACCAAGACCCGTTGTCTAAATTCATCTATGTTTATGTGACCCAAATTTGTATCAGTCACCTTATCCCATTGAGAAATGATCTTTGACGCGCACTCGAACCTATGGAACTTGTACTTCATTTTATCCTTTTCCTTTTCTCCCTTCATAGATTTTATGCTCTTCTTGGTCGTGTTAGTCTTCTCAATTGGTTCCATAAATCCTACATAAAGAACGTGTAGTAAATTCCTTGATAATCAAGAGAGAATGAAATGCTAGTTAGATCATGCCAAAATTTCATCAAATACATCCATTTACCTCAGAGGATCCATTTCATTCATTAAATTCCATCATTTATGCTCATTTGCAAGATTTGCAACTTTGTGGGCTAGGTAGTGTGGGCTTCTGTCATGTGGATGCCACTAGTGTTAATGTTGTTAGACAATGTCACGATGATGATATTTCCACAAGGCTAAAGCATCAAGTTATTTCAATGTGAACTCATTAAGTCACGTGGGGAATGCAAATTGAAGCACTTAGGATCACTTTCCTTGGTCAAATTCGCTTCCTTGGTTCTTGCGGGAAAAGGTGATGCAGCCTGGGCAGTCACCCATAAAGCTGCCTAAGTTTTACTATTAACAATGTCTTGTAATCAACAAAATCTCACAAATGTCTTCCCACCTTGTGATCCCCACAATGATCCTAAACTTAGTAGTTTTGAGTTACATCAATTTGGCAAGTGAAGAATATAGGTAGGAGTCATGTTAAGTCACTGTGCTTTTGGAGATTTTTTTGTTTACAAGGTGTGGGGAGATGGAATTTGGGTGCCACTAATGTGGGTTCCATCTCATGGTAAGTAGTTGATCAATGACATCAGGCTCACAGAGACTTGCGAACGACACCCCACATGGGATTTGGACTTTGATATTGTGGGTTGAATCTGTCAAAGGGGTCATTTAGCACATGGGAAGTGAGATTGGAGTTGAATTCATGATTTGGGCAATCATTGGGGTGATGCATGAAAGGATGATGCAAAAGTTCTCTATTTGGAGGTTGTCAAGTTTAATGTCATTTGAAAAATTAGCCTAGGGTAAACGGAGTCCCGCAAACGAATTTCCACATGAAGAAACCCACATTGAGTTTTTGACTTGGATTTTTTCATTTCGTGTTCAAAGGGTCGATGCAACAAGGTCAGTTCTTATGTCATTTTAGTTTTAACTACTTGCGGGGAGTATGGGGGCAAAAGCCACTAGGCAAAATGGCATCTATACCTCATCATTAATAACGTCTAGAGTCATATGGCCTCCTTCCTACGACATCCTATAGGGAAGAACCCACAAGTGTTTAGGACCTAGTGGTTTTGAGACTTAGGTTTCAATGTTCATGGAAATGGGAAAGGAAAAAGACGTTGAGTAGGAAGATGCTAAAGTTATGTCGTCAAAATGGCTCGAGTGTTTCTTCCTTTCATGAATGTCTCCCCACAAAGGAGTTTCTGCAATGGTTTTCAATGTCTGACGCTCTGACAAATTTGAAGGCCCCAAGTATCAGCCTATGGATAATGTGAAGGTGGGAACCTTGTTTACTTAGGTCATTTGGAATTACATGTTGAAGGTGTCCTTCTACAAGGGAGGTCATGTGAATGAGATGTTTGATAATTCCTCGAGCTCTAGGGTTTTCGCAAACAAGTGTTGATTAGGGTTTTTTTTAATTTGGACTGTAACAGTCTATCCAATCTACAAAATCCTCTAATAAGTCTGATCAAAACATGTTTAAATGAAGTTTCATGGGTTTTTAAAGCACCGCCCTGAACTCAACGACTTGAATAAACCCTAGACCCACTAACCCCAAAAAGCACAAGTGCACAACTTCCAAAAAAATCAAATGACACATAAATGAAAGGGGGGAGGGAATGATGTCTACCTATTTCCATGTGAAAGGTGGGGAGGAATGGAACTTTAGATGCTAGACTCAATCACTTAGGCATCAGCTCACCAAAGCCAAGGTCTTAAAATTTCGAGTGTGCAAGGTGAAAATGATAGGTCAAAAGCCCCCTATTTATAAACCTCGATGCCATTAATGCAAGGCAATAAATGTAAGATTTTGAAAATTGCATGCGGAGTATGCTTGTAGGAACACAAGGTGTGGGCGCCAAGGATCAGAATTCTATGCGAAAAAATGAGGGGTGGATGTCGTAGGGAACGATGTAGTGGAAATGGAATCCCACAAGGGGCAACCTACAAACGAAGACCCATAGTACAATTCTCGTAGATGACAAAAGGAGGTGTGGCTTCCACATAAGGGAAACCCACATCAAAAAATTTGCAAACTCCCTAGACTTCATGAAACTTTGGAAAATGGCCAAGCATGATAATATTTTGCAATTTTGAAGGCACTTTGATCAATTAGGAACAAAAGTAGGGGAAAAAAAAATAAGGTGAGCATGAACCAACCCAGTGAAAGGCAAGACAAAGAGGGGGCCCTTGGTCCAAGCGGGGCATGTGTGCAAAAGGCACAAGTAGAGAGAGGGAGAGAGGAGATACAAATAAGTAGAGAGGGAAGGAGAGGTAGAGAGAGAGGAGAGATAGAGAGAAGTAGAGAGGGAATGAGGGAGGGAGAGAGAGAGAAAGGTGAGATAGAGAGGTGTAGAGAGAGATTGGTAGGGTGTGATGGATGTGGAGGTAGTTAGAGAGAGGGATTGGGAGATAGAGAGTAGAGAGGGAAGACGAGCGGGAGAGAGAAGTATGGAGGGAGAGAGAGAGAGAGAGAGAGAGAGAGTGGTAGGGAGTGAGAGAGAAATAGAGAGAGTGGTAGGGAGTGATGGAGAGAGAAGTAGGTAGAGAGAGAGGATAGATAGAGAGAAGTAGAGAGGGAAGGAGGGAGAGAGAGAGAGGTAGTTCTTGAGCTCAAGGGAGAGAGCCAGATAAAGGGATGGAGATAGTGAGAGAGAGGTCTAAAGTGTAAGGGATAAAAAATGATTGAGATAGAGAGAGAAATAATACAAGTTGATTATTGAAATTTGACCTCCTGATTACTGAAATTTGATATGTTGATTATTGAAATTTGACTAAGTCTCAAATTTGTGAGATCTTCCAAAAACTAGAATTTGTATTATAACTCCAAGAGATTCGAAACCACTCACAAACATCCTGAAACTATATACATGAAACATAAATTAAAGTATAATAAAGTAAACATCCATATGTAAATGTCAAATGTTTATTTCATGTATATAGTTTCCCTCAAAATAACAAGAATAAAGAGAAAAAGAGAAAAAAAAAAATTCTATGTAGACCAAAATGCAAGTGAGTTATAATGTGCTCGCATTTTGTCAATGCATTCACATAATGCGCTCATGTTTTGTCAATGCATTCAAATAATGCGAGCACATTATAATGCGCTCACATTTTGTCTTACTTTGGGAATCCCCAAGCCTTTGGCTTGGATTTGCTTTGGATTTCCAACCCAAAGGCCTGGAGGGCCTTCCCAACGTCTAAAGATGTGTTTTTGCATATTCTACAAAATTTCACATAATCTTCTTCATGCTAACCGTTAAGTTTGCACGTGTTTCAAGGTCAAACAAACTGAACACCTGGGTAATATTAGGCTCTCTCTTAACTATCTAACGATAATTTTGTTTTCACATTTTAACAATGTTAAGCCTTTCATCTTTAATTTCTTTTGTTTGTGTGTTTGTTTTTGGAAAAACCAATGTTAGGTGTTTTTTCGTTATAAATTAACCGTCCATCAAAATTTCAAATAAATTACAATTTTAGAAACTAGACTCCATTCTACACATTAAAAAAGAAAAAAATATTTTTCAATTAGTTTTCAAAATTTATAGGGGTAGCATGACCAAAATTCTATTTTTCAAGAAGTGTCCACATTGAAAAATTAGTAAAAAATCAAATATTCATTAAAAAATTATGACAAAAATTGAGCATAAACTACATATTGCTAGCTAATTTCTCACGGAAGCAATTTTAAAAATACTAAAAAAATTCAACCTTTTGAGGGAGCCACAAAAGTTGTCATGTTATGTTTTTCTAACAAAAACAACACCAATTTTTGTGGCCCCCTTTTTTGAACCCCTTAATCTCTACCATTTTCAAAAAAAAAAAATAGTAGTTTAGAAAGTAGACTCAGAGCACTATGATCCTTGTTTTTATTGCATCTCAAAATTTTGAGTGTAACTATCCTCAATTTCACGTCCAAGGTCAGTATTTCTTGATTTCAAAAAAAAAGTGGCCACTTAACCCCCCTTTTTGGCCCCCCATCTTTTTGCACTTACGCATCATTTGATTAAGGATATGATAATTCACCTTTAAGACCTCTTCAATGTACCCATTGCACACTTAAGGAGGCAAACATATAGAGAGAGAAAGAGATAAAGAGAAAGGAAGAGAAAAAGGAGAGGGAGAGATATATGCTTATATAATATTATATATTGTACAAGTAAGGTGAACACATCTTATATAATATGATCTATTGTATAATATTATATATTTTTTACATATTAAAAATATATTATATATTAATATTGTATATTATAAAATAACATCTATATAATAATTATAGCTATTTATTATATATATTAATTATAAATAAAGTCTTAAATATAATAATACTTGTACAAGATTATCATTATTTATTATATATATATCGTTATATTATTTACTATATTTATATTTAAATTATAGAATTTACATAAAAAAATTATAATAATATACTAAATATAAATTATTTATATGGTTCACTATCTACCCTACTCATAGCTTTCAAGCCTCTTGGTGTCTGCATCAATCGCCTATTTAGTGAAGGCATCTAATCCAAAGGCATAGATAGTTGAAGAAATTTTTATAGAGAAGTTTATAGCTAGACACAATAAATTACTTAGATTTGAGATTAGTGTGGTGAATATAATAGTTAATACATAATTTTTTTTTTAAAAATACTATATAATAAAAATATAAAATAAAATTATTTATATAATAGTACTAGTAGTAATAACAATATATGAGTGGAAGGGTTTGAGCATTGTTGTGTAGGCCGAGTAATTCTTCTCAGTCTGTGTGGGATTTCTTGGGCACGTGGGGCTATGCATGTCCCTCCAAGCCTCTTGTGTTCTCTTTTTAGTGGGTTTTTGCATGCAAGGAAGGTCGTGGGCTCTTTGGTGTTGATTGCAATTGTTTGCCTTCATTTTTTATTTTTTTGTTTGGGCTTTTGATATTATGTGTGGAGCGGTCTTTGTGCATTTTTCAAGGCACCTTCTGGAGGTCCCGGGGACCCTTCTCGACTTTCTTTCAAAACAATGGCTTTAAATGGATATTCATCTTCCTTAGGGAATGGTGATGTAGTAAATTTTCTCTTGCGTGTTGCAAAGGAGTCAAATCTTAATCATTCTTTGGAAACAAGATCAATACCAATGGGTTGCTTGAAAAGAAGCAAGGATCACCCAGTTGTGGTGATCAAACCTAAAGATATAGCAAAAGATGTGATGTACTTGGTAGAGCATGCTTTAATTTGGAAGTTCATGGGAGTCTGTGTTTCATTGCCATTCTTGGAGGCTTGGGCATGGAGAAATTGGAATGCGGAGGGGGATATGGAGATTATCCTAGGGGCGAATGGTTATTTTTTGTAGTTTTTTCTAGGATTGTGAATCAAAATATGGTTTTTGAAGGTGGCCCGTATTTCCACATTCAGGTTGGGCTCTTTATTAAGCCATGTCATTTGGGATTTGATCCCTTGGATGAGCTCTTGTCAAATATTCTTGTGTGGGTTTGGTTGCCTCATCTTCCAATAGAGTATTGGCAGAAAGATTTTTGCATTCTATTGCTACTGCTTTGGGGAAACCCTTGGGCCCCTCTCGTCAAACCCTCGATTGTAGGGTGACCACCTTTGCTCAACTTTGTGTAGAAATAAACCTAAATATTCCATTGCCAAAGTTTGTTGAGATTAGACTAGGGGATATGAGTTGGATCTAGCAGGTTGATTATGAGGCACGATCTTTTCGATGTAGATTATGTCATGACTATGACACCTACAAAGAAATTATCCCAAGTCGAGAGGTAGAAATCTTAATCCTCAGCCTAAGAGGCATGCATCTGAATCTAATGCAAAGGGTAAAGCCCCAGTTCAAAATGAGGGAACTAATTCAAGGGGGTTCATTCTGGTGAAAGGTAGAACAAAGGCTAAGGGTGTTGCTCATCAAAATAAGGCTATATAGAAAGGCACTTTTGGTAACAGGTTTGATGTCCTTGAAAATTTTGAAGATTTGGACTTAATGGAGCAGGAGATTACTCTTGGGGATCAAGTTACGCAAGGTATGGACCCACCTTCTCTTCCCACCCAAGATCCTATACATGGAACAGTTTCGTCTCAAAATCTAGAGGATAAAAATTCAAAGATTCCAACTCCTAATGAGGCTTTAGAGGTTGTTAATGGGTTTGATGGTGGTCCAAGAGTTATCATGGTTTCAAACCCCCTATGTGAGACACCTCTAGAACATGTTGATAATAAAGTAATTAATGATTTGGATTTGGATTGTGGGTCTAATGAAGAGGGTAAAAAGAAAAATATGCCTCATCTAGGAATCTATCAGAAGAGCTTAAAGCAAGGGGCAGCGGATAAGCTGACAAAGGTGGGTAGGAAAAAGGATTTGGAAAAGATGAAGATTATGGATGAGTCTTTAGTGGAATTAGGTGTTGTTAAGTTGTTGGACTCTCAATTTGCTTCATCCCATAAATGAATGTACTCTCATGGAATGCAATGGGTTTGGGTAGCATACCTAGACAAAAAGCTACTCGTGATTTGATCCGCGATCATGTTCTTGATATTATTTTTATCCAAGAAACTAAACTTTCTCTTGATGATATGAGTAAAGTTTCTTACAAGTATGGAAGAGAGGTCTTTTCCAGAGTGTTGGTGCCCAAGGGTTAGTTGGAGGCATTTCTTATCTTTGGAATCCGTGTAAGATAGTTCCCCTTTGGTGGGTTTCTAGTAGGAATTCTCTTTCATTGCTTGTGTCATGCTTTGATTCGAGTGTTGTTTCTCTCTTCTCCAATGTTTATGCACCTAATTATTTTCTAGGTAAGGCTATGTTGTGGTCTCATATTAGTTTCATTCGATCTTTAGCACCTTCTTGTCCTTGGATTCTTGCAAGAGACTTCAATTCTATTTGTTGCCTTGAGGAAAAATCAGGGGGGGTCGTTTGGGTCCTACTTTGACCTTGATGTGATAATATTTCTTTACTTAATCGGGTGGATGTGAAGCCTGCAAATGGTTTTTTACTGGGAACAATAGAAGATGTGGGGAGGGGTCTATCTTTGAGAGGTTGGATAGATTCTTGGTTTGTAATCATTGGATTGGGGATTGTTGGGATTCTTCCTCTAAAATCTTGGGATGGAAGGGTTCAGATCATTGGCCAATCAAGTTTTCTTCCCTTTGGTGTGCTATGCCCAGGAACCCTCATGTGGCTTCATGATCCTAGCTTATTCTAGTTGGTTGAGAGATGGTGGTTTGAAGGGAAGCCTGCCTTTGGGATTGCTATGTTTTCCTTTTTCAAAAGGCTTCAGTATGTGAAATATAGGCTTAAAAAATGGAATAGAGCTTCTTTTGGAAATGTCTTCTTGGAGAAAAAATAGATTCAGGCTCATTTGGATAACATTACTTTCATAATTAAGGAAGAGGGCATGATGATTGATCTTCCCAAGGAAGAGACTAGACTCTCCAAGGATCTTGGTAAATGGGAGCTGCAAGAGGAGATTTTTTGGAAACAAAAATCCTGTATTGATTGGCTTCAGGAAGGGGACAAGAATACTACTTTTTTCCATAATTCTATGAAAGAACGGATGTATGGTAACTCATTAACTTCTATTATTTCTTGTCATGGCGACATTCTCTCTTCTTCTCAGGCTATTCTAGAGGAGGCAGTTAGTTTCTTATCTGCCCTCTTCACTGAGGATTCTCTAATGGCGGTGGTGAAAGAGGACTTTGTTCTTGAGTGCATCCATTTGGTGGTTTCTAGGGAGATGAATAACTTTCTTCTAAAACCTGTTTCTCTAGAGGAGGTTGAGAGCATTGTTTTCCAGATGAAGAAATGTAAGGCACCTAGCCCTGATGGCTTTCCTATTGAGTTTTTCCAGGAGTTTTGGGACATTCTGAAATTGGATTTGTTAGAAGTGGTTAGAGAGTCTCAAGTTAATTAGCAGATGCTTCATGCTTTTAACTCAACCTTCCTAGCTCTTATCCCTAAAAAAGAGGGGGCCAATTCCTTTGATGCTTTTAGGCCTATTGATTTATGCAATGTGGTTTTTAAGATTATCACTAAGCTGATAGAAGAAAGGTTAAAAACTTGTTTGGCTTCTTTGATATCTTTGGAACAAGGGGGCTTTGTGAAAGGTCAACAGATTGTTGATGGGATTGTGGTGGCAATGGAAGCAGTGCATTACATGTCCTCTTCTAAGGAGAAATCAATGTTTATTAAATTAGGTATGTCCAAAGCTTATGACAGAGTTAGATGGTGTTTTCACTAGCATATACTTGTAGCCTTCAGATTTCATCCTAGCTGGCTATGTGTCATCGACCTCCTTCTCTACTTTTATTAATGGATTTCCCTCTCTTACCTTTTTGGCTTCGAGAGGTCTCAAGCAGGGGGATCCTCTTTCTTCGTATATCTTTATTCTTATGGATGAGGGTTTGGGGAGATTGTTGAGGCATTAGAGATTATTGAGGCGTTACAAGGATACTGGCCTAATTAAGGGTTGGAGCTAGAATCATGGGCTGGATTCCCTTACTCATCTCCAATTTTTTTATGATATTGCGGTGATGGGATTGACAAAAAATGATGAAGTAGTTAATTTTAGAAAGGCTTTAGATATTTATATGGCTGCCTCGAGTCGAAAGATTAATGAAGGAAAATCTAGCATCATCTTCTTTAATACTCCTAGATTGATTCAAAACTAGATTGCACACATCCTTCATTTTCATATTGGTAGCCTTCCTTTGGATTATTTGGGCATTCCCATTTGTGGGGGAAACATGAACAAGAGGTATTGATAGGTGATCCTAGATAAATTCTGCTCAAAGTTCAATCACTGGACTTTTCGGTGGTTATCTTTTGCAAGCAGATTGATTCTCAAATCTATCTTGCAGGCTCTCCCTCTTTATAGATTCATGGCTTTGTTTGCTCCCAAGGGATTTCTTAAAGAATACGATTCCTTTTCTCAAAAATTCTTACGGGCCGAAAATTTGGACCAACAAAACTAGAGCTTGGTGAGTTGGGACCAAGTGTGTAAACCAAAGGAGTGTGATGGTTTGGGTCTTAGGCAGTTAGAGCATAATAGTCTGGCTCTTGATGATAAATTATTTTGGAGATGGTGTACTCTTTCTAATCAACCATGGGCTTGTATTTTGAATTATAAATATCTAGGTGGTGTGGCAAATGAGGAAATTCCATGTATGGAATTAATTGGAAAAGGTTCCATGATCTGGAATACTTTAAAAAGATTATCCACACTTACTAAGGCGGGTCTCTTTTAGATTATTAATAAAGGAAATTCTACTAACTTTTTGTTTGATTCTTGGGATGGCAATCCACCCATCCTCTTGTCTCACCCTCATCTCTAGGCTTTAAGTGAGTCTTTTATGGAGGCTAGATGGTCCAATGTTGATAAATTTAAGATCTCGTTTGTTGTGGGGACCTCTTTGGTGTATCAGTAGCGTCACCCTAGTCCCTGGCCTCGTGGGGGGTCTATGGAGGAGAGAAGTTCTTTGGATTTAATCCTTGTTGAGTGCCCATGTTATTCTTTGGAGGGGAGTGATGTGCTGGCCTGGGGTAATGATCCTAAAGGGAAGTACACTGTGGCTCAAGGTTATGCTGCTTTGTGTGGGCAACGTGGAGATTTGGAGGAGAGTTCCTTGTGGAAAAGAATTTGGAATAAGAATGGTTGGCCCAAGTGTAATTTGTTTGTATGGCTTCTTAGTCTTAATAAATGCCTCACTTGGGAGAATATTAGGAAAAGGGGATTTTGTGGCCCCTCACTTTGCTTTTTTGTGTGGAAAGAATGAGGAAAACTCTAGTCATCTCTTCTTTCAATGCCCATTCTCATCTGAAATTTGGAGGATATGGTGGAACTCATGAAAGAGACCGTTTGTTCAAGCTTCATCTTTGTATGATCTTTGGGCGAATTTGGGTCATCCTCTGGCTTCTGCTTCTTTCTTGGTGGTGGCTTGGGATTTGGGTCCTTCTTTAATTATCTGGCAGATTTGGTTGGAGAGAAATAGACAGATTTTTTAGGATTGTAAGCAGGTTGCCCTCCAGATTTGTCTTAAGATTAAAAATATGCTTAAAGAGACTATCGAGGCCAAGTTTGACTTCAGGGAGCCTTTGTCCTTAAATGATTCTTGTTTCTTCTCTTTTTTGGAGCTTTCTAGAACCTCAGTGGTCCAGTCTCATGTTGGTTCCAAGATCAAGATGTCCAAGAAGCTGTGTTAGGTGGGCAAGTGGAGTCCACCCTCGATTGATTTTTTATAAAATTAACATGGATGGATCTGCTCGTGGTAATCCTGGTGTTGCAGGTATTGGTGGAGTGGGACGAGATAGTAAGGGTGTTGTTCAATTTATCTTCTCCATCTATATGGGAGTGTATTCCAATAATCAAATGGAGGATTGGGAAATTCTTCACGATTTGGAGAAAGCTTGTGAGTTGGGGTGGAGCAAAGTGATTTGTGAGATGGACTCAATGATTCTTGTTTCACTGCTTAACAAACATGATTTCTAGAATTCTTCATGGAAGTTAGGCATGTTAGCTAGACAAATTTTCAATCTAGCCTCAAATATTGTTTCCATTTCCCTTGTACATATTATGAGGGAATGGAACATAGTGGTTGATTGTTTGGCTAAATGGGCTTCTAATGAAATAGGGGAGTGGTCTGTTTGGAGTTGGGGTTAGCTTGATTAGCAAAAACATTGACAACTTGCACAGTTTATTCATGATGATAAAAAAGGTTAGAGGTGTTGAGTTGGAATGATTGTGTGCTTTTTGGTATTGGGAGGATGGTTGGTATGGGGGCCTTTTAGATACTGGTGATTTCTCCTTAGGGTTGGATTTGGATATGTTTCTACTATGTTGGGGCATTTTGTCCCTTCTGATGTAATTTTTGCTTATTCTCAATAAAAAAATTCATGACCGATTTATTTTTGAAAAAAATAAAAATAATAATATATAAGCAAAATCATTTTCTAAATGACCTACCAATTGACCTCATGTACTACACAAATGTAAGCAAAAAATAAACCAAAATTTTCCTTAATTGACCTTCCACACCTCTTTGGCGTACCCATTGCACACCAAGCAATTTCTAGTTACATTGAAGGCATGTCTTTATTTGAGATTCACGAGCTCATTTTATCCGTGAATGGTTCAAAAGCGTTGACAGGCTTTGCTAGACGGTTAAATGAATCTCAGCCTTTCATCATTTTTTGCCATTTTTTTGGCTATTTTCACCACTTTTTACGGCTTTCCCCGCCAATATTGGTTTTTGCTCCTCTAAACTCTTCCTTGTTGGTATTGCCCTGTCACTCCTCCAATTTGTCGAGCTGCAACCTAAAAATAAGGTTTCAACGAGGGTTTTAAAGTATGTTTATTAAAATAAAAATTACAACCAAGATCCTAATAATGAGCACATTTAGATTTTAACATTATGGCATCCTTTACCCTATGTAGTTAAGTATATATTAGCATAATTAATATATAATTTAAATTTTATATAAAAAAAATCATAAATCTATAATTTTATACCATTTATTATTATTATATATTATATTCTTTAACAAAACTATTAAATATATATAATTTTTATAATTATTAATTATTAATTATTAAATTCTTATTTAATACAAAATATAATTAATATATTGTATATTTTATATAGTACAAATTAAATTATATACAATATAATTATATTTATTATCATATATAATAATATTTATAGGTTATATTATATATATATATATATATATATATATATTTGATAGATAAGTGCTACAAGAGGGGGTAGCTCCCTGCAATAAAAACATTGCTTTAAAATGAGAAAGAAACAACCCATTATGGGCCTACTAGTCAATGGTAGAGGTATCCAACCCCTTTAGCAATATCTACAATCCTATCTATTACATTATGGGCTATCAACCCCGAAATCTCTTCAAGGAAGGAAATCAAATCAACAATGTTGTTTTTCTTTTGTCCTAAACAGGCACCAAGCTTTATGGAGTTTCTTTTTCTTTCGCTCTTCATTCAGGCTGAGAATACCCACTGTGAGATCATATTTGGTCTCCATCGTAACTGAGTCAATGGAATCAACCACCACCAGATATCTCTCCTCTCTTACAAACTTGTTCACAACAATTACTCCCCTAAGATGGGCACCAACCACCTGAATGTAGATTACAAAGAACCGCTATAGAACTTCGCCATCATGGGTGCGGCCCAGTCCCCAGAAATCTAACCCCACCACCATCAGAATGGCCTCATGTTTCTTGACTTGAGCTTAGGGAAACAAAAAGTTGAACTGCTCAGTTGGCATTTCCAGAAGGAGGCCATTGTTTCCCTCCTTCATGCAACTACAAACCACTCTGAAGCACTCCGACAATTTCCTAGGAGATGCTAACTAGCATTGTACTCTTGCTCATTTAAAGACCGTGGTAGGCACCACGGGAGTCAAAAGATATACACACAATCCATTGTTCTCAAAAAAATTGATCGCCCCAATCGAACCACACCGTCGAGAAGTCAAATCATGCATTCGAGATAATAGTGCAAGGATAGGAAGGTCGCAACAAGCATGCCACCTAGTTCCTTTGTATAGTCTCATCTGCCAATGGATGAGATTCGCTCCTAGCAATGGAGATCACCTCAACAGGTAGATCGCTGGCTGAATAAGATTCCTCCTCTAATTCCAACCAGACGCCCAGATTCACCAGCGCATCGGTCGCCCCATTGGCCTCCCTGTATATGTGGTATATTAAGTATGAATCCAACTTGTCGAGTTCCTCACCAATGATTGGAATCCATCGTTGAAGTTTCCAATTGGTCACACACCTCTTATTGATTGCATTAATACAAATTAGAGACTCTCCTTCAATGCCAACCTTGTTGATCCCAAGCTTGCCACACAACTCTAAACCAACACTAAGTGCTTTGAATTCAACCTCATTGTTTAAGGTGATACACAGTTTGCGAGCCATCGCCCCAACACACTCACCCTTTTCATTCCTAATCAGGCACCCTAACTCGACCTCACCGGGGTTTCCCTTGGCAGCCCCCATCAAATTTTAATTTGTACCATCCTGGCCAAGGCAGTACCCACCTGACCTATTCTCGACACTTATTCTTCTTGATATCGAGTTGAACCTGAGAGGCTTAAGTGTGCTCCAAGCTTTCTGAAGCTCATTATCCCAGTTTGTGAATTTTGTTTTGGTGCTCACGTGGCATTTAACATTTTTTCATAGATTCCACATTCTATCTTCTTGATTACTTCATCAACTCCCAAAGATTGTTCATTGAAGATTCTGCAGTTATGTTTTTTCCAAACTTGCCAACCCACCATCGAGGGAGATGAAATCCAAACATCTCCCCATAGATCTCTTTGTTTCTTAGTCGACAATCCTTGGGAATGTGAACAGATCTTGTTGCTATGGGCCTTGCCATCCTAGAGTTCACACCAACCAGTCCCAACATTTAGATGCAAATGGGAAAGACAATAATAGGTGGTTACTTGATTCACTGCTACTCTAGTAGATGACGCAAACTGAGGGGCCATGAATGTCATATGTTGCCAGGTGATCACTTGTCAGAATTCATTTATGGAGAGTGGCCTAAAGGAATGCTCCAGCTTTAGGGAGAATATTTGAGTTTCATCATAGTGAAGTCGGCTATTGCACATTGTTATTCTGCACTATTTGAAAGTTGTGTCCTAGTTTTTTCGAATAGTTGCCTGATTGAGCACCACACCAAATGATTTCATCATTCACCTTGGTGAGCCTTATTCTCATTTTCCTAAGGGTGGCATTGATTTGTTGGCCTAGTTCCGTTGGGATCGACAAATCATCTAGTGACAACCACCTGAATCCCCCATCCTCTCTTATCAAGACATAATCCACCACTCTCCACCCATATCGTTCACACACTGCATCAACCCAGTCGCCTCCCCCACCTCCTCTATCAGGGGAATGTTTCCACTCAGAGAATCATGCCAGAAGTCTGCCTTCATTCCTTCCCCAATCTTCTATGTTATATGCTCAGTAATAACTAGCTGGCACTCCCAAATGAACCTCCAAACAGTCGATTTGCCATTTGAGTTTGCAATCGTTAGAATCCTATTCGGGTCATCCACATCAAGGTATTTCTTCTATAAAATTTGGCATCACTTTCTCTCTGGTTCTTTCACTAACCTCCAACACAACTTGGCACCTAGTGCTTAGTTAACCTATTCCAGTTTCCTCAAGCCCACGCCTCCGCCATCTTTTTTCAAGCAAGCAGTGTCCCAACTAATCAACGGTATACACTTCTCCTCCTTGGCACCCTCCTAGAGAAACCGTTTGAGGAAGCCTTCAAGGTTTGAAATTACTTTGCTCGGGAGTTTAAAATATGACATGGCATAGACTAGTAGAGCAGAAAGCACATATTTAATCATCTGTATGCACCCGACGAGTGTGAGCCATTTCAATTTCCAAGCCTCTGCTTTATTTCGGCATTGCTCCAACAATTCTCCCCATAATGATAATTTACAAGACCTCGTGAATAGGGATACCCTGAGATGTTTTAACGAGAGGTTCGATATCGTGAAACCCAGGCACCATGCAATTTTCTTTTGGATGGCCTTTTTGGTATTAAAAAATACCACCTCTGATTTCTCCTTATGTAGGATTTGTCATGATGCAACAATGTATTTTTCTAACACTTCTTTTATTACCTCCACCTCACTCAAAGTGATATCTCCAAATAGAAGCGTATCATCAGTGAACTAAACATGAGTTGTCAGTTTGATGTCGGGTGCAACATTGATCCCCTTCCATATCTTCCTTTCTCTTAATCTCTTGAAAAGCTTGCTCATTGCTTCGACCATGATGACAAAGAGGAATGGCGAAATTGCGTCGCCTTGTCGCAAACCATTTAAAGTGCCAAAGAAGTCGCAAAGAGAGCCATTAACCAAAATAGAGTACCTGGGAGTTGATATGCAATGGTGGACCATTTACAACCAGTCCTCTGCAAAACCAAAGTATCGCATTACGGCTATCAAGAAGCACCAGTTCACATGGTCATACGCTTTGCCGACATCTAGATTTAGCATCATACCCACACTTTGTCTTTTAAAATTGTGTGAATGGTCTCGGCTGAGATTATGATATTGTCAATAATCTCACGACCCAGGGTAAATCTGTTTTTTTCACCCGATATGATTGAGCTCATCACTTTTTTTAATCTGTTTGAAAGCGCTTTGGACAAAATTTGTACACAGTGTTGCACAAAGATATAGGCCTATAATCTGTGAAAGAAGAGCACTCTTGTTTCTTCGGGATAAGGGTGATCACCGTGTTGTTTATATCCTTAACAAATCTCTTCTTCTTCTTGAAAATTTCTACAAATTCCCAGATTTCACTGCCCATGAACTTCCATCCATTTTGATAGAAATGTGTTGGGAATCCATCTAGGCCCGAGGATTTGTCAAGGCCCAGTTCAAACATCGCTCGTTTCACTTCCTCCAGCGAAAAAGGTTCCAACAACATCTTTTTGTCCGCTTCCCCCACCAGGTTGGGGATACAAAAAATAATCTCTTTGTTCTAGTCTTGGAACCTGCTACCATTGTTCAACAATGCCTCAAAGAAGTTGATAGCTTCAACTTCCAACCCTTCATGATCATCCACTATCCTCCCATTCGATAGTCTTATGTTGGCAACATGGTTCCTTGAATGTCTCGACGTTGAAGCAGCATGGAAATATTTTGTATTTAGATCCCCTGCCCTAAGCCAAGCTTCACGAGATTTGTCCTTCCAATAAAATTCTTCCCTGACCTCAGTGTGCCAAGTGTTCATTGTTTTCTCTTTGGCGAATTTAGCCACTGTCATACCACATCGAATTACCAGCTCGTTAAAAGCTTCCAATTCAGATTCCACTTTCAATTTTTCAGTGAAGATGTCACCAAAACAAGTTTTGTTCCATATTTGAAGCTTATTCTTTATGTGACCTAACTTTCTGACCAACTTGAAAATTGGAGTTCCGCTGAGTCGAGCTTCTTCCTACCACCACACCTCCATTTGGCTCACCAAGTTCGAGTCCCTCCACCACATTGTTTCAAACTTGAAGTCTAGATGTTGGGAGGTTTTTCGCTTAGATTTAATGATAGCATGACATGAAAGTGATCCGATATTGAAATCGATAGGATGTTGGTAGCATAGTTGAAGTTGTCTTCATACCACCCAATACCCAGAAGAAACTGATCCAACCGCTTGGCAATATTTGTGAATCTTGAGCACCGATTAGTCCATGTATAGAGACCATCACTAAGGGGATAGTTAGCCGCAGGGAGAGCAACCACAAACTCCTTGAAATCCAACATAGCTTTGTTTACCTTTTGTAATCCCCCACTCTTCTCACCAAGGTTCAGGATTGCGTTAAAATCTCCTCCCACACCAACATTTCCCTCCAGATATGACCCAAAGAGTTTAAGATGTCATTCCAAATTCCTAGTTTGTCATTCGCATAGTTCAACCCATAGACATTGATCAAAGGGAAGGAATATTTGCCAAGGTGGCACCTGTGTTACCAGAAACGTGACGAAAGAGCGTCGTTTCGCGTCAAGACGGTCGAAATGCATTTTCCATCGTCAACGGTCGTTTCTTTGCCACTCAGACATTTCCGAGTCGTTGTTGGTAAAAAACCCTTTGTTTTTTTGGGGGGGGTTTCCATACTTATCATCGGCCTGAAAGAATGTTCATGGGCGGCACAACAAATGCAGTGGAACAAATAGTTGCGTTGTTCATATAGATTTAATGATTTTTTAACTCGAGATTCACATCTTAAACTTTAGCTGGAGAGTGGAGATCCACGGTTTAAACTTCAGTCATGCAACTAAAGAACTATAGATTCATTTTAACGCATCTAAAATTTTAATAAGGCATCTTAAACTTTAGTAAATTTAGCATCTTAAATTTTAACTGGAGATTCACCGTTGAAATAATGCATTCTTTAATTGGAGATTCACCGTTTAAGAGTCAGAGATTTAATGATTTAAAATACCACTGTACAAACTTTAGATATATTTGAAGATTTTTTTGCATGAAAGAATGTGCATGGGCAGCAAACCATTTAAACTTCAGTTTTTTTAAATGTATTGTTGCGAGCAAAACAAATTAAAGTCTACATGACTTAGAAATTCACATTTAAACTTTAGTTTTTTTAATGTATTGTTGTCGCACACTTATCTCTTTATTGAATTTTAGTTTGTTTTTAATGTCATGTTGTCGTGCTTATCTTTTTATTGAATTCCATGCAACCCTTTCTCCCTACTACGGTGGTTTTCTAAATAATTAGAATTTTCATTGCAAGACCAAGTATGTTTATTTCTTCCATCTTTTACTATTATCAAAGAATTAGAGTAAGAATTTATTCCTTATACAAATGCAATTTTTACAGTAAATATATTAGTTGTATATATATTTATTTTGAAAAGACACATACTTTGAAACAACATTTACAAGAAAATGGAGGGTGTTTCTTCAAATCCTTCTATGTTAGAATTACAAAGAAGTCAATCCAAAAACCCCATGGACTATAATAAAACAAAGAAGGAATTTGAGCAAAGGTTGTGGAAGATTTTCACAATACGAGGAAATTATTCAACATTGAATTATAGAAGTTCTGGAAGTAGGCAATGGACTTGCCCACATTGTCAAACAAATAAGGCCATTCAATTGCACGAGTTTGGTATCATTTGCTAAAGATTGGAAAGAAAGAACAAATAGTTGTTTGTGGTAGAATTCCAAAAGAAGAAAGAAGTGGTTTGATTAAAGAATTTACTTTTGTAGAGTCTTTGAAACCTACTGAATCATTACAGGGACAATCTAAAGATTTTCAATTAGGGAGGCCACCCTTTTCAGGTTCTTCTTCTACCTCTATTTATGAATCTCAAATCGGGAAAATGTTTGATGCTACTGATAGAAAGAATGTAAATGTTGCTATTGGGAGAATTTTCTTTGGTTGTGGAATGCCATTAAACATAGCTAGGTCTCCTTTGTGGAAAGAGGCTATACAAATGGTCAATAATGCACCTAAAGGATATGTGCCTCCAAGTTTTGAAAAACTTTGCATTGTTGTTTTAGATGATGAGAGGAAACACATTGAGGAAAGACTGCAAGACATTAAAGATAGGTGGTCCTATACAGGTGTCTCTATAGTTTCAGATGGTTGGACTAATATTGCACATAGGCCACTAATTAATATTCTTGTTTCTTCACCTAAGGGTACAATGTTTATCAAATCACATGATACTTCAGGCAATGTGAAAGATGCACCATATTTGGCAAGACTTTTCCGAGAAGCAATTGAACAAGTAGGGAGAAATAATGTTGTGCAAATTATAACTGATAATGCTTCAAGTAATGTCTTGGTAGGAGGGAGGATTGAAGATGAATATCCAAACATTTTTTGGACACCATGTGCAGTTCATTGTATGAACTTACTTCTTAAAGATTTGCACAACAAGCTTCCTTGGATAAGTGAGGTAGTTGCAAATGTAAATAAAATACAACATTTTATTGTAAATCACTCTATGTCACATGCTATATACAGGAAATATGCTTCTTTGCAACTGCTTAGATGTGCAGAGACAAGATTTTCATACAATTTCATCATGGTTGATTGAATTGTGAAGGTAAAACAATCATTGAGGCAAATGGTGGTGTCCAATGAATGGGAGAGATGGAGAGATAGAACAAATATTAATAGCCAAGATGTGATGAAATTTTTGATCTAATTATTGGTAGTGGATCAATTTTATTCTGGCAACACGCAGGTGATCTTCTAACACTTTCTTGGCCTATTCTTGAAGTCCTTCGTCTATTTGATAATGATATGCCATGCATGGGAGATGTGTTTGAGAAGCTAGATCAAATGAGGGAGAGGCTACAAGATATATTTATTGTTGGGGCACCATCAATTGATCAAGAGACATAGGATATTGTTTGAGAATGTAGTTTAAAAAGATGGAAGATGCTTCACAGTCCTCTTCATTCTATTGGATTTCAACTTAATCCAAAATGGTTTCACAAAAAATCATGGTTGGATGATGAGGTTTCCATGGGATGGAAAACCTACATGGATAGACTTTATCCAAATAGAGAGGATCGCACAAAAATCAAGGAGGAAATGTCAAAATATATCAATGGAGTAGATAATTTTGCCCATCAAGATGTTCCATTTGATTGATTGAATTTTGAACCCAAAGTATTCTGGGAGATTCATGGAACAAAAACACCATTACTAAGAGACAC
The DNA here is from genome assembly GCA_007115665.2 of Sequoiadendron giganteum. NCBI lineage: Eukaryota > Viridiplantae > Streptophyta > Pinopsida > Cupressales > Cupressaceae > Sequoiadendron > Sequoiadendron giganteum. The sequence goes on from CM021100.1 coordinate 500,234,740, forward strand.
TGCAATCCGTGTGTTATCTCAGGTAAAATTTTGCATATTTAATCATATGATAGTTGAATTGCAAATTTATTTTATTCTTAATTTATTTCAAAATGCTAATATTATTTACTTTCATTTTACATAAATAGGTCTCTAGTTCTTCTGCATGTGAAAGGAATTGGAGTGAGTATGCCTTCATCCATTCTATGAAGCGTAATCGTCTAGGTAGCAAAAAGGCAGAAGATCTTGTGTTTGTACATGCAAATCTTTGTCTTTTATCTCGAGCTTCCACGGATTATAAATTAGGGCCTCATAGAATGTGGGACTATGGTGGCTCAATGGATGATGGAAGTGATGGATTGCCAATAGAGATACTTGAAGATAATGCAAAAGAAAGTTTACTTGGAGCTGGAATGGAGAAAGGTCAAGCAAGCAGAAGCACTCCTTGAGCATCAAACATATAGATTAGAGAACTTTACCAAAATTTGATGACATATTTCGATATTATAGAAGTTTTATTGCAAACAATTATGATAATTGTATTTAGTTTTTGAACTGAAAAGTATTTTATATTATTTCAAAGTGATAATATTCTTGGTTTATATTTTATTATGTTTTTTATGTGACAAATTTTTAATTTGCATGCATTTTTATATATGTGGGACAAAAAATTATAATAAATCTGACTGAAAATATATATGTATGTAAAATCCACTTCTTATACGCAACCTTTGAATACACCGTTTCTCGTCACTTTGTCGTTGTCGTTGTGGTTTTTGTTTCTCGTTTCTAATAACATAGGGTGGCACTTTACTGTCCCTAGGATCTAATTAGATTTGTATTCTTTTACTTGAAAGTCCACCCTGTTAGCAGACCAATGAACCCCCAATCCCTTAGAAGAGCTTGAGGCGTCAGAGGTAAAACCATTCCAAATTCTACAGTAATTAAAAAATTTCATGCCTTCTTGAGAACTTACTTTTGTTTCTTGGAGCAATATAACATCCGCCTTGATTCGTTTGAGATAACGCTTAACTAAGCATCTTTTGTGGCCGATAGACCCCTAATGTTCCAAGTGAGGATCTTCATGGCTATCCAAGGGAGGCCCTGGCTCCCTTGGATGTGAATAATTTGGCTACACTTGGAAGACCTTTCTTCCTAACTTCCTCTTCCCTTTTTTGCCTATTGGTTTTGTGCCCTCTACCTTTTTTTTCCCCACCAAGCAGTTTGGCTGCAAATTGACGAATGCTCCTAGGATCGATGATGTCTAATTCATCCACATCTCGGGCCGAACCATCCCCGTCAAGAGAGACCTTTGAGACTGACTCAAAAACTTCATCATCTATCAATGTTAACACTTCACCGACTGCGTCCTCCTTTGATCCAACACTCGCCTCCCTCATTAAAGAGCTTGTGGGAATCAGATCCTCTTCAACCGAGGTAGGAAACCGATCTGAATCCACCTTTGGAGTATTTATAAATGGCATGATTGCCATTTTGTCAGGATCCGAAGGAAGTTGAGTTGCAACACAAGGTGTCTTAGGTCTCCAAATCTTTCTAGTCTTCACCTTCGGCATGCAATCACCCACCGAGTGACTTCTGCAACAACATCTTAGAAAAAAGTGTTTTTCCTCCTCTACCTCCATCGATTGAATCCAGTGCTCACCCCTGACGTAGAGGAGAATTTCTTTCAAAATCTTTCGCACAACCGTGATCATTAGCCTAGCATAAATGTAAGATTCCCCATCGATTATATCCACATCCGCGTTGGCCAACGTTCCGAGAGATCTCCCAATCTTAACCAGGCTTTCCTTGGTCCAGAATTCAAGTGGAAGATTGTACAGCCTTATCCATATTGGACAGTCATACGGTTCATGCTTTGCTGCATTAAAATTTAGGATCCATTTTTGTATATACATTGGAGATTCATGAAATTTCCATAGACTGTGCCCCAACACATCATCTCTCGCTTCCAGCGATTGGAACATAGTCACGAAGAAGCCTTTAGGTAGGAATTTGACGAATTCCATAGCTTTCCAATTCTCTACGTCAATCCAAGTTCACATAGAGCTCTGATCTGACCTCGACCCAATTACCCTAGTGATTATAGCTCGGTCTTCCAACATCACCGATTCTTCTGTCACCTCCTCCGTCAAGTCGATGGTGGTAAAGGCCTTGTGGAAATTAGCTAGGCACGCGTTCTTGCTCGCAGACTCGATCAGATGGTAGCCCTCACCACCTGAATTCCCATCCTCCGCGCTCGCCACCCCTACGTTTCTTCGCATCTTCGCTATAAAATTGAGGGTAAGCAATCTCAATTGTTTATAGGTTATATTATTATTATAAATTATATTCTATAATAAAAATATTAAATAAAAATATGAAATTATTGTAATTAATAATTAATATATATTTATATATATTAATAATTATTATTTTAGTTTGTTTTTAATGTCATGTTGTTATGCTTATCTTTTTATTGAATGCCATGCAACCCTTTCTCCCTGCTACGGTGGTTTTCTAAATAATTAGAATTTTCATTGCAAGAACAAGTATGTTTATTTCTTCCATCTTTTTTTGTTATCAAAGAATTAGAGTTAGAATTTATTCCTTATACAAATGCAATTTTTACAGTAAATATATTAGTTGTATATATATTTATTTTGAAAACACACATCCTTTGAAACAACATTTACAAGAAAATGGAGGGTGCTTCTTCAAATCCTTCTATGTTAGAATTACAAAGAAGTCAATCCAAAAACCCCATGGACTATAATAAAGCAAAGAAGGAATTTGAGCAAAGGTTGTGGAAGATTGTCACAATACGAGGAAATTATTCAACATTGAATTATAGTAGTTCTGGAAGTAGGCAACGGACTTTCCCACATTGTCAAACAAATAAGGCCATTTCAATTGCACGAGTTCGGTATCATTTGTTAGGAGTTGGAAAGAAAGAACAAATAGTTGTTTGTGGTAAAATTCCAAAAGAAGAAAGAAGTGGTTTGATGAAAGAATTTACTTTTGTAGTTTGAAACCTACTGAATCATTACAGGGACAATCTAAATATTTTCAATCAGGGAGGCCACCCTTTTCAGGTTCTTCTTCTACCTCTATTTATGAATCTCAAATCGGGAAAATGTTTGATGCTACTGACAGAAAGAATGTAAATGCTGCTATTGGGAGAATTTTCTTTGGTTGTGGAATGCTATTCAACATAGCTAGGTCTCCTTTGTGGAAAGAGGCTATACAAATGGTCAATAATGCACCTAAAGGATATGTGCCTCCAAGTTTTGAAAAACTTTGCATTGTTGTTTTAGATGATGAGAGGAAACACATTGAGGAAAGACTGCAAGACATTAAAGATAGTTGGTCCTATACAAGTGTCTCTATAGTTTCAGATGGTTGGACTAATATTGCACATAGGCCACTAATTAATATTCTTGTTTCTTCACCTAAGGGTACAATGTTTATCAAATCACATGATACTTCAAGCAATGTGAAAGATGCAGCATATTTGGCAAGACTTTTCTGAGAAGCAATTGAATAGGTAGGGAGAAATAATGTTTTGCAAATTATAACTGATAATGCTTCAAGTAATGTCTTGGTAGGAGGAAGGATTGAAGATTAATATCCAAACATTTTTTGGACACCATGTGTAGTTCATTGCATGAACTTACTTCTTAAAGATTTGCACAACAAGCTTCCTTGGATAAGTGAGGTAGTTGTAAATGTAAATAAAATACAACATTTTATTGTAAATCACTCTATGTCACATGCTATATACAAGAAATATGCTTCTTTGCAACTACTTAGATGTGCAGAGACAAGCTTTGCTTGCACTTGGAAAACCTTTCTCCCTAACTTCCTCTTCCCTTTACTGCCTACTAGTTTTGTGCCCTCTACCTTTTTTTTCCCTGCCAAGCAGTTTGGCTACAAATTGACGAATGCTCCTGGGATCAATGATGTTTAATTCATCAACATCTTGGGCCGAACCATCCTTGTCAAGAGAGACCTTTGAGCCTAACTCAAAAACTTCATCATCTATCAATGCTATCACTTCACCGACCGCGTCCTCCTTTGATCCAACACTCGCCTCCCTAATTAAAGAGCTTGTGGGAATCGGATCCTCTTCAACCGGGGTAGGAAACCGATTTGAATCTGCCTTTGGAGTATTTATAAATGGCATGATTGCCATTTTGTCAGGATCCGAAGGAAGTTGAGTTGCAACGCAAGGCGTCTTAGGTCTCCAAATCTTTCTAGTCTTCACCTTCGGCATGCAATCACCCACCGAGTGACTTCTGCTGTGACATCTTAGAAAAAAGTGTTTTTCCTCCTCTACCTCCATCAATTGAATCCAGTGCTCACCCTTGACGTAGAGGAGAATTTCTTTCGAAATCTTTCGCGCAGCCGTGATCATTAGCTTGACATAAATGTAAGATTCCCCATCGATTATATCAACATCCGCGTTGGCCAACGTTCTGAGAGATCTCCCAATCTTAACCAGGCTTTCCTTGGTCCAGAATTCAAGTGGAAGATTGTACAACCTTATCCATACTGGACAGTCGTATGGTTCATGCTTTGCTGCATTAAAATTTAGGATCCATTTTTGCATATACATTGGAGATTCATGAAATTTCCATAGACCGCGCTCCAACACATCATCTCTCGCTTCCAACAATTGGAACATAGTCACGAAGAAGCCTTTAGGTAGGAATTTGACAAATTCCATAGATTTCCAATTCTCTACATCAATCCAAGTTTGCATAGAGCTCTGATCTAACCTCGACCCAATTACCCTAGTGATTATAGCTAGGTCTTCCAACATCATTGATTCTTCTATCACCTCCTTCATCAAGTCGATGGTGGTAAAGGCCTTGTGGAAATTATCTAGGCACGCGTTCTTGCTCGCAGACTCGGTTAGATGGTAGCCCTCGCCACCCGAATTCCCATCCTCTGCGCTCGCCACCCCTGTGTTTCTTCACATCTTCGCTATAAAATTGAGGGTAAGCAATCTCAATTGTTTATAGGTTATATTATTATTATTATTATATATTATATTCTATAATAAAAATATTAAATATAAATATGAAATTATTATAATTAATAATTAATATATATTTATATATATTAATAATTACTATTTTAGTTTGTTTTTAATGTCATGTTGTCGTGCTTATCTTTTTATTGAGTGCCATGCAACCCTTTCTCCTTGCTACGGTGGTTTTCTAAATAATTAGAATTTTCATTGCAAGAACAAGTATGTTTATTTCTTCCATCTTTTATTGTTATCAAAGAATTAGAGTAAGAATTTATTCCTTATACAAATGCAATTTTTACAGTAAATATATTAGTTGTATATATATTTATTTTGAAAACACACATCCTTTGAAACAATATTTACAAGAAAATGGAGGGTGCTTCTTCAAATCCTTCTATGTTAGAATTACAAAGAAGTCAATCCAAAAACCCCATGGACTATAATAAAGCAAAGAAGGAATTTGAGCAAAGGTTGTGGAAGATTGTCACAATACGAGGAAATTATTCAACATTGAATTATAGTAGTTCTGGAAGTAGGCAATGGAATTTCCCACATTGTCAAACAAATAAGGCCATTTCAATTGCACGAGTTCGGTATCATTTGCTAGGGGTTGGAAAGAAAAAACAAATAGTTGTTTGTGGTAAAATTCCAAAAGAAGAAAGAAGTGGTTTGATTAAAGAATTTACTTTTGTAGAGTCTTTGAAACCTATTGAATCATTACAAGGACAATCTAAAGATTTTCAATTAGGGAGGCCACCCTTTTCAAGTTCTTCTTCTACCTCTATTTATGAATCTCAAATCAGGAAAATGTTTGATGCTACTGACAGAAATAATGTAAATGTTGCTATTGGGAGAATTTTCTTTGGTTGTGGAATGCCATTCAACATAGCTAGGTCTCCTTTGTGGAAAGAGGCTATACAAATGGTCAATAATGCACCTAAAGGATATGTGCCTCCAAGTTTTGAAAAACTTTGCATTGTTGTTTTAGATGATGAGAGGAAACACATCGAGGAAAGACTGCAAGACATTAAAGATAGTTGGTTCTATATAGGTGTCTCTATAGTTTTAGATGGTTGGACTAATATTGCACATAGGCCACTAATTAATATTCTTGTTTCTTCACCTAAGGGTACAATGTTTATCAAATCACATGATACTTCAAGCAATGTGAAAGATGCACCATATTTGGCAAGACTTTTTCAAGAAGCAATTGAACAGGTAGGGAGAAATAATGTTGTGCAAATTATAACTGATAATGCTTCAAGTAATGTCTTGGTAGGAGGAAGGATTGAAGATGAATATCCAAACGTTTTTTGGACACCATGTGCAGTTCATTGTATGAACTTACTTCTTAAAGATTTGCACAACAAGCTTCCTTGGATTAGTGAGGTAGTTGCAAATGTAAATAAAATACAACATTTTATTGTAAATCACTTTATGTCACATGCTATATACAAGAAATATGCTTCTTTGCAACTACTTAGATGTGGAGAGACAAGATTTGCTTACAATTTCATCATGGTTGATCGAATTGTGAAGGTAAAACAATCATTGAGGCAAATGGTGGTGTCCAATGAATGGGAGAGATGGAGAGATAGAACAAATATTAATAGCCAAGCATGTGATGAAATTTTTGATCTAATTATTGGTAGTGGATCAATTTTATTCTGGCAACACGCAGATGATCTTCTAACACTTTCTTGGCCTATTCTTGAAGTCCTTCGTCTATTTGATAATGATATGCCATGCATGTGAGATGTGCTTGAGAAGCTAGATCAAATGAGGGAGAGGCTACAAGATATATTTACTGTTGGGGCAACATCAATTGATCAAGAGACATAGGATATTGTTTGAGAATGTAGTTTAAAAAAATGGAAGATGCTTCACAGTCCTCTTCATTTTGTTGGATTTCAACTTAATCCAAAATGGTTTCACAAAAAACCATGGTTGGATGATGAGGTTTCCATGGGATGGAAAACCTACATGGATAGACTTTATCCAAATAGAGAGGATCACACAAAAATCAAGGAGGAAATGTCAAAATATATCAATGGAGTAGATAATTTTGCCCACCAAGATGTTCCATTTGATCAATTGAATTTTGAACCCAAAGTATTTTGGGAGATTCATGGAACAGAAACACCATTACTAAGAGACACTACAATCCGTGTGTTATCTCAGGTAAAACTTTGCATATTTAATCATATGCTAGTTGAATTACAAATTTATTTTATTCTTAATTTATTTCAAAATGCTAATATTATTTACTTTCATTTTACATAAATAGGTCTCTAGTTCTTCTGCATGTGAAAGGAATTGGAGTGAGTATGCCTTCATCCATTCTATGAAGCGTAATTGTCTAGGTAGCAAAAAGGCAGAAGATCTTGTGTTTGTAAGTGCAAATCTTTGTCTTTTATCTCGAGCTTCCACAAATTATAAATTAGGGCCTCATAGAATGTGGGACTATGGTGGCTCAATGGACGATGGAAGTGATGGATTGCCAATAGAGATACTTGAAGATAATGCAAAAGAAAGTTTACTTGGAGCTGGAATGGAGAAAGGTCAAGCAAGCAGAAGTGCTCCTTGAGCATCAAACATATAGATTAGAGAACTTTACCAAAATTTGATGGCATATTTCGATATTATAGAAGTTTTATTGCAAACAATTATGATAATTGTATGTAGTTTTTGAACTAAAAAGTATTTTATATTATTTGAAAGTGATAATATTCTTGGTTTATATTTTATTATGTTTTTTATGTGACAAATTTTTAATTTGCATGCATTTTTATATATGTGGGACAAAAATTTATAATAAATCTGACTGAAAATATATATGTATGTAAAATTCGTTTCTTATACACAACCTTTGAATACCCCGTTTCTCGTCACGTTGTTGTTGTCTTTGCAGTTTTCGTTTCTCATTTCCAGTAACATACAGTGGCACTTTACTGTCCCTAGGATCCAATTAGATTTTTTTTCTTTTACTTGAAAGTCCATCGTGTTAGTAGACCAAAGAACCCCCAATCCCTTAGAAGAGCTTGAGGAATCAGAGATAAAACCATTCCAAATTCTACACTAATTAAAAAATTTCATGCCTTCTTGGGAACTTACTTTTGTTTCTTGGAACAATATAACATCCACCTTGATTCGTTCGAAATAACGCTTAACTAAGCATCTTTTTTTAGGGGCCCTAACGTTCCAAGTGAGGATCTTCATGGCCCTCCCTTGGATGTGAAGAATTTGGCTACACTTGGAAGACCTTTCTCCCTAAATCCTCTTCCCTTTCCTGCCTGCTGGTTATGTGCCCTCTACCTTTTTTTCCCCACCAAGCAGTTTGGCTGCAAATTGACGAATGCTCCTGGGATCGATGATGTCTAATTCGTCAACATCTTGGGCCGAACCATCCCCGTCAAGAGAGACCTTTGAGCCTGACTCAAAAACTTCATCATCTATCAATGCTAACACTTCATCGACCGCGTCCTCCTTTGATCCAACACTCGCCTCCCTAATTAAAGAGCCTGTGGGAATCAGATCCTCTTCAACCGGGGTAGGAAACCGATATGAATCTGCCTTTGGAGTATTTATAAATGGCATGATTGCCATTTTGTCAGGATCCGAAGGAAATTGAGTTGCAATGCAGGGCGTCTTAGGTCTCCAAATCTTTCTAGTCTTCACCTTCGACATGCAATCACCCATTGAGTGACTTTTGCTGCGACATCTTAGAAAAAAGTGTTTTTCCTCCTCTACCTCCATCGATTGAATCCAGTGCTCACCCCTGACGTAGAGGAGAATTTCTTTCAAAATCTTTCGCACATCTGTGATCATTAGCCTGACATAAATGTAAGATTCCCCATCAATTATATCCACATCCGTGTTGGCCAATGTTCTGAGAGATCTCCCAATCTTAACCAGGCTTTCCTTGGTCCAGAATTCAAGTGGAAGATTGTATGTAAGCCTTATCCATACTGGATAGTCGTACGGTTCATGCTTTGCTGCATTAAAATTTAGGATCCATTTTTGCATATACATTGGAGATTCATGAAATTTCCATAGACCGTGCTCCAACACATCATCTCTCGCTTCCAACAATTGGAACATAGTCACGAAGAAGCCTTTAGGTAGGAATTTGACAAATTCCATAGATTTCCAATTCTCTACGTCAATCCAAGTTTGCATAGAGCTCTGATCTAACCTCGACCCAATTACCCTAGTGATTATAGCTAGGTCTTCCAACATCATTGATTCTTCTATCACCTCCTTCATCAAGTCGATGGTGGTAAAGGCCTTATGGAAATTAGCTAGGCACGCGTTCTTGCTCGCAGACTCAGTTAGATGGTAGCCCTCACCACCCGAATTCCCATCCTCCGCGCTCGCCACCCTTGCGTTTCTTCGCATCTTCGCTATAAAATTGAGGGTAAGCAATCTCAATTGTTTATAGGTTATATTATTATTATTATTATATATTATATTCTATAATAAAAATATTAAATATAAATATGAAATTATTATAATTAATAATTAATATATATTTATATAGGTAAAATTAAACTAATTTATAAAAAATCTCATAGTTTAATTGATCTTTGGATAGATTAGAAAAATGAAAGAAAGATACGGGAGGAGACAATTCTATATAGAGAGAGGTATATATGCTAACACTTGCACCTAAAGAAGGTTCAAGAATTATGTCGATATAAAACTATATGTATGTTAATATATTAGAATGTATGTTAATATATTAGAGAGTATGTGGTGAATATAATAATTAACACATAAAATAAAATAAAAGTATATAAAATAAAATTAATAATAATATTATTATATAATAAAAATATAAAATAAAATTAATAATATAATAGTTATAATAATAATAATAAATATAAACAATATCATTTTTAAAATAATCTATCTATTGATCTCATATACTATACAAAAGTATGCAAAAGATAAATCAATTTTTTTCCTAATTTACCTTCCACACCTCTTTCATATCCATTGCACACCAATATACCATTGCTAGTTTTATTTCTATCCTAATAAATTAGATGAATGCATTAGTATTCTACTTCTGAAGAAACTAATAAAATAAATAAATAAATAAATTAGTATTCCTCTCCCTAAAGAAACTAATAAAAAAATAAGAACTGATCTCAAATCACCTACGGACACGGGGAATGGTCCAAGAATTGAAGACAACACAACATCCCATAACTCCAAGACCCGCAAAAATATAGAGATTGTTGAAGATGGGTTCAAGGGGTTCAGGTGCTGTATTGGGTTCCATAGTGTCAAGGGCAAGCAGAATTCAGCAGAAGTTGGAGTCCACGTTGGAACCCACTTTACTTGAGGTTGAGGATGTCTCATATCAGCATGCAGGTCATGAGGCTGTCAAGGCCAGTGCCAGTGCCACTGAAACACATTTCAATCTCAAGATTGTTTCTTCCAGATTTGAAGGGCAAAACCTTGTGAAACGCCATAGACTTGTTTATGATCTTCTCAATGAAGAGCTCAAGACTGGATTACACGCCCTCTCCATTGTTGCGAAAACTCCTACAGAAGTGGGGTCCAAGCGATACTTGAACCTGGACATGGGTATGTTTTTAATTCTTTGTTTGAAGCAGTTGTGAACAATTCTGGTGCTGTTTGGCTTCAAAACTGTTAAATTTTTCCTTTTTTCTTTTCGGTATTTTTTTATCTGATTGTAATTTCTGAAGAATTATATTAGGCGTCTCTCTCTTCTTTAATTGAACTTTATGCGGATAGTTTTTCTGATTGGCAAATGTCAGAAAAAAATGGAATTAGGTATTAAGCTTATATGAAGGTGTTTTAGCCTAATTGCCACAATTAAAAACAAATTGGTGGGGTATTAAGAGTATAGGTGGGTGTTCCAATGCAATTGCCAATTCCAAAGGAATATTCGAATTGGGAATTAAGCTTATACGTGTCTGTCACTGAAATTTCGAGTTTAAGCTTCCTATATGGGTGTCTTTGTAATTTCTAAACTGAATTCATAAATATGTGTTTATGACAAAAACAGAAACTCCATTTTTGCAACAGTAAACTTGCATTATTAGCCTCACAAAAAATATCATTTCTTCATGCTGAGAAAGCAGTAAACATTATTTTCTATGCATTAAATGCATCACCGGGGAGCAATGGCCAGACGGAAGGCTAACATTTAACAAGCTTTGATTTTAGATATTACAAATAGCTATATATACAATATGCTAGACAAATCAAACGCCTTCCCTGAAAATGAAACACAGTAGTCCACCAGATGACAAATACAAGTACCAAATAAAATGGATCTAGCTGATATTTGTTGGATATATCTAACAGCTCAAACCTTATTTTACATGCGGTTTTCCCTCTGTTCTTGAATCTGAGCTTATATGAGGCTCTCTATGCATTCTTGATTCCAGGTTTACATATGGGTGCCCATATATTCTTGAACCCAAACTTATATGTAGTTGCTTATGTATTCTTTAGTCTGCGCTTGTACCGGGAGGATTCTATTTCTTGAATCTAGGCTTATTTCTCTCTCTAAAGTTTTCAGTTTTTTGCAAACACTTTGAAGTCAAAGGACACTCAGATTCGTTGATTATGGATACCTTTCAGTCCTTGATGCTTAGCCAAAAGAGGTCAATTATTTGTGCACCTATGATTTGTGCTTCTGATACTAACGTGTTGCTACAATGATTCAGAATGTTTATCTTCTCAACAAAAATAAAAAGTACACACTCTAATAATATGCCCCACTTATACCAAAGAACTTTGAGCAATCTCAAATTTCTGGGCAAGTTTATGATAGATGTTCTAGCCCACAAATTTCAGACATACTTAGACCAGGGAGGCACATCCTGAAGAACTGCACCGTAGCTATCTTCTTATTTGATTTTGATCTGGTTTGCCCGGTACTCAAGTACTATTCTGCACTTATCAGAAGGCCTAAGCTATAAGTGCTTCTGCAGAGAAACTTTCTTTCTGGTGGTATGCACTGCTCATTGCAGACCAGAAGATCCCACTGGCCTGGGGAGTACCCCTATCACATGGGGAGTACCCCTAATCACATGGGGAGTCATCCAATCCCGGCAAAAGACCAATACTCTTACTTCTGCTTACCTGGTAAGAGAGTTTTTCCTCTCTTATGCGTTGGTGACAGGGAGCAATTTTTCCATCAGAGTTGCACCAGATACACATCTGGTCTCATTCCTTTGGTTTACATGTAATTTGGCTAGGGTAGGCCTCGGGTAGAATGCAATCTTGTTTGACAGCAGGAAATTCTGTCAAACTTAGCAGTGGCCTAAGGTCTCTTTGACGACATACTAATACTTTTCTATCATCAGCACTGATAAAGGAGAATGTTGTCCTGGAAAATATGTAGCAGGTGATGACATCTTTGATTCTTTTATCACCTGCATTTGGAATGGAAAAACTTTTCTTGGAAGATAGTAATAGAGAAACTTTGTGAAACTCATTTCTGGTTTCACAGTGGCTAGGGGGCAGTGAGCTTTGCTCCTGCTTGAGGGTTTCTGCTTATATTAGGACAAAATTGCTTGCTCAAAACTACAGTGATGCTAGTTTTAAATTGAAAAACTTTATATAGTTGAGAAGTTTTAAACTACAGTGTCGGAACCAATGATAGTGTTCGGAAAAAAATGAATGTTACAGCAAAAAATATAAATAAATATAGTTCGTTCTATTTCATGGTTCAGTCTTCACTCTTAGATTCCAAATTCCCAATTGGGACACCTTTCAAAAACTCACTAACCAATCATTATGCAAATGCCAAAGTTAAGTATATGTCCAACGTTTAAAAAATCGAAGAATTTTGCTCACTGCAATATCAAGACACATTTATAAACATTCAGGCTATGAATTTGATGTTAGAAGGTGTGACTTTACATAATTCATGAAATTTATCATCAAGGGTAAACCCTAAAAGTGATGTACGGTTATTAATTTAAAGATAATATAAAGGGCTTCAAGTCAAGGTTTAGCATACTCTCCTACAAGCTCCCAAAATATATTTTTTCCCCTCATCAATTAAATTTGTAAACAATCACCTTCTCTAGGGAAAGTACTATCAAGCTTAGAATATGCACTTTGAACTGGCATCATGCTTCATCCAAATGACTCAAATAATCATGGCCACTTTAACATGGGTAACACGTCTGGCAAGGCTAGAGCCCAGGTTGTTATCATGGTAATTGCTATTTCTTATTGGTAGACAATGATTTAATGTATACTCGAGAAAAGTAGTTTGTTTAAATATCTACGGGTCAAAAGCATTTGTATACTATTTATTTTCATCTGCATACCATTAGTTGCTACTAAGAAAAATAAGCATGAGACCATATTTAGCATCTGGCAGGGCAAGCTTAAATGAATTGTTAAACCTCTTGTTTCAAGCCTCATGATGTGATTCCAGCTTAATCTAAATTATCCATTTTGATGTCAATAATGTTATATTTTGATGCAGTCATAGATAGAGGGTTTAATGAAAGACAGTCTATCTATACAATGCAAACATAGAAAACAAGATACTAATGGAAGTATACAACAGAATTAGATTTAAAAGGCATGCAAGATGCACATATCATATTATTATAAAATTCTCTAACATGACAAGTCACTACGATCTTCACAACAAGTATATTCACCACAATACATGCTTTGACTCAATAGATCTTTACAGAGTTCAGGAAGAAGAATGCTTGTGCAATATTACATGCCTGCAGGTCATATCCTTATTCCAAAAGTTGAGAGCCTCAATCTCATTTTTCTGATCTATTTTTCTTCAATGCTCCTCCTCCACTCGATGGTGAATGATGTTAATATAGCGAGTTCTTGCATTTGGAATGATCTGCATTAGTTGCATGGTGGTGCACAGCTTAGTACACAATGAAATGTGTGACCAAGAAATGTGTAGAACGGGACCTTTTGGAATGAATATGGTAAAGGAAATGAAACGAATTTTAATGTGGCTTATATTATAAATCTCCTTAGGACCAATAAGCTTGGAAATGTATTCAATTGTTGGCTAAAGCTTGAATATTTGCCACATACTCAAATAGGTCTTCCTTAAAGATTTGAACAAGTCTAGTTTTGAGGAACCACTTCACATTAGTATAAACAATCCACATTGAAGCTCTGATAGGAATTTGGATCTCCACAGATGAACTATGGTGATCTGTAGTACTCTGCTTTCTCACATGGTGAATTTCAATTGGAACTTGAATTTGCTTGAAAGTGAGTCTGAAACCTAAGTATGCCTTTATAGTGAGGATTATCTTTTGCAGCGAAGAGATGATGACTAAAACTTTATTAAAAACCTACAAAACAGTCAAAAACAATTTTTTTTTCGGTGATGCAAGATTGCTTGACCCCCTAAGATGCTCCTACATTCAACATCCCAAGTAACAAAATTTTGTGTAGGGTGCTCATAATTAAGGAAAGGAGGTTATGGTGACCACACCAACTAGACCACTTCATCTTCAAAAAACGCCATGTGTCATCTTTTGGCTCCCTTCCCTTCCATTAGATCAAATATTCATTGTACTTCTAAGTTCTCCTACTTAGGCATTCATTCAGAACCTGCTCTATCTCATTCATAGGCTTCTCAAGAACCTATTATTTGTAATTTGGTTCCTACGATGATTGTATATTCTTCTTCATTTCTTAATTTCGTGATATACATACAAAGCAACCACATTGAGCACCTTTGAGATATCCAAACCCTCTAGTAATTCAATTTTGTAAGCATTTTTAGTAATCCTATGCAACGTTGTAAGGGGCAACCTTCTTTGGCTTCAACTCTTAATATGTTCTTCTCAAGAATCTTTCCTTCCTCAAACATGCCATGACTAACTCACGTTTTGAGCAAGTCTCCTCTCTTCTATGCGCATCCACATTTCTCTTATATTTATTGTTGTTTCTCTCCAATTGCTTCTTCACTTGTGCATGCACCTCTAGCACGTGTTGTGCAAAATCTTTTGCCTTGACATGAATGAATTCTTCTCTAGATACCTTCAACAAGCCTATGACACCTTTGGGAGCTATCCCATACACAATCTAAAAAGGTCTTGCCTATAGATTGATTCATTGAGTTGTTGAATGCAATTTCAGTTTGTGCTAACAAAATATCTCAATCATTGGTTTTACTCCCACCAAACTTCTCAAGAGATTTCCCATGCTTTTTTTAACAACGTTCGTTTGACTATTTGTTTGTCGGTGGTATGCGGAATTGTAGTTTAGTTGTGTGGCCAACCTCTTCCACAACTTGTGCCAAAAGTGGCTCAAGAACTTAGTATCCTTGTCTAAGGTGACTCAAAGGCAACTGTAATGTCCCCATTTCCGATTTCCTCTTTCGGATTAGTCAAATTCAGATACACTTACTATTTTTAGTAAGTGCTATTTTTAGCAGGGGATCTGGCACTGAGCTTCAATCTTCTGGAAGCCCTTGTGAACATATCTGTTTCTCTCCAGCTTGGGTCATGGGGCACTATTTACTATTTTTAGTACTTTCTAAAAATAGTAAGTCATTCTAGGTAAGCTGGACCTGATCAGGGTTATCTCTCAGCAGTATTTTCAGTTGAGGCTTCAGTTTCTAAGGTTGAAGCATTTAAATATTTAATTTCCCCTTCGAGATTGAATTATTATGAAGTAACTTTATATTTTATTGTTGAGGGTCAAAGGGGACATGAAAAGTACCATGGATGCCTAGTGTGATGACTTAAAGTCATTTTAAAAGGCAACAAAATCGTTTTTGAACGCCGAATAGGCCTTGGGCGTCCAAGCTAAATTTGGAGCCAAAAATTTAAAATAAAAACAAATTAAAGTTTCTTTGGTGTGGATTTGACATGGTTTAGGGTTGCTTCATGCTTGGTCGCCCTAATTTGCTGTTGAAGCTTTTGAAAGCTCATTTTGAAGCCTCATTTCTCATGGATGGTTTGGCTGCTCATTGAGATGCTGCTGGTTTTTCTCCAGGAGGTCAAATTAACAGAGTTGAGGACGAAAACCCTCAATATCTAAGGCTGGTTTCGGTAGTGCAAGACCCGCCCTAGCTGGTAGAAGGGTGGTCTCACTCAGAGGTCACCATTAGAGCTTCAAGTTGCAGATTACAGTCTAAAAAGATGAAGATCTTCGAGCACTTTTGATGTGGGTTTGTTTGTTTTTGGCTTGTGGAGATTTGGTATCAATTTGGTGAAGTTTGTATTGCATTTTGGTGATGATTTTCATGATTTCTGGACACTTTTTGGTGTGGACCTGAACCTAGTTTATGGCACTTAACTCATTTTTGGTATGAGATTTCATTATGGGTATTTGAGCCGAGTCTTCCCCCAGCTAAGGCGACTCCAAGGAGATATTATGCATATTTTTCTGAGCATACAGTGATTTATTAGAGCAAGTCACCCTTGTTGCCGAGGGCGCCCATTTTGGGTATTTGTTTGTTGCTGGTCGGCCATTTCAGGGTGTGATTCAGACTTATTATTGTTGCTGTTAAAGTGAAATCTGGGCGAGTTCTTGTCAAGGGATTGAAGGTCATAATCAGTGTTTTCATATGCTATGAACGGGATTCTTTCTACTGTTGTTTGGAGCTCAATAACAGGTCTGAAACTTGTATTTTCTGAGTTAGTAAATGAAAACTTATGACTGTAAATTTCTGTCATTGATAATGAGAATCAAAGTCTGAAATTAACTTCTTTTTGGCTGCTTATTCATATGTTTACTAGCAAATCAATTTACTTTATGTTGGCATGTCAATATGATGAATGGTACTTAAAGCTCAATGCAAAACACCTCAAATGAACTCTGAAACCTCACAATCAGCAAGCTTCATCTTACATTTTCTGTTCTTTGTTATCTATGCATTGCATGATGAAACTATGAATAACACATGAGACTACCAAGGCAAACACACTCAGAAATTTATAACAGCAGTGGTGAAGTTTTCAAAAAAAAAAAATTTGGGGTCGTATATTACAGCAACCCATTTAACCTCACTATTTCCTTAAAGAACAAATCAACAATCTTGGAAGTATCATTTGACTTTTGACAAGGATTGAAATGCACCATTATTTAAAACCTATCAACAACTACAAAGATAAAATCATTACACCTTTGAGTTCGCAATAGCCCAAGGACAAAGTCTATGGAAAATTCCTCCCAAGGCTTTTGTCGAATTGGAAAGGCTTGTATGACCTTGTATTCGAGACAATACCTTTCACAATTTGATAAGTTCTACCTCTCTTAACAAATCTTTTAACATCTTGGTGCAAACATGGCCAAATTATTGCTCCTCCCGCATGGCCAATGTCTTAGTCATACCATAAGTCCCTATCAATCCTCCACTATATAGTTTCCTAATGATATTTTCCCTAATGGAATTGTATGTTATACACAATTGCCTTTTGCTAAACAAATATCCTTCCTACACAAAGTAATCCTCAAAAGAATCCTTACCTCCAATCTAGGACAACATACAACTCTTCCTTGCATTTGCAAAATCTAGATCTCTAGCATGTTGATCCTTCATCATCTTCATCCGTACCAATTCTATTGTCATAGTAGTCAATAAGGCCTACCTCTTGCTCAAGTCATCTACCACCTTATTGGTCACACCAACTTTGTGCTTGATAATGAAAGAAAACCCCGACAAGTACACCAACTTCATGTGTCACTAATTCAACTTCACTTGTGTGTTAGCAAACCTCAATGCCAATTGATCTTTATATAAAAGAAAACTCCCATGGCAACAAGTAATGTCTTCACTTCCGTAAGGCTTCAACAATTGCATAAAACTCCTGACCATAAATGAAATACTTCTGCTTGGTTTCATTCAACTTCTCATTGAAATATGCAATGGATTTACTTTCTCGACTCAACACAACTCCACTTGCCTTACCGTTGGCATTGTAGTCCACTTGAAAAACCTTTTCAAGGTTTGGAAGTACCAATATTGGGGCCTTTTGTCACCTTCTTCTTTAGTAAATTAAAGCTCTTTCTTGCAATAATTGCTGAGTTAAATTCATCCTTCTACATGCAATGTGTTATAGATCTAGCTAAAATTTCCGATGAATTTTTGATAGAAACTTGTCAACCCATGGAAGCTCTTGACTTATGTGGCATTCTGCGGTATTGCCCACTCAACAATTGCCCTAACCTTCTTTGTATCCATCCTCAATCCATCATGAGATACCAAAAATCCCATGTATACTAGCTCTTTTTGCATGAAATTTCACTTCCTCCGGTTTATAAACAATTTCTCCTTTTTTATCTATGCTAAAACTTGCTAGAATTGTTCAAATTGCTCTTCTCTAGTCTTGCTAAACACCAAAATATCATCCAAATAAACAACAACTTACTTAACTAAGAAAGTTTTTAAAACTTCATTCATTAGCCTGATAAAGGTGTTTGGTGCATTGATCAATCTAGAGGGCATGGCTAGCTACTCATATAGTCCATCCTATCTTTTGAAAGTTGTCTTCTACTCACCTCCTTCAAGGATCTTGATTTGATGATAGCCACTCTTGAGATTAATCTTGGAAAAGTACTTGTGTCCAACTCAAATAATTAATTAGGTTGTCCATCCAACTTGATGGTAATGCTATCGATGGTATGGGAATCTAAGCATATCCTCCCCATCCTCCTCCTTTGATGTAATCTTGTTCATGGAAATATATCTTCAGTATATACTCATTATAATACTCTAATATGTATAATTTATTATTATCATAATCCAAAATTGATATGATACTTCTAGAAAATATTAATAAGTAATTCCTAAATTTAAATATTCATAACATCTTGGTAATTAAGTTATTCCTATCAAATAGAATATATCAAGATAAATAATGACCATGGCCCACAACCACTTTGACAAGTCTTATAGAAAGTGTTGGCCAATGATTAACATCACACTAAATATTTAATCACACAAATAACTCCATTTAATAGGCATGTGGCAGCACTAGCAATAATTAATACGAAATGACATAAGTTTGGTGGAAAGAATGGGTCAGGTATTCTAAAATTAAGGTTTTGTTAAACCTTTACTATTATGTCAAAACAAACTAAGAGGCAGAGAATAGGCTGACCTGGCATGTTTTGTCGGCTCAACCCCTTAGGCCCTAGATATCTACGTAATGCATAATTAACAATGTCAATTTTGTTAGGGAATGGATGATTGCATGGAAATAGGGTTGCTAGGCTTGAAATTTTTTTAGAATTACAAATTTAAGTATGTGTTTTTGAAACAGATCGTGATTATCTTTTCATCAAGTGGTAAAGTAGAGGTTGAAATATCCCAACCAAAATATATGCAATTTTTTTCTGATTTTTGCAACACAGATTTATGCCCTAATTTTCTGATTTCAAAATTCTGCTCAAACCCTAGTTTGCCGATATAAATTTCTGAGTTTAAACATGCATCAGCAGCAGCAATTAATCTTCCTAATGACATCAAAATCATAGTAGATTTGTCTAACCATGAATAGGAATGTAACCATCACAATTAACCATCAAAACATCCACCAAACACATGCCGAATTCTGATAATGAAATGTTCAGTTTGCTGCTACAAATCAGACCTACTTATTGATGCAATATCACAATGAAATGGGCTCTAAACATGCCCAGCAACATACAGAATTTTTCTGATATAAGAAACCCCAAATTATGCAATGAAATGATGTCCTATCCTAACCCTAGCTAGGCGAACTTGCCCAGCTCACACAAATGCAAGTAAAATTCAAATATTTGATGAGAAATGACTCCAAAACCCTACCACAAGGGTGCGCTGGCCTGCTGGTGTGAATGTAGGGTTTGCAACCCTTGAAAACATGCAAAAACCTTCCAAACTTGCCACAATTTGCCCCTCCAAATCTGGTCGCTCCTCTTGCAACTTGGGCGCCTAACCCTAGGGAGCAGCCCTAGGTCAGTTGCACACAAGTTTTTCCTTCCTCAAGTTGCCTACGCTGATGTAGAAATTTGAGCATGAAGATCTAACAAAAAACTTCGTTGAAGCACAAGTGAACCTCCATCATGAAGTCCTCCATTGAAGAGCTAGGTTTTCGTTCAACTCCTCCAATATTCTCAAGGGTTTTCGTCCTTGGAATAGTTGCCAAAAGTGCAGATCAGAATAGAAGAGATAATTTTCATGATGATTAAAGCCTCCAAATGAAACTTGTATATATATGAATCCCCTTAGTACCCCCCAACTTGGCCGACTCAGTTGTGGGCACCAACTTTATATTTTAAATTGCTTTTTATTTTATTTTAATCCTCCAAATCTAGGCGCCAATAAGATATTTGATTATTTATTTATTTTATTTTTCTCTCCTTATTACTCCAAGAGGGCTGCCCACCAAAATAAAAATATATAAAATATTTTGGGCACCATAATACCAAATTAAATATTGTTTTCTTCCTCCTCTTGGGCACCAATATTCAAAAAAATAATAAAATATTATTTTTGCTTAATTTTTCCTTGTTTGCTTTGAGAAGGGACATTACAATCCTCTGTTCCCGAAATTGCTTGTCCTTAAGCAATGACAAGCATACCACCACCTAGATCCCATACCATCACACTACCACATGTATCAAAATTAAGGAGATAGATGTACCTCAAGGAACTATCAACACTCACCAACTCTCCAACTTCGAAGGATTCCTCATGAATGTGCGAGATGCCCCTTATAGGTGAATAGAAGAACATATCAACCCCTCCTATGTTGCTGATATAAATCAGGACAACAACTTCCCAACTGAAAATCGAACCCAAGTGAATGCAAGTATCATCACCAATGTTATATGATGATAGGGTATCATCTATATGCCATTCCCCAATGGTGAAGTGACTATCCCAACCTCTCCAAAACATCCAAACAGCTGCTGTCCTCCAAGTAGCCTGTAGGATATCCATGTGCAATAAAGTAGAACAACCATCTCCTAGCAAAATATGGAGTAGATCCTCATGAGCTAAGGCGGGAACGCCAAGATCTTCATTCTTTCTTCCAATCCCTATGACATAGTCCAGATGGGATGCAAGCATTAGTAAGTCAAAACCAAACGGTATAGCAATACCACCATACCTTGTGTCATAGTTCAACTTCACCTCCAAAGGATGCCCAACAAATGCAAGTATTTCCATGGCCTGCATCACAAATCTTTGAAATAGAGCAGCTACATACTCTACCAAAGAGTCATCAACATGATGAGACTCATCACAAGCAAACTCTTCAAGTGCTCCATGAATGATCAAAGACCAAACCAAATCTACATCACCCATATCTCCATCTACATATGAAGGCATAATACTAGTGGCTGATCCACTCAAACCTGATTGCTCCACTTGCTTGGCCACCATACAAGGCTCATTCCTCATATGCCACATACTTTGAATCTTCTTTGCCTCTCTCATGATATGCCATACTAACTTGGTCCTCTTGTGTCTTGGACACACAAATAAGACCTCATGTTTGTCTCCAAATGAGTGCCAACAATAGAAGAAGACTTCTTATTATCATCCTCATGAGTAGGAGCAACCAACTCAAGATTATGCAAAACCCAAAGACTACTATTCCAGATCAAAAAGTCAAAACAGTTATCATTCCTTTCCATAGTATTTGCATCCATGATGTGTGCCGTAAGTCTCGAAAGTAGGGAAGCCTCATGCTTCACCAAAGAGTCATCCATATGATGGGATTGCATCTCATCACAAGTATACTCCTCAAGTTCTCCATGAATGACCAAAGGCTCAACCAAATCTGAACCACCAATGTCTCCACCTATACATGTATACATCACATCGTTGGCTGGTCCAAAAGGTGTATGCTCAGCTATCCCATCCACATTTATGGTTTGAGCCTTCAATGGGCTCTCCAAAAGAGGTAACTCATGATGTAAACTATGTGTACAAACAAAATTTTCTGAATCATACCTCTTTTCATGCTCACCCAAATCTGAATGTTCTTCTTCCTTGCTGACCTCGAGAGGCTCATCTCCTGCATGCTCAACCTTTACACATTTCTCCCTTGGAAGAAATGGTGATCTAAGATATGATTCCCTTTGTTGCCTTGCATGATCTAGATGATTGCAACATTCCTTGACCTCGTATAGGCGCTGTCTTGTTTGGGCAGCCAACATCTTTTCTCTCCTAGCTCTTTGTAATCACCCTTCACACATATCTTGTGTCTTCTTCACATCTTCCATAGTATGGTATGCAAAATCAGAACCATTGTGTCTTGAATCCACAATACATTCCTTACATTTGACACTCACATCTTGAGTGCCAACATTGAGAGATCCCTCAACACCATTCCCCTCATGTGACATGGCTGCTATCTCATGGTTATGCATAGAAATATAACTGCTGTCATAAAACAGAAATTAGAACTTATATTATACCTTTTTGTAGTGCCTTCAAAGGACTCAAACACGTCTTCATCCTTTGCTAATTTTCCATCATCAAGTGCTGGTCTAAGAGATGTCTTCAATGGAAAATCAAGTGTCTCATGTGCCATAATTTATGTCCCATGTTTGCAAGCTAAATCTGCAGGTGTATAGGTCTCCTTTATCTTCATGACTTCATCATTGCATCCTCTATTTTCTTCCTCCATGTCTCCACCCTTTGTCCTCTTCCAACAAAGTTTATCCTCATGATCTTCTGATTCTTGAAGAGCTCTTTGAGTGCTCCTTAAGGAATCCATTGCATCCCCAAGCTCAAAGGTGAGCTTGTCCCCTTCCTCTTCTTTTCTCTTCAAGGCACCCGAGTATATCTCACTAAGTGTGAGGAGATGATCCCTGTCGGCAAGTAAGTGTAGGTATGACTTCACTACCACCAAAGCCTCTTTGAGTTTGTGCAAGTCATCAAGAGATATACCTCCTTCAAGTCCTTCATGCTCAGTTAGTGCCTTCCAACACATATCTGCCATCATCTTATGAACATGATCAAAATGAGTTAGGGCTGCCACAATATTACATTCGTTTACCTCCAATTGTCCTTCCAAGTGATGTGACTTATGAGACCCATCATCTCCATGCAAAATTTCTATTTGGTCTTCATAAATGTGCACTTCCAAATCAGCTTCCTTTATGGCCTCTTCTTCATTACATCCATGGGTGGAAATTAGGTCATCATCATGCTCCATCAAAGGATCTCCATCAAAATAATGAATAGAGTCTTCTACATTATGATCTTCCTCATTGGCTGATCTAGAAAGAGTATGCACAGCTATAACCTCCTTAACCACTAGATGATCCTCCATATCTTGCAGTGTTAAATCGATTTTATCCAATTCACTTTGTTCACTACATGCCGAAATTTTTGAATTACTCACATATGTATGGGCAACATCCACATTAAGGACACCCAACCACAATTTGATTCCTTGCCAAAATGATGTAAAGGTGATGAAACAATGCTAGGCTCAATTAATGAAAGATCACAAGAGTCCATACTTTCATGTAGTTGAACTAACATGGCTGGTTTGACAATCTCCAAGGGTGTATCTCCTTCAATCTTCATGTGCTCTTCATTTGTGGCTTCAATAGGCAAATTTCCTTTGTCCTTGTCCTCATAGGGTTGAAGTGAGCCTTTGAACATGTCTTCTTTAGGGCTGCATGCTGACTGATTTTTGTCGTCCTCATAATTGCTTGTAGGCTGCAAGTCACAAGCAAGCATTTCTTCATCTTCTTCTAATCCACCGAAAAATTGATTGAATGTGAGAACATTTTGAATTTCCTTAGGAAGAGAGTGATATTCATTAAATCTAGTACAAATATATCCACGAAACATAGTTGCATCCATAGTTCCAAATGTAGAAGACACATCAATCAACTACTGAAATTTGATATGCAGTTGCTAACACCATAGGCTGCAGGATCAAGGCTCTGATACCATTGAAATATCCCAACCAAAATATATGTAAGTTTTTTAGATTTTTGCAACATAGATTTATGCCCTAATTTTCTGATTTCAAAATTCTGCTCAAACCCTAGTTTTCTGATATAAATTTTTGAGTTTAAACATGCATTAGCAGCAGCATTTAATCTTCCCAATGACATCAAAAATCATAGCAGATTTGTCTAACCATGAATAGGAATGTAACCATCACCAAAGTTTGAAAACTCAGACTCGGTGCGGACTTGGCAGCCCAAAATAGGACTCAGACTCGGGACTCGGCAAAAAACTCAGCAAAAAACTTGGCAGAAAAAAAAGAAAAAAAAACATGTTTTAAAGCTGAGAAAGCAACCTCCAGCTGTGGCAAGAGTCTAGGCACAAGACTTGGGAGTCCGAGCCCAAGACTCGGGAGTCCGAGCCTAGGATTCGGGAGTCCAAGCCAAAGACTCGGCTCACGAGTCCGCACCGAGTCGACTCGGTCAGCTTGCAGACTCCCAAGTCCGTCGAGTCCGCAGTGAGTCCAATAGAGTCTTCCAACTATGACCATCACAATGAACCATCAAAACATCCACCAAACACATGCCGAGTTATGATAATCAAATGTTCAATTTGTTGCTAGAAATCAGACCTATTTATTGATACAATATCACAATGAAATGGGTTCCAAACATTGCCCAACAACACACAAAAGTTTGCTGATATGAAGAAACCCCAAATTATGCAATGAAATGATGTCCTATCCTAACCCTAGCTACACAAACTTGCGCAGCTCACACAAATGCAAGTAAAATTCAAATATTTGATGATAAATGACTCCAAAACCCTACCACAAGGGTGCGCTGGCCTGCTGGTGTGAATGTAGGGTTTGCATCCTTTGAAAACATGCAAAAACCTTCCAAACTTGCCACAATTTGCCCCTCCAAATGTAGTTGCTCCTCTTGCAACTTGGGCGCCTAACCTTAGGGAGAAGCCTTAGGTCAATTGCACACAAATTTCACCTTCCTCAAGTCACCTAGGTTGATGTAGAAATCTATGCATGAAGATCTAACAAAAAACTTCGTTGAAGCACAAGTGAAGCTCCATCATGAAGTCATCCGTTGAAGAGCTAGGTTTTCGTCCAACTCCTCCAATATTCTCAAGGGTTTTCGTCTTTGGAATAGTCGCCAAAAGTGCAGATCAGAATAGCAAAGATAATTTTCATGATCATGAAAGCCTCCAAATGAATCCTGTATATATATATGAATCCCCTTATTACCCCCCAACTTGGCCGACTCAGCTATGGGCTCCAACTTTATATTTTAAATTGCTTTTTATTTTATTTTAATCCTCCAAATCTAGGTGCCAATATGATTTGATTTGATTTATTTATTTTATTTTAATCCTCCAACATGTCCGGTGTCTCCACGTTCGGCTAGCCCCTTGACGTGAGACATCTAAAAAACTCGCCTTCGCACCCATGTTGCATAAAGGCTAGAATGTGCTCAACCTCCTGTGCTACGAAGGGGTCCAACCTGGTAATGAGCTATTGGCCAACTTCCCTAACTTCTTGCATGTATTGGCCTATCCCGCTCAGCTCCGTGAGGTACCTATGGAGGGTGCTGAGAGGGTCATGAAGGTTCGGCGATGTCATCTGTACAGGTCCTGCTGACTCATCCTCATTGAATGCTGCCTCTCTAGGTTGTGCCTGTCTTCGTCGCCTCGGCGGCCATGATGGTGAGGGCATCACATAGTATGGTCGTAGGGGTCCTTGAGAGGGTGGTTGTGTGATGCGGTCAAATGGTGCTCGACCTTCTGCAGTTGGTTGTGTACCAAGCAGTAGATCGTCTGGCTATATGCTCGACAGCTGACCACTTGGCTGTGTACTCGACGGTTGGATGGTTGGTGGCAGCTGTATACTTGGCTATGGTTGCTGGATGCTCTCGTGAGTGCTCTGTTGTGGGGTCTCTTGAGCGAAGATGTGCAACGGCTCCTTGGCAGTCCCTAGCGATGGCAAAGGGGTTTGTGCTGGTACACCCATCCTACCTAGCTAAGCGTCTAGGGCTTTGTCGTCTTTCTCTCCTTCAACAATGGGCTCTGTCGGTACTGTTGGCTTGGTTGTTGTCGGGGCACCTTGTGATGCCGATGGTGTGACTAGAGGGATTGCCTGCTGAGGCTCATTCTGTGGGTCGGCCATGAGCGCCTCCTCCACCTCCTGTAAACCAACCTCTCCTACCATCGAAACCTCCTCTGTGCTCATCCCATCATCTTCGCCTTTGTCAGATGACAACTCAATTGCCTCCTCCCCGGTGTTGGGTGTGTCACCATCCCCACTCTGCTCATCACCACTCGGCCTCGACGGTGAACTGTCTACCTGTCTTCTCCTCTTGGTCGGTTGCACCAACTGTGGTATGTCGTCGCTTATACTCTGCACGCCAAAGTTGGCCCAATGAAATATAGTCGGCCACTCATCGTCAATCTGCCTAACCGGTTGCAACCTGTCCCAGTTATTTGGTGGCACCTGGGTATAGATGGCGTCGAGCAACAACCCTATGGCATGCTGAGTCATAAAATGCCTTGTGCTTGAGGCACATAAATTCCTTGATACGCTCTGACAATCCCATCGCCCAATTATATACCTCTCTTGTGTGCAACTTGATCATAAGGCCTATCATCCAAACTGCTATGTCAGATGCTTGACTCGCTTCAGTGAGCCTACTTTTAATAAGATCCAATAGGCATTTCCACTCGGCATTGCCAAGGAAACTCTTCTGTAGCCCTCAGTTCCCTGCACTGTATATGCTATCCTGCTCCTGTTGTGTCAGGTTGGACTGGCATACTCTGACCACCAATTTCTCTTTTGTTTCCTTAGAAATTTTTCCGGAGGGCTTGGTAGCCGAGAACCCTCGGTTGGGAGTGCTGAATACCCGTGTAAACTTGGGAGCCTCGTACAGTATGCTCACTTGGAAGCCTCTGTAGTTTATCATCGACCTGTGAGTGTGCCAGTCGTAGTGAATGAGCATTTGCCTTAAGGCTCAAATTCTCGAGCATTAAAAAATGGTATCTGCACCACCTTATCAACTTGTGACATTTTCAGTGCCTGCTTCATGATGTGGTTTTCTGGCATTGAAAGCCACCATGCATGGCATTCCGTGCCGCTCAAGCTCTCCTAGGTGATATTGTCGAGAGTAATTGTGTCATCACTTGCCTTCACCATGGCTGTGCTTCCTGTAACTTTTGGCCGGATAATTTGCAATTTCTTGCCTTTACTGCTACTGGCTGCCATCTTCTTCTCTTGGCGATACTGGTTCTCCTAGTAACACCAATGTTCTTCTGGCTCACAACACTTTCCCTCTAGAATTGAAATGCTTGTGCTAAATACTGCCTGCAGGTGGTTGCCGTAACGGTTTCCTCTTGCTCTCCTTGGCAATGCATCCCCCTTCCTAGTTGTTGCATTTTGATTCTTTTTGCTTGTGTGCTTTGTTTCCACTACTCTCCTTTTGGTTCGTATGGTTTTGCCTTGCTCTGTTTTTGGCAATTTAATTTTTGCTTCTCTAGGCAGAATGCTCATGCCAAGACCTTTATTGTTGGATCCAATGTTCCATATGGCTTTCCCCTTACTTGTGCGATCTTTAATTTTATGGTTCGTACAACTTGCAAGTTGCTTACTCGTACGACTTTCCTCTTATTATTTCATACAACCTTTTTAATCTCTTCACATGGATGCTTGGCAACTTGTATGACCCATTTAATTTTCCTGTACGGACTCTTGGCAAATTTGGTGGTCAGACACTGGAGGTTGATAAATTGTACAGGTTTTTTACCTGTGCCTCTTAACCCGTACGGACTCCCTTCACTTTGTACTGGCAACTCTTCTCATTTTTGGCTCTTTCTCTCATACGGCTTGGGTTCTGATGGTATTCGCTTTAAGTCATACAACTTTGCTATGATGGGGTTGTATGACCGCCTTGTCTCCCAAAAATCATACGGACTTGCTCCTTTGAACTCGTACGACCTTTCTTTCCTTTGAAATTTTCACAATTTTGAAACCTTTTCTCCTCACCTTTATATATTTACTCATACATCATATGGTATACTTGGCGGATTTGTGTTTGTCGTGCAGGGTCTCCTTTCCTATTTTGTTTTCCTTCGTTGAGTCTTTTGCCTTTTTCGCCTTTTGTATTGCTTGTTTAATATTTCTCAACTTCAGCGTTTTTAATTTTAGTCCTTTTGCTTTCTTTATTTTTCCATACTTCTTATTTTTTGTTTTCCGTCTCTTTTTTCTCTCTTCGTCTTTTTTTTCTCTCTCCCCGTCTCTTTTTTCTTTCTCTTCGTCTCTTTTTTCTCTCTGTCTCTTTTTTTCATACTCCTCTATTTTTTCTCTCCCAATTCTTTTAATTTTTCTATTTTTCAACTCCTTACTATTTTTCCCATTTTTTAACTTCTCCATTTTAATTTTTTCATCTTTTAACTCTTCCCTCAATTTTTGAATTTTTCCATTATCTCTCTCCTCGTCATTTTTTCTTTTCACACCTCTAATTTCCTCGCCTTTTCAAACTTTCAACTCCGAGGCGTAATGCCATTTACATGTATATGGAGGTCTGTTATAACATTCTTTATCGCAACAAGTACCCATGAATTTTAAATCAAACCACTTGTCCACAAGAGGTGTGGGACCTATACCTTTGAAACTTCCGACGACGTATTGTTTGTCGTACTATTGGTACCATGTCATGTTCTCGCCCTTCACCGTTGGTGGCCTGGGTGGGTTTGGCACAACCCTCCATTGTTCGTCCATCGTCACTATCTTTGCTACCTTCAGCGTCTTCTGTTTGTTTGTTCTCTTGTGCTTGAGTAGGTCTTCGATATCCATCGACATGTGAGACGAAGGTATCTTCCATTATTATAATTGTTTTTAGGCATGGTCCCACCTTTTCTACATACACGTTCCACTCCTCGTCATCCAACCACTCTTCTTCGTCGCTTCCGCCTTGTTCTCGTTATCTTCGTTCTTTTGTGGCTTGCCCTTCCTTTTCTTTTTGGGATTCCTCGTCAAGTTCCTTGGCTAAGTACCCCCTCCTCATACCTTCATATGGGGCTTGGTAATTGCAGTGTACCCCTATCCGTCGCCAAAGGGCGGGTGTTCTGAACAGTGCATTTGTTAGATGCTTGTTCAACTGAGGTATTGCAATACCTTCAACTCTTTTGTTTGTGAGCCTTTTCTTAATGAACTTGTCCTTGCCTAATGTGGCCTAGTCTTCTCTGTGACATATTCGTTGCTTCCTAAGCCCTAGTCTTGTTCTCCAATGGCTTCTTCCCTCTGCACAGGCCAGTCTTCCTTGGTTGCATATCCAAGCATGTTGATGGCAACTGTGTCTCTCCTCTCCTTCCTCTCCTTCCTCTCCTAGTATAGGTTTAACTTTGACTCGTTAATGGCTTCTGGTAGTAGTGACCCATCCAAATTCTCCAATCTTATGGCTCCATTCTCGCATACTTCGTGGATTTTAAATGGCCCGAGCCATCAAAATTTCTCTGGTTTGATTTCATTACGGTTGTTATACTTCAAAACTAACTCTCTTGGCCTAAAACTCATTCGTCAGAGATGTTTGTCATGCCAAAATTTCCTTCTCCTCTACATTGCTTCTATCGCCCACTATGCCATTACTCTTCGCTCGTCAAGTTTATTGAGTTGGTACAACTGCTCCTTGAGACTCTATGTCGCCCAATCTGTTCTCAACTTCTATCCTCAAGCTTGACACCATGTACTCCATCGGCACTACCACCTCTTGACCATACATCAACTGAAATGGCGTGTGCCCGGTTGTCACCTTGTATGTCGTACGGTATGCCCATAGTACGGCGGGTAATCTCTCTACCTAGTCAGCTTCTTCCACACCGCACGACTGGCCACTGGTAATCTAGATTGGAATTCCATACCGTGTTACTATCTGTTCGTAGATGAACCTTGCTGTACTCTATGTTGTGTTGTCAGGCAATGCTCAAGCTTCTGGCCACTTCGTCAGGTACTCTGTGGAAACAACTATGTATTGGCACTGATGCAATTGACTTACTTTTAGTGGTCCAATGAAGTCAAGTCCCCAACGTTCGAACAACTCCTGGGGTTTGGACGAGAACAATGGCATGAAGTCTCACTTCAAAGGTTTCCCCACTCTCTGGCAAGTGTCGATCCGGACATCGACTCTCGTTGTCTATATGCATCGTTGGCCACCATAGGCTCGCCAAAAGAACTTTCCTTGCCATGGCATTTGGACCTATGTGACCTCCGGCTAAACCCTCATGCCCCTCCTTGAGTACGCTTGGTATCTCTTCCTCCACGCATCTCTTGAGAACATGGTTTGACCCCATCTTGTACAACAACCTGTTGATCAACTGGAAGGCTTTTCATTTTAGTACGAGTTTCCTCCATTTGGCTGATGGCATCTACTTCGGGAATGTCGATGTCGACAGGAACTACCCAATCTTCTCGTACCACGGAGGGAGTGCTACAATTTGGAACAAGTGCGCTTCCGGGAAATCTTCGTTCACCTCGCCTTCAGCAGGTTCGCCCAATTGGATCCTTGACAATTGGTCAGCGATCACATGGCTTTTCCTTGGACGTACGACAATCGTGAATGTGAACTCTTGCACGAGCAACAACCATCTGCTCACTCTCCCTTGTATTATTGGCTTGTTCACCAGGTACATCAAAACTTGGTGGTGCACATAGAACGTTAATGAGGTCACTAGCAGGTAGTGCCTGAGTTTTTGTATTAAGTACACCATCCCGAGTGCTTCTCGTTTAGTCATACTATAGTTTTTTTCCGCTTTTGAAAGCAACCGACTCTTGGAAAACGTTGGGTGGTCCAACCGGTGAACTCTTACTTGCGCTAGTGTTGCTCCGATGGCAAAGTTGGAGGCATCCACGTGTACATGGAACTCCTTGTTCTAGTCGGGGTACGCTAATATCAGTGAACTAATCAATTGATCCTTCAATTCATTGAATGCCTTTTCTTGCTCCTCCGCCCATATGAATGGTTGCCCCTTCCTCGTCAGTAGGTCGAGAGGATAGGAGACCTGGGCGAAGTTCTTGATGAACCTCCGATAGTACCCTACGTGTTTGAGGAAGGACTTCATGCTAGTGACATTTTGCGGGGCCTCCATTTGTATGATGACTCTTATTTTGTTTGGATCTGTCTTTAGTTTGGGTTTGCACACAATCTGTCCCAATAGTTTCCCTTGCGACACCATGAATCTGCACTTTTTGGGATTTAGTGCTAGTCGGGCTGCTCTACACCTCTCCATGCATTCTTCGAGAGCTTTCAAGTTCTTCTCCTTGTCACTGTAGATTGACTAGTCGTCGAGAAATGCTTTAAAGTTTTTGACTGACATTTTGTCAAAGATGTGCAGTATAATTCTTTGGAATGTGGTTGGCGTGTTACACAACCCGAATGGCATTCAGTTGTACGCGTACACTCTGTCCTTGACCACGAACATTGTCTTTAGCTTGTCTGCCTCGGCATACTTATTTGATTGTACTCGGAGAACCCGTCCATGAACAAGTACATCTTGTGTCCAGCAACCTCTTCCAGAATTGTGTCAGTGAAGGGGATTGGAAATGGGTCTTTGATTGTCATTGCGTTCAGGCACTGAAAGTCCATGCATATCCGGATCTGCTTGGATTCCTTCTTCAAGGAGATGACGATCGGTGAAACCCAATCGTTGACTTCCACCTTGAATATAATGCCCGCTTCTAGCATCTTCTTGATCTCATCTTGTACTTTGGCAGCGTACTTCCTTACAGGTTGGGCTCTCGGTACGAGAGGGATCCTATGTACGCACAACTCTGGCAATATGCCCTTTAGGTCCTTGTACGTCCAAGCAAAGGCATCTTTATACTCCATGAAAATTTTGAATGTCGCCACCTTTAGTACGGGGTCCCAGTCATCACCGACGAGGATCACCTTAGGCTTGTCTTCTTCACCGAGGTTTAGTTTCTTTAGTGTTGGCTCCTTGTACTTGATCAATTTATCCCTTTCGAACTTGTGGGTTGGCGTCTCATCCAGTTCTACCACACCTTCTTTGTATTCTCTGTACTCTTGTGGGAATGTCTAGCTGGATGTACCGTTGTCTTCTTCCTCCTCTCCCTCTCTGATTTGTAACATGTTGCATTCTAGGTGGAACACTTTGTAATCCTCCATTTGCCAATGAAACAACCCATTCAGTAGCTAGTCTCGTCCTCCGAGCAACTCTCGAGGTCGAGTACGCCATCGGCGTTTGGTTCCATCGTTTTCCTTTCTTCGTTGACATCCCACTCCCCTTCGTCCAATTCTGATCCGGAGGAATCCAATTCTTCGCTCACAGCTTGGTTCTTCAAGTCAATGATGTACTTTCTCTCGTTGCTCTCGATCGAGAGTGTGTTTCTCTTCCAGTTATGCTTTGCCTTGGTGGCAATCAACCATCCTTGCCTCAGTATTGCGTCGTACGCCTTCTTTTGCAGTGGGATGACGACAAAGTTCAACAAGAACTCTTGCTTGCCGATTAGGACTTTCTGTGTCATCAGGGTACCAAGAGGTTCGATGCCATGTTGGTCTGGACCTACCAAGTGGAATGTTGGGGGCTAGAGGGTTGGCTTCCCCAGACACTTCCATGTTTCTTCTGGTAGTACGTTCACTCCCAAGCCTTCGTCGACGGTGTTGGAGAGTTTACTCCCTAGGATTTCCATCTATACGACAACCGGTTTCCTCCTGACATTCACTGCGAGTAGCATTGGGTCTGTGGTCTCTCCTGCCGGATGTGTCGTACTCTCAGTTGGACCCTTCTGAAGGTTGCCTTCGACGACGTTTGTGAGTGCTACTCTCAATCGGGGCATCGTTTGCAAAAGGTCTGTTACCTTAATTGGTACAGTTGTGTGAAGCACCTGTCATACGAAGTTTTTCTCGGACTCCAACTGCAATGACGTACTAGCTGCCTTGGAGGTTCTTTGTTCTTTGGCCATTGCCTCTTCCACTTCCACCCTGGCCTCTTGGAGTCTTTCTTTCTTCGTACAAGGGTTTGGATAATTGGCTATCTTTGTTTGTGCCCTTGTGATTGCTAGGACCTCCTCGTCAGCTACCTCCAGCATGTTTATGCCTTTTTGCTTCAAGCAATTGGTGTCTTCGCAATTGTTAGGATCACACCATTTGCACAACCTTCCACCCACACCTTGACTGTTTTGGCATTCCTTGGCAAAGTGACCCCATTCGTTGCACTTTTTGCACTATATCATGGGTCTACCTTTGTTGTTGTGCTAAATCTTGCTTCTTGGCATATTGTTATTGCTTCTCCTATTGTTGTGGTAGCCACTAGGGGATGCATTGTTGTTTTGAGGCTTTGGTGGTGTGGTCGGAGGGGTTAACTGTTCCCCTTGTGCAAAAAACACTTGCGAACTCCTTGTTTTTAGGTTGTACAAGCACTCCTTGATGGAGTGCCCCATAACTTGGCAGATGTCACAAAACATTTTCTTCGGGCAATTCGCCTTTGTTTGACCTTCTATTTTGCATTTGGTACACCATAATTCCTTCGCCTCCTTTGACCCTTGTTGACTTTCAGTTCCTTCATCATCCTCATCATGTCTCGATAGAGAGCTTGTACGGTTTTTGACTCGTCTTCGCTACTCTCCTCTGTACTTTCATTGTCATCAGTTTTCTTTTTCCCTTGCGAGGATGTCTTGTTTTCACTCTCAATATCCATTGCACGATTATATGCTTCAGCATATGAGGATGGAGGTACCACCTTCATTTTCTTCCGGAGGGAGGGAAGTAGTCCTTCAATGAACCACCTCTTCTTCAGATCGTTTGTTGATTGTCTCTCCAATTTTCCCAGCAACTCCTTGAGTCTACGATTGTAGGCTCGTACATTCTCATGCTTGCCTCACTTTGTGTTGTAGATTTCCGCTACAATTTTGTTGTCATCTCTGAGGAGTTTAAATTATTGCTCGAATGCCCTCTTCAGTGTTCAGCATGATGTTCGGTGGACCGCATCCAGTTTGCTATACCAATCAATGGCTAAACCCCTCAGCATCGTTGGGAATGCTCTTAGGCAATAGTCCACATCATCCTGCCCGTTGGCTATCTAAATAGTCTCGCACATCTTGCAGTGCCATACTAGATCCTCTAACCCATTCCTCGTGTACTTTGGCAGCTTTTGCCTCTCAATTGGCAGAGTCACCATACTTCTTCCTCGATGCCATCCTTGTGTGTAGGACCTGATTGGGCTGGTTCTCCCGCGTCGTTCCGGTGCCTCTCTTGCACTCTTGGCCACGTACAGGTCTTCTCCACGTCCGCTCTTAGCATCCTCTACACCTCGAGTCTCTTGGGGTTCGTTTCGGTACTCCCTCTACCCTAGGGTCTTTGGCTTGGATCCTCTAATTCTCAACCCTTCATTGTCGTCTGATATGGACAACTCTCGAATGCGTCGAATATTGCTCTCAAGCTCTTCAGTTAGTTCATTTTCATTCTCATTAATTCTATATCTTTCTCTGCTTGCTACAAATGGTGTCTTGAAGGGTTCTTCATCCCCTTCCTCAGCAAGGTTTTGGTGTGCTCTTGCAATAGATTGGTTTATTTGATTAATCTCTTCATTGGTTTCTTCAGCAATTTCTTTTAATCTTTTCCGTCGGTTTTCTTTCTCTTGTAATTTGAGTGATTGTCATACCTTTTCTTCTAGTGTTTCTTACCCGGTTGGTACTCGGCTCTTGTCCTTATTGGGCTGTACAGGCATTAATTGTTGGTTGTAGATCATTGATTGTCGGGAGTACGTCATCGGCTAGTATCACGTTCCTCTTCCTCCCGCTTTCTCCTTTCGTCGTACCATTGTAGTATTTGTTATCTTTGGTGTTCTTGGTCACTCTTCGCCCGAAGATCTTGCAAGATGATGAAATGGCGTGCTGGCAACCTTGGTAGTCGGTTGAGGAGATGGTCAACCTTTGGGTTGAAGTGTAATTTGTCCCAGATGACTGATTGGGGGATCTCTTGGCTGAGAGCCTCCCTCCGTATGTGCTCCCTCAACGAAATGTCCCATAGGTTGACAAGGTCTCATGTCAAGTCATCTTCTCTTTCCTCATTTGTTTGTATGGGTTCTTCCGTCGGTCGACCCATCATGATGCCATCCTACCGTCGAGTGATTGTCCCAAGTTCACTTAGGTAACGACACCAAATGTTTACTCACAGGAATGAATTCCAATGTACTACAAGAGAACGGAATTAACTCACATAACATAATAAATGTACGAGAACACAATGCACAGATAGATCATATTGTCTTTATTGATGTAACATATGCAAGTACAACCATCCATACTATAATAGTGTAGTACAAGTACATAACAGAATAGTCTCCAAAATTATAACATTAATAATCATAGCAACAGTGTCTCCTAACTACATGATTCAAATACATATAGCATGCAGATGGTGGTTGAAGGACTGACCGTCACGTCCCTTCATTACAACTAATTATTTCATCAGAAACTTAATTCCTGAGACAACTAACTAACATGACAAGTACATAGAAAATATTAACATTAACTAAAGTCTTATTTATTTATGACTCACGGCTGACCGAGTACACTCTCGATCGACTACAAACTAAAACCAAGATGAGAGACATGGATAGATCAATGGGGCTTTTGAGTCTTTAGGCTGCACTTGTTCATGAGGCAACAAGAATGTAATAATAGGAGGTGCTGTTGGAAAGCATTTGTCTATATGCCCGGGTGGTTCAGGCCTCAGTGTCAGTAGTATGATAGGAGCTCTAAGCTCACCTTCAATTTTGTTAAGAAAATCAAAATGGATATCAACTAAAGGGGTAGGGAGAGTGCCTTATTCTCATAACTCCTTGGTAACAACCAACCAGATCCTAGTGCACATGGATGTGCGGGGACACAACGACGAACTAACTAATGTTTTAATGTTTTCTTCGTTTTTATGTTTAGGATGTCTACTAACTAATAAAGGCAATAAAGTAAAACTTGTCTATATGAGTGCAACTAAGATGTATGCAATTTCTAATGCAAGTTTCTATATGTGCTTTCATTAATGCAATTAATTTCTAATGCAAGAAAGAAAGCAAACCAAGTTTTGATTATTATAATTATATGACAATAGTGCATTCCCCATGTTCAATTCAGACTATATGTGAACATACAAGAAAAATCAGACCTCCAATGGTCCAGTAATAATAGCAATGTATTAATACCTCAAAGGAAACTAACAATGAAACTTATATGTTGCTGTCCAAAAGAATGAATGTAAAAACCAGCAGGCAAAGAGTTTTTTTTTATGCTCAAATAAGTGTGTCTTTGTTTATTCAATATAAAGCAATATTCAAGCAATGTTGAAGAATACTTAGTGACTGTTGAAGAGTATAAACGAGCATGGAAAGTGTTGATAAATAACAAGGACAGTGAGTGATATGCTTTAGAAGGCTGCTAGGAAGATAAATAAATCTATGCCGAATGTGAAATGTTAATTGGTTGTTGTATAAAACAAAGGAGAGGAATACTCTAATAATAAATTACAAGACATTGTTTTTGAAAAGAAACAATCGATAAAAAAAGAAATAAAGGAAGTTGCTAAAACTAATTGAAAGCAATCTAAGCTAACTGAAAGTAAACTAAACTACTAAGATGACCATTAAATATTACAATATTACTTTAATACCCTCCCTTCATGGTCATTCTACTAACTACACCAAGTTTACCCCTAAATTTTACAAATTTGTCTAGACTTAGGGACTTGGTAAGAATGTTTGCAGTCCGATCCTTAGTTGGAACATTCTGCAACATCAATGATCCATCTTCAACAAGTCGTATGAAGTGACAATGAAGTTCAACATGTTTGGTTTGCTCGTGGAAGATTGGATTTTCGGCAAGCTTTAGCACCGCTTGGCTGTCACAAAACAAGGGTGAAGGCCCTGCTTGAGACATTTTCATGTCAGAAAGCATCCCCCGAAGCCATACTGCCTCACAGGCTGCCTTAACTATTCCCTGATATTCTGCTTCTGTTGAGGAAAGAGCTATTGCCTGCTGCTTCTTACTGGTCCATGTGACTGCACCCGTAGCAAGACTAAAAACATATCTAGTAGACTTCTTGTCATCAACAAAACCTGCCAATTTGAATCTATAAAACTAACTAGCCTTGGATCTTTGCTTTTTCTATACAAAATGCCAAAGTTAACGACCCTTTCACATATCTCAGTACTCGCTTTGCTGCAACCTAGTGTTCAGCCTTAGGGGCAGTCATGAAACAAGAGATGTAGCTCACAACATAGCTGAGATCAAGTCTAGTGGCTGTAAGATAGATGAGGCTGCCAACTAGTTGCCTGAACGCTGACTCATTAACAACTGGTGAATTTGATTTGGCTGAAAGTTTTAGCCCTTTCTCTGAGGGTGTAGATGAGATCTTACAATCTGTCATCTTGAACTTCTCCAGCAAACTCCTGGCATATTTAGACTGAGAAATGAAAATATTGCCACCCGTCTACCAGACTTCTACACCAAGACAATAGTGTAGAAGACCCAAATCTGTCATATCAAATGCCTGACACAAATTCAACTTGTTTGCTCAAGTAAATGTAACCCATTGCTAGTAATGGTGATATAATCCACATAGATGACAAGAAGAATGATATCACTACCAATGCTCTAGACATATAAATTTGCATCTAAGGGACTCCTCTGGAAACCCTGTGGGCCTGTGCAACCAAATACTTGTCAATCTTTAGGTACCATGCCCTAGGAGCTTGCTTTAGACCATAAAGAGCCTTTAGCAGTCTGCATACCTTGTGCTCTTTGCTTGCAACCTTGAAACCAAGAGGTTGCATCATGTAGAAGACCTCTTCCTCTAAATCACCATTGAGGAAGGCTCTTCATGTCTATTTGATGGACCTTCCAACCAAACTGTGTTGTAATGGCTAGGACAAGTTGGATGATACTCATCTTTGCTGTGGGTGCAAAGGTCTCATCTTTGTATTTATCAAGTGTTCTATCAGCTTCGTATTTCACTTTGTAGACCCATTTGCAACCAATGGGGTTTTTCCTTGGTGGAAGATCTGACAGAACCCAAGTATTGTTCTTCAAAAGACTATGATGTTCAGGTTCCATAGCCTTTTCCCATTTAGGTTTATCTTTCGCCTCTAAATAGTCCTTGGGCTCATAAACACTCTGATTGATGGCCATAAGAGCATTTATTTTGCTTGCTCTTGCCTCTAGATGATCTACCTTCAACAAGTTCATCATCACAAACATCACCAATGAGTTTCTCTCGCCACTTAGACCGGAGAGTAGATGCATCTTCTTCCAAATTAGGATGATCATCATCATGACTTGGGTTGCTTGGAATGAGATCATGTGGATGCTGGTCCAAGTTGTCTTGAGGGAAATCTATTGGTATAGGGTCATGCCTTGGAGATTCCACAAGTTCAGAATCATCAGAATCCCTCCCTTCAGGTGGAGCTAATGGAAGCCTAACACTCAAATCCTTAGTCTTTAGAGGCTGATCCTCATGACTCTTGATGGGAGAAGAGAACTAAAAGGGCCCACCTTCTTCATCGAAAACAACATCTCGGCTGAATGTTTGATGATTAGTGTCCACATCAATCAAGTGATAGGCCTTATGATTGTCATTGTATCTTGTAAGCATCAACTTCTGGCTTTTGGAATCTAGCTTGGTCCTTTTTGCATGTGACATCCAAACATACATAGTAGAACCAAAAATCCTAAGATGGTTGATTCTTGGTTTCCTCCTAGACCATGCTTCCTCTGGGGTCATCTTCTTAATGGCCTATGTGGGAGACCTATTAAGAAGGTATACAACAATATACACTGCTTCAACCCAAAATTTCTTTGGAACATTTCTGTTCTCTAGCATACAACGTGCCATCTCCGTAATAGTACGATTTCTCCGCTCAACAACTCCATTTTGTTGAGTGTAGGTTGTGGTCAGTTGAAGCTTGATACTATGTTTAGCACAAAAGTCGGTGAATTGGTTTGAACAGAACTCACCCCCATTATCTGACTTAAGAGTGATGATTTGACATTTTGACTCTTTTTCAACTAATGCCTTAAACTTCTGGAATTCATTAAACACTTTTGATTTTACTTTGAGGAAAAACACCCACATTTTCCTATTGAAATCATCAACAAACAAGAGAAAATACCTGGGACCAGTGACTGATGCAGTATTCATTGGTCCACAAACATTTGCATGAAGCAGCTGAAGAACCTTGAATGCTCTCCAAGATCGTCCATTTGTAAAAGGAGCGCGATGTTGCTTCCCTGCCTGGCAAGCTCTGCATACACCATCTGTCTGTTGCTGAATCTTAGGTAAGCCTTCTACCAAATTCTCTCGAGCAAGCTGAGAAAGGTAGGCTTTGTTGAGATGCCCATACCGCTGATGCCAAAGAGTACTGATGGATGAACTCTTTGCAGCCATTGCACGCTCTTGAGACTCTCCATTATCAACCAATCGATACAAGCCATGATCCTCGAGCCCAACTGCAATTGTTTTCTTGGACTCCTTATCAACAATGCGACACTTATGTGAACTAAAGATGATGTCTAACTTCAGGCAGTGTCGCATAATTTGACTCACTGAGAGCAGATTGAGCTCCATGCCTGGAACATAGTATACATTGAGAAATATGAGATTTATCCCACTAGATGTAATTTAAACGCTGCCTTTGCCGAAAATTGTATACTCTTCACCACCTCCAAAGACGATTGAATCAGAGCAAGCCTTGTACTCCGTGAATCAATCTCTCCTATGTGTGAAATGTCGA
Organism: Sequoiadendron giganteum; assembly: GCA_007115665.2. Lineage (NCBI taxonomy): Eukaryota > Viridiplantae > Streptophyta > Pinopsida > Cupressales > Cupressaceae > Sequoiadendron > Sequoiadendron giganteum. The sequence goes on from CM021100.1 coordinate 500,274,453, forward strand.
GAGGCTCAAAATCAATATACCACGTAGATGATCTGACAGGATCTGTTGGTCTTTTGGCCATAAATGGAGAGAAGGCAGACTCTTGCTCAGAATGCTTTGCAACGTGGGCCTTCTGCTGAGACCCTCCCTGGTTGGATTTTTTATCAGCCAATCGCTTCTTGCAATGTTTCTTCATATGACCAATCTTACCACAGTAATGGCATGTGATATTCTTCTTGGAGCTATCCTTAGATTTGCCTTCTCCTTTTTGCTGAAAAGACTTGCCTTTGCCCTTGTCTTTGGCAGTAAACGCCTGTTCCACACTGGGTGTGTCACTACTGCTCCCAAATTGTTTCTTCCACCTATCTTGCTGCAAGAGCTTGTTGTACAGATCATCAAACTTCAGGTCAACATTGGTGGAGGTAATGTTGAGAGTTTTGATGAAGTGCTTGTAGGATCGTGGTAAGCTTTTTAGCGTGATAACCACCATATCCTCTTCGATCTTGCGACCAATGGCTTCCGGTTAATCGTGAATGTCTTTGATCTTCATGAGGTGATCCTATAAAGACATCTTGTCATCCATCATAATGGAGAACGTATTTTTAAGGAAGAAAGCCTTGCCCTTGTCTGAGGTCTCGTGTAGATCCTTCAAGTCTTTCCAGATCTCTATTGTAATTTTGCCAGACAGTATTTTTGGAAGCAACTCATCGGTGACTGATAACTTGAGAAGCCTAACTGCCTCTCGATTACTTCCATTGTACTTGTCGTGGTCCTTTTTCGCAACCATGGGACGTACTTTTGTACCCAGAACAATCAAATCTAGACACTGGTACTCGAAAATGGTGCGCATCCTTTGCTTCTAGGTGTTATAATTTTTTACCGTTGAATCTTTGGCTACTTTCCAACATGATTTTGGTCAAAGACGCCATCCCTCCCATTTTCCAAAGGCACAAAAAATGAGGTAATCAACTGTCACGAATCCCATGAGTTTTAAAAAATCGTCAAAAAATGAGAGGCTCAAAAACCCACAATTTTGTCCAAAAATTGAGAATTTTTTTTTGCAAAAATTTAAATACCCAGGTCTAAAACCCTGGGTGCTAGAAAGAGGGCACAATTTTTCTAAGTTACCGGGTTCGGCCCTGGGGGGCCCGGGTTCGATCCGGGTTCGAAATTCGGGTCCGGTTCGCCCTAATTCGCCCAGGGTCCGGAAAAATGCACCGTGGGTTCGAACCGGGTTCGGAACCCGGACTGTGGGTCCGACCAGGGTTCGAATTTTTCGAACCCGGTTCGAACCCGGGTAGAATTTCGCGCCCAGGTGGACTTCAAAGCACGAATTTGACTTTTTTTTATAATTTTTAAAGTCTTTGTTGACTTTTAAATATTTTTTTATTCTTTCCAACCCTAATATGTGCCTCTAAAACATGAAATAGGTAAAGTGATAGTCATTTACCAATTTGTGAATGAAAAAAAAGGATTTTTTGCTTCCATTGCTGAACTTTCTCTTTTGCTTGCACAAGCTTGAATAGACTTGAAGGTTGATTGTAGATTGTTCGAAGTTGGTTGTTGTGCTATTCCTAAGCACTTGCAAGTGCCTATTTGTTGCCAAGAAGATCATTGAGCAAGATTTCTTCAAAAGAGGTAGGTTTTTTGAAGTTTTTTGATTATTTTTTTTACATTTTTTTTAAACAAATGGACTTCAACTCTTTTGTTTTGTTTTACTTTTCATTCCTCTAAATGTCTATAACACATGTTCAATTTTTTCATTTTTTGAAATTAATTAAGTCTGTTAGTTTCAAATTCAATTAATCAATACCAAAATTTCAATATGTTGTGCCTTAGGTATTCCATATTACAATGGCAACCGGTACCTCCTCAGGCTCAAGCCAATCTCGTTTCAAAACAAACCCAAACTCTCCCCTTTGGAAATATGTAGAAATGGTTCAACAACTTCCAGGTGGTGGAGGATATGTTTGGATTTGTAGTCATTGCCATGTTCAGTATTCGAGCTCATACAGTCGAGTGAAAGGGCACTTGTGTGGGATCTCTGAAACAGGCATAAAAAATTGTCCAGGTGAAGATGAGAAAGGCATTCCAGATAATATAGTGTTGAAATATATTGCTGAGCAAGAAAAGGCAGACCAAAGAGCAGCCAGTGGTAAAACAAGCCATCCTTTGAAGAAAGGATCTCGTTTCATGAAACCCCCTACACCGCCTTCTTATTTTCCACCTACAGGAAGCCATCCATTTATGGACATCCCTCAAGAGCAAACCACGCCCTCTTCAAATAAAAGATCTAAGGGACCGTTGGAAGCTTCATTTCAGAATGAGGCAAGAGAGATTGCTGATCAAGACATAGCAAGATGTGTCTATGCCAATGGATTGGCATTCAATGTTGTTTGTTCACCATATTGGCAAAAAATGGTGAAATCTATTAATGAGGCTCCAAAGGGGTATAAGGGCCCAGGTTTTGAGAAGGTTCGTTGCACCTTATTGGAGAAAGAGGTGAAACATGTAGCAGACTCTTTGAAGCCCATAAGGGATTCGTGGATCGAAACAGGGGTGACCATCGTTTCTGATGGATGGAAAGATGCAAAAAATCGCCCATTGATCAATGTTATTGCTGTGTCCCCTAAAGGGGCAATGTTTTTGAGAGCAGTGGATTGTGAAGGACAGGTGAAGGATGGTCCATTTATTGCTAACATCATTTGCCAAGCTATTGAAGAAGTGGGCCATAAAAATGTTGTGCAAGTTGTAACTGATAATGCCAAAAATTGTAGGGCTGCTGGGTTATTGGTTGAGGAGAAGTATCCACACATTTTTTGGACACCTTGTGCTGTCCACTCCCTTAATCTAATGCTACAAAAAATTGGATCCAAAATTGAATGGATCAAACAGGTGTATGCTGAGGGCGAAGACATTCAAATGTTTGTCACCAACCACCATATGACACAAGGAATATTTAGACAATTCTCAAAATTGGAGTTGTTGAAGGTAAGTTAATTCTCAATATTTTTTTAATTTTTTAATTTTTTGTTAATTTTAAATTTTGATTTTGTAAATTTAAATTATATTTTAGTTTTAATTTTGATTTTCAAACAGGTTGCCGAGACTCGTTTTGCCTCCAACACAATTGTGTTGAGACGCCTTATAAAGGTTCGTGAGGCACTCTCTGCAATGGTAATCAGCCCTAATTGGGCCATATGGAGGCAATCTACCAGTGAAAGGGCAAATAGGATCAAGCAAAGGATCCTAGATGATAGTTGGTGGGACCTTGTTGAGTATCTCGTCAGTTTCACTGAGCCCATATTGAGCATGATCCGTTACACTGACATGGATAGACCTTGTTTGGGTGAAGTATATGATGGTATCGACTCAATGATTGAGAAGATGAAAATCATCATCAATGCAAAAGAGGAAGATCCCGAAGAAAAGTTCTTCAAAGAGCTACAAGAAATCATTGTTGATAGATGGAACAAAATGACCACTCCGTTGCATCTTCTTGCTTTTGCATTGAGTCCCAAATATTATAGTCCAGAGATACTTTCTGCTTCAGCAAGAGTTGCTCCATATAGGGATGTTGAAGTGGGTCAAGGGTACAAGGCAGCAATTTGTAGACTCTTCACTGATCGTGACCAACGTGATCGAGTGAGGGCTGAGTTCATGGCTTTTGCATGCTCTGGTACTGTTGATCATAATCTTGATGCTGTTCGAGACAAGGTTAGGGTGGATGCTCATAGTTGGTGGTACTTCCATGGGCAAGAATACAGGCACCTCCAACCTATTGCAATAAAAATTTTATCCCAAGTAAGTTTTATATTTTGTAATTTTAATTTTAATTTTAAATTTATATTTATATTAAATTATTAATTAATATTTTTGTTTAGTCAAATCAACTTAAATTTTGTAACTCCTAACTATTTAATTTGGTCTTAATAGGTTGCTAGTTCATCTTCTTTTGAGAGGAATTGGAGCACATACTCCTTCATCCACTCAATAAAACGCAATAGGCTACATTCGAAAAAGGCAGAGGACTTGGTGTATGTGCATTCAAACTTGCGCCTCCTTACACACAAGCAAGTTTCCTACAAAGAAGGAGACACAAGGAGGTGGGATATTGAGCCAGAGCAGCTTGACTTGGATGCTTCCACAAGTCACTTAGCTGCACTTGATATTGATGATGACTATGAGCCTGAAGCAACCGCTGAGCATGAGAGTGGTAGTGTTAGTGCTAGTGGCAGTGCTTGTGCGAGTGCAACTAATGCTATTTGTGGTTCTACACATAATGTAGCATCTAATGATGATGATGATGCTGCTTTTTTTGATGACCCATATGACTCAGATTGATCAATGATCAATAATTATTAATTATTAATGGCTGATTGTAAACACTTTACATTTTTATGTTTGAACTTTGATGATTTGAGTATAAAATGGTGGTGTATTTTTCATTTTTGCTATGTTATTTAACTATTAATATGGTGGTGTATTCTGAATTTAATTATTGCTGCAAATCTGTATATATTTCTGATTTTTATATGTTTTTGTATTACCGAACCCAAAACGAACCCAAATCGAACCCAAATCAAAAAAAAAAAAATCCCGAACTGGTGAACCGGGTTCTCGAACCCGAACCCGAACCCAAAACCGAACCGGTAACTTAGCAATTTTTAAATAAATCTGTCAAAAATGGCTTCTCTAAAATAGGCACAATTTTGTCCAAAAAATCACCAAAAAAATGATGAGAACATTGTAGAAACCCTAGCCGTGATGCTTGCAAACAAGAGTTTGTAGAAAGACGTCAAAGAAAAAACGCTAGGTTGTAGGGAAGAAAAATGGTAGTTGTCCAAGAAACAATGCCCTAAAAGATGCCCACAAATTTGCCAGACGCACACAAAACAAGACATGATTTGGCAATAGAAAAACGGGCAGAAGTAGGTCGTAGGACTAGGCGCCTTGTAACGGAGAAAGAAATTGCGATGCAAAAATCCAAAAAAAAAATCTGTGATATGCAGACGTCCCCAAAAAAATAGGTCGTGGGAAAAATGTTAGGATCCTCAGAAAAAAGGGCGTGATTTTTCAAAAAATCTAGCTGCAATTCTTCAAAAACCAGATGCAATTTTTGGCAAAGAAGATCCGCCAGAAAAAGCCCAGAAAACCCTCACGATTTTGAGAAGGAAACCAGGTCGTAATTTGCAGAAGAAATACCCTTGATTTTTTATTAAAAAAATTGGTCAAGAAACTTCTATTTTTTTTTTTCAAAATTTCTTAGGTAAAAAGCCATGAATTTTATTGCAAAAAATTCAAAATTCACCAAAAAATGCCTCTGCTCTGATACCATGAAATGCTAATTGTTTGTTGTATAAAAGAAAGGAGAGGAATACTCCTTTAATAATAAATTACAAGCCGATGTTTCTAAAAGGAAATAGTCGATAACAAAAGAAATCAAGGAAGTTGCTAAAACTAACTGAAAGCAATCACTAAAAGTAAACTAAATGACTAAGATGACTATTAAATATTACAATATTACTTTAATAGAATGTTGAGTGAGTATACACAATATTTGTCAATGATATCTTTGTGTGTATATGCTGTGTAAATGCAGGACAGTGAGAAATAAGGCCCTAGAAGGCTGTAAAGTGTTTGCACATTAAGTATAAATATGTGAGTAAGCAAAAGCTTTTAGGCCTTAGAAGGTCAGTTTGACAATGAAGGCTGGAAACACAAGATTCCAGCAAGCAGGGGAAGTACAAAGTTCTCAATGTGCAATGGCAAACCTCTAGAGAGGTCTGGAATGATGGAGGAAGCTTAGAAGCTCTCCAAGATCTGGTTCAAACAAAATAAAACAGAACATAAACACTAACAAATAGAACAAAAACTAATAATAACACACTAGATAAAAATCAACAGCTAATGTGACAAAAACCATATAAAATACACTAAAAAACTAGCTAGAATACAAAACAAACACACTACTCTGACCTGTGCATTGCATATCCACAAATTTGAAACCAATTTTGATGAAAAACTAAAGAAGAAATAAAGGATGTCCTTAGAAGTGCTCCAAAGCATTCTCCTAAAACTGATCACCTTTCTAGTCTGAGTATGGGCAGATCCTATAGAAAGGTTAAGCAAGGCTGATCATGTGCCTAAAACTGTCCTTAGTAAGAGTATGGGCTTGAAGACGCTAGAGAATTTTTCAATGATGTGAGGATGCCAAACTAGGCGAAAAACTATATTTTTGAAGTATTAGGGTTGAATAAAGGCAAAATGTTTAATATTTTTTTTCTTTTTAATTCACATTGGGCTAAACTATTTGTTTTAGTAGATGGGCAATAGCAAAACTTCTGTTGTTGTCACAAGACATTGTGCTAGAAATGAAACTGTTGGGGTGATTGCAAAAATTGCCACAACAGTAGTGAGATTGCCACTGCAATTTCACCAAAGTAAAAACCAATGAATTTGAAGTGCAAAAAGACTATGCAAAGGAAAACTATGTCCTGGGGGGTTTGGGAAGATGCTAGGGATGACCTAGTTGTATGAAATGCTAGGAAGGATTGGCGAATAGTCTATCTTGAATGCATTACAAAGTAGTTTTTTTTGGAGTATGCACATCATAGGATTGGAATATCAGCCTGAACTTGTCCCTATCACTTTTACTAGGACCGGTCCTTATCTCTTTTACTAGTACAAGTTCCCATCTCCTGGTAACTATGACCAACCAGTTTTATGAAATTTGTAAATTGGTACACCTCCTTAGGTCAACTTTGTACTTTGAATGTTTTTTATTAGATAAGCAGGGAAAAGGCCCTGATCCCGTGGTTACAAAGACAAAACAGCTGGCAGAGAGATAGACTGGGAAAAACAGCACCAGCCACCACCAGAAAACAACAGTAGATAAGCCAAACCAAAGCCTAAAAAGGCGTGCAGGCCAAGTAACCAGAATTGCCACCACAAAATCCTTATCAACATAATCAAAAACAAAATCCCCATATTAATCCACAAAATGGTATGCAGTCCATTAATGAGATTAACCAAAGTCTAGCAGGTATGAAACCATAACAAAGCTATCAAGAAATAGCAGTTCGAGAAAAATCCACTAAGCACCTATAGTTTCAGAGCACACATTTGACCAAAGCAAAAAACACCCAATTTTCGCCAATTTGGGACACAAACTCCCTCCAAGCAGAGCCATCTTCAACTTTCGAACTGAGTCTTACAGTCATCAAAACAGGCCAACAAGCCACCCTCCAAGCTGACAGAACAATAGCTTGAAACAACAACCACCCCAAGGGTGGGTAAAACAAAAGAGTACTTCCAACCCATACAAGCAAGATTAAGAGGGTCCTGAAACCCAAACCACCAGAAAACAGCTAAGCCCATCGACACTCCTTGATAGAACCATCCCACATCGAACCTATTAGTTAGAGCAACCAATTCAGAACCAGAAACAGCATTAGCACTGATGGGGTAGGGAGCCCCCATCAACCTACTTGCCTCTCCACCTCTATAGGAGAAAGCATATCCCAAAAGCAGTACCACCCAAACAACAACCTTTGTAGAACACCAACCCCTAATTCGGAACACCAACTTTGGGCCTAAATCAAGAGCACAGCTAGCATAACAGGTCTGCAAGCCACCCATCAGGCTGCGAGAACAACAACCCTTAACAACATCCACCCCCCGGGTGGCCAAAACAACCTGAACATGAAGGCCTCTATGAAGCAACATCTTCCAAACAACAACACCATTAAAGCAATAGCTCCTGAATAATCGCAAGTCCAACACATCCAAACTCCCTACCACAATTAAGGAGTCGACGAGCAAAACAAAGCACTGAGGAGCCACCGCCAGCTTAAAGCACCACTCCGCCCAACACACCAACTCAATCTCTACCTCAATAAGAGAGAGCTCCCCTCTATAAGAGAGGATGAAGTGAGGATCAAAACTACGAGAGCCACCAATCTCCTACACAAACATGCTCCACCTCAAAAGGAACTAGTAGAAAGAAAGGGAACAACCCACTTGAGCAACATCAACCGTCTCCACTTCTATAGGAGAGGGCTCCACTTCAACAGGAGCAATCTCCACCTCCATAGGAGACCCCAACTATAAAACCCAGTAGGAAGTAAACACTCTGGTAGTAGGAAAACACACCTCATCCCATGGCAACATGAGCATCAGGTACAATAAGGAAGCAAAATGAAGCAGCTCAGCAACCACTAAAGAGAAAGCACACCCCAACGACATCAAAACCATCGAGATGGATATGGAAACCTCACACAACAGGTTCCACCTTCCCAAAACAGCTTAGATACCAGCTCCAAAAGGAGCCAAAGCAAGAACCTCCTCAAACAAACCCCAATCCTTTCAGGGCAAAAAAGCAGAGCAACCAACATAAGTGTTGCTGAAAGTATAACTCTTGAGCAAACCATATTTGATGGCTCTAGAGGAAGAAACAAACAACTTCAAAACAGGGCATAGCCCCCACTGCCACGGGAAAGACTTGCAAAACAAACCCACTATCACCTCAGGGGCAATGATAGAAAAACTTCTGGAATCTTTAAAAAGTCCACCGAGAAAAGCTTTCTAGTAACGAGAATCTGACTATCCACAAAATCTTTGAAACCCCCAAGAGCAAAGAAATGCAGAACAATGACAGAAGGCCAGGAGAACCCTTCCCCCAACATGAACCAGGAAGAGCAGGGAATAAAAGACCCAAAAACCACAAGAAAACTAGAGTCCATAAGATGGACCAAACCAACTAAAGCCAAATCACTAGTTGTGTATATTTTTGGCGAACAGGGCCTCTCCCAGTCGAGCAGCAGTTGAACCAGGTGAAAGACACCACAAAACACAAAAACATCCTCAGATCTTAGCTGAGAGAGGAGCAGCAGAAACCAGAGAACCAAGCAAAGTCATCTTCATCACCTGGTTCAGCCTCACCATTGCCATTCTTCTCTGAAGAATTCAAACGGCCTGAACTGCTCATATTCCCGCTCGAGAAAACCAGAAAACCAAGCAAAGACATCTTCAGCACCTGATTCTGCCACACCATAAGAATTTGAATGGCAAAGCGAAACTCCCAGTGACAGAGACGGGCAAGCCACCAAAAGGCCACTCCCATCAAACAAGGAACAAACCATCGAGTCCAAATCCTTCATTCCCGAAACATCCTCCAACCCAGCAAACCCCAGGTTGACAGGGAGAAGAGCAGAAAGACCACACAACCCAAAGAAGGGCAAAAGGCTCGACTGAATAGACACACAAGGGGGAGAAAGCAGCCTCAGCAGAACAAAAACGTTATTAACAGAAAAAGACACCTGGACCGAAGGCAGCAAGAGAGAACACAACCAGGCATCCTCACAGCCAACCACAGAATCTTCGGACGCGCCCACAAGACAGGGGAACAGCTAGGAGAGCTCCCCAAACAAGCCCAGCTCAGAAGGCAGAAGCCGCCAGGCATCCCAAAGCCAAGAAACTTCATTTTCATCCTCCGGATCAGAACCCCCCTCCTTAGAATCTTCACAGGAATTCAAAATCCCTCGGCCTGTTCTATTCCCGCTCACGCACTCAGCCATCTGCTAAAATCGTACTTTGAATGTTGAAAGTGAATCTTGACCATCAGTTAATGAAAATGCTCAGAATTTTACAGGGTTTAAAGCTTACATTTAACTTCGTAATTTTCATAATGCTCAGCCCACAACTCTTTAATTCCAAGAGTTCAGTTTGAACCAAGAAATAGTCAAAATATATTTAAATTTTTTATTTTAGATTTTCTATCTTCAACTCACATGTTTGCCAAATCCTGTCACTGGTTTTGTCTTTTTTCAGATTTAGGATCACTGTATTATAAATCTTCTGAACTTTGAGAGTGTATCAACCTTAAACTAGATTTTTTTAGTTTTCAGCTAGCATTGACCTCATGTAAGGAGAAACTCCCAAGCAGTAGAATTCATTGTTCCTTAGCGCCTGTGGAACTAGAAATATGTTTCACAAATTACTGTTTGTATCTTCCAGGATAAAATTTTGCATTCTTGGTACAGATGATAAAAGAATCAAAGATGTGATTACCTGCTACATTTTTTCAGGACAACGCTCACCCTTTTCAGTGCAGATGATAGAATGGTATTTGTATATCATCAACTGGGCTTTAAGCAACTGCTATGTTTGATGGAGTTTCTTGCCATCCTCATGTTTTCATTCTTTCCAAGGTCTGCCCCAGTATATTAATGAATTCATGACACTTTAAGCTAGAGTTGGTAAACCTTTTGACTGCTTATGAACTTTTTCTCATTGTATTTTTTAATTGCATATTAATATTTACTTATCATAGCATAGGCAGGGAAACCTTTTGGCTCTAGATTTTTATTATCTCCCAGGGAGAAGGCTACAAGCTCTAATCTGATTTGGTCAGGAAGCACTTCGGACATGACTAAGTTACTGTTCGTGGTACTGGTTCGGGTTGGGTTTAGGGGTTCAGTTCACAGATTTGGTCAAAAAATATTTTGTGGTTGGGTTCATTTTGGGTTTGTCTATACTAAAAAATAAAAATCATATATAAATACTTATTTGCAGCTTAATAACAAAATTATTAGAAGCAATATACATCTTTCCTAATATTATTTAATGTACAGAATATTTATAACACTGATAGAGTATTAATAAAATTAATATAAAATAATAATAATTATAAATGAAATTAATATTAAAATATATTATTAATTCCAAAAATTAGTTAACATTGTGTTATAATATAGTGTGCTAAAAGCCTAAAACCACCTATGGCAATGTCGTGTTTTAGACTTCGTGGCAGACCACTTACGGCAAGAGGGTTGAATTACATGAATCATTATATTCTATTCTACTGTCACAATTATATTCTGCTTTAGGTGGTTTATTAGAGATAGTGGAATGGGTGGAAAAGTGCAAGCACCTCTCATCTACATCAAAAGCTGCATTCTTCGAACTTCTTTAGAAGCTTGAGCACAGAGTGAATGGCACTGTTGTAATTATATTTTATGCATTAAACAATTTTAAAAAACTGATTTTTTTTTAAAAAATCATCATTTTGTTCCAGGTTTGTTCAAAAAGCCGTTTGGGTTCGGCTTTGGTTCTCTTGGGTTCATTTGGGACACCCATAGGCATAATCACAACTCCTGGCTGCACCCCTACTTGCACCAGACCAATATCCGACCCTGGAGCAGATTGTAACCAGGCCTGGAAGGCAACAAGGATGGACTGGTAACATAGGAAAGAACTAATCAGCTTTACAAGTTTGACAACTGGATAAGTAGGAGTACTGAGAGTGGTATGGGCTACAAGTTTCGGGTTCTTTGGGTTGGCAACCTACATGGTTAGTTTGTAAATGGAAGGGGAGTTTCCTCTACATGCTTCTTCATATTTGCACAGTGGGATTACAGTCGGATGCTGGAAAGAGTTATGACAACTTTTGCACCAAGGCCATTAGGAGGAGGTCATCAGTACAATCTCCTCTCTAGGGGAAGGCAACTCTTTTCTGCATGGTAGTCCTAAAATGATGAACTGCTCCAGCCAGAGGCTAAATCCAGGGAAGAACTGCAATTTTTTTATAAAGGATTGGCCACATACGGCATCCAAAGTAAACAATCCTCCAAGGCGTGTAACCTAATGGTTGGCGCATGGTAATGAAATCTGTTTCTAAAGTATTAGTGGATATTCAACAAGTAAAATGTTCTATATGGTTTCTCTTGGTGCATCGTCTCTAGTTTGCTGGTTGAGGAGGTTGTTGCTGTCTGCTAATAAACTCAAATGGATTCAGCAACATTGGACAGTTTCAAGTAGTACTGATTATGTGACAACTTTTAGTGGTTGTTTTGTAGTTTTCTTTTCAAATAAAGCTGCCCTAGTGAGCATTCCCAAGGGGAACTGGTTTCTTGGTAGGCTGATCTCCCTATGATTTATTGGAATAGGATTAAAGATGCTTGGTAAATATGTGAAGACCTATAATCCTTGTCAATGTTAGAGCTTTGTTACTTTATCTGGAAATTTGTTAAAATTTTGATTTGGAAAAGCCATTTCATCTTTGGCTAATAAATTTTTATTGGGAGTAGTAGAAAGGTTGTGAGGATAATGGTTTTAAGCTAAGTTACCGGTTTGGGTTCGGGTTCGAGGGTTCAGTCTGTGGGTTTGGTCAAAAAAGATTTTGGGGTTGGGTTTGTTTTGTTGATGTTGTAGCTTTGGGCTACATACTTCCGCCTTGATTATTGGACAATAAATTCATATAGCCTAGTGGCTATTCATTTATTTATTAAAGTGAAGAGGCGTTTCACTTGGCAACATAATGTAACATTTAATTATTGTGAATAATTAAATGGGGCCGACTTAAAGAAATAATATTTATTATTTATTATTTGTCAATTCTTTATGAAGCCGACCTACCTGAAGAGTCACATCATTTTGTATTTATACAAGGTGGAGTTTGCTCATTTGATCATCAAGTTTCATTCATTCATTCCCACTCCTTGAAGAAATTCGCACTTGAGCAGTAGATTATTATTTTGAGCAGCAGATCATCATTTTGAGCAGCAGATCATCACATTGTTGCAGCGAATATATTTCAAGGAGAAATATATTCATTTTGTATCTTCGCATCTAGGAGAGGTGCTATTATTCATTGTATCAAATTCTGCCTTGTGTTGGGCCTGAGTTGTAAGCAGATTTCTGCTCTTATTCCAGAATATATAAGCGATATATTTGCTGAGTTTTTCCCCTTCGAGTTGGAAGGTTTTCCCAGGGTATCTTGTGGTGTTCATTGTCTTATGTGTTGCAATTTCTGTTTATTGTATTTCTGATCTTAAAACTAACATGGTATCAAAGCGGATTTAAAGAAGATCGTGATCAGATTTACATAAGCAGCGATTTCATCCACTCTTGTTCTCACCTTCTAGCATCTATCTCATCTTCAAAATGGTGAACGGGCTCAAGATCGAAGATAGGCTTGAAGGTGCTTCCAACTTCACGTCTTGGAAGTTTAGAGTGATGCTTGCATTGGAAGAAAATGAGCTTGCTGAGTTCGTGGAGGGTGAAGTTCCCAAACCTACCAATGAAGATGCAAAGCCACAATGGAAGAAGAATCGCACGAAGGAAAAAAAGTTTTTGGTTGATTCGGTGAAGGACCACCTTGTGCCAATCATCTCCAAGTTGAAGACAGCAAGAGAAATGTTCAAAACCTTGGAGGAAATGTATGAGTTCAATAACACAAGCAGAGCTCTTTCCTTGAAGCAACAACATCATCATGTCAAGATGGCGAAAGGAGATTCTTTCATGTCATTGTTCCTGAAGATCATTGAATTAAGAGATTAGCTCTCTACCATTGGGCATATGGTTGATGATAAGGACTTGGCCATGTTGGCTCTTAATGGTCTTCCTAAATCTTGGGAACCATATATCCAAGGTATTAGTGCGAGATCAAAGCTACCTAAGTTTGATCGCTTGAGGGCAGATTGCATTCAAGAGGAATCGAGACTAGCAACAAGAGGCAATGGGCAAAGTTCTACCAATGAGGAAATTCATGTACTTGTCGCTCAATCTTCGAAGAAGAGAGGAAGACAAGGAAAGAAAGGCTACTTCAGGAGGAATAAAGATAGAAGATTTGATGGTGCTCCTGCATTTAAGAAGAAGAAGGATCTTTCCCACATACAGTGTTTTAGATGTGACAAGTTTGGTCACTATGTAAAGGATTGCCCAACTAGACCAAAACAACATGCTTCAATTGCGGATGTAGGTGAGATCTCCCCTCAAAAAGATTCAAGTGAATTTCTATTCTATTCTGCCTTATCAAGCAATGTTCTAGCAGATAGCAACACTTGGTTGATTGGTAGTGGTGCCTCTCGTCACATTACTGGGTTTAGAGAACATCTTTCAAATTTGGTGATGAGAGATACAAGTGTTCAAGTCATAATTGGAGATGATGCATGTTATTCAGTGAAAGGTGTTGGGACCTCCACTCTTCACTTAGATTCCGACATCTCCTTGCAGTTGAGTGATGTACTATTTGTACCAGGAATCAAGCGGAACCTTATCTGTATCTCAGCCTTGGAGGACAAGGGATATAAAGTTGCATTCTCCGAAGGTAAAGTTCTTGCATGGCCGAAGAACTCTAGCATCAAGTCAGCCTGAGTGATTGGTGTTCGACAAGAATGTCTCTACAAACTTTCCACTCGTCCACTACAAGCTTTATTGCATGATACATCAAATTCGTGTGAGCTTTGGCATAGAAGACTTGCTCACATTCACTTCCGAGCGCTTCCAACCATGGAGAAGATGGTCACCAAAATTCCTAAACTCAGCCAAGAGCATGAAAGTACTTGCCGAGGATGCACATTAGGTAAGAATACTAAAGGACCCTTTCATAGTAGTGAAAGTAGATCCAAATGCATTCTAGATCTTGTTCATTCTGATTTGTGTGGTCCAATGTCTATTGCTTCTTTGAGTGGTTTCTTGTATTATGTAATTTTCATTGATGACTACTCTAGAAAGACTTGGATTTATTTCTTAATGACTAAAGAATCCGAGGAAGTACTTTAGAGATTCAAGGAATTTAAAGCTGAAGTAGAGAACTTGTCCGGGAAGAGGATCAAAGTTCTGAGATCTGACAACGGAGGAGAATACACCTCTGGAATCTTTCGTAACTTTTGTGTTGAAGCAGGAATTAAGAGGGAGTTCTGTGTTCCCTACAATCCACAACAAAATGGTGTAGCAGAAAGGAAGAACAAATCTATTGTAGAAGCAACTAAGGCCATGATACATGATCAGGATCTGCAAATCTTCCTTTGGGCCGAAGCTTCTAGGATAGTTGTGTATGTTCTGAATCGGAGCCCTCATCGTATCTTGGAGAACATGACTCCTGAAGAAGCTTTCACAAGTTTGAAGCCTGAAGTCAGCCATTTGAGAATATTTGGTTGTCTTGTGTATGTTCATGTCCCTAAAGATAAAAGGACAAAGTTGGAACCATCTGGCAAGAAGGGAATATTTGTGGGCTACAGTGAGTCTTCAAAATCCTACAGGATTTACATTCCAGGTCAGAAACTGATAGAGATCAGTAGGGATGTTACATTTGAAGAAGATGTTGCATTCAAGAGATCTAAAGGCTCTCACATGGAGATAGACAATGAAGACCAAGAGTCTCCTCAGGACATGGAAGTTGACCAGACTCCTGAGATTCAGAGGGAGGCTACTGATTTTAAAGAAGATGATCCAGTTGAGCTTTTGGAACCTACTGATGGGCCTACAAACATTGTTATTGGTCGAAAGAGACCTCTATGGGTTAGGCAAACAATGCAGGAGGCAGAAAAGTTTGCAGCCCCTAGAGGAACATTTAGAGAAAGCAAAAGACCTCAGAAGTTTTCAAGCTATGTTGCATTGATGAGTCAAATGATTGAATCTGAGCCTTCCAGTGTTGAGGAAGCTACAATTTAGCAAGTATGGAGAGATGCTATGGCTGAAGAATATCAATCTATCCTCAAGAACGATGTTTGGGACATTGTACCTAGAACAAAAGGCAAATCTATCGTATCTTCTAAGTGGCTTTTCAAGATCAAGCATGCGGCTGATGGAAACATTGAGAAGTACAAGGCTAGATTTGTGGCTAGGGGTTTCTCTCAGAAAGAGGGAGTAGACTATGAGGAAACATTTGCTCCAGTTGCTTGTTATACTTCCATCGGGACTATCATTGCCATTGCAACAGCCAAAGGATGGAAGTTACACCAGATGGACATGAAGACAACATTTCTAAATGGTGTAATTGAAGAAGAGGTATACATTGAGCAACTTGATGGATTTGAGGTTCATGGGAAGGAGTCTCATGTTTGCAGATTAAAGAAGGCTTTGTATGGCCTTAAGTAGGCTCCTCGTGCTTGGTATGAGAGGATTGATTGATACTTGCTGAGCTTGGGCTTCTCCAAGAATGATGCTGATTCAAACCTATATTTCAAGGTAATTAATGGTGAGGCCTTGATCTATGTTGATGATCTATTTCTTACTGGAGAAGAACACCTCATTATCAAATGTAAGGAGTTGGCTTCGGAATTTGAAATGAAGGATCTTAAGTATATGCATTACTTCCTTGGTTTAGAAGTATGTCAGAGGCCTAATGAGATCATTATAAGTCAATGGAAGTATACAATAGACATTTTGAAGAGATTTGGTATGATGGATTGCAAATCCATGTCTACACCTATGGAAACCAATCTTCAGAAGTTAAAAGAGGCTGCAGCTAGTTCAATTCTAGTGGATCCTACTATGTACAAGCAGTTGATTGGATCATTGATGTATCTAGTCAATACTAGACTAGATATTTGCTATGTAGTGAGTGCACTTAGTCAGTTCATATGTGAACCAAGGCAAATACACCTAGTTGCAACAAAGCATATCTTGAGATACTTGTGTGGCACAGTTGGGTATGGCTTGAGATATTCTTCTGATGTGGACTTGAAGTTGCATGGTCATACTGATTCCGATTAGGCAGGATGTGTTGCTGATCGAAAGAGCACCTCTAGATGTTGTTCCAGTTTGGGGTCTGTGATGATCTCCTGGTGTAGCAGGAAGTAGTTTTCAATGGCATTGAGCATCGCAGAGGCCGAGTACATTGCAGCATGTGTGGCAGCTCGAGAAGCAGTGTGGCTTCAGAAGCTCCTTGCAAGATTGTTTGGACAATCATTGGAGCCGACTGTCATTCATTTGATAATCAAAGCTATGTGAAGCTTTTTGTCAATCCAGTGTTTCATGATAGAACAAAACATGTTGAGATCAAATACCACTATTTCAGAGATATGGTATTGAGGAAAGCAATCCAGTTGAGATACATTAGCACTGATGAGCAAACGGTCGACATTCTCACCAAGCCCCTCTTCAGAATAAAGTTTGTGTACTTTTGAGACAAGCTTGGAATTGTGGAGAATGAAGCCCTAGTTGAGAGGGAGACTCAGCTTCAATGATCTTCTGAGATTTGCTTTAATGCATCTTTCTCTGTTATAGAAATTTGAGGTGTAAGCCCTTGTTTCCACCCTCTGGGAGTAGCCATGGTGGATGTCATGTTGAGTGACTCCATGACATCACGTGAGAGAGTTCGTGATGATTTTCTTGTACTTGTGTTTACTCACCCTCTGGGAGTATCCATGGTGAACGTCATGTTGAGATGACGACATCACTTTGAGTGATTCCATGATGGGCACTTGTGCACATACGCTTTACCATACATGGGAGTAGCCATGATGATCGATATCACGATTGAGTGAATCCGTGATGAGCCCCTTCCACATATGGGTGTAGCCATTATGTGTGTCATGTTGAGAGATTCCATGACAATGTGTATCGGAAGTATTCCTCCCTAGCTAAGAGGGAGTGTTGATGTTGTAGCTTCGGGCTACATACTTCTGCCTTGATTATTGGACAATAAATTCATATAGCCTAGCGGCTATTCATTTATTTATTAAAGTGAAGAGGCGCTTCACTTGGCAACATAATATAACATTTAATTAAATAATTAAATGGGGCCGACTTAAAGAAATAGTATTTATTATTTATTATTTGTCAATTCTTTATGAGGCCGACCTACTTGAAGAGTCACATCATTTTGTATTTATACAAGGTGGAGTTTGCTCATTTGATCATCAAGTTTCATTCATTCATTCGCACTCCTTGAAGAAGTTTGCACTTGAGCAGCAGATCATCATCTTGAGCAGCAGATCATCACATTGTTGCAGCGAATATATTTCAAGGAGAAATATATTCATTTGGGGTATCTTCGCATGTAGGAGAGGTGCTATTATTCATTGTATCAAATTCTGCCTTGTGTTGGGCCTGAGTTGTAAGCAGATTTCTGTTCTTATTCCAGAATATATAAGCGATTTGAGTTGGAGGGTTTTCCCAAGGTATCGTGTGGTGTTCGTTGTCTTATGTGTTGCAATTTCTGTTTATTGTATTTCTGATCCTAAAACTAACATGTTTTGGGTTGGTCCATACAAAAACATATACAAATAAAAAATATATACATATTTACAACAGCAATTAAGTTTAAAATACCAGAAATAGCATCATATTTTGTATGATAAACAGAACCACCATAAAAAAAAATAAAAAAAATTAGAATGTCAATTAGTCAAACTCGGATGTTATGATATATATTATATATGAAAACTAACTACATTGCTGCATTTCTCCTTGCAGGTAAGCATTAGGGAAGATTGTCCAATTGGATGGCAATATAGATGAAGACTTGTAGGCAAACTTGGAAACTTAGACTTGGAGAGTACATGGCAAATCAAATGAATTCAATGGGAGTTTGGGGGCAATGCCCCTAGTGGGGTCGAGGGGCAGCGTCTCTCGTAGGGGTTTGGGGGCAACATCCCCAACGAGGTCGAGGGGCAGCGCCCCTTGTGTGCTCCCTGTTGTGATATAGGGTGGGATTGAGGGGTGTGCCACCAAGCCCAAATTAAGATCTCCAAAACCACACAAACCTTCATGGCATACATCATTTTGCATTCACAATAAGACCCAAATTAAGACCTTTAAATCCACACAAACCTTCATGACAGACATCATTTATGGGGGCAAATTGGGCTTTTTAAGTTAAAAAAATAAAGTAAAAAAAAAATGTTGAAAACACCTAAAGTCATCTTGGGTTTGCTTGGGTTCAATAGGCCAGGACCCACAGTTTGTGGGTCAGACCTTGTCCGAACCCACAGGGGACCAGACCCTGACCCTGAACCAGAGTCAAACTGGACCGGGCCCCCCCTCGGGCGAACTGGTAACATAGGTTTTAAGTGCAGAGATTGATATTGATACTAGCACTTCATTAGGGTTTTTCTTCTTCTAGTAAACGTGTTGCCAAGATGTGAAATTTTCTCTCAGCTGAAATCTCACCCTCAATCGCCTTCTGTTGTAGATTGATTTATTATAGAAGAAGATGATATTATTGAGCTAACAAATTCTTTACTCATGTGGGATGTTAGTAGTGCATTTGTCAAGTTAGAAAAACAAATTTCTTTGGGCAAGGATGCTATTAGGAAGGGGTCATGGAATCTAAGCATCAAGGTAAGGTATGGAGATACATTAAATCATGTTGTAAAAAATGTTGTGCTAGTAAGTCATCAATGAGTTCTTCTGTTAATAAAAAAATAGTGTGTATAAAGAAAAAGGCCCAAAACAAATTACTTGAAGAAATATTGTTTGTAAATTGTATATAAAGAAAGAGGTCCAAAATATTCTTGAGGAAATATCGCATATGAATTCATGGTAGTTTTATCAGTTGATTTTACTACTTCTTGATGTGTAGAAATTTCCAGCCATTTGCACTGGAATGGAACTATTCTCTCTCCTATTCCTATCATGCTTCTAGCCCTGTCATGTCGTTACTCTTATTCTTGTATATGCAATTCCTTTCCTATCACTCCCTGGCTGCTAGCTTTTCCAAAGTTTGTAGTAGTTTGCCAATAAATTATAATTTTATTATTATAGCTCTTCCACTGCCTGGTTATTATATTCTTTCAATATGTATTTGTCATGGAGTGCATTTGACCTTTGATGGTATGAATTAAATATGTTGCTCATGTACAATGTTTTTTATATACCATACTAGTGTTTTGCTAGTAAAATTTGTTTATGCCTAGGAAACTCATTTTTCTTGTTATCCTAGACCTTAGTGTGGAATTAATGAGACTTGGATGATTTATAATTATTTGCATAAATGATGCTCTTAATGTCCCAAATTCAATATGTGGATTTTTTTTAGGAAATTGCTTGTCCCTAATTGATTGGTAAATAGAGGTAATTTCAACATTGTGGATTTGGTGCATTCTTAAATTGCATCATACTTGCAAGTTGTGTCTGATTGATTGAAAAACTTTACCATCTCTTTTTGATGCTGCACAATTACCTCTAAAATAAGTGTGGCATTATTTAATATTGAAATGTTTGTTTTCTTCTCTAAAGGAAGGCAAAATTTTAGTTTAATCTGTCTTACCATTTCAGAACAGATACAAATTTATTTATTTTCTAGTGTTAAAAATTATAGGTTTAGGTTCTTTTTCTATTTTCCTAATATTTGTCTCTTTTAATGCAGGATAACGTTTGAGACGAATGAATTCTGTGCAAAAAAGAAGGGCATATGCAAGAATGGAAAATAAATAGTGTGGGTAGACTGGGTACAAATTTGGATGAAAGGTTTCCTTTTTTTGAAAACTTGAGAATTTATTTTGAATATTTTAAAAATGAACATACTATCAGGGTTTTGTTTACCTTATTACAGAAAAATGTTGTACTTTGATGTCACATCTTAAAATGTGGACTAGCCTGAAAAACCTGTAGCTTGCTATAAATGCTAAAGCACATTCTTGGCAGTAGCATTGTAATTGTGGGGACAGGAGATGAAAAAGGGTGAGGATTTATTTAATTTTTCCTCTATAATATAACAATAAACTCATATAGTTTAGCCACTTCCTTACCCAAAATTTTTGTATTATGATGGCACTTCTGTATGAGCATGATTAGCCTTCTGAGGAAGGAAAGTTAAAAAAAAGACAAAAGCTAGCCTGCTCTATATGATAAGAAAATATTCTGGTTTCCAGGCGGGGTCCTTGTAAATCCTCCCAACTAAATTATCTCAAAGCAAATGCTGAAAATATAGTCTCTCTAACCAGTGTTTGTTGTGTTGGTAGAAATCTCACCATTATGCATATTGGTATAATCTTCCCTAAATTTTCAAATAAGAATTTTTAGCATCAAATGGTTAATTTTGAATAACTAATATGATAACATGTTATGTAAATAGGTTTACCTTTTTGTTGAGTAGAATCCAGACCTTTCACTTTTGGCATCATGAGGAAAATTAGCGTGTCTTCATGACATCTTACATGCTTAGTCAAGTGATTTTTGGTTTACTAACATTGAAATGAATCATGGTCCAATCATATACCAGGCATAAGCCTAGAAGTGTATATATATACTTGTATTAACATTGGTCAGTTTGACCAGTACAATTAAGTTTTAGTATGTGAGTTTTCCCTTTTGTTGATTTGAACTTACATCGTTGGTGAATAGTGATAAAATGTCTTGGATGACAATCTTACATAAGTCCCTTCAAGCAGCTTGTGATTTATTATTATTGAAGTCAGGGCTCAATTAGGTACTCAACTTATAATCAAATAAGTATTATATGTCTTGATTTTTAATTGGCTTAGACTTGTCTTAGGGGTTGAGTTCAATTAATTAAAGTATTGGTTTTCTATGTAGAGGTTTAAGTTCAAATCTTTAAAAAAAAATTAATATGAAAAAATAAGTTATGACTCTTGATTTTAAAGTGTTGATTTTTTTGTGTGGATGTGATTTTTAAGTTGATTTGTAATCTTTCATTGTTGATTTTTAGTTTAGTGATAATATTATAGTATTTTATCATAAAATCTTGCATTGTTATTTTGATGAAGTTTTAAAATGTCATGTTTTGATTTTATTTAGTAATTACTATCTATTATTAAAAAAAAAAAATTGAATTAACTATTAAAATATAAAAATACAGTTCAAAAATGATTTTGATTGGTAAATACTTAAAGAAAGGATAAAATATTATTTTAAAAATTAAAATTAAATTTTGACAAAGTTCCCACTTTTAGAGACTCTCACCATACTAGGGCTAAGTTAAAGAAGGATTTATAAATCTTACTACCAACCATATTACTACCCTCAAAGTTATTGACACGGATTATAGAGGACAAAAAAAAATGACCTTATCTATTGCTTTATTGATTTAATATGTAGAAAGCACAAGGATGGGTTAGGAACACATAATCTAGTTTGAATGTTGTTGTGATGCAAATGTCAAACCAAAAGTAAGTAAGAACAGATTTTTGTACAAGTGTTAGATTGATGAAAAATAAGGTCCAAGACTAGTTGTGGATCCATCTTTGATAAGAAATTTTACAAAACAAATAAAAAAATAAGAGACTATATAGAAATCAAATAATCAAAGAAATGACTAAAATGATAGAGTAGTTAGAAATACAAAATGCCCAAGTAGAATGTTGAATCCAAAGAGGAGAGTGCCATAAGAAGCATGTATCTAGGATAGGGAAAGGGGATGATTGCATAGGAGCTTGCCAAAATGGCTAGAACCCTATTGAAGTCTTTCGGTGTCAATGAGAAGTCTTAAAAATGTATTTTGGCTGTCACAAATCACCCAAATCAGCCACAAGCATGTTGGTTTCCTAATTATCCTTGATGACTTAATTCATGTAGAAGATGATGGAGATACACGATATGAGGTGATGAAGATATAAGACACAAGGTGATGGAGATCGAAGACACGAAGATCCAAGAAGGAGAAAGCCAAGGGGGTGGAAAATTTGTGAAGTTACCAATTGCAACAAATTTCGATTAAATGCAAAATTGATATACTTAGTGATTGACATAATGTATTTTGTTGTTTCTTGATTGGAATTGATTTGATTATGAGGAATTTGATGCTCTTATTATTTTATTGTAGGCATGAGAAGCTAGGACACCACACAATCTACTCTTGCGAATGTTCATGCAAAATTAAGACACTATATGGCAAAAAATGTAGGCAACAAGTTCTTGTAGCTGAGTGAAGATGGAGTGCATGATTTTCAGCCAAGTACATGATGGTTGCAACCTTCCATGAGGCCTATATTCATTGTTTTAGATTTGAGATGCAAGAGCTAGGACTAAAAAATGAATAAATCATGAAGATTAGAAGGTTAGATATGGCATTTTGATGAAGAAATTGACCATCTACAATTGCTTAATGTTACTTGCACTTGGGAAATGATGAGCTATATAGCTCCTTAAGATGGAAAGAAAAAATGATTCTTGAGCTAGGAATAGAATTCATTTATAGGGAGGTCAAATAGGACTTATCTTGCCATCTCATGGGGCCTATTTGAGAAAATTCGTAACTTGTAAATTTGAATTAGGCTCTAGTTCATTCCCTTGGTCTCTTGATCTTTCCAAGCTACATTATTTTGAGGTAGTCTCTTAAGAGTCATAAGATAAAACAAAAACTACCAGTCTATGACAAAGTAGTTCTCGAAGTTCATGACAACTACACATGCTTTTTTTGGACCTAAAGGTGGATGTAAGGTCCCTCCATAATAACTTCTCTTGGTTTTGGTCAACTTGACACCATTTGATCGTGTCAAGAATGAATGTATTCTTGCAAAAAGTGTCAACTAAGAGTAGTGTAAACATGCCAATAAAAATAGTTTGCATTCTATGCATCATGGAGCCAAATCGACTATGACATGTTTAGGTGGGTGGGTGAATGCTAGGAGTGGCCTTGGTTCATTTAATCCTTTTATGCTAGATTATTCTAGAGCAATCTTTTAAGAGCCTTGAGAGAAAAAAAATGTCAAACTATGACATAGTAGTTCTTGGAGTTCATGGTAGCTACAAATGTTTCGTCTAGACCTACAAGTGGTACAGGGTCCCTCCACAATAATTTTTTCGATTTTGGTCAACTTAACATTTTTTGACCATAAAAAAAAAATGCATTTTTTCAAAAAGCATCATTTGAGAGCAATGCAAATATGCCAACAAGCATATTTTGCATTTTGTGTGTTGTAAGTTCAAATTGATTGTGCCAACATGTTTGGGTGGGCAAGTGAATGCTAAGAGAGGCTTATGTTCATTTGTTTGATCCTTCCAAGCTACAATATTCTAGGGTAGTCTTTTATGAGCCTTGAGAGTGAAAAATTGCCAAACTATGACATAGTAGTTCTCAGAGTTTTTGATAGCTATGAATGTTCCATCTAGGCTTACAAGTGGATATGGAGTCCCTACACAATAAATTCTCTTAGTTTTGATCAACTTTACATCATTTGACCATGCCAAGAACAAATGCATTCTTACAAAAAATGTCATTTGAGACCAGTGTAAACATGTCAACAATCATATTTTGCATTCTAAATCTCATGGGGCCAAACCGATTGTGCCAACATGTTAGGGTGTGCGGGTGAATGCTAGGAGATGCCATGGTTCATTCCCATGATTTCCCAATCCTTGTAGACTACATTATTATGAGGGTTGTCTCTTAAGAGCCTCAAGAGTAAAATATTGTTAATCTTTGATGGAGTAGTTCTTGAAGTTCATGGAAATTAAGAATGAACTGCCTAGACCTATAGGTGGATACAAGGTCTCTCCACAATAACTTCTTAGTTTTGGTCAACTCGACGCCATTTGACCATGCTAAGAATGAATGAAGTTTTGCAAAAAAATATTATTTATAGTAGTGTAAACATGCCAATAGGCATATTTTGCGTTTCGTGGGTCATGGGGCCAAGCCAATAGAAGCAACATGTTTGAATATGTAGGTGAATGATAGGAGAGGCCCCGATTCATTCCCTTGGTCTCCAATCCTTCCAAGTTACATTATTCCAAGGTAGTCTCTGAAGAGCCATAAGAGTAACACAATTGTTGATCTATGATGGAGTAGTTATTGGATTTCATGGCAGCTACAAATGTTTTGTCTAGATATATGAGTGGATATGGGGCCCCTCCATAATAACCATTATTAGTTTTGGTCAAGTTGACATTGTTTGACCATGTCAAGAACGAATGCATTCTTGCAAAAAGTATCATTTGAGAGTTGTGTAAACATGCCAACACACATATTTTGTGTTTCATACATCATGGAACCAAACCAAATATGCCACACACATTAGGATGGGCGGGCGAATGCTACTTGATGCCTCAGTTCATTCCTTGGGTCTCCCAATCTTTGTAGGACGCATTATTCTAATATTGTCTCTTAAAAGCCCTAAGAGAAAAATATATCAAACTATGACATAGTAGTTCTCAAAGCTTGTGGTACCCATGAATGTTCTGTTTGGATCTATAAGTGGAGTCAAGGTCCCTCTACAGTACCCTATCTCAATTTTAGTAAACTCCAAACCATTTGACCATGTCAACAATGAATACATTCTTGCAAAATGCGTCATTTGAGAGTAGTGTAAACATGCCAACATACATATTTTATGTTCCATGCACTATGGGATGAACTGATTGTGCCAAAATGTCGAGGTGGGAGGGTGAATGGTATTGGAGGCCTCATTCGTTCCTCGGGTCTCTCGATCCTTCCAAGTTACATTGCATCATATTACTCTCTTGAGTCCCAAGAGCAAAAACTTGTCAAAAAAATTCTTGCTTATTCTCTCAATTTTTGGCACCTATGAATCTTCTATTTAGACCTACATGTGGACATTGGGCCCCTCTACAATACCCTATCTCAGTTTTGGTCAACTCTAGATCATTTAAGCATGCAACAATGAATGCATTCTTACAAAATGCAACATTTGAGAGTAGTGTGAATATGTCAATATGTATATTTTTCCTTCTGAATTGTAGGACTAAACCAACTATGCTAACATGTTGGGATGGGTGGGTGAATGTACTAGAGGCCTTGGTTCATTCTTTGTCTTGTGATCCTTCCTAGCTATATTGCATCAAGACAATCTCTTAAGAGCCCAAAGAACAAAAGACTTGCCAAACATTTTCCTACATATTATCTCAATTTGTGGTGCCAATAAATCTCTTGTTTGTACTTAGATGTGGACATCGCGTCCCTCTATAGTATCTTATCACAAATTTTCTCAACTCCAAACCACTTGACATTGCCAACAATGAATACCTTCTTATAAAATGCATCATTTGAGAGTAGCACAATAGTGTCAATAGGAATATTATTCCTTTTGCATCTCCTGGGACCAAATTGACTATGCCAATACATCAAGGTTGGTGGGTGAATGTTGCTAGAGGCCTCAATTCATTCCCTCAATCTTTCAATTCTTCTAGGCTACATTGGACCAAGGTAGTCACTAAGGACATGTTCTCCTATCTATCAACCACTAGAAATGAACCAATAAACAAGTGTCATACAATTTGTCAACATGTTTATAGTCTTTCAACTACTATTGATGAGAACCATGGGTTGTCTAATCGTGCATGCTTCCCATCCATGAAGGACAAATAAGATGAACCTTTGTATTTGGAAACAGTCCATAAGATTTCTTGAAAATGGTAATGATGTTGGTAATCATCCCCACATGCATGGTTTAACATGTGCTGCATGCCTCATAGGGAATGCGCTACTATAGAGGCCTTCATGAGAAAATAAATAAATTCATCATTTAGGGAAGGTCATTATTCTTATGATTTTTATTTTTAAAAGGAATCTTGAGATAATATTTAAAACACATTGCCAATTAGGTAGGAAATGGTTTGTGCAATACATATAAGCTTGGTCACGTGATAAAGAAAAACGCATACAGTTTTTTTACATAGATGTGAATGGGGATTGATTTTATCTTAAACTTTATAGATTTTTATATTGTAGAAGAGAGTTTGGATTGCTATACAAGAATTGCTCTATCTTGAATTGCTTACTCTTATATTTATGTTTTTTAAACTTTAAGCAAGAGTTTTGTCAAAGGTTCATTTTAAAATAACTTAAAATAATAAGGATTTAGTGGAAGTAAATGTTTGTGGATTATAATTCAAGAATCTTCTCTAACCTTAGCCATGAATGAGTAAAGTGAGTATATGTGAAAACTAACCATAAAATCTATTTTAAGAACTGAGTTTGATTTACATGTATTGTTTTAGAAATAGAATGGTAGAGATATAATAGAATAATACTATTGGTTAAAAATTCACTGCCAAAATCTTAAACTCGCAACTTATTTACCTAAGAGATAAACCTTATACTCAAAATATAAACCTAAAAATTAAAAATTAAAACCATAACCCTAAAAGAATTCTATTTTGTGAGAAAATAACTCTATTTGACCTTAGTAAAGAGGACTTATTGAATCTATACTATGTTACTCAAATAAACCCTTAGATTCAAGTTGAGGTTCACATGTTAAGGCCATTTCTAGTTGGATCCATAGATAGCTTGAGATTTTAAGGAAAATAATAAGTTCATTTATTTCTCTAGAAACTTACAAGTATTGTTGTAGTTATTTAGGGATGAATTGGGTTTATGAGGCTTGACTATGTGCTCTATCCATAAGTTTTATCACCCTAAAAAGATAGGGGTTTAATTTTATAGGTCAATCTAGTTGAAGGAAAGAAAGTAGTCAACATGAAAGTACAATATTTTAGAAACTCATAAATGATATAGATACAAATATCTCTTCAATATATTCTCCTTGTAATTAGTTCTCTATTTGCAAACATATACAAATAAAAGGAATCAAATGTATATCACCTAATAATCATTTATAGGAAATATAAGCAACATTGGTAAAGTAAATTTGTATTAACTAAAAATTCATATAGACATATAATGTTATATGTCAGTAAAACTATAATATATGCACAAGAAAGCCATATAGGCATATAAGTTACATGTTAGTAATATACAAATACATGTACAAGAAAGATATATACACATAAGACAAAGCATAATATAATTATTTCTCTCCATTTGGATGGAAGACTTGATGAACTGTTGACTATTGAGTAGATGGAGAGGCAATCGATGACTATTGGTTTCAAACCCACTTACTTGACCTCCTTTCTAAATTTTTTTGGAGGTTGACCGAATACAATAAACACATTAATATACAAAAATGAATTATATAATGACATATAAGGGAATAATCACTTATCACAAGTTGATAATTAGTCTCAATTAGTTGTTGCCTCTTTTCATCCATTTGAGGGAATTGTGCATGATCTGGAGTTGTGATCCCCTATGAAAATCATACAAAAAAGACTACACATGAATATCATTTAAATGTATACTAATAGATGTGGGATAAAATAATAATTAGACTATGAAATTTACTAATAGGACTCATACCTTTGTCAAAGGCATCAAAGAAAAAACTACCATAGCAATATCCACCTCCATTATGCCATGAATATCAAGAGGAGTTTGAACTAATGCCATCAACTAAAAATAGAATAACATTATTTTACCAAAATCTACCTAACATTATTTACATATACATAATGATTAAAAATAGTTAATCTTGCCTTAGTGAAAGTTGTATGACTAGCACCATCGATATGTCAATATGTTGAAGGTTCAACATCCACTTATTCATCATCCAATATGAATTTTAAGATAACGATTCATATAAGGAAAAAATATTACATGTACGATATTTACTATTTTTTACTAATTACATACCTATGGACTCAACATGGCCTCATAATTGGGAACTAAAGGGCCGAAAAATGTAGGATGGACACTCTAACCTTGAAATTTTGTTACAATCAATTTATATTAATTTAAAATTATCATATATGAATATAGTTAATCTTATATTTCAAAAATTCAAAATCAGTTGTTCGTTAATGTCAAATATCCTATTTGGTAGGTCATCTATGAGCACCGTATCATTTAATATGGATGTGTCCTAATCCCAGCCTCATGCATCATGAACATCCTCAAACCTACAAATCATAGACAAACCCACAATTTTGGTAAGGTGAGGTGATAGTTGAGACTTAGGAGCCTCGCCCTCATCACCCTTTACTAAATGTTCGTTGTGTTGTAACAAGGTTTGTGTGAGGGAGTTGATGGACTCTAAAGTATCCAACTCAACACTCTCCTTCACAACAGAAGAGATCGTGACATGATCGATTTTTGGCCTACCAAGAGGTCTTTGTGACTAGTCCTAGGAATGATGCACCCCTCTCTAGATCCTATGTAGAGCCCCCAAATCTACCTTGGAAGCCACACATTCCTAAGTAGTTTATTATTTCACTAAGGACAAATTCATAATAGAGTTTTGTAAGAAAATATTTTGGGACCTCATTTTTGTTGCACAAAGGATAGTAAAAAAATATTGATCACATCTCCTAAAGTTTTTCCCTTATTCCTTGGTGTTGGCACTAATGGATAAGGAACCTCTTGCAACTATCATGTAGGGGTGCATGAGTTCATGGATCAATGAACAACACACACAAATTACATTTTAATATCTCTTTTCTTTTACTTGTTGGTATGATAATTTTGAGGCATAAAATTTTCATGTTTACTCCTTTTTATTGGACCACATGTTGATTTGGTCACTCACAAAATCTTTATCAGAGATGATAGATTTCAATGAGGTGGTGAGTTTTTCCCAATGAGAACTAGTTCCACTTGAATTTTTCACCATATCGATAAATGCTTGGAGTTCCATTTTATTCTTTTCAATTTGACCTACTAGGTTTTTTTATGTTTGAGGAGGATGTCAAAAAATTGCTGGAGGAGTTTTATGAAGGTTGGGTTTTCCATGATCTTTAGTAGGGTTTTCATTAATTGGTGAACTAGGGTTCTTATCAATTGGTGAAGGATTTTTGATTCCTAAAAATTAAAAAAACATTGAATCAATTTTTTTTATATTGCTATTTTATTCAATTTTTACACTTAAAAAAAACACCTATCTCCTCGACCTTGTAGGTGTGGTGACATTTTGGTGGTGGTTTGATCAACTCCAAAATGCATACACATTATTCATCGCTCGTGGTAACCTATTGCAAAGATAAGAGGTTGGGTTCAAATAAGTTTGGCCTCTTTGAATTTATGTTTTTAACAAAAATAAAATGTGAGTGCATTATAATGTAAGCATGTTATGTCTTGATAGTGATTAAACTAGGCTCAATCACTACCAAGCCATAACACAAACATATTATAACACACTTGTGTTAAGTCTTAGATGGACCAAAAAATGGTTGTGACCACTTTTTGGTCCCCCATATTTCTGCACACGCCCTAACAAACCCTAACATCACCAAAATTTTAGAAGATAAATTAGTTTTTACTCTATTGTCTAATACTCCTAGATGGACCAAAAATTGGTTGTGACCACTTTTTGGTCCCCCATCTTTCTGCACATACCCTAACAAACCCTAACATCACCAAAAATTCACAAGATTTTTTTTCACTCTATGATCTAATACACAACCTTTTTGCAAGAGATCTTAGGATTTGAAAGCATGTCATTGATGAGCAATTGCACTAAATAAATGTCAAAAAATATAAATATAAGAACACTTAGATCAAACCTAGGTTCCATAGTGATGAAAAATAATGCAAGTATAGATAAATAAAAACCAAACACCACAACTTGAAATAATCCCTCTCCCATGCAGGATGTATGAGATATAATGGTAATAAAAATACATGACTTGAAGGATATGAACAAAAACAACCTATTTGTCAAAAATGCCCCTACAATATACTGCACATTGTCATTTTAAATGGGTAAAAGTATAAACCCGTTTCACACTTTTATAAAAAAATCAACCAACACAAACAAAAATTCTCAACTTCAACCACATAAAAGTGGTCTTTGTGTTTTTAATTTCACAATGATGTAAACTAATGATATATAGAAATATTGATGAAGTGTATTTCTATAATTTTTAATTTTTCTTTTAAATTGTTTTGATATCTTTTTATAAATTTAAGAGCAAATTTTGAATTGCTAAAAATTTCAGGAAAAAGTGATGTTGAGTTGACATCAAGAAAAAAATAGAGATCAACTTTATTTTCCCCTGAATTTTTTTCCTAAATAGATAACTTCACTATCTAGTGCATGTAAAAAAATAAAAATAAATTTGATGTATATTTTCCTCATAATAATGTGTTAAAGTCAAACGTACTAGAATTTGATAGTTTTCATTTGATGTCAACTATTGTCTATTTTTTATGCTTTTCAAAAAGTAAATTATACCCTTTTGGAGAATATTCTCTCCTCTAGTGCATCATATATTTTTCAATTTTTAAAATATGTTTTAGTATTTTTTTAATTTCTCATCATCCTCATTTTTATTTTAACAACCTACTTGCATTATTTAAAAAATCATATTAAAACTAATCAAAATATCAAAAAAATTATATGTTTGGAATCTTCACTTCGAGCTCTACAAAAGGGTATCTTTAGTTTCTTGAAAATAATTATTTTTATTGAAGAAATATCATGTTCAAACGGAAAGTTACATAAGTTTTTGAAAAAAGATGAGGTGGTTGTCAACAAGGATGCCACATAGACATTTTCGGGAGAAAGGGTTTCGATCGAAACCCTTTTGCCTGAAACCTCGAAAATTTACACACAAATTGATTCACATTTTAAAGTGACAAAGGGAAAAAAAATATTTTGTTGTTTCGAGAAAAAGGGTTTCACTAGAAACTCTATGTGCCACTTAGTTTTGCTCAAAACTGTTTTGCTCAAACCTATTTAGTTGGTTGAAAGTGCGACACAAGTTTGTGCTTTTACCCAAATATGAATTCAATGGTTCTATTATAAAATATATTCAAGAGGGATTAAAATTCAAAATTTTATCCATTTAATACTAAGGGGAAGGGTGATCACTATCTAAGGGAGTGATTGGGGCCTAACCAATGGTACAATTTTCCAAATAATTCACCTTGGAACAATGAGATAACATATCCTCCTTAAATGTAGGGCAAAGGGAAAGAGATTCCTCTAAAAATCATCCTAGCTTCTAATTGAGACACACACCCTTCTTTAAATCATTTATCTCTATCAACAAGCCCCCTTCTACTTCCAGATTTTGACACCCCATTAGAGGAGACTAAAACCAACTTAATAAGTACCCCTTCCCATACATCCTTTTCGTTCATGTTAAGACCTAAAAATGATGAACCACTATGGATAAAACTGCAATCCTCCTTACAAATAACTAACCTAGCCCCTACAACACTAGGATTACCACTTGAGGAATATCACAATTAAAATAATGAAGCTTGTGGGAGGGGGATTCAAAACCTCATTATTATTTTCTATTATCTTTCTCTTCTTATTCTTCCTCGGCTTTAAATTAATCATATCTTTCTCTAAATTATTCTCTTAATACTCTAATGGGTCTTCCAAATTTTTACCTTTAATATTTAGGACCATGTTAAAATCTCCATCTATCATCCAATTTTGTGCATGCCTAATCATGGAACACCTCAAATTTTATAAATCTTCCTTCCTCATGCATGCTTGCCAAGGTACATATATAAAAACATCAAGAGGAATATCTAAACTTTGAACATGAAATGAAAAGTAATCCTAAGAAAAATTAATTGGTATTGCAAAATAAATTCAATACATTTAATTTGTGAGGATCTGGCTAAAATCCTTGATTTCCTAGATATGCCAAATCTTGAAATATCAAAATTTATCCTATTATCAAACAAGCATGCTCTAATATCTAAAGATAAAATCTTGTTTCTTGTAGCATTATAATATTGAGATTTTCTTCTAACATATATTTTAACACATCTTTTTCTTGGAAAGAATTTGTATGACATTACAAGTGATGATCTTCTTTCATTAGATATTCCTTTTCTCTCTCCAATATATCCTCCTAGAGGGATTGTGATTGATTGGATAACACAATTTAATTTTGTAAGAATTGGTATAAAATGCTCTCTACCATACAATATTTGACTACGGAGATGGTCACCCAAGATCTAAGAGCTTCAATGAAATCACAAGAGAGACCAAACATGAGAATAATTTTAAGGACAAAAATACACAATATGTGTACATGAATATGATTGAGTGAAATTACGGTTATTACTTGAAAATGTACCTTTGTTAAACCTATTTTCCAACATTTTAGTGAAACATGAGATTGATCTCAAGATGTGGGACCTTGTAGATGAGATCAAACCTCTAGAGAAGGATAGATCTATTCTAACCTAGATGCACCAATGCTGGTCCAACCCAACATTGAATAAATCTAAACTAACCTAGTTCTATCAACTTGCAAAGGGAAAAGGGAAG
Source organism: Sequoiadendron giganteum (assembly GCA_007115665.2). NCBI lineage: Eukaryota > Viridiplantae > Streptophyta > Pinopsida > Cupressales > Cupressaceae > Sequoiadendron > Sequoiadendron giganteum. Next base: position 500,307,218 of record CM021100.1, read on the forward strand.
AAGGAATGCATAGAAGTAAAAGAATTTCGATCACCTAGATTGGATGTGTTTTTTTTTTCCCTAGAATCGCATAGAGAATCAATAAGAATCACCAATAAAATTCACACAACTCTTATTATATCAGCTCCTAGAGGTATGCATGGAGGTTAGGGTTTGATAGACACTAAAAGGGAAATAAATAACCCACAATTAAAACTTGTAAATAGATCAACACAACATACAAACATAGAAAAAATGATAAATGTTCATACATGGATAGAGGTAATAATGTTTTATAGATAATGCAAGAAGAGAGAGGAGGTGGAAATGCAAAATTTTATTAATACAAAGGTATAGGCCTATTTATAGTTGTAAATGATGCAAAATTCATAACACTTCTAGAGAAACAAAGGAAGAAGTAGTTGCAATAAACAAAAAAGTATTTTTTTGCCTAAAAAGGCACACGAGAGAGAGAGAGAGAGAGAGAGAGAGAGAGAGAGAGAGAGAGAGAGAGAGAGAGAGAGAGAGAGAGAGAGAGAGAGAGAGAGAGACCCTAGCTACAACCTACCAAATTGACATTTATACATAAAACTCCATTCTTCTAGCATGAAAAACATTCCCAATATCCCCACCATACTTTTGCATTGATGGTTTTGAGGATGATTGCAAAAATCCCTCGTGAAATCCATGAAAAACTCAACCTAGGTCATAGCCATCTGTCAAAAGTTCCTTTGCAAGAATGAATGAGGTATGGTGTTGCGTTTTCTCAAAAAATCATGCCCAAAAATATATTTAAATCCTTTATGAAACCTCTATGGTGCAAAAATTGGGTGGTTACACGAGTCGTTGAGCATTGATGAGGTTATATAAGAGGCTAGTGGAGAAAATAGTGAGAAATGGTGAAAGAAAGGGTTCATGTGGAAGATCGAATTTCGTTGGGTCCATGCAAGACTTTGGCCAACATCAGAACAACAGTCCAATTAGGCCATGTGAAATTTTCAACCTCCATCAGGTCATTGCGAAACATTAAGCTTGATCAAGATTTGACATAACTTGTGTTTGTACCTTACTTTTATCCACCTTCAATTCCTCCATCAAAATTTTCTTTGCTTCTATACTTTGTGGTCTTGGCTATTCCCATCTACTTTGCCTTTGTGGAGACTTGACTTCCATATAGATATGTGTAAACCTTGACAATATCCATACTTGGTGAGAACTTAACCAACATTGGGCCTCAAAAACCTTACCAATGTCAAGATCTGCTATAGAAACTGCACCTTTTGGACTTTGAGCTAGTTTAGTTGGAATTAACTGCAAATCCATCCCTAGTCAATTTTTCCTTTTGTGGAGGTTTCACCTCCATCGATTCTAGGCAAGGTGTTGGTTAGGGTGTAAACTTCACCATTTGAATAATTATCTAGTTCACTTACTCTTACCCACTTTTTTTTTCCATCACCTTTGGGTTTTGTAAGACTTGAACTTCCATTGGGTCCATACAAAAAGTTCACTTCCATCAGATCCAGGTGGAACTTCACTTCCATTGGGTTATGCGGGTTTAGAAGATCCATTTGAACTACACCTATGGAAACAACCTTAAGTATTAGACCGGTTTAGTTGGAATCACCCACAAATCCATCCTTAGTTGATTTTGTATTTTGTGGAGATTTTACCTCCATCAAAACTATGTCAGTATTGAACCTCCATTTGAACCATGTAGGCCGAGGACAAACATTTGAACTACACCTTGGAATCAACAAACTGGATCACTTGGGTTTACTTGCATGTTTAGTAGCCTAGTAAAAGTCTGTAAAAAATTCTTCATGTAAGAACCTAGCTGAAGTTTGGCCTTATGTGAAAAATAGTCAAAACTAACCCTAAGTATTGGACCAGTTTAGTTGGAAATACCTACATGTTTAGTAGCAGACCCAAAACCCACAAACGTATAACTTGGTAACCCAATTTTCTTCAATTTTGGACTAAGGATACCCATTTGGATGCTTTATAGGATGGTAGATTTAGAAAAACTTCACACTTAGCCACTTTTTTAGATTTTGAATTTAGGTAAGTGACTAAGGTAGAGGGAAGGGAGAACCACAAACTAGAAGCACACCTTGACACAATAACCCACTAGGGTTTCTCAGATTGACTATAACCAATGGGGGTACAAAGTGTCAAAAATTAAAATGAGAACCTCTTGGTTATATAGGCCAAGGTGAGACATAGGAAAATATAAGATTATGAAATATGTCTTAATATTGACTTAAGACAAACTAATAATTCCCTAAGAATTCCCTAAGTAAACTTAAGTAAACTAGCATGAATAGGACCTAAGAAGTGAACTGGTTAGGTAAAATACATCATTCACACAAACAACCCCCTTAAGTGCAACTTAGGGAGAATGTGTAAGATGCGATGACAAGTCCTAGCTATGAGATCATGTGTGATACCCATGTACAAATGGGTATCTTACAAATGAAGAAAAGATAAAAAAATAGGAAAAAATACCTCTCCAAAGGAGAAAATAAGAAATGGTCTCTCAAAGTATGAAAATAAAAACCCATGTGAGGAAAATTTTCCCCTATTAGAAAAAAATATGAGATACTTTGTAGCCCCCGTCAATGTAAGATCTCCTCTAATGATGGAAGATGTATGAAAATGAATGCTAAAACAACATTCCTCCTCTTAATAAGAAACAAAACCAAGAATTAATGTATGATGTCTTCCCATTCTTGAAAGGAATATGAGCGAAGGACTATCAAAATATTTAATGGCTCTACCAATTTGTGTTCTAGGCCACATTTATGAAGGTGACAATTTGTAACCTTGTGGAAATGGATGTAGAACATAAACCTATTTCCAGATTTTCACTTATAGCTCAATCAAGTAGAGCTTATTGATTTTAATTGAAAGAAGAAAAGGTACATTTTAACCTCTCCTAATTTAGATTCAAGTGCATAAATGAAATAATTCAAAAGATTACATTTACAAATTACTGCATTTATATAGATGCATGTAACATGGGAAAGATTGTACAAGTCTTTTCTGAATAAATAAGTAATCTTTATTGAATGTAAAAATGTACATTGTCTCACACAAGTCGTGAGACTAACTTTACTTATTCAATGAAAATTAAGAAAATCATATACATGAACAGGTAAAAAACAAAATAAATTTGCATATAAGGAGAGAGACCGGTCATTGTCTGAATGACTAGTTCAGAATGTCGTCTTGCCTTGCTACTGCCCCAAGCTATTTGTGTCCCTCCTAGCTCCACATTGCTCCCAATTCTTGCATCTAGCAATAACAATGATGCTAGAGCAATGCTCTAAACAATGAAAGATCTCAAACAATATATGAACAAACACCTATGGATGTATAAACTGATCTTAATATGCATTGAATAAGCAATGCATACTTTAGGTGTCTAGGAAAACCATCAAGTCATCATACACACCTAAAACATGCACTTTTGTTTTCTAACTTGCTTGCTTCATGTGCAGATATAGGGAAAGTAATGTTGTTTTATTTATTTAATATCAGCACATGGGATTAAATGTGGCTCCTAGAAGGGTTGAGCCCAACGTGCTTTCATTTTGTGTTTTGACCTGATAGGCTTATTAAGCTCTCCATGACAATGTAATGCAGTCAAAGATACACTTAATTTTTCATTACAATGAGGTTCTTGTATCCAATGATATAAACAATGATGAATGCTCAATGGAATTACAATGTCTTAGAAAACTAAACAAGCATTTTCTAAAAATGGTGAAAAGATAGTAGGACAACATGTTCATTCAGAAGGTTCAATTCTTTGAAAAATAAAAGTAGTTCAATCTATGTTCACCCTGTCAAGAGTTTACAATGACAGTCATCAACCAGACCATAGGGCAATTAGCATTGCATTTTGAAGGATCTTTAAGGTCTGTCATGAGCGAAATGGAATAATTGATCAAGCTTATATTCTTATTCATAATGCATTTTTGTTAATATGAAAGTCATATTTCTTCATCATCTTTAAGTATCAGGTTTAAGGATGTTACAAAACCAAGTGCTTTTCTTAGGGAGTTTGTTTTTCATCATTCCATAATGGATCAATGGATTAATTGCAACCTAAGAACATTCTATGATAGTAAAGGAATAAGGAGCAAGCCTGTGAGGGCCTTATGACATCATAAAAACAAGGCATGTGAACTGTTTGATAGAATGCCTAAGGAGATGACAAAAATAAATGCAATGAGTTCTGGATATGCACAAAATGGTTATTCTAAATCATACACAGCTATAGGTGGTAGTGGTGAACTTTAGTAAGGGAGTTCATAATAACGATGTCCCTATGCATGTTATAATTTCAATATTAAATGTGGCTTATGATCACCATGAAAACAAAAGAAAATCAATTTGTGAAGCTATGTGTTTTAGGACGAATCCCTCAATGAGAAAGAAGTGGGGTAATTTTGTTTTCTGAGAACATACTCATATCTTGAAGGGAATTGGAAGAAAACGGATTTAATTCCCCAAAAGACTATTAATTCAAGGCTAAAATTAGCCAAGATGATAGTCTAAGTGAAGTACAGGTGCATGGGTGTCATCAGGAGCACAATCAGATCCAAACACAATCATGCTAATTTTGTAGATGTCAAAGATCTCATGCTCCAAGGCAAGAAGATGACACAATTTTGAAAATAAATGCATGTTAGTGGTTAGTGACAAACCTTAGATACAATGGAAGCAACCCTATTGCTATCCCTATAGCAGTATGTTCATGAAATTTATGAAATGGAGAAAACAAAGATCTACAATGAGGTTAATAATCTTGAAAAAACTCATTAGTAATCATCAGGAAAGCAGAGATTTATGAGGAAAATAGTCGATGCATACCATGATGGTATCAAAACCATTAAAGGAAATAATGAACATGAGGTACATCTTTTTATGATGGTGAATGCAATCAAAAGTGCAATATAAATGCTAAATATAGTCTCGAAAATACAATGAAACCCTCAAAGTGTCGATCACAAGAATGGTTTCATGACAATAGGGCAAAGAAGTGATAGTAAAAACAAAGGTCCTCATCAAAGGCACAATGAGTATGAAGAATGAAAGTATGAGTCTTTTTTGATGTTTAAAAGATAGTTGCCCATATAGCTTTAGCAAAGGGCCTAGAAGACTAAGTGAAAAACATTTTATAGCATAACTGCATGGTATGGAGCTATGATAGTCACAGTAAGGGGATAGTCTTGAAAATGAAAAGAAAGATTCAAGGGTCGAGTCCAAGAAAACTAAAGTTCTACATCTACAAGTAGTTTAAAGTCGTGGCCATGATATTGAAAAAGATAGAGGAAGTCACATGAAAGTCATGGAAAATCTTCATCGAAACCCTCGAAGCCCTATACCTTGTAGAAGAAAATATCTAGAAAATGAAATGCACAAAGAACAAGATATATTTCTTCTTCAAAAGGCATCGAGCATTTCATATGTACCAAAATTTCAAAACAAATTCCCATCATTTCTTACATAGCTAAGCTTGAGATAAATTTTTATTCACAAAAATGAAGAACAAATGCATAGAGAGACATGAAGCCCATGCCCACAAATAAAAAATTTCATCTCTTCTTTCATAGGAAATGGAAGCCTGTATATCAAATCAAGTGAAATTCTCACGACTTTTGCAAAATAAAGGAAACACATTTCTTTTGCAGATTAAAGAACTTACCACAGTGTGGGATTCTATAGGAAAAATCTCTAGAAAAAGCCTTGGCGGCATTCGATGGCTTCCTCCAGAAGCTTCGATATACAAAGTGAAAATGCCTTTGCATTTTTTTTCTCATCACTTTGTTTTCTTAGGGTTTTTTACCCTAATATGGTCGATGGGAAAACCTGGCGTTTTTTTGCCTTGTTTTATAAAATACATGGAGTCAAAGTATGTATTTGGGGCTAAGACTTATGTCTTATGACTAGGGCAGGCTAAATTTAAAATTGCATATGCCATGTATAAGTTTTTGAGACTTTATAAATGTTTGCTTTAACCTTCCTATGACCGAATCATGGGCTTTTGTAAAATTTGCACTTTTTATTAAATATAAAATATTTACCTAAGTGATGACCTATAAATCACTTAGTGTTAATATTATTTTTAAATGAAAAATCAAAAGGTGGAGATAAATTTTAACGCATGACAAAAAGAGAAGTGAAAGATATGTTTGGAGTTATGATCTTGCAAGCATCTAGGGAGGTTGAAATCAATTTGCAAACACATGGAGGAGATTTAGGCGCTGTTTTGACTCATTTATGAGGTTGGGAGAGTATCTTGGAGTTTATTTTGCATGCCTTTATGGTAGACTTAGTCATGCCTTGACGTTTTCTACATTGTGGAAGCCTTTTGGAGTAGATTGAAATGCTAGATTTTAGGGCTTATTGTTGCATCCGACCCCAAGTGCTTCCGGAGCCTTTTTTGGTGGGAGATGGAGATGGATGTAGATATTCTCATTTTGATTATTTTCAAGAGTTAGTTCTTGATATGGAATTTTTTGTCTTATGACTTTTACAGTCTTTTGGAGAATACAACATACTTTGTAACTCATTTTTTGGATATGGAATATAATACAAACCTTGGATATCATTGACTTTGAGGTTTTGCCTATTAGTTTTTTTTTGCATTATTGTGTGTATTTAGTTGATTGATCAAGTTATTAGTGAAATATTGTTCATTTCCTAATAATTTTGTCTCAGATTTTAACACCTTTATACAAGAGTATGTTAATACAGGTTGTAAACTGTGTCAAGCATTGTAAATAGCTTCTAGCTATGAAATCATCTTTACTCCTAGGAGTTTAAACATTGTGACCTTTTTGTCAAGAACTTATGCAGGAGCATGCAACAATTAATTGTGCAATGTATAACTTTGTCATTGTGGTTAAGTGTTTGACTTTCCGAATTTCATAGCCCTGTTCAGTTAGGTGTATCACCATAGAAATACTGTTTTTACTAGTTTTCATTTTAAAGCTTTCTCTCTTCCTTTTCCTTCAAAAATTAGTAGTTTAGGTGATGTCCAAAAAAGAACCAACTTTCTCTAGAAGTTCTTTTCTACTATTGGTGACCCACAACCTTAGAAAAGTTCCCATGTTTCACATGATTAGCTATGTTAAGATTCAGCTAGGGTACAAATCAGAGTGATAACAAAACCAAAGAAAAAGATAGATCCTTCAAATGTTACTCAAGACCATCCACATCAATGCCAAACAATGATAAATAATGATGTAGAAAAATAGTAACAAGAGGATCTACATGTGCCCTTATAATTTTTGAAGAAGAGGATGCAACTCAATAGGAGAAAACATCAAAGAGGAGATAAATATCCTCAATAGTGTCCTCCATGTCTACTAGATAGGACTCACAAAATAAACTTGTAAATTTTATGATGTACTCATCCCAAGTAGTTAAATCTAGAGTCTACAATGAATTATCTACTACAATGAATCATTAGGAGCCATGGAGGTAGCAATACTAGTCTTATAAAAAACATTAGGATATGGAGATGAGATCTCAATGCATGTTATCTAACTACATTTCTTTCATAAATGATATATCCACACAAGATGCCTAAGTATGAACATAAAATAAATTTTATTGAATATAAGAGTCCTCAACCACATCATGTTGACTCATAGATAAAGAAGATGAACCATATGAATTTTTATTATGAGTCATAGAAGCCAAATTATCAATAGAAGCCTTTGGAGGAGGAGAAGTTGTATTAGAGAAGTCACTATGTCATCAATGACTTTCCCAATGATCAAAAAATCAATTATTGTGCGATCATATGGTGGATTGTCACAATAATCTAAAGGAACAAGATAGTCCAAGGCATGATATTTTGGAAATGGAGGATTAATTGGATCTCTATACATATCCCAAATTTTGAGCCAAAGAGAACGCATGCATTCAATGTTAATTGTGATAGTAACTATGTACTAATCAACATGACAAGCAATAAAGCCAAGGACATGATTAACCTTTTATTTCCATGCAAGATTTGGATACAAAGAACTTGGTTTCGGGAGAAGTCTATAGAGATAGGGTAAGAGATTGAGCCATGTGAAATGATTCATAATTTCGTCTTGCTAAGACTTATAATTCTCTATCTCCATTCAATGGCATAAGGATGAGAGGATATACCCATGAATAACAATGTTCTCCTTACATTTAGTGCTACAAAAGACCAATTAAAATACAAAATCCAACAAAAGTACAAGGTGATCCCCCAGATTCACACAATCATGAGACCCCCAAAAGGAACTTTATATCTAGTGCAAGTAAAATTGTCACTTGCCAAATCAACAAAGTGGTATTGATGCTAGTACTGTAATATAGATGCCAAATTTAGTTATATAAATTAAAATAATTTGTTTTGATAGAATAAGATCAATTTGATTATACCACTATGAAGTACCAAAGAAATATGCACTATACAATTTGTTCCAAAAAATGTTATTGTATGAGCTTAAACAAATATCTAGAAGTTCCCCAAATGATTACTTAGCAACACCTATGAGAATCTATAATTTTTGAAAAATATAGACACAAAAAAATTAAAAATACCTACACCACTGTGAAGCACTCATAATCTCACAAAAAGGAGCTTGAATGAGTGATAACAAAGCCTCTAAAGATCAAGTACCAAAACCAAAATGCAAACTATGAGTGGGATGGTTGGGATGAAGGATATTGATGTTATATTGATGTCAGAACACCCTATCACTAGAATAGGCTTGGGTTGACCAAAATATCCCCCAATCTAAAAACTACACACTACATACCTTGAAACTATGTGTAAAGGTCAAAATTAATATTCAAAGTTGCAAAACCACTCACAAAAATATGATAATTTTTCTATATAGACATAGTGGTTTTTGTGAGCAATTATGGTTTACTAGGCGAATACTACTCATTTTTCTATCAGGCAATGGTGATGTCTTAGAACCCTTTGGACACCATCTTATGACTTGTTGTCGATGAGAATAATCCCACAAATGAGAAGATTGCCTTGTATAGGTATACAAGACCCATGCCTATTAAGACACCCTATAATCCATAGAAAGCATAGGGTATATACAATACCCTTTCACGATGCTTTTTTTCTTAAATTTTTAAAATATATATACTTTTTTATAATATATTTTCTAATAATACCTCTTGTACACCTATACTAGGGAGATTTTGTCTATGCTAGCATGTGATAGTGAATATTTTATAGAATATCCTACACATAGATTTGTATAGCCAAGGGAGGAGATTTTTTTTGATGGGCTAGGACAAAAGGGTAAAATCACAAACCTATGTCACACTTTATAAAGGAATCGACCAACAACAAAACAAAATTTGAACTTTGACCACATAAAAGTGGTCTTTATGATTTGAATTTCAAAATGATGTAAACTAATGAAATGTATAACTTTTGGTGAAGTTTATTCCTGTAATTTTTCAGATTTAAAAAAAATATTTTCATTACTTTTTTATCAATTTAAGAACAGATTTTGGAATGTTGAAAATTTCAAAAAAAAGTGACTTCACGGGCAGTCAAGAAATAAATTGAAAAAAACTTCATTCCTCCCTAATTTTTTTCTCCAAATAGGTAACTTCAATATCTTGTGCATGGAAAAAAAATAAAAAAATTTATGTATATTTTTCTCGTAATAACGTTTTAAAGTCAAACTTGTCAGAATTCGACAGTTTTCACAGGACGTCAACTATTTTCTATTTTTTTAATCATTTTCAAATAAAAATTATACCATTTTGAAGAGGACTCTCTCCTCTAGTACACCATATATCTTTTAAAAAAAATATATGTTTTACTATTTGTTTTTCAATTTCTAATCAACCTCTTTTCTAAATTTAACAACCTACTTGCATTATTTTGAAAATAAAATATATTAAAACTAATCAAAATATTTTAAAAATTACATATTTGGATTCACCACTTCGAGCTCTACAAAAGGGTATTTTTCTATTTTTTTTTGCAGAATATCTTTCTGACTGAAGAAATACTCAGTTAAAGTTGATTGTTTCAAAAAATTCTAAAAAAAGGTGAGTTGGCTGCCAAGTAGGTAGCCAACTAGATATGCTTGGTCGAGCAGTTTTTGGCTGAGCATGTTTCAACTGGGAAACATGCTCGTTTGAAAACTACTCAATATTTTCAAGTGATATATACCAAATACGCTCAATATTTTCATGTTTTTGGCCAAAAGTATTCGACCGAGTGACTTTCGGCTGAAACCCCTTCGACCAAAAAAGGTATTGGCACGTCGGCGCCGCATCGTTTCGACCAAAAGCCACTCGGCCGAATATCTTCCAGCTGAAAATAGTTCGCTCAGAACTATTTATTTGGCCGAAAATGTGACACATTATTGTGCTTTTACCCAAAAGTGTCTAATTTTGACAAATTGATAGTTGATCCTTAGGTTCTTGGACCTTTTCAATGCAATGGTAGGGTCAAGTTTGATCCAAAATGTTCCAAAAATGTAGATTCCTTCCAAATTTAGCAACCACCTCCCAACTTCAAATCCTTGTAGATATGACCTCTAATATCTAATTTGGACAAAATAAAATGCTAAATTGACTTTCTTGGACACCATAAACTCAATGGCAATGTTAGATTGGTACCAACACACTCTAAAACAAACCTATAATGTAACGTCACAAAGAAACTCCTCTAATTTTTTTATATTTCTATTAAGTTTTTTTGTTTCTCTTGGTCATCATATGATGTTAGAGAAGAAAATACCGTTTTTTTTAAGATCAACCAACATCCACAATGTAGATCTCTCAAAAAGACTAATAAGAAGCAATCACACAAGATTTGATAACATGTAAGAGTTGGTGTAGAATTCTCTATACCATGTAAGGTTTGGCTATGTAGATAGCCACCCAAGATCTAGGAGTTTCAATAAAAGCACAAGACATACAAAACTTAACTCTATTCAATCAAAGGATGCAAATGCACAATATGTGTATATGACTATGATTGATTGAGATTATAATGACAACCCCTTAATTACATAGGCCAAGGTGAAACATAGGACAACATAAGGTTATGGTGTGTCTTAATCTTATGACTTGAGACATAAAGCAATAATGATCTAAGTAAGCTTAAGTAAGTGTGAATAGAACCTAAGAGGTAAATCGATTAGGTAAAATACCCTGTTCACACCAAATCTTTCTAAAGTTTTACTTGTCAAGAATCTTGTCCTCTATCACCGTGTCTTAATCTAGAATCTTTTTCATTACAAATTAGACAATTAGATTTGAGTTCTTTGGTTTAAATCAAAGGAAGTTGATAATTTGTGTACTCGATGCCTACAAGCAATTGCAAAATTTATCATGATATTTATCCTCACAATTTTTATACTACTTATAAATGAATTCTATACCATTTAACCTTGCTAATGATCTAATCTACCTTCTATCACAAAAAAACTCCTTTCACTATTAGTAATTGAAAATCTCATTTACTAGGATCAAAATAATATAAGTTATCACAGTGTACAAGATCACACCCTTCTTTAATTTAGAATCTTATTTAAAAATGATAATCAAAATGTTTTAGATTCCAAATTAATTACTATTGAGATTTCTCATAAAAATGATAAAATAGAAGCGAGGGAAAAGATTATCAACACTTAGTGATTTTGATATTTCACTAATGTTGAAGGTTGCTTGTGCCTTATGCCAAATCTTTGATGTGCTAAGGAACTTGAGGTGATATAAATCTCTACACACACTCTATCAAATTTGGATGCTACCATGTATGGTAGTGCCCTCTTTCACATGATAGTCTCGTCTACAACTTACACATCGTAAAATCTAGTCACCATTGACACCTACAATATCTAGGCTAGGTGGTGTTGAAGGATGGATTAAGTTAATGTTATGAGGAGGAAATTCAAAGATTTTTCATTAACAATTACACTTTATAAATTGATTTGAAAATATCGTATAGTTCCTTGGAGATATCTAAGATGCCTAGGTGATAATTAGTGTAGTATCTAGGTGTGTAGGTGTAGTTGTAGCTATGGAGGTGTAACAATGACTTCTATTATTGTTGTTGTGTGTTCAATGATGCTCTTATTAATTGTCATGAACACACTTGCCTTCTAATGAAAAATCATGTTTGATTATTCATCACCATTTGGGTGTGCTAGGGAAATGATAAGGATGAGTATGAAAAAATAGGTTCATAAAATGGAAAGATTAGATTTTGAATGTTGTAGGAAAAATAACATGCATAATTTAGTCTAAGGGATAGGAATACACTACTCTCCAAAATAGACATAAGATTTAGATAAAAATGAATTATGAAAATTTGATATTAAAAAGTAAAATATGATTATAAAAACAAATTACTTATAAAAATAATTACAAATAATCAAATTAAATACCCCTTAAAATAAAAATTAAAACAAAATTAAAGAATAAACATAAAAATAAAATAGAGGTAGAGGGCCTAGCTTGATTGGCTAAAGCATCATGTTGTAGGCAAGAAGTTCCGAGGTCTAGTCTCCCCTCAAACCCATAGTACTGGATAAAGTTAATTAAAACCTAATGAGCAATAGCATATTTTTTAAAAAGAAAACAATGAAAAATGCCACTTCAGAGTTTTGTCATCGCTTTTTATGCTACAAACTTTTTAAGCTTTTTCTGCTGGCAGCCATGATACAAAGCAATACAAAAACCTTGGGAAGTAAAATTATACGTATAGGTGGCTCGTTTGTGGTCATTAATGTGCATGCACATAAATGCCTTCCACGTAACGCTTTGAAGATGCTGAGGAATTTCAGTAAGCTCCTCATTTTTGGGAAAAAAGGGAAATGATGGGGGCTGTGTGGTGAATTTTTTTTTTCTTTCAGATGATTGAACAGCCTACTTACAGTTTTCTTTCAATTTTTTTTTTGTCAAGTTACATGATATTTACATAGAAGATTGGAAGTGTGGTGTGTTAATGCTTTTGGGTGGATGCTTTTATCTTTAAAGTTTCCTTTTTTCCTTGAAGAATCAAATTCTGTGCAGCACGCCATATTTGTATGACATATAAATGATTTGGGTAATTTGAGATTTACCTTAGTTTAGGACAAGTCTGATTGATATAAAGTGCCAAAGTCCAGCCAAGAAAGCAGATTTATCTAGATTTTTATGGAAAGAAAAAGTTGTAATGAGACAAGCATGAAGCAAGATAAATTTCCTGTGTGCAGAAATTTTGACATGAAGTATACACATCTCAAGCCAGAACTGTGAACTGCATATAACAGATGTGAAAGCATTAAGAAAATTTATAGTAAAAATCTTAAAACCAAGTTTCAATACAACATGCCCATAACAAAGCTTGACAGTTAAAACAAAGCCATTTGATATTTCAATAGATCTCTGCAAAACAAAGTAAAATCCACTCTGTAATGAAAGCATATGTACTGACTTATGGGTTCATTTTGAAACCCACTTTATAATGAAGTCATATGACTCATATACTTATGAATCCAAGCTTAATAGAACCCATGGAGGGTTTTTATTATTTTCTTATACATTAATAAACACTGATAGCACACACATATTTTGCAGTCACTGGGCCTCATAAGGCCTTATTACTCAGATGGTCTTCTTAACAATCAGCTGGAGCATTCAACTGGCATTTTGCAGGCAGAGCTCTAGCCAATTCTGGATCAATACCCATCATGGTGAGCAGAGTGGGATTATTACGCCCAAATTCACAGAAACATGTAAGGTTGGCAGTCTTGAGAGTATTGCAACAGCTTTCATCAGGCACTGCAGGGGGGTTTGTTACTGCAGGCTGGCAAGACTTCAGCTGCTCAGCATCTATGTCACATATCATAAAAGCACTCCTCACCACTACTGTAACAGTAGCAAGCAGCAATACAATCAAGAAAACAGCCTTCTGAACTCCTTTCATCCTTACCAAATGTACTACAGCAGTACATATATGTTTATAATATGCCTGTGATGCTCTTGCAGAGCAATTTGAGTAAGCTTATATAGACGAATGTGGATATGGATATGATGAAGCTTGCCTTGGCCTGTGAGTTTCCATTGGCATCTTGTGGCCCGTGACCCTGCCACCATTGGCGTACACAGTATAGCTTTTGTTTGTTCGTCAGTAAAAGACAACTGGTTAGAATCATATAAAGGTGTGTGGTGTCAATCCAACAGTTGTGAGAGGACCTACTTAGTTCCAGAAAGATAAGTAGAACACAATTAAGTGTAATATATGGCACTGTAATGTAATTCATGGAAGGTCACGGGTCTAAAAGGCCATCAAATTATTCTCTATATGCAACTTTATTTCATGGGAATGGGGTCTTATGATCTTTTCCAGAAGGCAAACAGCATATTTTCGAGGAGAATCCTGTATAACTTTATGTCACGGGAGGGGCTCTTGAGCTCAATCTCACGAGAGCAAGAACATATTTTACAAAGAAGAAAGATACGTATAAGCAATGTTCTCTTTCATATCAAGAGAGAGGGTGGGAATTGATTTTTAAAAATTAATAGTTAAAAAGTTATAAATAATTATAATGGTAAAAATTATATAATTTGTAATTTTTTGTTTTGGATTCTTTTTGGTTGGGTTATCTTTTATATAATCACAAGTGTTTAAGTGATACGATATCTATTAATAGATGTCATTTGATCTGAATCGCACCTCTTTTTATTTATATTCATTTTTAGGAATTAATTTTAATCCTCATATTCATTCATTCCCCATCTATGGTTAGTTTTGTAGCTGTTCAAATGAAACCGGTAGATGTGTAGTTATAGATTTGACCCTTAAACTTTCAATTTTTTTGGCCTACTCTTTTCCCTCCATCCAACTATTGTGTGCCAACTCAAAGTACTTTTATTTTTATTCTCACATCTCAAAAGTCTAATTTATTTAAATATCTAGTGAATATATGGAATAAGCATTACTTGCATACACCAAGGAGAATAAAAAAGAGTTATCTAGTGACATTAGTATTTCATTAGCAACCTAGGGCATATTGTATGATTGCTTGTTATCCTCAATCATTGTTCAAAGTTGTTAACATTACATCCTTATAAGGTTTAACACAAGGGAGATACTATTCCTATCACATTTTGATTCTTGACCACTCTACCAAGTTTTTATGTAGTTGTAGAAATAGAGTTTCCAAGATTAAGGATCCTCACATATTAGATTTGCCTAGAATGCTCAAATCTATGATTGTCAGATCAATTTTGTAGTTGCACTGAGTAGATCCACATTTACACATTTGAGCCTTGGGGGATTCACTTAATAAACCAATAGCATCTAGCATGTGCATTTGTAAAGTACTAATAAACACCTTTAATTTGATTTTTATGCCTCAAATTTATGTTTTTGATAACCTGTTTGCATACACTAGTATAAGTAAGATACCTCTCCATCTCTATCAAGTATCCTATGTGCCCATTTTTGGTTACATTTTTATACCTTGTTATTATTTCTACCCTATCAATTAAGGCCATTGCCCACACCTACGTTTGACTCAAAACTAGTTTAATTGCCACCTCATACATTAAATGCTTAGAATAGAAAACCTAGATGAGCTATGAAATATATGCTATCCTATAAAAAAAATTGATTTAAAAACACTTATACATCTCAATCCCTAAACCATTTCCACACGAACTTTAACAATAAACCCTTCTAATAATAATTATCTCAATCATAGTTTATATGTTAATTGAAATTACAATTTAAGACTATTAGAGATACTTGGTAATTCTTTTGGGTAGGATCATAGTATTACCGAAAGGTATCCAATAACTTGTTTTAAAAAACTTAGGTAGAATTATATTGATTCTATATGACCTTGGTGTGACCATTGTTTCCTTTCTTAATTGCACCAAAGTTGGGATTAAGTAGGCACCCATGAGATTATGAGGCTCTAACACAACATAAAAGTATGTGTAGAAAAAACATGTCTGAATCATGTCCCTAACAAGACCACCATAGAAAATGAAATTTCCTCTAATTAACCTGTACAAAGTGATGTATATACGATATGGAATGCTACCTATAAACACCCCACCACTTTTTCACATGCTTCTCAAGCCCCAATACCTACAAGTACCACATTAATTAAATGATTCCCTTTCCCCCTAATACCAAGAAATATAAAAGGTCACATTTTTCTTATTTAAAAAACCCCATTATGGATGCATGTGATATGTTATTGCTTTAGAGGTGAATTGTTTGGGAATTAAAATAGTCACATTTTTTTTATTGATTCTAATTTATTGAATTGACATGTCTATTTTTTTATGAAAATAAGAAAATAGTTTGGAACACTTAATAGAATTATTCTACATCAAATTAAGAAGTAATCACTATTATTTATTATTTAGATTTTTGAGCATTTATTTAGTACAATTATAAGTACCAACTCTTGTTCCTAGGATGTTTGTTAACTATGCTTGTTTAACTATTTTTCCCTACAAGTGATTTAAGTAAGGATACATTTTATTTTCTTACATTTTGGTGAGCCTAATATTACTACACCCTCCTAGGTGTTTTACCTTAATCTTTACTCCTACATTAAGATTTTTAGAACTATTTTTTTGAATACATACCATTTATTTTAGATCTAGTTAGGGTTTAGATCCGACCTTATTTGTGATTCATTAAGTTATACATTTTCATTGCTTTAGAACTTAATTCTTTCTATCTGTTTGATTCTTACCTATTGTAATTGTGAGTGTATAATATTAACTAATCAAATAGAGCTAACTTGAACTATTAAAGTCATTGAAAATAATTAATTAACTATAATTCCAATGAAATTGTTCACAAAATCTCAATTAGAATTCAAAAGTATGAAATATTGAAGCAATTCAAATAGAAAACTAACTAAGAGATGCAAACCTCAATCTGATTGTGGAATTATGCTCAAATTGGACTTGGAGTGCTCAATTCACGAAAAATCCATGACGTGCAAAGAAAATTAATGAAGAATTGGATTCAAATGACTCACAAGTGTTCTCAAATTGATTAAATTGGAGACTCAATTCAAGAGAGTAATTTTACTCAAATCTTGTGGATCCTTTTTCATGGAAAAAGGCTTTCTATTTATAGATTATTGAAATTAGAATCAATGGTGAAGATCAAATTTGCTAATCAATGGATGCAATTGAATGAAAGGAGTGAACATGGATCAAGGATGAATAAAACAATTAATAATCCATGAGACATGGATCAAAGATCATATCAATGGTTTGAAATCCATGAGAGACCCAACTAATTCCCTAATTTTTAGGAATTATGTTGGAGAGATGTTGGAGATATTTCCATTTGGAGGAAAATATTTGAATTCAAAAATAGAATATCCCAAGGGAATATTCATTGTGCAAGTTAAGAGAATTGGAGGATTGAAAGAAATTAGTTAATTAAACAATTAATTACAATCATTTAATTGTGCAAGTGGATGAAATTAGAGGCTTTAATTAAATAATCATGATTTATTTAATTGAAGTGTGATTATGATAATTAATTAAATAATTTGCATTATTTAATCAAATGAGAATGAAATTAGTATGAAGAATAATTAATTAACTAGATAAATTTGATTTATTTAATTAATAGAGGAAAAAGATGAATTTAACTAAATAATTGATACCATTTATTTAAATGGATGAAATAGGCGAAATAGACTAGAAATGGTGTTAGTAAGTGAAATCGAGTATGTGATATTGTCAAGACAGTTTTAGGTGTCTACATTTTGCCCCTCTTTGAAGCAATACATTTGTTGTGTTGTTTCAAAGACCTGATGCTTCTTAAATAAAAATAAAAATTTGTTTGATTTTTCTTGATGCCCCACTGTGCCCCAACAGAAAGAATAATTACTTGTATACTGCTCCCTCAAGAGTTCGAGTGAAAAATACTATTTCGGTTGGGCTTGCAACACTGCTGCATGATTTGTTCAGTTGCAAAGAGGACAAAAAGTAAGCCTCATGACATTGATAAGACATTTAAAATAGGCTACGAAACTAAAAAATGGAAATGTGGGGTCAAAACCATAGTTTTCCACCATGCGCTTAGGTCAAAAACCCTAATTTTCCATGCATATATAGGGGTTTGGGGTCACTTTCAAGCTCATTTGCACATTTGAGTTTGAGAAATTTGGAGAGCATAGAGTGATTGTGAGAGAGACCTCGTAGTGCAACTGACAGACTGTTGGATCGTGTGTTTCCCCTACATCACACAGATCGAGTCTCTGAGTTCCAGCGGCCAACCAACACAAGACCACTAGTATGTACCCCGAAAAAATTTTCTTGCATGATTTTCTATGTAGCTAAATGTAGGGTTGAATAGGGTAAAAAAAATGCATCGCTATTTCAACGACACAATCGTTATGATCGATGACACATTTGCAAGGTCCAAAAACACACTTGCACTAGAGCGTCGCTCTAGAGAAATTGTGCTTGGATTTTAGTATACCTTGACACACTTGAAGACACACACACACTTAAGAATTTTGACATGCCAATGCATTTGAAAAATTTCAGACCAACACACTTGTATAAAACCAACATCCACTTGCAATGCCGCAACACACTTGCATTTTAGTGAAATATTTGATGAATAGTGATGCAGTCGCAAACATGACAGAGTGACACACTTTTTTAAAGGTGTACACTTGCACTTTTAGGGTTTTAGACTTGAAATTTTTTCTCGATTTTTAGAAAAATTTGACATTGTGCATGTTGTACGTGCAGGAGAGCTTTCGAACATTACTTTCTCACAAGAGGAGACCTCAGATTCTATCACAGTTGGGTATACTTGAGGATGAGGAAAATGAGTTCCTAGGCACCATCAGTTTATACTAAATTGCATATGTGCTTGAGATTAGGACCCACCTAGCGATGATGGCTTTGCTAGTGGAGAGGTGGCATTCTAAGAATTCATCTTTCCATCTTCCTACAAGTGAGACAACAATTACCCTATCCATGGAGATAAAGTTATTTATGATGCAAAACTGGAATTGGATGCCATGTTATGAGTACTAGGAGTCAAATAAGTTAAGGTAGAGAGCTATCAGATTGACTTACAGAGGCACCTTGGATGTGCCATCAACTTGGCATTGGTTATTGTAGGACTAATCATGGGAGTATTGGTTCCTGATAGGTGCAACCAAGGATTCAACATTGGATGGGGTGTAGTCCTAGAGGCCATGGTGGATGATGTGCACACTTATGCATGGGGTCAAGTTATTTTAACTACACTATACCACGATATGCATCAAGTGGTGTATATGCAAGGACACAACTTATCTACTAGGGTGGCACTCCGACACATCCGAGCTTGGGAGCACATTGCTATGCTTCAATTGATGGTTGCATTGAGAGATGTCGATGAGGATGACTTAGTAGTATACAAATATGTAGGGATGATCACACTTCGCCGTATAGGAGTGACAAGTATATCCTATTGGAGGAGAGTCCTGGATGATTTGACAGTATTTAGGTGGAGGTTGTGGCTACATGTACAACCATGGATGAATAAGATCATTTCCTCTATGCCCAATAGACATGGTGGTTCATGGGCCACTAGATTCATTTTATAGAGAGATACCTACCGAAACTAGTGGCTAGACAGTTTGGGGATGAGTAGGATGTCCTGACATTGGATTATAGAGGTGTGTATGCTCATTCTTTCAGAGAGATCATAGCTTGGGGGCCTCAGATAGTTCCTCAAGTGGCCATTGATGACTTCACACAACTAGCTCCCTTGCTATGGGCTTATGTGGGTGGTGTAGATGATCCTGGGATGACACGAATGTATGATCCATGGTTTTCTTAGCATCCACTCATTAGGTTGACATAACTAACAGGGGTTGATGGTGCAGGTCATGGCAAAGGACATGGCATAGGTAGAAGAATGGTTCCTCAATAGCATGGACAAATTTTTGGGTAGGTTCCGAGATAGGTTGGACACATTGGATAGGTACCTTAACAACCTCCCCAACAACCTCCTTTGATAAAAATCCCATAGGTATAGGTATAGCAGCCTCTGGGCCCCCCAGATCTTCAGGGTTTTCTACAAAAAAAAAACAATGAAGAGAGATACTGCTATTTAGGAGAGAGACACCACCTAGTTAAGTGAGACCGATATAGACATGAGAGAGATCAGGAGCGCCAACAACGACATAATCTAGAGCTTTAGTTAGCACAAGATATTGCTCGACATCAATAGTTAGAGGCTATTTCTATACATGGAAAAGGTACTATGGTATAAACCACACTATACACCAAGACTATAGGAAAGGCTTCTTATTATCAAACATTGCACCACCGTGTAGTTCCCTCACACCAGTGGCAACCAATTTTTTCACATAGGAGTGCCCTTGCACCTAGTAGCTCAATAGGAGGATCATCAGTAGGGAAGTCGGATAGAGGAGGCCCCTTAGGTGGTGGCCATGGACCATTGTCTTGATAGGAGGATCAGGGGAGTAGAGGATAGCCCCCATATAGGCACATTTTTGATATAGCCTGATTGTTGATGTATATTCATTCATTGGCTCATTTTCGATAGCCTTGTGTATATATTTTGATGTATATCCCATACTTGATTTGTCTCATGAAATTAATGATTTTGATATATGAGATGACTTTTGATGAGATCATGATATATGATGCCTTATTTTATGTTCATTATGCTATGTGATGGATTTCTTATGATTCTACATGGATGCATTATGTATGCTTTTGTATGTAATTGTGATGTATTTATTATTCTTATAGTGTGATGTGATGCAAATGTATATGTAGATGATGCTCATGTTATGGATGATATGGATGCACTTATTATTGTATTTGGATGTGACCTATTATGTGTATGAAGGATGTATTATATGACATGCTGACGATTTATGGATGTAGGATGGATGCACTTATTTTTTTGTTATGTCATGATACTTGGATGTTAGTAATAATTAGATAGAAAATAGATGGTAGAATAGAATAATGAGTTTTACATTGATTATATTTTATTTTATGTTGATGAGATTATAATTCCAACAAATCTATAATTATTTTGAGATTTTATTCGATACGGTGATGAGACAGAGATGATATTTATTTTCTTCTAAGAATTTGTTTAATTCATCATAGCAATCCTTATTTTTGATATAGAAAATAGATACGATGCACCAAGGTATGAAGAACCAGGGAGACATTGTAGCTAATGTGATGGAATTTAACTCTAAAAATATATAGGAGTATCCTTTTTCATACCTAACATACAAAAACCATGTTTGTTCATGTGAAATAATGAGCCCTCGAAGTAAGTAGACTAATACACAAAAGGTATGAAGAACTTAATATGTCCTAGCCATTATTTTACTTGAGACTATCCCAACACATGCAAGATATGTATTCACCGAGGTTGTACTACAAGAATATCCAACAAGCACAACAAACAAAAGAAATGATCAATGCCCCATTCCTTTCTCTCTAAATTTTTTTGTTAGACATCATCGAGAGATCATCAGAATGAGCCAACAAGATAAATCAAAAGAAAAGATTAAAATGAACAAGCAACCAATGTTATTCATATCTATTGTCAAAGAGATTTTTATATTCTTTGATGATATCCGAAATGATTTCCATTTTCAAAATGATATATCCTAGGACATTCATTGCATAATGATGATTTTTTAAACTGAGTGGGCCATTGATATAAACTTAGTTAACGTGCTCAAAAATTAATCTTAACTTCACGATTTATTTTCATTAATTTTTTTCTTTCTTAAATGTTGTTCTTGTTTATGCTTACACCATCAAAGAGTGAGAATGATGATAAATTTATTATGAATGAAAGATTATTACGGGTGAAAGTGGGATGAGACAAGTGGTTTTGAGCTTTTTTGGAATATTTGAATGTTTTTGATGTTTTTGAATATTTTGAGGCTTTTTATGGTTAACGATTATTTGAATGTTTGAAATTTTCCAAGTTATTTGAGGCTATTTTTTGTGTCTCCTTCTCAAATTTCCACAACATTTTGAATTTCTCATTTTTTTTTGAGAAATGAGAAAGATATTGTTGTTTTACTAAGATTGGGTCTCACAGTTACGACCCAAACATGCAACAACATGCAAAGCTTATGTCCAACATGAAAATTCATGAAAAGAAAGTAATTTAACATGCAATAACATGCATACCAAGTGGTCTCACATAGAAATGGGATGCCCAAATGGAGTATTCCACTATTTATGCCTTTAAAATATTTACTAGAGCATAATTCCTCAAACATTACATTTACAATTTTTGCCACAAGGAATACTACTAAGTTGCAAATCAAAATATGTATTCTCCTATCCCCTAAGCCCTTATTGAAAATAAACCAAATTAAAATAACAATATTTTTGGTGACACAGGATTTCCATTTCACCTTGGATGCTCTTGCATCAGACACCCAGGGTAGGAAATTTTTGTGAATTTGGATTCACAAAATGGAGTTGAGTGGTAGTACCACCCTTTTGTATTACAAACAATTCTCATCAAACTCCATCACTAAAACATGTGCACCAAAAATCTTTTCTTTTTCCTCTTTTTCTAGCATCTTGTCAAAACAAGATTCATGCTCCTCCAAAAAAATATACACTTCATTCTTCTCTCCCTTTGTGGAATCATATCCACCATGAACCATCCTCCTCCTCCTAATACCATAATTTATCCTCTCTTCTCTTGTGGGATTCAATCCACCATAAACCGACCATCTCCACCAAGTTTCACCTACAACATCCTCTACAAATTCTACATCCAAATATGTATTATCCAAACAATAATCAAAATCTATTGTATCCTTAAACACATCTACAATTACTACTCCATGGAAATTAAAAATTTCCATATGCACACTCTCTTCTTGCTTGAAATCCTCTTCTACTTTCACCAAATAAGGTATAGAATCATCACAACTAAATTCAAAATTAAAATTTACCTCATTCTTGTTCGTTGTCCCAACATCTTTTTCCTCATTCTTTGTTGCAACATCCATCTTCTCACCTCCAACGACAAGTTTTTCAAACTCTTCTTCATGTTTTCCCATCAATTCTCCTTCCAACAACATGTTGATTCTTTCCATCTATTCTTTCAACAAGAAATCATCTTCATCTTCACCAATTTGTTCGTCAAAGTTTGGACCACTCTTATTCACAATTTCAAATTGTAAAATTTCTTCATTTTGTGGATTTGATTTACTACATCCACTTGCTATTGTTGCAACATGTTCCTCATTATCCTCTTCGCTTGTGTGGGCTACCTCCACAAGTTCATCCTTACATTGAACCCCTACCAAAGGGCTGCAACACTCTTTCTTTCTCCTCTTATTTTTGCTTCCCTCTTCCAAGAGAACATTATTCTTCTCATGTATCTCTCTTCCCAAATCCTTGCTTCTTCCTTAACCTTATTTTCCAATATGTTTACTTCAGCCTTGAGTTTTTTAAATTCTTTGTGGTACTTCCTATTTTCAACTTCTTCCCAATATTTTTCCTAGAACAAAATTCTTATGGGCCTCCTCATGAACCATCCCATCCTCTCTGGTATAGACTTCCCCGCGTCTGGCGATTTTTCTACACACAAATCACATACACCACCAGAGGTCCTGGTGCAAACTACCTCACATCGGCATTTTTTCTTGCACACTCTGAACTCCCAGTCTGGTACCATTGATGAAGAGGGAAACTCTCCCCTTCAAATCTTATTACAAACACACATATAACACTATGAAAGAAGGCATACAATTAACTTTAAACACTCATGGAGCTGATATGTCCACATACAACATGGGCTTCTCACATACAAAAAATTTCAACTCAACATTTTGGCTTCATTCTAGTAGCATCTAGGTATGCAACCACAACTTCTCTGAAATCCCCCTTCACCAAATGAGCAAGCATTGATATATAGAAATTGTATGAGAAGAAACCAATATTGATTTCTCAAAACAACCTCCACTAAGCCACCAAGAAAACCCGTCACTTTATGTCTATCATTTCTCCCTCATCCATATGAATCTTCTAAAAAGGTTTCTAGGTTTTGTGCACCCCCTTCCCATATTTCCAAAACATTTTGAATTTCTTGATTCCATTAAGAATTGAGAAAGTTATTGTTGTTTTACTGAGATTGGGTCTCACAGTTACAACCCACACATGCAACAATGTGCAAAGCTTGTGGCCAACATGAAAATGCATGCAAAGAAAGCAATTGAACATGCAATAACATGCATACCAAGTGGTAGGTCACATAGAAATGGGATGCCCAAATGGAATATTCCACCATTTATGCCTTTGAAACATTTACTAGAGCATAATTCTTCAAAATTTATATTTACGATTTTTGCCACAAGAAATATTACTAAGTTGCAAATCAAAATATTTATTCTCCTATCCCCTAAGCCTTATTGAAAATAAACCAAATTAGAATAACAATATTTTTGGTGACACGAGATTTCCATTTCACCTTAGATGCTCTTGCATCACTATCTCATCATATATACATCAAAAAATATAATATACCTCAATTCCATATAGAATAAAAATATATAAATACATATATACATATACCTCCATGACATGTGTCTAAAATACATCAAAATATATTTATCACATGCTAGATATGGCTAGATCCCTCTCTTTCTGACCCTCTTGGTGATGGTGGTGGCCCTTGAGGTGGTTCCATTACTACTAAAGGTCTAGATATAGTTGATACTAATCCTCCTAACCTTGTATACTTTGTCAAAACCAAATCTTTCTACCCTTCTAGCACTACATTATTGTATAGTGATATATAGTATCCCACTTCCTACAAGGCTCATTTCGGAACCATCTACATGCTCCTTATCTCTCCCAGTGTCTAAGTCAACCCTTAGGGACCTTGTAATTCTTTGGATATGTGTTACTCCTATCTTAATTGATCCGCCTTCCCCCTAAACTCTCTAGAAAAAATCTATAACATGTCTCTCTTTGTTTGTAGGCTACCTTGCTCCACCTATAATATAGTAAATATTGGAATAAATAAAAAAATTACAACAATGCATTTAAAGTTGATGCTTCCCTCTCTACAAATTTATAATTACAAAGACTAAGCTATATGTTGAAAATATAAAAAAGAAAATTAAAATACAAATATAACCTTTGAGTGATATTTTACTCAAGAAATATAAGGTTTTTCATCCTCTTATCTCCAAGAATCCAAGGGGTTTCAACCTCAAATTGATATGTAGTTGAATACAAGTGCTCGACTATGAAGAAATTTCATAAATTTCCAAAAAAACCAACTGGAGAAGTTGCCTAACTTATATAAAAGTGGGGCCACAAATACCAAATTCCCATTATGACAAAATAAATATTAATTATTATTATTTTTTAAATATCCCCTTTTAAAATAGGCACCATAAAGAGTTGTCACCCGACTATATTTATCTAGACAAATATATTCTTACAACCACTTATAATTGTCATAAAAACCTATAATAGAATATTTCAAAATGGATATTCTCTTCCTAAATTAATTTCTTTTAATTCTCCATTAATTTCTAACTCATTAAATCCCTTCATTTTCCAAAATTACTAATTATAACTCCTCATTTATAAGCTTCCATAAAATATTTCATAATCTTGCCAAAGAAACTTTCATAAAAGAATATTCCAAATGATTTGGAAATTACATTATCTTCCATCCATGAATTCTCATGCTTCTCCTTTAGAAAGTACAAAAAAAAAATTAATTACTTGGCCCTTTTATCTAACATGATAAATAATAATTAATTAACATCTAGATAATCAATTTTAATTAAATTTATTTCACTAGAAACTTTTCCTTAACCTATGGGAGATATATGAATAGAAAATTTGACAATAAAATTAATTTAATAAAAAATGGGACATTATACTCTTATTTTCCCTAATGGTGGAGAGCTTGTACTTTTGAAAGAGAGGTCACAAGTTCAAATCCTAGAGGAGGTAGGGTATCTATGCCTCATATTTGATCAAAGTTAGGTGCCTCATACATACCAGGAGTACAAGGTAGTCCCATATAGTTAAGTCATCTATAGACCCAAAAACATATCACCTAATGTCATGGACTATAAAAGGACCTTTTCTTTCCTTTCCTTTCCTAATTCCACCACAAAATTTATTAACCTCACGGAATAGCAATTTTTCTAATCTAATTCCCTCAACTAAAACACTTTTGTGATACTAGGATCACAAATCATCCAAGGGTGATCCCACAATAGTGGTTTACAATTTTTGGCCAAACTGGACATTGCAATTATTATTTTTAACTAAATCTTCATATTCGGGAACCTATACCTGCTAAACCGTGAGGAATTTGAAGATGATGAGAACTAGTCTCATCAAATTTTCTGTGTAGATTCTACAAATATTTTTTTCCAAATTTTTGGAATCAGATTGCACTTTTTTCTCCATCTCCCACGAAAACTGTTTTTTTTTTCTTTAGAAAACAACATTTTTAAAAAGTGACACTCACCGTATATAACATAACTTTTTTTGTATGAAGGATAAAATTCTAATTTTTTCGAATTTAGATTTGTAACTATGATATATAGCTATTTCATTTGGTCTCATAGTTTTTTATTGAATATTTTTTCCTTAATCAAGTTTCAAAGTCAAACCAATTGCAATTCAGACATAGGCGGACTGTATACAACATAAAATTATTTGTATGAATCGAAATTCAATTTTTTTTTAATGGATCAAGGACATCAATACCCAGCCTCAACTTATTTTTAAATTTTTTGTTTTGATAATATGCTATTTTTCCACATGTGCAAAACAAAGAGCTTGATTTTCAGTGAAAAACCTATGTTTAATAAAACTAAAAAAACATATACATAATCAAACCAAAACATATTAAAATTTAATTTGTTGGATAGCTCGTTCTGAGGATTACGATCTTCCATTTGGGTTTGTGAAGTCTCCTCCATTTTCATTCTCAACCTGAGCTTCGAAGGGTAGAAATCTGCTAAAATTTGGTGGAAGAGGGGGAGAAGGGCAAAAAAGGGGGTGCGAGCGAACCCCCCTTCGAATGAACCCCCCTTCGCTTGAAAGGGTGCGAACCCCCCCTTTGTTTGAATTCTCCATAGGGAATGTGGCATCATAGGGTTCGAGCGAACCCACCATGCAAAAGGGGGTTCGCTCGAACTAGGGGTTCAATCGAACCCCTCTTTTGGGTTCATGTGAACTCCCTAGTTCGAGTGAACCCTTTAAAACATGAAATTTTGTATGCTTGAGAATTTTCTCAAATTTCCTTCCTCATAAAAATTGTACACCACTATTATGGGTTTACCCCCAAGTTGGGAGTTGGTGTGTCAATTTTTCTAACTTATAAAATAGTGGTAAAGCTTCTCAAAACTCCTCAAAGCTCCTCCATGAGAACCGTCCTTTTGTATGTCTACAAATATTATAGGATCTATAGTATCTCACCATGGTTGTATTATGTAAATATTTCAAAATCTTCTTTTTTTTGTCTTAGATTCAAGCACTAGATAAATTATATCCTTACACAAAATTAGACCATCTACTACCACATACTTTTCATAAATCAATTTTCCATCTAAAATGTTAGTAATAAATAAAATATTGACATATTATACAATGATATAAGTATTATAATCACCATAAATGATAAAATTAAAAAAAATAGTACATATTATAAAAAGAGAATCAATAGCTACATTTATTTTTCCGCATATATTCTATATCAAAAACATATGATTAGAGTTTCCTTACCTATTTTTGTTGTAGTTACTCCAAATGAGGATGACCAAAGAACTTCAATATATTGTAATCTATCTCAACCACACATGTATCACAAACTAGATATTTTATGATCTTTTCTATAACATTCTTGATGGCAAGTGTCTCCTTGTCATAAATAGAGAAACCATTTTTTAAATATTTTAACTTCATGCTCTCAATTTTAATGCAGTCCCTCTTTTGCAATAATATGGCCTCAACATATTCTCGTGAAAAACCACATTCTATCACAAATGGTAGTGATAAATCTAGAATAGAAAATACAAGGCATGATATAATTAGCTTCTTAATTTTATCAAACCTTCTTGTACATTCTATCCATCGATGAAAAAGATCCTTTTTTTGGCATGTTGGTTAAGGGTATTGCTATATGTGAAAATATCTTAACATTCTATTATGGCCACATAAACTAAAGAATCTTCTCAAAAAATTTAGTGTGGTATTGATGATGAGAGACTTTTGAATCCTCTTTTGATCTACCTACATACTTTGAGAAATAATGACAACCTAAGTATAAAATATTTGGCCCCGAACCAAGGATAACTTTAAGAAACCCCCCCTTCGGCGAAGGTGTAAAATCCTGGCGAATCTTTCCTTTTATTTGAAAAAATTAGTAATTTTCCCTAGAAAATCTTATGCACATTATTAAAAAAATTGTAAAATCCAGGTGAATCTTAATGAATAATTGGTAAAAAATTAATCACAATGGCGAATTCTACTGAATAATCACTAAAACAATTTATTATAATGGCAAATCTCTCCTTTAAAAAATTGCATAGTTGGTCAGCGTATAAGTTCCCCCATTTTTTAATTTTTTTTTTAATATTGAAGTAGGGGCCCAAGGGCAACAACCACCGATGGGGTCAAGGGGGTAGAGCCCCCTTGTGGGAGTCGAGGGGGCAATGCCCCCTCGCGGGGTCCGAGGACAACGAGGTTGAGGGGCAGAGCCCCTCTCCACCAAACATAAATTCACTATTTAAAATGCATTGGGGCACACACGGATGAAGTGTTTTTAAAAATATTCACTTGAAAATTAAGACTAAATGAAACTTGAAATTTTTACCATCGATTAGCTTTTAAATCGGATGGCTACAAGTTCATCTGTGAGCGAATAACGATGTGAGTGAACATCATCAATGGGACACTTACAAATTTCCCACCGATACAATGATGACGACGTATGTCATGAACTATTGGCAACAATGAACGGTGGAGATCAAATTTTGGGCCTCAACAACCTTTTTAAAAGGCATGTGCATATAAAGTCACATAATTGACTTGCAACGATTCGATTAAAAACCTAATCAATGACAATAAATAAAAAACCTATTAAAAGCTAAAATATCCCTACAATGGAAAGGTAAATTATTATTGTGAACCTATTAAAATGCTACTACTAATGTGAGATGCTAAACAAAACTAATGATGCAATACAAAAAACAATAACACAAAATAGGGCACCTCAAATATTAGCCTAAGAAAATGGTGAAGCAAAGAAGTAAGATAACCAATTGATAAATGATTATACCTTTTCCTTGCTGCTCCTTCCTTGGTTGGCCCTTTGACTCTTGAAGATTTGTGCGCTCCTTGGATGACAAGCTAGATTGAATGTGCAAAATGATATGCAATATGGATGGAAAATGATAATTATGAGATGAGAGCTCAAATGGTAAATTGGCAAGGGTTTGGTTGGCAAGGGAAGGGTATGCCCCCTCGAGAGGATGATGGGGGAAAATAGGGGTCCCAAGAAACTTCTCGATAATAAATGGATGGTATGGTTGGAAAGAGCGCAAAATATTAGGCAAGTTTAATTTTTGAACGAAGTCAATCGGACAAACGGGGTGCAAATGGCGGCCCCGGGAAGAGAAGAGATTAGTCGAAGGAAAAAAAGGTAAATAAGAGGTAAAAAATACCTCTTGAAAATGGGGGGGAAAAGAGAGGGGTCCTAAAGGACCTTTCAATAGGAATAAATAGAGGGTATAGTTGGAAAGAGCATGAAAAATTAAACAATTTTTCTTTTTGAACGAAGTCAATCCGATGCACGATTTGCAAATGGCGGCCTCGAGAAGAAAAGGGAAAAAAAGTGCTGTAGAGGGGCGGATTTGCCCCACGGAAAAAGGGAAAATCCGCCCCAGAAAAAGGGAAAATCTGACTTGGAAGGAGGGAAAATCCGCCCCGGAAAAAGGGCAAATCTGCCCTGGAAAAAGGGCAAATCAGCCCCAGAAAGGAGTGCAAATCTACCTCAGAAGGAGGGAAAATCCACCCCGAAAAAAGGGAAAATCCACCCCAAAAAGGAGGGCAAATCCACCTCGGAAAAAGGGCAAATTAGCCCTGGAAAAAAGGGCAAATCCACCCCAGAAAGGGGCAGATTCGCCTCGAAAGGGCAAATCTACCTTGGGAGGGCAAGTCTGCCCCAGAAAAAAGGCGGATGAGTGATGAAGGATGAAGGGATGTGGGAAAAGATGAGAGATGAGATGATGAAAGGGGATACAAAAATGATGATGTAAGTTGATGGATAAGAAATTATGATAAGCGATGGGAGATAAAGGTGAGCACAAATGGATTCGAGGACACATATGATGTTGCCCCAGTCAAGCTACAAGTCAGGTTGGGCGGATGGTTGATGGAGTGTTGTTTGATAAGGGTAGGATACATCCCAAAACAACACAAGGATGGGGAAGGATACATCCCAATGAGAGTGGTATTGATGAGGGAAGGATTCATCCCAAAACAACACAAGGATAGGGAAGGGTACATCCTGCTGCTGCTGCTGCTGCTGCTGATGATGATGATGATGATGATGAGAGCATTGTTGATGAGGGAATGAGACATCCCAAAACAACACTAAAGGATAGGGAAGGATACATCTCGCTGATGATGATGATGATGATGATGATGATGATGATGATGATGATAGCATTGTTGATGAGGGAATGATACATCCCAAAACAACACAAAAGGATAAGGAAAGATACATCCCGCTGATGATGATGGTGATGATAACATTATTGATGAGGGAATGATACATCCCAAAACAACACAAAAGGATAAGGAAAGATACATCCCACTGATGATGATGATAGCATTGTTGATGAGAGAATGATACATCCCAAAAAAACACAAAAGGATAGGGAAAGATACATCCCGAGGATGAGGACGATGATGATGAGGATTTGATCAAGGCTGGGAACAAGACCAAGAGTGGAATGAGGTGATTGGTGCTAGATTGAATGGATGAGGATGGGGGAGACATGCAAGATGATGGAATGGAAAATTAAATGCAATCCTAATGCAATTTTCCATCCTTAGAGCATTGATTTTTTCTATAGAATAAGACACTGGGCGTTAGGGTATGTAAACCAAGACGAATTAGTGTTTAATGCATAAAACAAACACAACAAACAAGAAGGCTATCCCAACACCCCAAAGTCGCGATGACTTTGGTCGGGCCAAGTATTGGAATAGCCACAAGCACAAAAGGATGCCCCAACGTAAGACAAGACCTCAGGGATCTTGGTGGGTACTACGTGGGACAACCAAGAAGACAAAAACAAATAAATGAGCAAGATATGCCCCTATATTGACTAGTCAAAGCACACTGTCATATGATGGATCAAGGCAACCATGACAAGTGATGATAGGGAGCTCAAATGATAAACAAAATCCAAAAGCATCAAAAGATCACAATCAATTTCAAATGTCCTTTTCCATAGGATCAAGATGATGGATGGGGTTGATGAGGTATGTTAGGAAGGACACATCCTGTTGAGACCAACAATGGATAGTAAACTAAAAGAGCGATATGACGTAGGATATTCAAAACCGATTGGATCTAAGGATACAAGTGGATCTTGTTTGTGAAGGATCAACTAGATAAGAGCATACTTGATGACACGACAAGATGGCAGGATGAAAAGATGACAAGATGACAGGACTAACACACCCTAAAGATCTAGGAGACACAAGACCGACACACCCTAAAAACATAGGGGCTCAAGGGCTGATCAAAGATCATCCTTGCCTACGTGAAAGTGCATATCCCTCATAGTTCGATAAATACCATGGATAAAAGCAGAAAGAGGAAAATGAAGACCAATGATGGACAAAGGTAGATTGAATGGAAAAATGACCAAGGGGTGGACGAAATGATTTGCCTATGTGAAAGCGCAGGGGAAACATAGTTTAATACGAGGCTAGAGACAGAGGATGGAGGATGACAAGATAGACAAAAGACAGAGCCTTGAGGGTGGATCAAATGAGCAACCTTGCCTATGTGAAAGCACAGGGGCAACGTAGTTCGACACAAGACCAACGTCAGACAATAGATAAGGGATGATGACATGACCATGATAATTGGAGAAAATGATGGAGCCAATATGATGAGACAAGTTAGACTTGCAAGATTTGGATAGGACGATGGTTGATAGGTGTAAGATATGTATGATGTGAAGCTCAGAGATGGGATAGTTATCCAGATCTTTAGAATATGATGGATAGATGAGTGATGAAGATATGAGAAAGATGTGGGAAATATATAGGAAGGATGAATTAGGAGGTGAATGGCATTGTGTTGCATGCTGGTAGCCTAGAGCTAGAAACCAATGATGAGGGATGATGGGATAGAGGGAAATGGATGGATGGATAAAGATGAAGAGATAGAAGGATGCGAGGAGAGGTGGATAGAGGGATAAAAAATTGGAGGGATGGAATGGATTATTGGATTAATAAATGGATGGGAAGATAAGGATGAAAAGATGGAAAAGGAGTAGTGGACGAGAGGATAGGAAGATAAGGATTGGGAGATGGCATGGATTATTGGATGGATAAATGGATGGGGAGGTAGAAAGATGCGAGGATAGGTGGATAGATGGATACAAAATTGGAAGGATGGAATGAATTACTGGATGGATAAATGGATGGGACAATAAGGATGAAAATATGGAAAAGGACTAGTGGATGGGAGTATGGGAAGATAAGGATTTGGTAGGTGGCAGGGATTATTGGATGGATAAATGGATGGGGAGATGGAGAGGATTACTTGGAGGAATGGATGGACGATGTCTCAAGGACCCAATCGTAAATAAGGAGATTCCCCCACTCTAGATGTGTCATGCATGATGAGGCAAGAGGGATAATAGGATGGGTAGATAAGGGAGTAAGATGGGCAATGGAAGATAGATAGATGTGGATAAGATGCATGGACAATGGAAGATAGAGATAGGTGGATAAGGAATATGATAGTGTATGGATGAGGGGAATATATGCCAAGAGGTGTCCAAACAATGTATATAGGTTTGCCCCTACATTTATCAAGATCAAAAAGAAGATGGACGGACTGGGATAAATGGGATAGGATGGATAGGATGTGGAAGATAGACAAATGTAGGAGATGGAGGAAAGGAATGTGTGAGTGGATGTTGCCCCCAATCGTGGAAGGAGACTGGGCGATTTACGCACAATGCCTATTTGCCAAGTTTTCATCATGGTACTTATCCACGGTGCTTTTTTGCCAAGTTTTCACCATTGGACGAATGATTTTATCTTTACTATATTTTTTATTTTTTATCTTTTTTGGATTTTTCAGACGTTTTGGATGAGGATGTGGATGAAGATGGATAAAGATATGGATATGTGGATTAGAGGATAGTTGATAAGGATATGGATGGACTCAAGCATGAAGTTCCCTATGAGGTAATAAGAGACCATTTTTTAAGCAACTATTCAGATGTTGGTACAACCTTATGACAATGAATGGATTATGCAAGAGGATGGATTAAAGGGATTTGATGGGGGAGATATGGGGGATAGTGGATGGGATAATGGAAGGTGTATGGATGGAATGATGGAGTGGATGTGTGATAGGGGATGGTGTTCAGGACCAACATTGGCACATGTGGTGGATATGAAATGACATGAGGGTTGATGGTTGGAGAATGTGGCGATAATGGAGGCATGGGGATAGTGAATTTTGGGACATAAGGACCCAAAATAGATTTAGGAGAGGGAGGATGCAACTGATTAGCACTTTTGGATGACACGAGAGATTTCTCATTTGAAGGCATGACCTCATTTTTCTTTGGGATCCACATGGTTTTTATTTTTACGTTAGTGGGCCTTGGTGGCCATTGGGATTGATTGTGATTTTGGATTTGATTTGTCTTTTCTGCAACATGTCTTTTGACAGGGACATGAGGCATTGTAGATTCATGTGGATGGTTGGATTTATATATATTTTCTTTGGCATCCAAAGTGCTTTTAGTAGCAATGGGATGGGTATGGGGAGATGGAGAGGACATGGATGAAGTGATAGAAGTAGGCATTTGATGAGGAAGTGTGGATGGAGGATGTGAGATAGCATACGTGGAGGGGTGCCTTTGTTGATCCTGATTAGGAATTATGAAGGTAGGATTTTTATGTTGTGTATGAGGAATAGGAGGTGGATGAATGAAAGGATGAATAGGAAAAGATGGAGGGGGTGATTTTGGGATATAAGGACCCAAAATAGATCGTGTATATGGAGGATGTGTGGGGTTTGATGGAGGGATATAAGAACCCATAGTAGATGCAGGATGAGAAATGATGGATGGAGGAACATAAGGACCCAAAATGGATTTAGAGGATGAGGGAGGAAGATGGATGGTTGTTTTGAGGTAATATGATGGAGGAGGGGGGATGGCGGTGAATGACTTGGTAGAAAGATGGGAAGTATCTCTTATTCCTTTAGAAGAGGATCGTTTAGGATGTACGAAGGTTGTACCAACATATTTAGAGTGCGAGTTTTGGGAGACATATCCAAGACCATGTGTTCCTGGATGTTCTTTGACTTGGATGGGATTTTAAGTACCTTGCTTATGGAGGCCTAAACCTTTTCCTTGATAGTTCATGTTTGTGAGCATCTTCTCTATAGTAGGATACTTATTCTTTTGGAAGAATGATGTGATTGCATTATTAGGTGGAGGATGGGTGGTGCATATACTTTGATTTTCTTCGACAAGAAGACCACCATGGATGCATGTAATGTTACCAAGGTGATATAGGGGCAGTGTTGGCATGGTAGGAATAAAGGGAAATGAAGGATCATGAGATGGAGATGAGGGGATAGCAACATCCTGATCAGAAGGAATGGGTGATAAGGGACCGTGATAGGGATTAGAGGGTATGATAGGATCTAGATTCATGGTAGTGGATGATAAGGGAACATGAGAGGGAGTGATTGGATCGTGAATGTAAAGGGGATCATGGGATGGAGTGCATGAGATAGTGTGATCTTGAGATGGGTTGGATGGGAGGATATGATCATGGCTTGGTTGAGGATAGGAATCGTGAGGTGAAATGGATGGAAGACTGTGTTCTTGAGATGGAGTAGATGGGATGGAAGGATCTTGATATGGAGGAGGGGATATTCTTTTATGCTTTGGATCAAGCTCTTGGCATGAATCATCTTGTGTGGGATGTATGATGATGGAAGAGTGATGGAGGATGGAGGATTCATGAAGGTCATGGGATTGAGGTTTGTGAATTTTAGGATTCGAAGGAGGAGATTGGATGTCTTCAAGGGATTGGGTGGATCTAGTAGTAGAAGATGGGGATTTAATTGATTTGATGGGTTTGACTGGCTCAACCGTTTGGGAAATGTGAGGAATGGTGATAGGAGGGATAGGTGTAGGATGGAGGAGGGCCTCATCACTAGTGATAATACATGATAGAGTGGGAGGGAATTGTGGTTATTCTGTCACGAGTTCTTTGGAGAAATTTAGAAGGGATGTAGGATTAGGTAGAGTGATGGGAATGGATGGAGGATCAGGGATGGATGGAGGATTAGGATTAGGATTAGGATTAGGATTAGTATTAGGATTAGTATTATGATTAGGATTAGATGAAGGGATGGGATTGGATGGAGGACTAGGAGGAGATAGAGGATTAGGATTAGGAATTGATGGATTAGAGTTAGATGAGGGGATGGGAATGGATGGAGGACTAGGAGGAGATGGAGGATTAGGATTAGGAATTGATGGATTAGAGTTAGATGAGGGGATGGGAATTGATGGAGGACTAGGATGAGATGGAGGATTAGGATTAGATGAAGGGATGGTAATGGATGTAGGACTAGGTGTAGAACTAGGAGGATATGTAGGATTATTATTGGATGAAGGATTAAGATATAATGCGGGGAAAGGGAGAGTGATTTAGGAGGATGCAGATGTTGGATTAGATTGGGAAGAATGGGATGGTGAGTGAGAGTACAAAGATGTGGATGAAGGATTAAAATAGGGAGATGTTGAATTCATGTAAGGGTATTGGGATGGGGGATTGTGATAGGAAGGTGTGGATGTTGGATTAGAACATGCAGATTGAGGTGGTGGACTACCATAGGAAGACATGTATGGTGAGTTGGCATAGGAGGATAGGGATGATGGATTAGGATAAGGGGATTGGGATGGTGGATTAAGATAGGAGGAATATTGGGATGGTGGATTGTGATAGGAATGTGTGAGTGTTGAACTAGGATGAGAAGATTGGGATGTGGGATTAAGGTAGGGGTATTGGGATTGTTGATGATGATAAGGAGAGGAGGATATGGATGTTGCATATGATAGGGGTTGAAAGGGAGGACATGATGAATATGTCGATGGTGAGGATGTTGGATATCCCTTGTCAAGGGTAACATAAGGACCGTTATTAGATGCAGATGAAGGCATGGTGGGATAGTTCAAAGGAGTAGTTGGATTTTTGGAGGTGGTTGGAGAGAGCTTACTAGCAATGATAGCATCAAGGGGATCTATATAACACTCTTCGTGATCAACAAGAATTTCAACATCGTTGTCGACGTAATTAGTATTTCCCTTGACTACTATTATTGGTCGTGTGAGAGGGGGATAAATATTCATGATGGATACAGATTAGCAGGAAAGAATAGATGATAGATAGAGAACTAGGATGGATTGGAAGCTCATATGGGGATTGGATGAAAGCTCAGATTGGGATTGAATAAAAGATTAGATTAGGATGATGGGATTAACACTCATATTAGAAGTGGATTGGAGCTTAGGTTGGGATTGAATAAGAGGATATGATAGGATAAATTTGTTTTGGATTGGATGATGGATCAATTGATGATGTATCAATTAATTTAATGATTGGATAAGGATTGGATGATGGATGATGGAATTTTGATCAGATTTGGATAGATTGGATTGGATTGGTTGATGGAAGAGATCTTAATACCTAATTTGGAAATCACCCTAAGTGACTTATAACGTTGGTTGATTGGATTGAACTAGCTAAATTAATGATCATGACGCCGAATCCACCTTGAGATAGAAGGGGATTGATTTGGGCCAATTATGTTGTCTTATAACACAAATCCGCCTCAAGATAGAAATAGATTGATTAGGTTGAAGACAATGATTGATATGTAGGGTAACGATCAAACTTAACGCCTTGGTCAATTCGGGAGATAATTCTTAAAACAAGGTCTAAGGGATTTTGTGTCGAAAGGTGATGATGAATGCAAATGGAAGATGTTTTGATGGAATGATCTTTTGGAGAGTGCAAATGTTTAGGTCACATGGTAAGATGGGTATCCTAAATGGATGAATGATTAATGCGAATGTGGTAAATGAATGCTTTAGAGAGGTTGAACGGGGGCTTGGAATGACTAAATGAAGATTTGGATTGGTCAAATGAGTGTTTAGGATGATCAAACGGTCAAACAGAGACTTTGGGTGTTCAAAAGGAGGTTTGGAATGGTCAAATGGATGAAACTGTCCATTCAGCGGGGCATATCTGCACTTCTGCAATAAAAACTGTTAGAAACGTTGGGTCACAGGGGCGTATCCACACTTTTGTAGAAAGAAATGTTGAAACAGGGGGAAAATCTGCCCCTTTGTAGTGGAAAATGCTGAAACAGGGGGAAAGTTCACCCCTCTGTAGTGGAAAATGCTGAAACAGGGGGGAAAATCCGCCCCTCTGCAAAAAAATAGTAACTTGGTTTGGATGAAGGATTTTGGAAATGACTTAAAATGATTCAATGATGGTTTGACTTATCAAAATTTATTGGTTTTTCACAAAAAGACACTTTGAACAAGCACAATCCCATGATTAGTGTTAAGGGGTATGGCCAGCAAAGGTCTTACTCTAGGATGAACAAAGTTTCTAGGGAGTCCTCGATATACGCTCGGGACGTGAGGCACAAACCGTGAACACCAGTCAGTCACAAGCATGAGTTGGGAACCCCAACGAGATACTGAAAGGCTCTGACCAACTCTTCACGTCTATCTAGGTATCACCCCAGCTTCGACGCTTTGCCAATTACAATGCAAATAGACTGGAGTACAGATTTGGCTATCTCCCCTTTATATACCCCATCGGTACACGTGGTTGGGATCGTCCCTTGGGGTGATGAAATCCCCAAGCAGGTCCTACTAAGAAGCAAACACTAATCATTTTCAACTACTCCCCGGGTCCGCACAAAGTGCAAGGGGAAGATGAAAACAAACCAATGCCCCCGTAGGGTAACACAACGAAAAACAAACATAGCAAGCAACAAGTATTACTCCCCCCTAATTATACTAAGTGAATAGATAAAACAGTAAGAAAAAGTTTTTAAAACTTGAACAAGCGGATGGCCCTACAAGCAAATGTTAGTTGTTTTATCCTCCGTTCTTTGTTGATTACAAAATCATGTTGGAAAATATTAGAAATAAATCTAACTATACCAACAAACAAACAAGGGTAGGGGGTTATAACCCCAAAACAACAAAAAATTGAGCTAAAAATGAAGTTAAAATGCTCAATTTTACCTTCCAAAATGTGTTGTTTAGGGCAAATCCGCCCCTCTGCAGTAAAATGTTAGAAAATAATGTGAAAAAATAGGGAAAATATGAGCAAAAAATCCAATTATACCCTCAAACAAACAAGGTTAGGGGGTCAGAACCCCAAAACAACAAAAAACCGAGGCAAAAACGAAGCTAAAATGCTCGTTTTTACCTTTAAAACATGTTAAGGGCAAATCCCCCCCTCTGCAGTAAAATGTTAGAGAATAGTGTGAAGGAAAAGGGGAAATATTAGCAATAAATCCAATTATACCCCCAAACAAACAAGTTTAGGGGGTTAGAACCCCAAAAC
Source organism: Sequoiadendron giganteum (assembly GCA_007115665.2). Taxonomy (NCBI): domain Eukaryota; kingdom Viridiplantae; phylum Streptophyta; class Pinopsida; order Cupressales; family Cupressaceae; genus Sequoiadendron; species Sequoiadendron giganteum. The sequence goes on from CM021100.1 coordinate 500,346,170, forward strand.
AACAAAAAACTGAGGCAAAAACGAAGCTAAAATGCTCGTTTTTACCTTCCAAAACGTGTTGTTTAGGGCAAATCCGCCCCTCTGCAGTAAAATGCTAGAAAATAATGTGAAAAAATAGGGCAAGTATGAGCAAGAAATCCAATTATACCCTCAAACAAACAATTTTAGGGGGTTAGAACCCTAAAACAACAAAAAATTGAGGCAAAAACGAAGCTAAAATGCTCATTTTTACCTTTAAAACGTGTTGTTTAGGGAAAATCCACCCCTCTGCAGTAAAATGTTAGAAAATAATGTGAAAAAATAGGGCAAATATGAGAAAAAAATCCAATTATACCCTCAAACAAACAAGGTTAGGGGGTTAGAACCCCAAAACAACAAAAAACTGAGGCAAAAACGAAGCTAAAATGCTCGTTTTTACCTTTAAAACGTGATGTTTAGGGAAAATCCGCATCTCTGCGGGGGCGTATCTGCACTTTTGCAAAAAAAAAAAGTTAGCAAAAATGTTGGAGTGCGGGGGCGTATCCGCAATTCTGCAGGGGCGTATCCACACTTCTACGAGGGCCTATCTGCACTTCTGTAGCGCCTGGGAGGGCGAGTCCGCACTTCTACGGGGGCAAATCCGCACTTCTGCGGGGGTGTATCTACACTTCTACAGGGGTGTATCCACACTTCTGCAGGGGCGTATCGACACTTCTACAAGGGCGTATCCGCACTTCTGCAGCACCTGGGGGGCAAGTCCGCCCCTCTACGACTTTTTCCTGCAAACAAGTTAAACAACAACAAACGTAAAAGAAATGAACCCTTTTGTGGGTCCCACTGGGCGTGCCAGAAATGTGAACCTATTAAAATGCTACTACTAATGTGAGATGCTAAACAAAACTAATGATGCAATACAAAAAATAATAACACAAAATAGGGCACCTCAAAAGATTAGCCGAAGAAAATGGTGAAGCAAAGAAGTAAGATAACCAATTGATAAATGATTATACATTTTCTTTGTTGCTCCTTCCTTGGTTGGCCCTTTGATTCTTGAAGTGTTGTGTTCTCCTTGGATGACAAGCTAGATTGAATGTGCAAAATGATATGCAAGATGGATGGAAAATGATTATTATGAGATGAGAGCTCAAATGGTAAATTGGTAAGGGTTTGGTTAGCAAAAGACTTGATCCTCCAAAATGAGAGAAATGAGGGGGTATTTATAAGATAATTGGAATTCTCTAGAGAATTCAACGGTTGAGATTGATCCAACAAGATCAAGATGAAGGGCTAAGGTGAGTTGAGGACTCACAAACCCTCACATCTTGACATGTGGAATGTGAGATGTCTTATGATGGAGTGATGTGGAAATGAGATGGAAGGGAAGTACATGAGGTGGATGAAGGACAAGTAATTTGTAAGTACCTTGGGGCATGAGAAGATTCTTTGGAGGAATAAAAGTGAATTAAAAATTCACAATGATTGGAAGAATCTAGTGGATAAGAGAGGGTTTCCAAAAAGGTGGGGATTTGCCACATGTGAGAGATGTGACAAGTCCAAGGTTCTAGAAGCCTTGGGCACGTGTAAAATGACAAGTCACATTTTCATGGGGATAGGGTAAACCTTGGAAGAAATAAAAATGAATTAAAAATTCTTTGGGGGATGGGGAGAGTTGACTAAGGTACTGATTAGGCTAATGACCTTGATTAAGGTTGTGCAAACACAGGATTAAGATAATTAATGAGGGATTAGAGGCAAGTGGGAGATTATGGAAGATGTGACACTAATTTTAATTGAGTGGTGCACATCCTAATCATAGATTAATTAATTTAATCCAAATTAGAAGAGGGTTATGAGAGAGAAAAAAAGGAATTAAAAATTAGTTTTAATTCACATATGACTAAATTAAATAAATTGTCTTGTTTATTTAATTTAGAGAAGAAAAGGTGTAAGGTAAAGTATTTAATTATTCAATTACATACTTTGGGAACCTTAGACAGAAAATGAAATAATAATTAAATAAATTATTTAATCACTATTAATGACATAGATGGATAAAGTAGACGATTTTGATCATATGGAAGTGATCAAATTTAGTTGTCTACAATTATTAGTGGTGATATTTCCCAAAAAATAATTGTAGGAGTATAAAATTAATAGCGAATATAATTAATATTTGTAATTACAGTATAAACTACTGGCGAATCAGCTCCAATGACACATCATTTAAAAAATAATGCATTGGCAAATTAATCGAGACAAATTTATTTTTTTATAAAAACCTGGCGATTCAACATCCTTTCTAACTTGTATTATTCGCCATTTTTGGAGGTCCCAATTCAAATATTCGCCAATTGGTGAAGATTCGCCACTAAATTTTTCCCTGCCCCAAACTCACACTTGAATTATTTTACAAATAGATCATGCCACTCGTAACCCAGGGATTAAGTCTGGGAACCTTAGATAATCCTTCCAATTTTTTTATACATATAAAATTATCATCAAAATATGTCAAAAAAAATTGTTTGAATTGAAAAATATCTAGTGAATTATTAAAATTGAATACCACGTCCTAGAGCTCAATGTGTCCAACAGATAATTTGAAAGTTGTCTTATGTGCATATTCCTTGCAAACAAAAAATATAATGGAATATTGATCTCAAATCATACTTTGAGAAAATAAGAAATGAAAATAGCATTCTTACAACCAATTTGTAACTCTATGGCATACTGGAATCCTCTATCTAATAGTGGCCCTAGGGACATATTATTAAACACCATACTATGTTGATTTAGAAAAAAGTTAATATCAAAATAAATATTATGTTTCTTACCATAAAGTGGGATAGTATGAAGGCCCTCCATCATCAAATTGTTGTCATATGGCTTCTAGTGTTGCCATTGATGACAACCTAAGTCATTTATTCGGTCCATAATTTAGTATTGATCCATATCAGCAGACAGAATGAAGAGCTATAGCTATTATCAAAAGTAAGAGTGAAGAACAGGGTATCCGGTTACAGTCAAATTTGTCTATCTGTATACTTCACCAGATTATCTTTTTTGGTTGTGGATCTCAGAGAAAGGTATTTTTATGTTTGTACTATCTTATCCAAGAATTATATAGGTGCACATTTACTAGCATACGATCTAGGAGATCCAGTGCATTGATTTTTTTGGTTATCAGTGCCAGAAGGCCGACTTGGTGGATATAGTCGTTCCAAATGTTTAAGGTGTAATTGGTTAAATTTTTTTGTGCTCGAACGTGTTTAATTATGTCCCTACTATGCTATGGCTAACTATGTATGGTGCACATTAAGAATTAGTTGTGGATTCAGCTAACGGTTGAAAAGTATTTTATGTTTTATAAAAGTCGACATACAAATGATCAAATCTTTGGTAACGGATATATAAGAGATCAGTTGTATCATTTTGAAGATGGGAATGTGTGTGATGCAAATTATGATAGTGTGTGATTTGAAATTTAGAATTATAGTGATGCTAATTCATCTATGCATGGATATGTGATGCGAATATCAAAGAAGAGCAGAGCAGAGCAAAGTGTAGAATCAAATAGAAGGTTCAAAATCTGATCTATGAGCTTAACCGAAACTGTAACTAGGCATGATTAGATGCTATTACTTCAGTTAAATCCTTTAGATGGTCTTAATCTAAATATTTTTTAAGGAAACAAGCCTTCCTATTTTCAGCAGTGAGCTCTAGGTAGTGAGCCTGAATGCAAGTGCATTCTCCTTTTGTAAAACTTATATTTGAGTACTCAAATTATGGATTGACCTCCACCGTGGTTTTTCCCCTATCAGGGTTTCCATGAAAAAATCCTTGTGTTATGGTGTTGTGGATGATTACTTTGTGTGTTTTCATCTTTCCTTTGAGTTAATGTTGAAATGGTTTAAATATCAGACTAATAAAGTTCAGATTTGCATAACACCGATTCACCCCCCTCTCAATGTTCCCTTGAGTCCAACAATTGGTATTAGAGCTTAGTTACTCGGAAGAAGTTTAGTAGTTTGAGGTGGATCTTGGAATGTAATGGAATCTAGTAGCCTTCAACAACAACTTATGGTAGCACTTGATGATCTTGATCAATCTAAAGCAGAATTCAGGGAATTGAGAGCGAATCTTAAAGATGCTAATAAATTCATTTGGACATTGAAGGATCATATTGTTAAGTCCAGGGAGAAGAGAAAGGATCATGTGATCATATTAAGCAAAAAGAGAGCAGAAGCATGGATGATGTTCATCCCAATCAAACCTTGAAGGAAATAACTGAAGAATGTGAAAAACTTGCTAGAGACAATGCTACCTTAAAACATGAGATGGAAACTATGGTGATGAAGTTGACTAAGGAGATTGAAGAAAGAAAAAAGAATGAGGATAACCTCTCTCAGTCCTTAAAATAAAAATCTGATAAATGCAAAAGAGTAAATGGAGAATTCATTCAGTTGGAAAGTGAACTGCAACAATCTAGAAATAATGAAGAAGAACTTGAAAAACAAATTGTTATTCTTAGAGATGAAACCACTATTGCAAATTAATACAAGGATAAGTTCAAGATTAGCTCAGTTAAGATTGATGAGCCGACTCAAGGACAAAAGAATGAAAATGATAAGTGAGGCCTTGGATATGAGAAAGGAGAATGTTCCCAGATCTAGACAAAGGAATTCCAGGCAAGAAAATCTGACAAACAATACAAAAAGGTATCTGGTAAGACAACCTAATGCTCAAAAGTTTAATGGATATTGTTTTTCTTGCAATAAATTTGGTCATATTGCAGCTCAATGTAGAAGTAAAATGAAATCAAGAGATTCATCATTTTTTGGCCAGTGTTTCAATTGCAAAAAGTTTGATCATAAATCAATTGAATGCAGAAATGTGTCAAACTACTTTCTCAGTAGAAGAAATTTTGAATGTTATATCTGTGGAATATATGGGCATATTGATAACCAATGTAGATCAAGAAGAAATCAATGGAATGATTGGTCTAGATAAGGAAATACTGTGTGCTACAATTTCAACAAATATGGTCACATTGCAAGATTCTGCAAAAACAAAAATGTGGATATAAGAGGTTCGGTATACAAAGGCATAAATACACAAAAAGATGATAAAGAAAAAGGAAAATTGACTGTGGATGAAATTAGAGATTAGATGAAGAAGACATGGGTAAGAAAAATTGAGTCTGATGAAGTAAATAGTTCTATACCGGAACCTGCTTCCAGTATTTCCTTCGGAAATTGACTTCAGGCCATTAGCCTAGGGGTAGTTTTTCAAGAAAATATTTTTCCCATGTCTGTAGCTGGTAATTGAACACAAAATATTGTCAAAAAGTTGTATTAATGATCTACAAAGGCTTTGGAAAAACATTCACAAGAAAACTAAAAAGAAATCATAGGTTCGCAAAAGAATTTTTCTCTCACTATCTAAGAAAACAAGGTATCTAGAATACCTAGGGAAAAAGCATTTGTTACATCAATAGTTAGGTGTGTGAATTTATAAAAAGCAATTGAAACCCTCATTTTTCACCTTCCATGGAAGAAGAGAAGAAGGAGAGCACTCAGTAGTAGAATTTTGAAGGAGTGAAGATAATTTGGCAGCGAATCTCTAAATCCATCAGGTATTTTAGTTGTTTTTGGAATTTCCATATAATTTGGTGTGCGGTTGATAGAAACAAAATATAAGAATCGAAGGAAAAATGGAACAAATCAAAGGATCAATCAATTTAGATGAATACAATAGTGAGAAGATTAGATCCGTAAGGGATTTTTTGTCACTCGATGACTTCAAATGGTTGAGAGAAGCCAAACACAAGAATTTGGACATTTCGAATGAGTTTCCCTATTTCGAGAATGCATAAATCATTAAGTTCATTTTGAGAAGATTGAATGATGACACTCTGATTCTAGACAAAACCTACATCATTTCAAAGGAATTAATTGGAAATTTAACTAGATTATGCAAATTAGGGGATATACCGAGAAAGAAATCCATCTAGAATAAAGAGGTTGAAATCCTAACTGGAGTTATTGGAGATCAAAGGGCACTAATAATCTCGACAATCAAAAAAATTGTGACAAGATACATTGCGCATGGCATATCCTACAAAATTTTCTTCAAAAATAGAGAGGGTTCTACTTCGGCTGGTGCAATCTACATTTCACACAAAATGATAATGGAAGATCAAGACTTTGATCTTTGTGGATTACTGAAAGATCAACTGATGGAGAATGTGCAACTAACGAAGATGACAAATTACCCTTTCAAGTTTGGTACCTTGGTCATATGTCTTGTAATGTACTTTTTGAATTGCTTACCGATGAGCAACAATGTGATATGGAAAGTAAATGAACCGGTGTGCAAACAAATCTACATGCACTCTAAGAGTTTGGATAATTGTGTTCAAGAATTTGGAAATTTCTTTAAGAGTTTGCTTGGAAAGTTTGGGTCAGTTGGTATTTCTCTTCTGGTAAGGGCACTTGAAGCTGGTTCCTCTTCTGGTGAGATGGAGAGAAAGAAGAAAAGAGAAAAAAATTTTGTTGTTTGCACTCCTCCAAAATGCAAGATTCCAAAAATTGAAGGAAAAGGGAAGGAACAAGAAATCATGGACATACCAGATGAGGAATTTGACAAAGCAACTGAGGACACATAGGGAAAAGAACTAGAATAAGCCAAACCAGAACAAGAAAAGGAAATGACAGAAGCAAGCTAAGAAGAAGATGACTTGACAAAAGAGAATCTACTACAACTTATTCATAAGGAAGGTGGAATGCAGAAAATTACTAAATTATGGTCTATCAGACCCTCATATGATCATGATATGATTTTAAGTGTACTAAATTCTCATATTGTGCACAATCAGATCCAATTGGAGAATCTGCAGAATATTTTGCCAATAGAAATGATTGAATGCATTAAGGAAATTATGGACTCTGAGTCTCAAAACAAAGAAGAAGGAGAAGTAATCTTACATTTGAAGGAGTAGTTCATGCTATCACTTACCAAGTTGAAAAATAAAATGAATGAGCTAAGGTAGTGCATAAGTGCAGCAAATAAAATCTATAACTATTGCATTCGTTGGCCTCATGCAGCTGGAAAATACAAAGAAAAATTGAAACAAATTGAAACAGAATTAAATGGATTGGAAAAAGTTTTGATATGTTTCAAGACCAGAATGGCACAATCAAGAAAAGGATTCAAGAGTTACAGTCTGAATATACAAAATTTCAATTCACTAAAAACCAAACTTATGGACACTTTTTGGAAAGTAAAGGACCTAACTGAATGCAAACTAGAACAAATGATTGAGATATTGAGGAAGGAGAGAAATTAGAGGATGCGATCACAATTCCAAAATCCCTCATCAAGATTGTCAACAAGACATATAAGAATAAAATCAAGATCATAATCATTGGGATTGTAATATAAGCTTGGAAGAAATTTCTTCCAAAGATGAAATAAAATCACAAGATAATTTTCTAACTCAAGTAGCAGTTGTTCTTTTTCAAATTTTGAAAACAGTTTTGAATCAACAAGTTTTTTTATCATATTTCAAAGGGGGAGATTGAACACATGTTTTTAATTGATGTCAAAGGGGGAGAGAGAGAAGTGAAAAATGCCTCATCAATCTTAGGGGGAGCTATGTTTTCAAAATTTGAAGTTTGGCAGCGTACTCATATTAGTTTTGACACAATCATTTTTCACTAAGTGTTGCCATCAATGCCAAAGGGGGATATTGTTGGCATATGGCTTCTAGTGTTGTCATTGATGGAAACCTTAGTCATTTATCTAGTCCAAAATTTATTATTTATCCATACCGACAGACAGAATGAACAACTAGCTATTACCAAAAGTAAGAGTGAAGAACAAGCTAGTATCCGGTTACAGTCAAATCTGTCGATCTGTATACTTCACCAAATTATCATTTTTGGTTGTGCATCTCATAGAAATGTATTTTGATGTTTGTACTATCTTATCCAAGAATTATCTAGGTGTTCATTTACTGGTGTACGATCTAGAAGATCCGATGCATTGATTTTTTGGTTATCACTGCTAGAAGGTCGACTTGGTGGATATAGTCATTGCGGATGTTTAAGGTGTAATTGGTTAACTGTTTTTTTTTATTGAACGTGTTTACTTAGGTCCCTAATATTCTATGGTAGACTATGGATGGTGCACATTAAGAATTAGTTGTGGATTCAGCCGAGGGTTGAAAAGTATTTTATGTTTTATAAAAGTCGACATATGAATGATCAAATCTTTGGTAGCGGATATATATAAGAGATCGGTTGTATAATTTTGAATATGGGAATGTGTGTGATGCTAAGTATGCTAGTGTATGACATGAAATTCAGAAGGATAGTGATGCGAATTCATTTGTGCATGGATTTTTGATGCAAAGAGTAGAGAAGAGCAAAGCAGAGCAGAGCGAGGTACAAAATCAGATAGAAGGTCCAAAATTTGATCTATGAGCTTAACCAGAACTGTAACTAGGCATGATTAGATACTATTACTTCAGTTCAATCCTTTAGATGGTCTCAATCTGAATATTTTTTAAGGCAGTGAGCCTTCCTATTTTGAGCAGTGAGCTCTAGGCAGTGAGCCCGAATGCAAGTGCATTCCCCTTTTGTAAAACTTATATTTGAGTACTCAAATTATGGATTGACCTCCACCGTGGTTTTTCCCCTAACAGGGTTTCTACGTAAAAATCCTTGTGTTATGGTGTTGTGTATTACTACTTTGTGTGTTTGCATCTTTCCTTTGATTTAATGTTGAAATGGTTTAAATATCAAACTAATAAAGTTTAGATTTGCAAAACACTGATTCACCCCCCCCTCTCAGTGTACCCTTGAGTCCAACACAAACATCTTATTTTCCAAGAAAATTATCCCTTGCTAGAAGTACTCTTATCTATGACTACTCCTAAAGATCCATTACAAATGCCTCCAAGCACTATATATTTTCCTTCAAATGTAACTTTAGCTCCCTAATTTTATGAATCTTTTGAAACTCACAAATGGAATACAACTAATGTTTAAACCCATACCCATTTCAATTATCACATAATATAATGCATTATAAACCTTATGCTTATCCATGGATATATTGAGTGGTTGGTTTATATGGGTACATGGTTTGATAAATTTGATAGGAACAATGATATTTGAACACATCTAAAAAGTAAACCTTCATGTGCTTTCCAATATATTCTATTTAGAGTTTTTGTTTATAACACCAAGATCTCGCATCATCATGTATGAAAAATCTTTGATTTGAGAGAAAGGATATCTATACTATTTTTTGTAATGTGTACCTTCATATTTTTAATATTGTTAGAATATTTCTCAAGATGACAAAGAAACTATAATGACATGGTATGAAAATAGTTTAATAAATTTTAGCTACTACTATATTTCGTATTTCTTGAGTTTTAATGAATAAATGGAGTATTTGTTTTACCTTTTATTGATGATCTAAACATCCTTTAATATTTTTACCAATATTAGTATTCTCAAAATTAATATTATTAATAGAACAAGAACCAATTAAATAATCCTTCAAATGTTTATGATTATCTTGTAGGCCATTCTCACATGGAAATGGGTCCATCTATTTAATTCTTAAAATCGCAATACACATTTCTTAAAAATTATTTAATATCATTAGAAAATATTCTCCAATGATTAAATTTCCAACTTCATCATGAAATATAGATTTCTTTTTGAATTCATCTTTCACTAGAATATTTTTTGAATTAAGGAATCTTGACATTAAATATTTTTATCTTGTTGTGGCTCTAGTTCAAAAATATCTTCTTTCTATAATAATATTTTCTCAACCTCATGCTCAATGATTTGCTCCTTAACAACTTGTAGATTTAGTTCTAAATTTTTCTCTTTCTAGTTCAACTCTCTTTGGTAATCATATAGACCTCTTTTGTTTGGAGGCCTCCTTTCAAGTACCTTAAAGTAATTATCAAAATGCAATGCAACTTTGAATTTTTTAGATTGACCTCAATACTCCTCAATGATTATGGTAGCCTCACATATCTAAAGAGCACTCAATTATACTTAGAAGGGGGGTGAATTAGTATAGAAAAAACTTTTACTTTTTCAAAAATTGATTAAACATAATAGTGATACTTCAAATCTTAATCATCCACAACAATAACACACATGCAAGATATAGAAATAAGGAACAAAAGATGAACACACAATTTACATGGGAACCCTTGCAAGAGAAAACCATAAAAAATATTGCTTATATAGATCTTCTTGTAGGCACCAACCTACTTCATTTACAAATATTCTTTCATAGGCACCAACCCATATGAGACACCAATCCCCACAATCGAGCACCAACTCTGCAAGAGACACCAATCTCTTCAATGAGAGGCACCAACCTCCCGATCTCCTTATTTAGAAGGCACCAACTTCCTAATGAAAAATATGATAATTTATTTGAGACTTCTTAGTTCTACCCAAAATCACCTTCATAAATATGCTCACTACTTCACCAAAATCTACCTTTAGAACCTTCTAAAAATTCTTCATAAATTCTACCTAAAACTTTAATAAATCTGCTCATATGTCTCTCATAATTCTACTCATATGTCTTCAAAAATTTGTACTTAAATGCCTTTTAATTATGGTCTTTACTTGAATAATATTCAATGAATTTCTTTCCTTCAAATTATCTTAACAATCTCTTTAAATATTCTTACCAAGAGATGCGACTTTTTGAAGCAACACATACATTCAAAGTGGACACAACCTCTCATTTTAAATATATCTCTTTGTCTTCGAATTTGGGTGCCTAGATAGGGTCGGCCTGAAACAACAACCATTAAATTTAATTTTAATTTTTTAAATCCCCAAAATTGGGTGCCAACATGAGGGTCACCCTCATACACAAACAAGATATATTATAATTTATAATTTATTTCTTTTACGTCACCAAGAGGGGTGCCAACCAAGGAGGGACACAAATATTTATTTCATTTTAAATTTTACTCCAAAGCATGGCCACCAACATTCAACCACAAACTCCTTCCTTGACCTTTGACATCAATGACAATAATTTTCCATCAATCTCCCCCTTTGTCATTGATGGAAACCCTACAAAGAAATAATATTAGAATGCGATAGGGACAAACTTCTCCCCCTAACTGAAATTCTCCCCCTTACTCTACTCCTCCCCCTTTGACATCAATGAAAAATAATTTATGGGGCTAAAAGATAAGACAATGAATAGCTCCCCCTGAACACATGTTTCTTCTGAAGAGCTTAGTGACTGGATGAGAGTGATATCACTCCCAATTTCTCCCTTAGGTACTCACAAGTCTCTTTTGAAAGGGGCTTTGTGAAAATGTCCACAATTTGTTCATGTGTAGCAATGTACTCCAAATTAACTTGTTGATCAACTACCTACTCTCTTAAGAGACAATTTTTATTGGAATGTGTTGTCCTAGAGTCCATAACCATATTATTTGAAATATTTATGCACTTGTATTATCACATAATATGGAGATGAGATGCTCATACTCAACCTTAATATCCTCCAATGTTTATTTCATCTAAAGAACCTGTGTGCAACACATTGTTGCTATGATGTATTCCAACTCTATTACAGATAAAGAAACTGAAGCCCATTTCTTACTCAACCAAGATACAAGACTGTTACCAAGGAAGAATGCTCCTCCACTACTAATTTTTATGTCATCAACACTACTAGATCAATCCACATCCATACATGTTGTAAGGGTGAAATCTTCACCTCTTAGATACCATGACCAAAAATCTATAGTGCGCTTTAGATATTTGAATATTCTTTTGGCCTCTTGCACATGATTTTCCTTTGGTTTTGCCTAAAAACATGCCACCATACGAACTGCTTGCATGATGTCATTCCTTGAAGCTATCACATATAATAGGTTTCCAATCATTGACCTATAAAGAGTCTAATTTTACTTAAGTGATTCATCATCCTTGCTTAATTTATATTTTTTTACCATGGGTGTATTCATAGTATTACAATCCTTCATTTTGAACTTCTTCAACATTTCTTTAACATACTTGGTTTTTGAAATAAATATCACTTTGTTTGATTGAGAAATTTATAACCTGAGAAAGAAAGATAGCTCACCAAGCATATACATTTCAAATTATTTTTGCATCTCCATGGAAAAAGCTTGACACATTTTATCATTACTTCCTCCAAATATAATATCATCCATATACACCACAACTATCAATTGATCCTCACCCATAATATTTATATAAAGGTTTCTATCCTAAATTCCTTTCTTGAATCCTTTTTGTTGTATCTATTTATCAAGTCTTGCATACCATGCTTTGGGAGCTTGTTTTAACTTCCATACAGTGTTTCTTCAATTTTCACACATAATCCATATTTTTTGACAACAAGAAACCTCTTGGTTGTTTAATGTATATCTCTTCCTCTAGATTAGCATTAAGAAAGGTAGACTTAACATCCATCTGATAGACCTTGAGATTTTTGAGACTAGCAAATGCTAAAAATATTCTAATAGCTTCCAATTTACCAACAAGAGCAAAGGTTTCTTCAAAGTCAATACCTTATACTTGTGCATACCCTTTGCATACCAACCTTTCTTTGCTCTATACCGCATGGCCATATTCATTTAGCTTATTCCTGAAGACCCACTTAGTGACAATTACATTTTTTTATTTAGGTCTTGGGACAAATTCCCATGTTTCATTCTTTTCTATTTGATTTAGTTCCTCCTCCATGGCCCCTATCCAAAAGTTTTCTTCACTTGCTTCTTTGAAGTTCTTAGGTTCTATCTTGAAAAGCAAAGGCATATTTTCATGATTTGAAGTATTTTCCAAACTCCACCTTGTCTTAAATTCTCCATCTTTTTCACCAATAAGAAAATATTCTGGATGGTTTCTTTGAAAAAATATGGAAGGTGCCTTGGATGATTTTCTTGATGGTGTCTTTAGATCTCTTTGCTCAACTATCGATCCTTCTTAGTTTCTTTCTCTATTTCCTCTTCTTTGCAAATTTCCTCATTTTGAGGAACATATTCTTGTGCCTTTTCTTTGTAGTAGCTTCCCTCATCTACTTTCATATTTGCACTTTCAATGACCTTGTGCATCCTCTTATTGTAACATTTGTATGCTTTACTTTTTGAAGAGTAGCCAGGGAATATTCATTCATTAGATCTAGAATAAAACTTTCCCAAGTCTTCTTCATCTCTCCTTATGTAACATGTGCTCCCGAAAACTGTGAAATACTTCATTGTTGTAGGCCTTCCTTTCCATAATTCATATGGTGTTTTTATATTGTTCACTTTGATTTATCCATGATTTAACATATAAACTATCGTATGAACTACATTTCTCCAAAATATTTCAAGTAACTTGGATTCATTTAGCATGGCTCTATCCATTTCTTGTAGTATTCTATTCTTCCTTTCAACAACCCCATTTTATTTTGGACTTCTTGTAGTTGAATAATGTCTTCTTATCCCATGCTTTTCACAGAAGTCTTCAAATTCATTTGAAATGAATTCTCCTCCTCTTTCAGATCTAAGACATTTGATCTTTAAGCCTGTTTCATTCTCTAATAAGGATTTGAATGCATTAAAATTGTCAAAAGGTTCAGATTTATATTTAAAAATGTGACCAAAGTCATTCTAGAATAGTAATCAATTAACAACATGAAATACCTCTCTCATTTCATACCTTTTATTCTAGTTGGACCACAAATATTTGTATGTATAAGCTCCAACAACTTTAATGTAGAGTTTTCCTTTGATTTAAAACTCGCTCTAGTCTACTTCCCAAGTTGACATTGCTTACAAGTGATGTTTGAGGGCTTTGAAATCTTTGGCATGTCTCTCACAGCTTCCTTATGGCTAATCTTGACAATATTTTCAAATTTTATGTGCCCCATTCTCCTATGCTATAACCAAATTTCATCTTCTTGACTCATACAACATCTTTCTCCTATGATCTCAATAAGAACATAGAGATTTCTATCCATTCTTTTGTCTTTTGCCACTTGTTTCCCTACTTCAATAATTTCACATCCTTCAATATGAAATGCAAGTGTGTACCCTTGGTCACACATTTGAATTACACTTAGAAGATTATGTCTTAGCCCCTCAACATATAGCACATTCTCAATTTTTGTTTTACCATTATCAACACTAAGTGTGCCTTTCCTTGATATATTTGTAGACGCATTATCTCCAAATTTGACTAATCCACCATTCACTTGTTTGAAGGTAAGAAATTTACTCTTATCACCTGTCATATTTTTTGAACAACCGCTATCAATATACCATTTATCTCCTTTTTTTCATACATGTAGGGATGTTTGAACAAGCATATATTTTTCTTTCTTTTCTCATTCCTTCTTCTTTCTCCATATTTTTGAAGTTTCCTCTATTTCTTGATTTTTGTTTCTTCGTTCTTACTTTTGTTGGAAGGTTCTAGAAGGCCAGTTCTACAAAATTTTATTGTATGCCCAAAATTGTTGCACTTGTAATATATGACATTGTAATCCATAAGAGGAGAAAAAGAGTTAAAGTTTGTGTTTTGTGATCCATAATCCATTGCTTTATGCCTAAAGTTATTTCGTGGATGCATTCTACAATTTATTTCCTTATGACCAAATTGACTACACAAAAAACAATAACCAAAGAAGGAATGATAGAACCTGGGTGTACATGATTTTTCCTGATGGAAAGAGCTTCCTAACCATGTCATTCTTAGCTTAAATTCAAGGTATCTTTGATGGGACCTTTAAAGACACCAACATAATTCTTCTCTTCATTCAATTTATTTGATGATTTACAACTATGTCCTTCTTCATATCCAATACCACTCCTATCAAACAAGAGATTTTGGTATTTGATGATGTCATCGAAAATTCTTGAACTCTTCTTGTTCTTCAAGCTTATTTTTAATTGAGCCATTGCCTTCTCCAATTCCTTTCTTAGGGAAATAATCTTGAATTCCAACTTTTTAAAATTTTATTCCTTTGTCTTCATTTGGTTTCTCATCTCCTCTTCAACCCTTTTTGCTTCTTCAACTTGAACTTTTAGATCTACAATCAATTTTCTTGATTCTTCAAGACTGTTAATTTTTATTTGGCTTCACTATCCTCTTGAATTTGTAATCCTTGTATCAAATTTATTTTCTTAAACTTCTCGATCTCTCTATAGGTATAATGGAGTTCCTCAAGTTCCACTTCTCCTTCATCTTTTCTATGCACTTATTTTAAACATTTTTCTTCTTTCTTTGTGTCTCTATCGTCTTTTGCTTCTAAAGCCATGAAGATTATTTCTTCCCTATCAGTATTTAAAATTCATTCATCGCTTTCCTATGATGAGCTATTATATTTCCTTGAATAAAGACTCTTCTTGTACTTACAAAAATCCTTCTTCTTATTTTCATGTTGACCTTCTTTGTAACTCTTCTTTTGTTGATATCTTCTTCCTTTCTTCCGATAGATCGATCCTCTTCATCATCGCTACTCTCACTCTTACCTTGCTAACACTTAGAATAAAAATGACCCATTCTACCACAATTAAAACATTTAAATTGTCTTACATTGATACTTGTTGGATACTTTCTTTAGCTTTCTCATGAAGTGTGATTTTTCTTCATTTGTTTCATTGCTTAAGCTATCAATTGGTTCATATAATTTATTGTTTCCCTTCCTTGATGCTTTGAAGACTACCTCCCATTTTGAAGGTTTGTCTTCAATCCTCATTTCATAGGAAATAAGAATCCCATACAACTCTTCCTTTGCTAATTTGTCTAGATCTCTCATTTCTTCAATCATCAAAACTTTGGAATCAAATATTAATGGTAAATACCTTAATAGCATTTGTACAATCATGGCTTCTTCAAAAATTTCACTGAAACCTCTTATTGTGTTCATGATCTCATCAACATGAAGAAAATAGGAGGCTATGTTGACTTCTTCTTTCATCTTAAAACTTTTGAATTGTCTCCTATGAGTTTGAATCATTGTCTTCTTTACTTTATCATCTCCTTCATAGATATTCTTCAACTTATCTCACACGTCCTTAGCTAATTTACAATCATAATATTCACAAACTCCGATTTGGATAATCCACACAAAATCGCAATCCACACAAAATCGCACTTGGCTTTTGCATTGTTTTCAATTTTCCTCTTTCCTATCTGATTCATTAGAGGAGTCACAATGGTTATGTACAACCATTTTCAAAGAATGAAAAATATCATACCCTAGAGCATTCAATTAGGTTTCCATCCTTATGCTCCAAAAGGAATAATTTGTTCCATGAAACAAAGGTGCCCTATTTTATGAGAAACCATATCCTTCTTGCCCAACCATATGTGATCTTTTGGATCTTCCTTCTAGTGGTTAGACTATCTTCGAATGAAATTTCTCTAATACCAATTGAAGAGCTCTCAATTATGCTAAGAGGAGGGGTGAATCATTATAACAACAACCCTTTACTTTTTTAAAATTTAATTAACCACAATAGTAATACTTGAAAACTTAATCATCCACAACAGCAACACACATGAAAGATCTAGAAATAATGAACACAATATGAACACTCAATTTACATGGAAACCCTTGCAGTAGAAAACCACAACAAATTATATATCTATCTTCTTGTATGCACTAACCGACTTCATTTACAAACCTTCTTTTGTAGGCACCAACCCACAAGAGACACCAATCCCATCAACTAAGCAACAAATCAACAAGAGACACCAATCTCTTTAATGAGAGTCCAA
Source organism: Sequoiadendron giganteum (assembly GCA_007115665.2). Classification (NCBI taxonomy): domain Eukaryota; kingdom Viridiplantae; phylum Streptophyta; class Pinopsida; order Cupressales; family Cupressaceae; genus Sequoiadendron; species Sequoiadendron giganteum. The sequence continues at coordinate 500,362,951 of CM021100.1, forward strand.
CCAACCTCCTAATAAAAAATATAATAATTTATTTAAGACTTATTCTTAGACCTACCCTAAGTCAACTTCATAAATCTGCTCACTACTTCACCAAAATCTGCCTTTAGAATCTTCTAAAAATTCTTCATAAATTCTGTCATAAAGCTTGAATAAATCTACTCATGTGTCTCTTATAAATTTACTCATATGTTTTAAAAAAATATGTACTTAAATGCCTTTTAATTATGCTCTTAACTCGAATGATATTCAATGCATTTCTTGCCTTAAAATGATCTTCACAATCTCTTCAAATATTCTTACCAAGAGAGGTGACTTTTTGAAGCAACACATACATTCAAAATGTATGCAACCTCTCCTTTTAAATGCATCTCTTCATCTTCAAATTTGGGTGCCTACATAGTGTTGGCCGAAAACAACAAGCATTAAATTTAATTTTAATTTTTAAATCCCCACAATGGGGCACCAACATGAGGAGGGCTAGCCTCAAATATATTGCAATTTTTAATTTATTTCTTTTTCTTCCCCAAGAGGGGTGCCAACCAAGGGGGGACACAAATATTTATTTCAATTTAAATTTTAATCCAAAGCATGGCCACCAACATTCAACCATGAACTCCTTCCTCAACCTTTGACATCAATGACAAAAAGTTTCTAACAATATCTTCTTCCATTGTTCTAAGAACATGTTGTACTCCTTTTCAATCTTTTTCAATTTCATTAGTTCCTCTTGAAGAGAATCTATTTTTCTTTCAAAGTATCCCTCTTGATACTAAATATTTCTTTCATTAGGAAGCATCAATGCACAAATATATCCTATAGGCTAGCAAGATCAATGCTCTACTACCATTGTCATGTCCCCAACTAGATAATTTAAAAATATTATTAGATATAAAATAATCTCTATAAATTTTAACATAAAATATATATTAAAACCTGCACAATAGCTTTAACACAAATTTATATCAGATATTGAAATTTATATTGATGATTAACCCAAATTTTTCTAAAAAAAAAAAACTTGCACATATGAAGTACAACTTGACCAAAATTCTGGAGCTGATTTATATTCATGAAATGTATATCAAAATGCTAGATTAAATCATAAAATTATAGAAATACAATTGAATATGGAATCTAGAATAGACTCTATATGTTGAAGCTCTCTTCTCTACAAATTTACAATTATAATACTAAAATATATGCTAAAAATATAAACAAAAATTATAAGTGCAAATACAACCTTTGAGTGAGATTTTCCTCAATAAACATAAAAATTTTCATCCTATTATTTCCAAGAATTCAAGGGGTTTCATTCTTAAATCTTATAGTTAAACACACTTGTTCAAACTATGAAGAAATTTGATAAACTATGTGGCTTTCTTGAAATAGTGTAGTGCATGTATGGGATGAAGAGTTGCTTTTAAAAAATAAATTATTAATCAAGTGTCTAGATATATCTTAGCTAATACCATAAAATATTATTATATTATATTAATTTAAGGTATCCTAGTATAAAACGATATCATAGAATATTAATTTGTCAATTCAGTTATCCATCTTATTATCCACGAGTCTTAGCATTTGTGTACTTGAGCTCATCAATTCTACTAATTATAAGTAATAAGCATAAATTAGGAATTGTTTAGACTCAATTTTACATTAAATATATATAGAGAGATGAGGTGTCAAAAAGTTACAAAAATCAATATTAAAATATCATAATAAAGTGTAATATGCATGATGTTCTATTATATTTCAAAGCCTTTCGGGTCATAATTTCATCCTAATCCTTTTTCATGTTAGAGGGATAATAAAGTGGAGCATGTATGATGTTCTATTATATTTCAATGTCATTGGGGCCATAATCCCAATCTAATCATTTTTAGTATTGGAGGACCTTACAATAAGACTTGGTGCTTGATAGGTTCATTCGATGCTATTCAATTTTATCAACAAGTCAAAATTCCTTTGACATGAACTTCAATTTTAACTTCAATATGAACTTTAACTATAATACATCAAGAACTATTCAACTTCACCAAAATCAAAGATCCTTTTGACATAAACTTCAACTTTAACTTTAACTTCAATATGAACTTCAATTAACTTCCATATGAAGTCTAATGCATCAAATGTGTAGATCATATATTTGAGCTGAAATACATGTCTGTCTACTTCTGTAAATTGTTATGAGTGGGTTCATAATTTTCATTAGAGCACTGACAAAATTGTTGTTAGGGGAGATAGTGGAGAGATCATCTCAGTTTCTAAGTATCGTTACACTATCTTATGCGAGGCTAATGCTCCATCCAAACTAGTGGGGGGTCTTATTCCATAACAATCACTTATTCCAGTAGATGTAATGTTGTACTCAAAAGCTAGTACATAGGAAGAATAATGTGACAGAAGAATTTTGAGAAAAGCTAATCAGCATGAAAAATCAGTAAGCCAGTCAATGACCTCCAGATATCAGCCACAAGTTTTTCTTTTTTATTTCTATGAACCAAAAAGACACATTATTTCTAGAGCTGAATCCATAGAATACTGTTAATATTTTGTTTTGAAGCAATCCATTGGCGCATTTGGTTTTCAATTAGAATATAGCTGATTTGTACTGTGATCTCGTGACTACCTGTCTCATTTTGCACTACTACCATCACACCCGTGACCAACTTTTGTTTTCAACAGTCCATATGTGCTGTAATCACACAAAACTTTTATTATAAATTGTTGATAAGATTCATGCATGGCAATATTTTAAACCCAAGCTGGCCTATTTAAACAAGACACCGGGCTTCTATTCTAACCACAATACAAGCTCGCCAGAGATAGATTTGTTTCTAGGCAAAAAGTTTGGATAGCTCAGATTCTTTTTCTTGTGCAAAAGATTTTGAATAGCTAAGATGAAGTACATTCAAGTACTAATGGTGATAATGGCTGCAACACTACTGGGTAGTGGTGTTTTTTTCTCAGGGGCAGATGCTGGGATGTTTGATATCTGTAACATGAGTATTGAAAAGCTCATGTTATGCCAGCCTGCTGTGACAGACCCCCCTTCAGACCCAACTACAGAGTGTTGTAGTGTTGTAAAAGCTGCAGATCTTAAATGCTTGTGTTCAAAACAATCTATGTTGCCCAAAAGTGTTGATCCCAAGCTTGTTACAGCATTGCCTCAGAAATGTCAAGTTGACAAAGTTCCTCCTACATGCAAAGGTGAGATATAGTAGTTTATAATATGGTCAGTATTCTTAATCTGTATTGTTTTTAACACAGGTTTTTTCATGCATACAGCTCAGCCAGGCCATTCAGTGTGAGAAGTCCACTGGGTTTTTCTCTGTTTGGAGCTTTAGGTTTTCCCCTTCTGTGATCAGTTGTGTGATTACTTCTTGTAATCTGAAGCTTGTGGATTTAGTATAGCTTGTAATGCAGAGGACTTATAAATAAGTTCTTGCTTTTGTAAGGTGTGAAATAAGATTGTTCAGGTTTGTTTACATGTTTGTGTTAGTGTTTGATGATGGATATCAGATGAAATTTTTCTTAGAGTATATTTGACTTGAAAAGAAAGAATTTTTAAGTGTATTGAAAAAAAAAATAGTAGATTTATTTAAAAAATGTTTAAAGTAATGAAAATAAAAATGGTTACAACATTTTTGAAGTGGGATAGTTTATTAAAAAATAGAATACATGTTTGATGTTAAATATGAGATAAAAAGTTAATTATAAAATATATTTTATATATATATATATATGTTTTGAAAATCACAAATAAGCATCTTTAAAAATATATATGAAAAATAAAAAATAATACATTTACCCGGCAATTGTTTAAAGTAATGAAAATAAAGATGGTTGCAGCATTTTAACAATAAAGTATTCTATTAAAGATTTGGATATTGCACTTTATCAATCATGAGATGTATTGTTGAAGATAAAATGATGATGAGCACATAGGAGATACCCATTTGTACAGTTGCAAACGATGTGGAAAGGACATTATGGTTGAACGTTTAGTAACTCCAAGGATTAAAACCTACATTGTTATATATTTCATGGTGACTAAACAATATATATATTATTTATTTATTATTATTGTATTTTTGTATTTTTATCTCTGTTTTGAGACTATTATTTGGTGGTTTATGTTTATTTTTACATCATTCAAGATTCGATTATACAATGTATTGTAATGAATTTAAAATTCAAATTCCAGTTCTTTAGTCTTTCCTTATAAGTTATTATGAGCTAACGTAATGCATGTTTGTGTGTAGTGTTACTATGTTACCGTATTTAAAGTTATTCAACGTACTGGTTAATTCATAAATGTATCATCTATATAAGATATTGTACAATTGTGTATGTGTTGTCTTCAAATCTTCACTCAAAATTGTAAAGTTGGTCAATCTAGGAGTTTGATCAAGGAAAATTGAGCCTAACAATGTGATAGATTCCCTTAAGGTGTTTATAAACACTACAATTCTTACAATTTTTAGACATCGAAAATCAAATTGAATAAGTTTCAAAAACTATACTTTGTTAGTTCAAATTCATGCATTATAGATCAAATCCACATAAAAGATCAATTACATAACATTCAAGATTGACCAAATAATTTCTAAGACCAACCTAGTTCATATTTTTCCATTATGCTTTGGACATATATAATGTTATGATTCTAAAATACAATTCAAAATTTATGATTGAAATAGTGGGTGGCTATTTATTGACCACCAAAATTAGTTAAATATGTTCATTTGTTTATTTCCAAATTTCAAAATTCTATTCCATAATCTATCATAGAACTCAAAATTAAGTTAATCATAATATTCAACAAACATAATTTTAATAAAAGAATTCAATTAGTTTCTTCACAAATAAAATGATTTTAAGGAAAATTTTGAGATTATTTATTTTTAAGCTTATACTTTGGAAAATCCTTTATAAAATGAAACTATTTACCGTGATGTGAGTTATACATTTGAGGAGAAACTTTATTATTTGAAATTCAAGTAAACACAACTTTAAATTATTTTAAAGTGTTATCATGTATTCATTTAAACCTAATTTTAATAAAATAATTTGATTTACTTCTTTGCAAAATAGAAGGATTTTAAATAAATAAAAATTGAGATTAGTTTATTAATAAACTTGGCATTATTAAAAAAACCTCTATAAAATGAAATTATTAATTCTCGTGTATTTTAGGAGGAAAAGTATTAATTGAAAGTTAATTCTTAGCCTTCCAAAATTAATAGGCTTTAAGACATTAAGCCTACAACTTAAAGTGGAACATCAAAATCCCATCAAGCCTACAACTTGAGTGGAACTGCAAAATAAAATTATAGTTATTGTTTATAGTATAATTAAATAAGGTTGTTGTCCATTATAAATAGAGGTGAAATAATTGTTGGAGTCAAAAAAAAAAAAAGATTCATAACTGTATGAACAGTATTCATAAAAGTGCATCAACGCCTTTTTAATCACTTAACTTTGGTGATGTGACACCACCACTCACACTCAATTAATTTTCCAAGTTTTTTGTTTGATTGTAAATTATAAAATTTAGTCAACAATGCTTAGACACATGATAATCAACTCAAAAATTTAAGGAACATACTTAAATTTTTGTCATCATGTCATGTACATGGATCAATTACATTTTGTCATTTTCATACATTCCAGATAAGAATTGTACATGTCAAATAAATTTGTATCTATATAGAATCAATTACAAATCACCCTATGGCACAACTACAATCTAAATTTTGAAAAAGTAATGCTATGAAGAAAAACCTAACTACCTATCAATAATCCTCCTCAATAAACAAGGGGTAAGAGTGAATCTCAAACCTACCACATTTTCCTCAAACAATTTCCAAACATGGTGTGACTAAATAAGATAACCTACACCACAAAAAATATTATTGCACCTACATTTTAAAGAAGTGAGAAGAAGAATATTACATGTGTAATCTCCTTTCTCTACTTTTAGTCATGTGAATGGCCACTTATCTTCCTACTTTACCATGTTAGGTTTAGTCATCAATATGATTGATTGTTAGTTTGCCTAGTATCTAAAGTAGAGGTAAAATCAATGTGAATTTGGCATACTAAATTATCGAATTTTATGTTAAAAAATACAGACCCTTCATTTAAAGAATTCAAATATTCAAGATCTCACATCTATAAAATTTCAATTGTAAATTGGGTTTATTTTAAAAATATTAATGAACTCTTTTACAAAAATTTCTTGCATCAATACAATAACACAAAATAATTATCTTCAATTGAACTTCTACTATCTCTAAATTTTTCAAATGATTTAAATCTACAATCTAAAGTTCTCATTTCCCCGTAACCTTTCTAAATATTCTTTTTAAGAATAGTGATCTTCATGTCTGCCTTAATAGAAAGAAAGGGTCAAAACCTAGAGAATGATAAGTCATAATATCTAATATCATGTAATATTAATTACATATTCTTATACTCAAACAAATAAAAAAATCTACAAACATAATCAAGAGCACATGTATGTAGTGATTTAAAAAACATCCAGATATAAGTTAAAAGTGTAATCAAATAAAAAAAAGGTGAATCTAGGAAATTAATGAAAAAGTAGAGGAATAGTGTCATCTCTTTTTATATGTCTAGCAACATGTTGTACATGGGGATAAACTTATGGTAAAGGAACAAAGCCTAATATTGATATATATAAATCATCTTATGATATACCGAAATGTTAGTAATTCGAGATATTTTAGATTTGAGAGGTCTTACAGTCTAACAAATTAAATACATAAATGAATTATATAGATTAATATCGAAGAATTAAAGTTATTAAATATTTTTTGATAAAATGGATAATCAAAATTAAATTAAAATTATATTAGAAATAACACTATATCAAATATAATAGCAATTTTATATTGCAAAAGATAATAAAATAGAGATTGTATCCTTGTGATGTTAGATAAAATGCAAAAAAAGATAATAACAAGAAAAAAATGATCATATACAACTAAGTTACGAAGTAAATGCATCATAATGCTAAAAATACATTTATAAAACATGAACAATAACAAAGAAGCTCCTAAGATACATCCCTTATGTTGTCATGAATGGTAGGAACCTAATGATCGCCAAAGCATATATTCTTCTAGTGATGTAGACTAATAGATCAATAAAAATATGAACAACTTAAAAATTAATATTAAATGCATGGTCATCAAAAGTAACACATCCATAGCTTTTTTGAGGATCTCATTTTCAATTATTGTATTTTAATTGAAAGTATTCTTTCCACTTGAAAAGAATTCATCACCAATCCTAAATATTAGTGAATTGATTTTCTAACCTTTGCAAATCTTATTAAATATACATGTACTAAATCATTCTAGATTGTAGCAAAAAAATGACTATTTTGAATGTGAGTTTTTTTAAATATACTTATTGCTTTCTCAAAGCATTGATTAACATAATAAAATAAATAAGAGGTGCATTAATGAAAGTGCTAGTTCTCTCAATATATTTTATGCAATCAATAATCAAATTCATCCATATCATGACCATAATTGAACCATGTACTCCCACAATCTAATTTGGATTAATACCTCGATGACTATATGTGAAGGCCCTCTTACTATTAGAGATCAAACCCTATCATCAAGTGTTTGTATATAGGAATTAACCAAATTAAAAAATAAAGATATGTAGCAACTCAACTCCAAAGTGAATGCTGGCTAACAAGAGAATACAAATTTTCATTTATAAAAACCACTTTTTCCTAGAACATGTTACATGGAAATACTTACAATGTGGAATCAATTGAGGTAATAATATTGTCAACTATTAATGTAAAAAAAAAAAAATAGAAGTATATCTAACCCATTTAAAATGGAAAGATATTTTATAAGAATTATTTAAATGTGTAAAGATGTCATTACATCTCTTAAGAAACAAACAAAAGAAACATAAATTTGTGACATTAGTACAAGAATCTATAGACTACACTAACTAGTAGAGACTTTCATAGACTAGAGCCTACTAGGTATCAATCTTATTAAGTGCATTTTTCTAGCAAGTTATAAGGGATGAGGTCAATATTATGCCTTTTGAAAATTACGAAGAGTGGATGCAAATAACTCCTTGAATGATATAGGAGCATCCTAGTAGAAATAATCTTATTGAATGAATAGCTCTCATGCAATCCTTATCACATGTGCAATAATGTAAAAAACTAAGATAAAAGGTTTCATAAACTAGTAACAAACACATAATAGGAGTTAAACATAAACATGATAGTGTACAAGTTTTGGGTAGCAATGGACTACACAATTTTGGTTTCTCATGCATGCTCATGGGATGTTTATTATGATGATTAACATTGGTTGACTAGGTCAATCATGTTGGAACCCCACAATTTTGTGTCTTTTTTCTTGACTTGGCCAGTTATGTTAAAATTATAACTATTTTGAGGCATATGATAGGTTTTTTTTTTCTTTACACCAATCGGTGGATCATAAAAATAAGGTATGTTTAACTTTTGAATTTATCTAAAATTCACTAAGGGGAAAAAGTTATGCCCATGTGGGTTTTGGTCTTCCATCTGGATCAAGTCATCTTCCTTGTAAATGTGTTATTCGGTTGTTTTCTTTTGTAAATATCCAGTTTCATAGAATTTTCCCACATCCAATTTGAAAAGATAAAAAATGACTAAGTATATGTTTTGCAAGATTTCCTAGCTCAAGTGAACACCCTTCATCCAATTATTCATCTAGTTCACTTGGAATTTCCCGGCACTTTGCAAGAAAAATGTGTCCATCTTACCATGCAAATTTCTCTATTTGAACTTCCTTTATTCACTTGCCCATGGGTTTTTTTCATTTCCACATGCCAATGGTTTTTTTGATGAATAGGCAATTATCTATATTAAAATATAAAGATAAAATATATATTCACAAAAAATGGATGGGTGGTAAAAAAGCACACCTCGAGAGTCAAATGGGCAAAGCCCAGAAAACCAAAAAAACAAAGTCACATGGGCCTAGCCTAGAAGTCCATAATCATAACATAAAATGGCTATCAAGTGACCAAAGCAGTGCCAACAGAGCCAATAGGGTCTCTATTATCCATCTTTTTTTCCCATACATAAGTGAGGTCGAGAGTGACGTCAGGAGGAGGACCCCATCCATCGTCAACTTATTTTTATTTCTCTCTATCTTCCTCGTGCTAGGGTGAGATTGCAAGCGCCAAATGCAAAATTTTTTTACCAGAATCTGGCCAACTAGAGCCATTGTCAGGCCAACCAAAGCCACTTCCAGGAGTGGTATCAGAAGGCCACCCGGAATTGCCACTGTTGCTCCTCATAACTCCTCTAGAGAGACACCCTTGGACATTTTTTGTATTCAGGTTCATTCAAGTTTAAAATTACTTAAGCAAACTACTTGCAAACAAATGAGGCCTATCTCCCCCCATTTTTGATGCCATCTACCTTTGCAGGTCCAATGTTTCCATCTACACTTGCGGGTTTGGGAATCTTAGCTAAACTTATTTTGTGCACTTGTAAATGATTTTTTTATAGGTGCACTTGGGGGTAGTTCTTTTACATGAGTTTTTAAATTTTCAAATCGAAAAAGTCTAGAATTTCCAAGCCAATGGGGTACAACTTCTCATAGTCATACATGATGACAGATCATGGTGACATCATCACATCCGAAGGTCTCCTATTCTACCAAAGAAAATCATTTTAATGTCATCTACAAGAATTTTCATCTAAAACAATTATAAGGGGTTAACCTTTTCAGTTTCACTTGGGTTTTCCACATAAGGTAGATGACCGGTGAATTCCTACAATGCACTTGAATGCGAATTTTCCACAAAGGAAATAAAATGATGAAGGAGGTATTGTGGGGATAGGAATGTGAGCTGAACAAAGGTTTGATGTGATCTTGAACTGGTGGGGGTCACTTCCCTGCATATCCACTTGGTAGATTTTTCCCACAAGAGATGGTCTTGCAAGATTTTAGGGTGGATCGGGATGTTCTGAATATTTTGAGTCCAATGGATGTGTTATGATGTTGATTGGATTTCTACACATTCCAATAGAATATTTTGTTCCACCTCTTCCTAACAAGGACTATTTTTCTACAAGTGGATGTTGTCAATGTTTGGAGGTCAGTTGCACCTTGCAGCAAAGGTGTTTGTATCTAAATTTGTCCGCTTGGAGCTCAAAGGTCTTCTAATCCATTTTAGCATTCTTTTCACTAAATGAGGTTGTGTTTTGCTTCTTGAGTATGTTATTTCATGTCACATCCACATGAGGTTGGATTTTTGCATTTGGATAGGAGGTATTTTTTTGTAACATGCAAAAATAATGAAGATGGATCTTAGTTTCCATCATAAATGATACAACCACTACAACTACTCTGATTTTATCCAAGCAGATTCTTTAATGGTATTTATGCAATTTTAGTGCATATATAGGAGATTGTATGGTTCCCATAATCATTAATATCTACTAAGATTTTTCATGTTTTATAGAACCTCCAGGTTGTCATTACCAGTGGATTTTTAGGTGATTTGTTCATGTAGTTTGCATTCACACACACAACTCATCAATGTAGAGGCATGGTGTTGATCAAGGAATATTTTTCCATGCGCCTATCAGACATATCGAATTTGTAGAGGATAGATGTATTTTGAGTATTGGTCGAGGGTTGTATCTATAGTTTTCTAGTTAGGTCAAGCCTTTGGCATTCCCCTCGCGGCTTGGCCATGGTATATCTACCTTGGATTAATTTTCAAAGAGAGAAGATCAAATAGAGGATAAGTTTTTTGAGGGGAGGAGTTTAGCAAACAGAAGAGATCACGTACAATAACCAAAAGGTTCATATTTTTCAGCTCTGGGTATAGAAAATTTTGTACTATAGTGATTTGGGTTCATCCCAAGTTTTGTAATAATAGTTGTACAACCTTTGTATATTAATTTTTTACTAGCATAATCAACCTTCGTTAAATGCCTTCATTTTTGTATTTTGCATTAATGGATATGTGTTATTTAGTTGGCTAGCCAAATGATTCTAAAATCCTTGCAAAGCATTTGTGAGGTATCTTCTAGCATATAATAAAATAAATTTATGTGCATTCTTATGGATTACTAAGTAGATTCTATTGATATTCTACAACTATTTGTGGTTTTAAATTAATATATGTGTAGATCCCAACTTGCTTGTGCATTTTAGAAAACCTAGTCTTTTGTGGTGTGTTGATCAATGCATCACCTTGGTTGTAGTTGTTACATGTTTTGTGTGAACATAGAGACTCTATTTCCCAACTAGATCAAGGCACTAATCTACTGTTTTATTTCTCTCCCCATCATCCTCAACACACTCAAAACCAATCAATTAGAACATTTTCATTTTTTGTTAGCATGTATATTTTACTACCATGTCTAAATGTTTGTAATAGCTAAAAGAGGTTTCATGTAAAATCATTCATCGACCCATATGGAAAAATATATTTTAAGAAATTTCTCAACCTGACATCTTCAATCTAGCACATAGGTATATTATGACACCAATATTGGGATACACTATGTAGTGGGTATAGTTTTTTGTAAGGCAATTGTCTAGTTCATCCATCATTCATCCAAAACCTCATGGAAACCCCCCTTGGTCTTGCAGACCCATTGTAATGCCCCGCCACGAGACCCTAAAGGAAGTTGCAACACAACACAGAAGCGTACAATTTTTCTTTTTCTTAAAAGTGCATTATTATCAAAGAAGATGAACAATACTTCACAACAACCTCTAAGGAAACGTGACAAGATTACATCTATAACCAAAACATACACACTACTCACACATAAATCATTTCAATTAAAATATTAACCATACATTTAATTGAACATACTAACTATTACAATTACAAGATTCCTCCTCGAAAACAAATGGAGGGGAATAATATTTACATGAGCTAAGTTGAAGTAAATAGAAATCATAAAATAAATACTAAAACCACTGCGAGCTCCCCACTAGAAAACTTCGCCATGCGATCTGCAAATCAAGGGGGACCCAACGGCGTAGGGCGCACGTTCCTCCCAACCAAGTGGTACCCAAAGGCCCACCCCCTGTGCTAGGAGACAGTAACAAGGATACAACGACAATCCCTATAACCTCTAGACTCAGGCTGACTCATACTAACTCGACCACACACATGATTATAACGAATAAAAGATCACACTACTTCCAATTAACACAATCCATAACTTAGCAAATCCTAGATAAAGTTGACCTAGGAGGAGTGTCACACAAGATACATGAGTTACTTGTCAGATCTTTCTAGATCTCAGCCCCCATCGAGCTTCACCCTCCTATTGACCACCCTTGGCACAAGACCACTCCAACAAGGAGCAAACAAATAACCAAACCACTCTATCCAAAGGAGGGACAAAACAACCTCCTTCGTGGAAATCGGGTAACATACTAAAAACGACAACCACATTGCCCAAGAGAACTAAAACAACTAACTTCACAACACGACAACCCCCATCCAACTAAGACTTCAGGAAGACTTACATATAAAAGACACACTTAACCCATTTCCCAACATGCAACGAGAAGACATAGTTACAACAAGAAATTCAACATGATAAATAAATCTAATGCTTGGATTTACTAAATCCATTTTCAATTAGTAGGAAGCTTTTAAAATAAATTTCCGACTTCACTAACTAATCAAAAATCCCTTCATATTCGAAGGGACAATCTAATTTTATTTAATTGCATATTCAATTTCCTCCAATATATTACATTAATAAAATAAATTATTCATTCTAAATATTTAATTATTCATTTGCATGCAACCAATATTTAGAACTCAATAAATATACATTTAAAAGTATATAAACATGCAATATATACACATCCCATATTTATCCATATATTTAATTATATATATAACTTAATATATATATATTAAATATATCTACTAACAATTTTCAAAATACCATATTGTTTTATTCAAAATAAAAAAAATTATTATTAAATACCAAAATATAAATACATATAAATATATATATATATATATATTAAATATAATATATATACATATTTATATATAATATACAATTAATATAAAATAAAATGTAATTTTTGAAAAGCGAATTTAATCGGAAGCGGATGAACTTTATTTTCGCCGATCAAAAAATAACAATTATTAATGGAAGCACCAGTTGTACTAAGTACAGTCTGGCCACCCCATCATTGATGGGAGGGGGCAATGCATCCCCCTATGAGGTGGGTGCACTGCCTCATATGCAGTGCTTCTCCCACCATCAAGAGTGGGTAGTGGGGGTTTGACCACCCCACCAACCACCAATAAAACTTCATTTTTTTATAAATTCATTTCTTTTACAAAATTTAATTTTGTTTCTCCCAAAACAATCGCGTCGTACGAACGACGAGTTTCACAATTAAAATAAAATCCACAATAATAATATGTATATATACATATGTGTATATATATATATATATACAACAAAATATATATATACATATGTATGTATGTATATATAATATATATATTTAGAAAGAATTTCAACTTAATAGTCAAATTGGAGAAGTTTTTCCAAAACATTCACCTACATGTGAAATTATAAAATTCCCAGAAAAACCCAAATTCTATAGAGGACTCACAATACCCAAATTCCACATGAATTTACACTAAATCTTCCAGATAGCTTTCACAAAACCAATTACAGAGAAAATAAAAGATAAACTACATGAATCCTCTAATTTCTTCCAAAAGCTTTTCAATAAATTTCTAATTTCCTTCATGGCAAAAAAATTCAAACACAAAGGTTTCACAATTTTCTTTTTCTACAGAGGTTTAATTTTCTCAAAATCTAAATTTGTTTCACTATTTAAATCTAATAATTCCTCAAATAACACAATTCATAATCTATGGTTTTCACTGTAACTAAAATTTCCTAAATTTCTTCACGGCAATCACAAAAGCTTTAAATTTCCTTTTTCTAAAACAATTAACTTTCCTTAATAGATCTAGCACAACAATTAACTGAAACAATACAATTTCAATAAAAGTTTTAAACAAATCTAATTACACAAGAAAAGAACCTATATCAAGAAGCTTCTGATGTGTTAAGTTTTTGATGTCAATCCTCTTCCAAAGCTTTCACAGCTTCTTCCCAGCAAACACAATTTTCCCAGAATAAATATGTATCCAAATTCACAACAACTATACTAAAACAATTCTCTTAAATTTCCTGCAGCCAAAAGCCTCTACAATCTTTTGTGTTTTTTTTCAATTTTTCATTCCTCTCCAAAAATATGTTCTCCCAAAAATATCCTCACACTCTCGTGAAGAAGCTTTCCTCTTCTTTTAACCAATTCCCAAATTTTCTCTGTGAATAAATTTCCAACAACTTCTTCATTAATTTAACTATAACATGCTGGCAATTAACAAATATCTTTTAACAACCAAATTTAATTTCACAAAATAATTTAATAAATTCAAATTGAAATTTAATTCTCTTTTAACAACTTTATTAATAAATCATTTAATTAATCAACTTTAATTACTTAATAAATAAATTTAACCCCATGGATTAAATTTAATTTACTAAATAAATTAAATTTAATTAATTAATTTAAATACAAAGCTTCTATCAAAAAATGTCTAAAATTAATTAAATAAATACCAACATTATATCATGCATAATTTTAACATTTAATTTCATAATCAAGAACCCTTCAGAATTTAATAATATTAAAACAAGGCAAACAATGACACAACAAGAACGATTGACGACACACTGTGGCTAGGGTGTAGACTTGACACATGTAGACATCAACACCTAGCATGGACATATCAGGTGGAGTCGATGTCATGTACCTACAAACCTATATCCAAGGCATCAATAACACATGTACATAAAATCATCGTAAAACACACAGTGAATAGGAAATCATTGAATCGCAGGGCGCTCGCAAGCAAGTGATGCAAATCCGGCCCCTTCACCAATACAATATCAACAAACTAGCACTTTCATCATTAATAAAACTCATGAGAAATAATCATGTCATAATAAACTAACATTATTCTTAATAAAAGCATGTCAAGTATAACATCAAGGAAAGTACATCTCATAACATACATAGTCCATGTCACTCTAAAAGAAATGATAAAATAATAAAGCATCATAATCTAACATAAGAGAAAAATAGAGGGGTGTTACACCCATAAGTGAAGGAGGTCTTACCCACCTCAAGCATTGGTCCTTAGTTTCCCAACCTGAAGACATGTTTATGGTGATTTTCTTAGGCTTGACACCCCTAATACTTGGAATATTATCAAAATTTAGGGATTTTAGGTCTACATTTTAGATAACCAAAAAATTGGTGTTGTTTCCATACATGAACTAGCAATTGACAAATCTTAGGGGTGATCCCACAAAAGTGGTTTACACTTTTTGGGACATCTTGATTTTTGTTGAAATCACACACTTTTAGAAAATCTAATGATTTAGGCCTTGAAAAGTTCCAATTGAAGATGGTTTGATCAAAACACCTTAGATCAAACCCCCTTGGGTAGAACCTTGCTAGTTTTAAACCATACCTATAACGAAGTCTCCTTTACACCTATCAAAATGTTGATAAAAAACCACTTTTGATTTACCTTTTGGGGAATCAAATGAATTCATTTTATTTTTTATTTTTTTGTAAATATGCAGTCCTTATTATAAGCTTCCCAAAAAGTATAATTTTAAATATATTTAATTTGATTATTATATTTACTTTTTATTTTTTTGTGAATGTGGGTTTTTCACCAAAAATCAATCTCTATGTTCCGCACATGTAGAAAAATAGAATATTATAAAAAAAAATCTAAAAAATATGTCCATGCTAGGTGTTGATGTCCTTGATCCAGCAAAAAAAAAAAAAATTCGATACATACAAAAAAAATTATGTTGTATATATGGTCCACCTATGTCTAAATTGTAATTGGTTTGATTTCAAAACTTAATTAAGAAAAAAATGTTTAATAAAACAATATGAAACCAAATGAACGTGCTAGATATCATAGTTAAAAATATAAATTCAAAAAAATTAGAACTTTATCCGTCATAAAAAAAAAAAATTATGTTGTTTACGGTGAACATCACTCTTTAAAAATGGTGTGTATTGTTAAAAATTAGTTTTCAAAGGAGATGGAAAAAGAAATGCAATCTGATTCCAAAAAAAATAAAAAATATATATTTGAAATGTATAGAAAAAATGTCACAAATCACTAGTTTGCATCATCTTCAAATTTCTCATGGTTTAGCAGTTATAAGTGCCCGAAAGTGAAGATTTAGTTAAAAAAAATCAGTTTAATGTCCAGTTTGGCCAAAAATTGTAAACTAGTATTTTGGGATCACCCTTAGGCAATTGAAAATATTTTCAAAACCTCGATGATAGAAGCTTGGAGCTATGCATTTTATTTGGGTTATTCTGATAGCTTTTCAAATCATGCCTAACAAATTAGTGTCATTGTTGGGGATGAATAATCATTGTCAGATTTTGGAAATTGGAAACATTTTAAACACCCCAGTAATAGAAATTTTCATCCATACATTTTGTCTGGGTAAGTTTGGCTTCTCTTCAACTTACACCAAAAAATTGGTGTCATTATTGGGAATGAACTAGTTGTTGTCAGGTCTTAGGCAATTGGAAATATTTTTAACACCTCAAAGATAGAGGCTTAGAGTTGTGCATTTTGTTTGGGTGAGTCTAATAGCTCGTCAATTCAGGCCTAACAAATTGGTTCCATTTCTAAGGAAAGACTTATTAGTTTAAGATGGTGGGCTGCCAACTCAAGAGGAAGGCTATTGGGTTGATGTTAATTGAAGACTCTTCTAGCAACTACAACCCATAATCAAATCTATGCCTTAGAGGTACAACTAATTATTTGGTACCCTATTTTCTTGAAATTTAAAGCATGGTTTCTTTCTTAGTAAAGAAACATTTTTTTTATTTTTCTCCTCTTTCTACCATGCATTATTAATTGTAACCAATCATGGATAGTTGGAATGGATGCATACATCCTAGGGATACATCATCAAATATAATATGATATAAACCCTAGGGAGTATGATAGGATCCATGTCCAAAATTACTATGAATATGAATCACCATGTTTCTCTTATATTCCAACACATAGAAAGGATTCACATTTAGACATACAAGTGTCCATACTCAAAGTTAAATTGGATTTGGATACACTTCATGAATTAGAAATGGAATGTGAAAATTTTCAAGGTTCTACAATCACAAAGCCACCTTTTTGTTATGGAAGAATAGGTAAATAAATCCCATATCATTACCTTAGACACTCTTTATAAATAGCTAGATATTTCTTGGGTTGATTATGAAATGAAATTCATGACAACCATGAACTACAACCAAAACGTTTTCAAGCATAATTTTGCTTCATGGAATCAGCTTGTGGCTACATTTGAAGAGGAGTTCACTTTAGACCATGCTACTCTTATTGAAGAATTGGAAAAATCGAGATGCCAAGAGGGGGATTCTAGCATCAAGTTCAGCCAAAGGTTTTTTGTTGCTCTTTCCAAGATCCTAAAAAATTGAAACCTAACACGCCTGCTTGTATTGCCATTTTTCTTGGATCCTATGACATTTCTCTAGGTTTTGGGTCAATAAAGGAAGAATTAGACTAAAATAAATGTAGAAGGAATATAAGTTCATTGATTTTATTGATGGTCTGAGAAGGGATGTAACACCCCGCCACTCATACCTTAAGGGACAAAAAAGACTAATAATAATAGCACATTTTTTTAAAGTAAAGCTAATATGAAATGTAAGTAACATACAACACTTATAACAAAAGTATACATATACATCATCTAACTAGTCCTCTAGGGTAGCATGACTGCATTACTTGTGAACAATCCTAACATGATCCAATCCCCAATGATGATAAACTACTCACAAGTGTTCATTTTAAAACCAAACCGTTAAGCATACAAACATCATACATGCGACCATAACATTAAAATACATCCATCCATGATCAAATAATGATACAAAAAGTACATTCATCACTTTTATTACATAGCTATACATTGCTCCAAGATTATGTATGATTACCTATATTTCCACAGATATAACATCGAATAAGAGAATTATACTAATTACAAGTTACATCAATCTTCCCTTATAACAATAGGAGGGATTCAACAATTACATAATGTGATACAACTAAAAAGAATATAATACATGACATCAAGACTATCTCCAAATTTGATGAAGCTCTAAAATCACTACAACCGGTACAACTCCTTGCATCTGGACTTCGACTAGGAACCCAATGGAGTGCATAGCATGTTCTACCTGATCATGTGGACCCTAAGGCCCACCCCCCGAGCTAGGAGATGACAATAAGGACCCACAACATAAAAACAGTCAAGCAGACAAGGCTAACAAGACTCCACAATAATGCAACCACAAACACAAAGTACAAGGTCCACTTCTAGAGGTACATGAACAACAAGGGGAAAACTACAAATAATACAAGGTTGCTAAAGGGAGGAGTTTCATTGCATGTTCCTGACATGGATTACCCTAGCAACCTAGATGTCGACCCCCATCGCTAAGTTACCCTGACAGTCTAGACGTTGACCCCCATCTATGGTTAACTTGACTACCTTTCACTAGGCATCGGCCCCATAGGGTGACACATGTAGAATCACTTACCTTTCATGAGGACAAGGTAGTTATTTTTCCAACCAGGCCTTCTCAGCCCATCCTTAGCCTATGAAAGCACTATAGGCATGGGCAAGGCATCTACTTATTTTGTTTAGTGTGAACTCTACCCCACCCCCCTAACTTATTTATTAGGTTATCTTTGAGTTAAGGACCTCTCCAATGGGTTACCCTGACGCCCCTTTGTGCATCGAGCCCCATTGGGAGCCACTCCCCCTACTAACAACAAGACAATCCACATGGCATCTAAGGTGTACCCACTTGCAGAAAGCACCAAAATCACCAAAAGCACCAAAAGACCACATCACTAAGTAGTTTTAAAGTTGTTCAGCAGTTTTTTTAATTTCTTAAGTGATGTATTTACCATTCCATGATTCCTCGGCATACATGTTTTCCACAATAGTTGCAACTGCATCTCACAAATTTCTTCTAACCTGCAAGCTTTGATAGATTTCCATTGTCCATATCCTGTTTCAACGCCCTGTTTCAATGTTTCAATAGAAAAAATACGCAGGGAAAATGGTAGAAAGATTACGAGATATAAATGATTGGGGTTTGTAAGTGTGGAATGAGGTAAATAACATAAATACACTTCTTAATACGACATTATATCAATGATTAAACAAATTGAATCAATTCAACAAAGTAATCAATTGAAAGTGTCCTATTGCTCTCTATCTCCAAAGATTTATTAAATCTAAATTGCTCTCAAATTGTTTAAGCATATAAGACTATTAAAATGACTATCTGAAGAACGAGATGATGATAATATAATGCTAAATGATAAATCAATTAAACTAGCATGATATAGACATGAAACAGATAATTGCAGCTCCAAGAGGTGGCCATTGATGTGAAGCTTGATTGTTGAATTGCTTGATGCCTGGATTCCTGCAGAGTAAGGGTGCAAAAGCTTGATTATCTGGATCCTTTTCTTGGTTGAATGAGGCTATATTTATAGATTTCCTGGCTGTAGAAATGCACAGGGAAAGCTTTGAGAGGCTTGGATTCAATCTGGAGGATTGAATGGTGAGAGATAGAGGAGATTGAGAGAAAGATGGAGATTGCCTCTACCCATGAAAACACCAGGCAAGAGAAGAGGAAAAATTGATGGAAGAGGATTGAGAGATCAAATTCCAAATTTGTCTCCAAAACTTCCCGTGAAGTTTCAAAGCATTAATTGTGACAAATTTAGACATAGATTAGACATAGGAAATCTAATTCATTTTTGAGGAAATGTAGATTGGAATATTCCTTTATGCTTAATTCAAATGTTTTGATTTATTTAAATTAGGAAAGGGAGATAAATAATCTAATAAAACAAACTATAGGATAGTCGTTTATTAAATTAATCAGAGGAATATGGTAATTAATCAATAAAGTGTTTGACCTTATTTAATTAATTTGAGAATGATGTGATAGATTGAAATAGGAATTTGATAATTAAATCAAACAAAGTATTTAATTTTGTTTATTTAATTAAGATGAATTTGAAAGTGAACTATATTAAATAAATATTTCTATTTATTTAAACAGTAGAGGAAATAGAATAATTAATCAAATAATGTGTATTTAATTAATCGGATGCTCCAGACCAATTTTAGGTGTATACATTTTGCCCCTCTTCGAAGTGATGTGTTTACGCATTGATTCGAAGAATATTTTTGCTCCCGTTAGGATCGATGATTTCAAAAAAATAATTCCATGTGCCCTAGACATGATTTTCAGATGATAATAATTTTGTGTGCCCCAGATATGATTTTCAGATGATTTTATAATGATATGCCCCCTAGGGAGATAAATTAATAATCTGATGATTTTTAGAATTTTTTGAAAATTTATGATTTTTTGATGATTTTATGATGTTTTGATGATAAAATAATTTATCTCCCGACAAAATGATGAAGAAATAGAGCCATCGGATGAGTTTTAATTAATTTCATGGATAAAATTAATCAAAATGTTATAAAACTCCCCAAAAAATACCTTTCAAAAATTATAAATAGTGCTAAAAGGTCATTTTCAATTCATTATTTGCTTTTTGAGTTCAAAATCCTTAGTGATAAAGACATTTCTGTCAGCTGGAGCGAGATGCCTATTCCTTACCACACTCACTGATTTGAGCACGTTCGACGCCACAGATGGCCGCCTGCATATGGACCTCCGGTATGTACCCCTTGACCTCCTCGTGATTCGTGCACTTTTGTTTTTTTTATGCTTTTTAGGTCTTAGGCATGTTTAGGTGTCTTTTAACGCTTTCAAGCTGCACTGTAGCGCTTACATCCCGATGTAGCGCTTCCATTAGGTTTTCTAGCGCTTTAAGTTTTAGCGCTTGCATTTAAAACTCTAGCGCTTCTAGTTGGTAAAGTAGTGCTTTCAGCGAATTAGCGCTATGAAGCCAGATTTTAGCGCTTTGAGATTTTCAGCGCTTTGAGTCGGTGGATTAGCGCTTTTAAGGTCTGTTCTAGTGCTTTTGGTAAAGTGGCGCTTTGACGACCTGTTGTAGCGCTTGGATGCGAAAGAGTAGTGCTTTCAGACCTTTAGCACTTACGAAGACTGTTTTAGCGCTTCAGAGTGCTGAAATAGCGCTTTCATGGTTTTAGCGCTTTGGGTCCCTGTTTTAGCACTTTTAGGTGATAAAGTAGCGTTTTTGGGATTTAGCGTTTTTTATGACTGTTTTAGCGCTTCCATGACAGAATTGAAGATTTGACATAGTGAACTTTGATTACATCAATTCTGATCATGTCTATTCTTCTGATTGGTATGATTTGACAATCCACATTCTTGATGTTGGATTCGATGATTTAAATAAGACTAACTCTCATGATAGGCGAGAAGAAACCCCATTTATTGATGATCCTCATGGTAAGTGAGGATATGATTCAATATCTGATAAATCTCATGATAGGCAAGATCTAGATAATGGTTTGATGAACCTCATGATAGGTGAGGTTTGATTTAGTATCTGATAAATCTCATGATAGGCGAGATCTAGATAATGTTTTGATAAACCTCATGATAGGTGAGGTTGGATGTTCGCCTATGAATTTTGATCAAAAATTCATACCAATTTTTTTGGAATAGACTGATAGTAGAATGACCTTTGATTCCTTGACATAGTTCCTTGATTGTATATTTTTTTGTTATGATGATAGGAGGATCTGGGTACTCTCCAGATGCGAGAGAGATTCCTGCAGACGACTGATTTGATACCACATTTGACACCAAATGAACTCCAGGTGATAGGCCAGTGTGGCCTTACGAGTTTACTTGATATGCCCCAGATTAGGATTAATCGGGGTTTGTTGACTGCATTAGATGAGAGGTGGCATAGCGACAACAACACCTTTCACTTACCCACCAACGAGATGACAATCACACCAGAGGATGTGTGGCGTATATTGCGCATTCCTTTTATGGGGGAGATTGTTACATATGACTCTCATGGGACTAGTAGCAGAGATGCTCTTCATCGAGTATTTCAGGATTAGGATATTGAGGGTCTGAGTGTTCGATGGTGGAGGATAGCAGATTCATATGCGACACTACCAGCAGTGCTAGCTGGATTCATTGGAGGTTTCCTTTGCCCTGATTGTAGTCAAAGGGATTCCTTGTTGGCTGGGGGAGGACATTGGAGAGCATGTTGGTACATGGTACCAGATATGCGTGGGGGATGTGCATGTTAGCACATCTTTACCGTGATCTTCATTCCATTGTGTATCTAGGTGCACGTAGTATATCCGCAGGGGCGACTCTGTTACAGATATGGGTTTGGGAGCACTTTGCTATTTTTCAGTCGTTTCTCATTGCAGACAGACCAGCTGGCAGGCCCTATGTTTTTTGATATAGTGGTCGATTCACACAGGTCCGGATGGGCAAGTTAGAGCACTGGAGGTGAGTTTTTGATGATACGGAGACAGTGATATGGTGCCCCTATCTTGACTATGAGGAGTGGGAGGAGGATGGTGCAGTGTTGGGTTTCTTGTGTGATTCTATGTACCTTATTGGCCAGACTCCATTCATACTTGAGAGATTCTTGCTCCATCGGGTTTACAGACAATATGGCATAGTTTAGTGCATGCCACAGGGAGTAGCCCATTATGCATGGCGACACATGGATATTCCAGATTGGGGTCCCACACTATCCTATGACGTCATTATAGAGGGTTACAGAGTGTTACAGCCATCTTCGTGGGACATGCAGAGAGACATATCAGAGGCAGTTGTTAAAGAGGATTACACAGCATTCTTGGCCTTGGTCCCTCATCCTCGTATTACTATCCCCAATGAGCCAATACCTTTACCAGTAGAGGAGGATGTGGCAGAGGATGTCACCGATGGTGAGGGTGATATCCCAGTAGATGAGAGCTGAGAGAGCAGTAGTTCAAATAGTGAGGATAGCAGTAGCAATGGGGACAGTGATGGTGGGAGTGGAGGATACAGAGGGCCAGGTCCAGATATTCACAGTGCACCTTCTTCCAGTAGGCCTCGTAAGAGGCAGGCAGTGACAGTGCCAGCAGTAGGGCAGCAGAGATAGATAGTTGGGCTCTAGGCATAGGTCCAGACTTTGCAGGCACAGGTTCAGACACTGCAGGGGCAGTTGGTACAGGCTCAGGGCATGGTTGTGCAGACTCAAACCCAGATGCAGGCACAGGCACAGACTCACGCACAGGCCTTGGCATAGGTATAGGGGCAGTTTTCCACCACACAGATGCTGGTTGATACCCTGACAGCCGAGAGAGACTGTGCACGGCAGATTGCTGAGAGGGCACAGGAGACAACAAATACCCTCCAAAGATTGGCCGATGGCACCTCTATAGGTGATTATATGAGAGAGGTTCTGCGGGCTGGTCGAGAGGCCGAGTTCTACAGAGGCCGATACCATGATGCAGTGCCTGCCGAGCACCGAGTCAGTTATGCCCCATCAAGATCAGGGCGGACTCATACACGGACAGTCAGTGAGGGGGTGACACAGCCTCCATGCAGAGATCCCAGAGATCTGGGTCCTTCAGGGGGTGGTGGTGGTAGTGGTACAGGTCCTGGTAGGCCTGCTCACTCTGGCAGTAGTAGGTCGTAGATGCTATTTTGATCCTCACTGATGTATTTTATGATGTACCTCTCTTGTATGATGATGTATTTTTATGACTTCATTATATACTTGACACTTGATGATATATATATATGAGATGCATTTGATATGATTATGATGATGGCTTCATGATTTCTATGTGATGGATGTTGTTATATGCATTATGTGATGAGTTAATTCTAAATGTGGTGATGATAAATGATGATTTGTGTTAATGTAATGATGTAATGATGTATGTATGGATGGAATATGATATATAGATAAATGATGTGATTTTGATAACATGTATGGATAGTTGGATAAATGCTTTTTAATTATGGGATGATTTTATGATAAATGATCCTTAATGGATGTAATAATGTGATTTTATTATTTTTAAATGTATGGATACATGATATAATAATGATGATGTGATCTATGGATTCTAAATGATTTGTGGATATATGATGTGATGTATGGATTCTAAATGATATGTAATGAATTTGTTATGGTAAGAATGAACCTGATGCACTGATGGTAGAATTTATGATGCATGATGAAATATATGAATGATGAATTGATGATGCAATGATGATGTTATATGTTTTTGATGATTTTATGTCAAGTATACTCAGTCTCTTTTGTAGATTAGATAATCATTGATTGGAATCCTTTATGCAACAAATACTCTGTAGATAATGAATGATAATGAATGCAATCTAATTTAATCATAAAATGATATGCAAAACAGATGTCATTTTACAGTCTTTTTGTGCTTGGTATCATCATAGAGCTTTATTGGATGTTGAAAGTGAATACAAGCGTCAATGGTTGTGTTAATCCAATGACGACCTGAGTATTACTTTCATGATTTTTGATATTGCAATCGAACACAAGCATCGAGGTATAATTGAACCGAGATGACCTAAGCATTCATTGCGTAAATAAGCAGCGATTAATCATTTGAATGTGTGAATTTTGAATGTCATTGGTGATACATTTGCATAGCACATCCCCTGACAAATCATACATGTAAATGATTAACGTATAGACAGCAGATAATAAAACATCATTCTTTTTCCTTGTATCTCTAGTTTTTATACATTATTGAGTTACTCCAAAGAAATGATAATCAAAATATAATTTATCCATTTTCACTTAGTGTGTTTCAATCATTTTTCAAATTTAAGATCATCCATCCTAACTTTTTGACATGTTTTTGGATTTTCTGAGACTATTGACGAAAAGACCTAACCTACTAACTAATCCTAGGGGTCTCGGGGGCTGATCAAAGATTAGTCTTGCCTACGTTACACATGCAGAGACCACATAGTTCAACTGACACAGACCTATGTTTTTGAAAGTTGCTTTCCAGACTTACCTTTGTGACATATTTTTTGGATTTTATTTTTTTGATATGATATGGATGTTTGATGTTCTTCTTCTAATGATTGACATTGTATATTGATCTTTGTTTTTGGTTTTCTGCCATACTGTCATGTTCCAAGACTAGTGAAATTGATATGTCTTAATTTCCCCTAATGATATCCAGATGTTGCCCCCAAGCTATGGAGTGATATGTTGACCATGTGACATGATTTTGATAATGGATGCAATGATGGCAAGATGACTGACATGATATGGAATGGTACTGACTTGCCAAACTAATGATCCAGATATGTTCATAATAGATGGAAAAGCTGATCTTAGAATCACATATGACGCGTGTTTCTAGGTTTTCATCAAATGCTTTGATTGCACCCTTTGTGTTTTTTTTTGTATTTTCTCATTTTTCTCTTTTTTTCTTTCTTTTTCTATTTTCTATTTTTTTTTGTATTTTTGCATTTGCCAAGATGCCTGTTTGCCAGGTTTTCACCAAGGAAACAATTTTCAGAATTTTAACCTGTGCACTAGGAGTTTTAAGCATAGAATTTTCTGAGATGAATACTGTTGATAGGTTCATCAAACAGATCCCCTTCTGACATTGATAGCTGATATGCTCCTGATCCATACACTGATATGACAACAAACGGACCAAGCCAGTTAGGCTCAAATTTTCCTTTCTTCTCCCTGTCTTGCTGATTTCTAGGGTTTTCCTTTAGTACCAAGTCACCAACCTGAAAGACCCTTGGTTTCACCCTGTGATTGTAACTCCTTGACATCCTTTGTTGATAAGCTGTTAGATGATTTATAGCTTGTTGATGACACTCGTCTAGCAATTCCAGTTCCTGTAATCTAGATACCCTATAATCTTCATCTGAAATGATACCTCTGAGTAATACACGAAGGGATGGAATTTCAACTTCAATGGGAAATAGGGCTTCTAATCCATATACCAAAGCAAATGGTGTAGCTCCCGTTGGTGTTCTGATGCTTGTTCTGTAGGCCCATAGTGCAGGGTTGAGTTGAACATGCCAATCATGTCCAACATCGTTAACCGTCTTTTTGAGAATTTTGAGTATGGTTTTGTTTGAGGCCTCTACTTTGCCATTCCCTTAAGGATAGTACGGTGTTGAAAAATGATGTTGGATGTGGAACTTTTCACATAACTCTTGAACATCTTGATTTTTGAATGGTTGTCCATTATCTATGATTATAGATTGAGGGATTCCATATCGACAGATGATGTAGTTCAAGATGAATGAGGAGATCTATTTCCCATTGATGGTAGTAAGAGGTACTACCTCTATCCACTTCGTGAAGTATTCTGTAGTTGTGATAATGAGCTTGTGTCCATTAGATGAAGATGGATGTATTTTACCTACTAGATCTAAGCCCCATTGACAGAAAGGCCATGTTGATGTAAAAGGATGTAGTTCTTGTTCCGGTGCATGAATCAGATTGTTGTGAACCTAACATTTTTGGAATTTCTTAACAAAATGATATGATTCTTTTTCCATGCAAGGCCAATAATAACCCAAACGGAGGAGTTTCTTGGCTAGGGTTATTCCACTCGAGTGAGTACCACAAATACCCTCGTGAACTTCTCGTAAGGCCGTTTCAGATTCATTGCATTCTAGATATCAGAGTAGTGTACCATCAAGACCTCGATGATAAAGGACATCTATGATTAAAGTGTGTCAGGCGGATTCACGGATAAAGTTGCATTTTTGATTCCTGGAAAGGTCAAGAGGTAGGATATCATCTTTCAAATAAGCATAGGTTTTTTCGTATATGGAGGTTTCAGTGGTTTCTAGATGACATATGGTAGCAGATTTTGGTTGATAATGGGAAGGACATGATACTTGTTCTACCATAAACTCATAACAAACACGCTTCTCAGGCAATTGTAGTAATGAAGCGGTCATAGCCATAGCATCTGCAACTTTGTTCTCTGCCCTTGGAATCTGATCAAACTTGATACTAGCAAAGGATTGTTTCAGATTATCTATTTGCTACTTGTAAGGTGTCAATTTGTCATCTTTGGTTTGATATTCATCATTGACTTGATAAATAACCAGTTGAGAGTCCCCATAGACCTGTAAATCTATGATTTTCCATTGAATTGCAATCTTGACCCCAATAATCAATGCTTCATATTCTGCCACATTATTGGTACATTGAAACATGAGTCTGTATGATTTTGGAATTGTGTGTCCTTGGGGAGAGATGAAAAAAATCCCTACTCCTGATCCTCGTTGTGTATATGATCCATCAAAATACAGTATCTATTGTTGGGCCATTTTTGTTATGATGTCTGCATCTGGGAATTCCATTTTCATTGGGCGATTATCCATTAGAGGAGCTTCAGCTAGTTGTTCAGCAATTTCTTGTCCCTTGATTGCCTTTCTCTCAACATATTGAATGTCGAATTCACTTAGGAGCATGACCCATTTTGCCAATCTACCTGTTAAGGAAGCTTTACTTAGTAGATACTTCAAAGGATCAATCTTTGCAATTAACCTAATTGTATGAGCCATCATGTAGTGTCTCAACTTTTGAGTAGCAAACACCACTGCTAACCAAGACTTTTCTATGAATGTGTAGTTTATTTCATAGCCATTTAAAGTTCTACTGATGTAGTAGATAGCATGCTCTTTTCCTGTATTATCCTCTTGTGCTAAGAGTGCCCCCAATGAGATATCAGTTGTAGCAATATACAATATGAGGGGTCTTCCTTCTGTTGGTGGTATGAGAACAGGTGGTGACATTAGATATTGTTTGATTTGATTGAATGTCGCTTCACACTTTTCATCCCACATGAAAAATATGTGTTTATGCAATAGATGATTGAAAGGATGACTTCTATTTGCCAGCTGGGAGATGAATCTCCTGATTGATTGAATTCATCCTTGTAGTGATCGTAGTTGGCTGATGTTTCTAGGAGGTGGCATCTCCATTATAGCTTTGACTTTTGCTGGATCCACTTCAATGCCCTTTTCTGAGACAATGTACCCTAATAACTTTGTTGATGTAACCCCGAAGACACATTTCTTAGGGTTTCACTTGACATTAAATTTTTCTAGCCGTGTGAAGATTTTATCAAGAATATGCAGATGTTCTCCCCTTGTAGTAGATTTTTCCAAGATTTCATCCACATAATCCTCCATGAAAGTGTGCATCATATCATGGAAGATTGTAGTCATTGCCCTTTGATAAGTTGCTCCTGCGTTCTTTAAACCAAATGGCATGACGTTCTAGCAAAAGGTTCCCCATGGACATGTAAAAGCCGTCTTTTCTTGATCTTCTGGAGCTATTCTTATTTGATTGTACCCAGTGAAACCGTCCATGATTGATAACATGGCATGCCCTGCCATCAAGTCCACAATGATGTCTATGTTTGGTAGTGGAAAATCATCCTTCGAACATGCTTTATTGAGATCCCTGAAATCTGTGTAGATTCTGATGATGTTGTCTGGCTTTGAAACAGGTACTATGTTCGATATCCACTCAGCATAATCTATAGACCTTATGAATTTAGCATCCAATAATTTTTTTAATTCTGCTTTTACCATTAATGCGATGTGAGGATGCATTTTCCTTAATTTTTGCTTAACAGGCTTGATTCCTGTTGGCAAAGATAAATGATGCATAAGCAGATTGGGATCTAAACTTGGCATATCGGAATATGACCAAGCAAATTTGATGCTTCTTGCTTTGAATAATTTGATAAATTCGGGTCTTTCTTGATCAGTCATTGGTTCTGCTAGATGTAGAACTTTTGCCCTCTCTTCTGTGCCAATGTCCACTGATTGTGTAGGTTCGACCAGAACTGATGATCACTCATGATAGTGTTCTGGGAGAGTGTCAAATCTTCCATCCTTTAGTGCCTTAGAAAGATTTTCACCATTGGATGCATTCTTTATTTTTACTTTTTTCAGATCTAATGCTGCCATAGAATGGTTTTCACCATTAGATATATTTTGCTTGTTTTCATTTTTGCAACTGGAAGATTTGACACCCTCCTACTGAGTCATATTGTTATGAGTATTATGGATAGCATTTGTATCAAGTTCGGTATGACAAATGAAATGCACGATAGCATCATCATTTTCAAATTTTGATACAGTCAATGGTTCGGTAGGTTCCCAATCAATAAGTTCCAGATGGATTAATGGCATGGTATCATCGGATTGATTTAGGTCAATGGAGGTAAGGGCGAGGACAACAATATCATCATAATTGTCATTTGGGATATTGAGATCCATGATGGTACCCTCTTTGAAATCATCTAGTTCACTCAAATTATGTTCGTCCTCACTAGAGTCATCGATATTTAGTGATCCCTCGACAAATGGTCGAGACCTAGAGCCTTGGCCCTCCTCACGTGTAGGTGCATATTTTTGAATGACATCGACTGGAATATCAATGACAAGTAGATCACAAGGTGATGCCCACTCATATTCATTTGAGTCTGTTTCAGAACCATCTCTAAAGTGAAGGATATTTTCCATAGTTGTCTTTTTTAGCTCATGCTTCTCTTCTTCAGAGTATCCTAGTCCTAGTTTTTCTTTTGTATGGAGAGTGAGAGGTGTGATAGGTTCTGAGATTCCCTCCTTTCCTAATCCCAATGGTCCTTGTCCTTCATAACCCATCTTTTCAAGAATAGCCTTTCCTTTTCCATACTTGTTTGTGTTGATGCTAATATTTTTGGTATCGGTCTCTGATGTTGATGTTTCCTCATCCTTGTATAGCCAATCCAGGATTGCTTTGTTGTCCGTTTCTTCTGCTATGGTTCCATATTTTACAAATGTTTCGTGAAGAATTGTGGTAGGTACAGATGTTGGAGGTTTGATTAGTGATGGTTGACCATATTTACTAGGAGATGGCATTAACTATGATAAGTTAAGCGATTGCTCCATTGAGTATTGTCCCATTCCTTTATCTGTCAGCTGAACTTGCTTTTGAAATTTGTCTAATAGAGAAGTTTGTGTATCCGGATTTTTTGTTTCATCATGACTTGTTTCCTTTTCTTTACCTTTCCTTTGCACCCACTTGGTAGAGATGCTTGGACTTTGTTCGTTCTTGGATGATGATGAAC
Organism: Sequoiadendron giganteum; assembly: GCA_007115665.2. Taxonomy (NCBI): domain Eukaryota; kingdom Viridiplantae; phylum Streptophyta; class Pinopsida; order Cupressales; family Cupressaceae; genus Sequoiadendron; species Sequoiadendron giganteum. Next base: position 500,393,279 of record CM021100.1, read on the forward strand.
TTGAAGCTTCCCTGTTGTGAGGGACAAAAGTGTCTTGAGATATTCTTAATGTGTCACAATGTTGCGGGTGATTATAATCAGTAGCTATAGTCACCTCTTGTCTATTTATTGGAAACTTCAGGCATTGATGGTATGTAGAAGGTACGGCCTGCATTTCATGAATCCAGGGTTGTCCTAAGAGTATATTGTATGTCAATTCTCTTTCTAATACTTGACATGCTATATGCTTCATCACAGGTCCCACTTGAATGGGTAATACAATCAAACCTTTGGACGATCTTTCCTCCTCATCATAGGCTTTGATGGTCATTTTTCATCGAGCATCAATAGCGTCTTTTGAATATCCTAGTGCACAGACTAATTTGAGGGTGCAAATGTTCAAACCAACTCCCCCGTCTATTAGAACTCTCTTAACACGATGATTATGGTTACAGACTTTGATATGCAATGTTGTGTTATGTGGGTGGTTTAATGAGACATCATCCTATTGAGAGAATGACAGACAATGAGGGGTAGTCAGATGTCCCACCATAGCTTGGAATTGACAAACATCCAAATTATTTGGTACAGTTGTGGCAACTAATGCTTGCTCGAGAACTTCTTTATGTGATGGTGACAACTTAAGGAGTTCCAGTATTGAGATTTGGGCGGGGATGTTTTCTAATTGATCAACAATATTATAATGAGATTGAGGCGTAACCGCATGTTGAGATCCCACTCCTTTTAATACTACCTTGGCTTGTCCCCTAGTCATGACGTTTGTTGGTTGACGTTCTTGATTCTCTCGGGGGGTGTTTTGCATTTGATTGATAGCATCATAATGTGATGGAGGTGGAACTGCATGTGTGGATCCCATTCCCCTTAACATTACTTTTGATTGCCCCCAAGTCATGACGTTTGCTGGTTGATGTTCTTGATTATCTCTGATTTTTAAAACATTGATTTGATTATCAGAGTTTTGCACGCTTGGGAGTAAATCCAAAGAGGTAACGTTGTTGGTTTCATTTTCATCAATGTTATCATTAACTGTATCATCATGTTTGACTTTAGATAGACACAGAATTGTTGTGTTATAGACATGATTGGCATTATTCCCTTTGCTATTTGATGATGATGCACCTTTGTCATAATTTGGCAAAGGATCTTTGAAGGCCAAATGATCGTTATTATTTTGAGGTCCTTCCACATACACTTTGTTGCTGTCCACCAAATCTTGTACTACATGTTTCAATTCCATACAGTCATTTGTTTTATGACCCTTGTTATTATGATAGTTGCAATAATCAGCGTCATTCCATCATGATGGTTTGACTTTTGGATCCCAGAATCTAGCTTCCCGTATAGTGAGAAGGCCTCTGGTAACTAGTTCCTTCATTGCCGATTCCATTGATTGACCTAAATGTGTGAACCTTCGTCGATTTGATGGTTTTTGATATGGTAGTGTTTTTGTGTGTTCGTTGTTCTGCATGGTATTTGACTGGGCTTTTTGGTCACTGTTTTGATTGTTTGAAGAAGATGCAGTCAAGTTGAAAACTGGTTTGACATTTTGTGAATCGCTTGTTGTTTCATTTGTGTTGCGATTCTTTTGCCAAATTTTTGGTTTATCATTGCTTGAGTTTTGATTGGAGTAGTTATTTGATTTGTCATTATAATGTTTGATAACTCCCCGTTTCACTAATGCTTCCTCAATCTTAAGACCATTTTCTATGACTTTTTCAAAAGTGGGTGGACATTGTAATTCTAGCCTATAGCTCATTTCTTTTGTCAAGTTCTCAATGAATAATTCCATCTTTTCTTCCTCTGGAATAGATCAAGGATACCTAGCAAACAGTCATCGCCATCTTTGGAGAAAAGACAAGAATGTTTCTCCTTTGTTTTGCTTTAAGTTGTAGAGATCCTTGATAGTAACATTATTTTGGATGTTGACTGAATATTGAGAGATAAACTTGTTAACAAATTCCTCAAACGTTCTGATACCAGGTTGCAGTTTTGAGAACCATTCCATACATGCACCTCCCAAAATTCTTGGGAATAACCTCATCAAATAAGTCTCTTCTTGAGCAAATTCAAGACTCGTCATTTTAAATTCTCGTATATGATCTATAGGATTTGTTCATCCATTGTACTTATCGTACTTTGGGAATTCGCAGTGTCTTGGAAAAGGTAGCAAACCAACTGTTGCATCAAAAGGATAAGGACAAATGTCCTGTATTGCATATCTTTTGGTTGTCCCTTTCATCATGTCATGTATTTGTTGCTGTAATAATTGCATTTGTGAAGTTAAAGCAACAACTGGATCTATTGTTTGCGTTGGTAACGGTATCTCTGTTTCATTTGTTTCAGTTGCATCTTTCAAACGGTTTATATCAAAATATTTTGGAAGTTTCACCCCTGATTTGGCCAACATTAAAAGATATTTTTCCATGTCTTGTTCCAAAACTTTTTCCATAAATATGTGAAACTTGGGATCTTGTTGAGCCGCTTGGATATCCTCTTGAATTATTTCATTTTTGTCGTTGCGGTTTAGAGTGTTCCAAGGATTTTCCTCTGCCATGTTCTTAGATGATTCAAACTCTTGTTCTAAGAGTCTCTATTTGTGGGACCTAGTTAAGATTGGCATACAAATTTTTGCCCTTTCTTTTGAAATTTTGATCTTATGTGCGGGATAGTGTCAATTTGAACCTTTTTAAACAAAGTCAAATAAGATGACTGATCTTATTGATTGAGACAATATTTAAAAAGTTAATTACTATACTTTGTTTCGTGATGAAGGATGATAGTATCCTGATAATGAAACTTCAGTGTAGAAATTGATTGTGTAATTGATTTTGACACTTGTAATTTGCAAGATCTTGTTTCAGTTGATAAGTTTGGAAATTTGTATAAACCTTTTTGACTTTGGTCTTTGGACAGTGATTCTGATGAACAGAAACTTGTGTTCTGGTGAAGATTGTGGATAAAAGATAGACTGACTGACTGGTAAGATTTTTGAACTCTCTATTTTAGAAGCACTAAAATAGAGTATAGAGGTGTTGTTTCACAAAAGCACTAGAACAGAGACCAGAAGCGCTAAAACAAAGACCAAAAATGCTATTTTACCCGAAGCACTGAAACAGTGCATAAAAGTGCTGCAGAAATTGATGGAAGCACTACTTGATAGAAGTGCTAAAACAGTGCACATAAGTGCTATAAAAAGTGATGAAAGCGCTACTTTACCAGAAGTGTTGAAACAGATACTGTAAGCGCTAAAACAGTGCCTGAAAGTGCTATTTTACCAGAAGCGCTAAAACAGGTTTTTCCAGAGCTTCTACAAATAGGACTTTAAAGATTCTCTACTGTAAAAGTTGATATGGCCTTGTGGCATACTGTATCAGGGACTGTGGAAGAAAAGCATGATGAATTTACTGACTGTGATTGTGAAACTGAGTGAGAGTTCTTCTTTGGAAGAAGGCTCGTGAAAAGAGTGGTTCTACTACAAAATCTAATGTGTGACCCCTAGCAAAATCGTGATAGTGGTGGATGAATGTTTTATGTTGTAACAAGAGTTTCCAATTTTGGTATAGAAAACGTTGTCTTCTCAATTTATAACCATCAGGTTTCTTAGGTTTTGAGACTTTGAGTTTCCTTTTGAGAAACGTGGTGGACTTCCACTTTCTAAGCATAGAGTTTTTCTGATATGACTTGACTTTTTTTGTTTTCAGGATGATCCTTAATTTGATTTTAATGATTCTTTGTGAAAACACAGCAAGCAATTTTGAATATTTGATTTTAAAACTGAAAAGATTGTGTATGTTCAAAAATCACGAATGATCTTTATTGATTTTGATGGGTTATTTTAACATTTGTACACAAATCAAACAGACTCACACTTAAGGACAAGTAGGTCATCATTATACTCACAGCCCACATCTTGCAATTATGTTGACTCACACAGCTGTGTCACCCCCTAGAGGGCGCCCGTGTTTTTGTAGTTGCCAGGTGTGTACTCAAAGTGACGGAAGTGGATACCGAATCCCTTGAGCAAGTGATCCTTGGTAATTATATGGTGAGTGTCTTGGGGGCAGATTCTTCCCTCCCCTTGCACCGTGAGTATGACAATGTATGGATACTGACTTGGCGGGAAACTACTCTATGGTTCGTAGATAGGGTTCCGTTCGGTGTGGCAAATAGATAAACTCCCTCTGGAGACCTCCCAATCTTTAAAATAAAGATTTTGGGGATGTTTATCTTGCCTACTACCGTCAATTTGGACTTTCATCAACAAATTGCATTTTTATTATAGTGGGTTGGATAACCTGGCTTTGGTTGTTCCCACTTAGGTCGTTCCTATAGGGTGAGTACTTTTTCCCACTATGGTAGACCTGCTAAAGATTTAATAAAGCGTAAATGACATAAAAGAAAAGTGAATCTGGCACTTTGGTCACCCAGTTAAGGGGAGAGCATAAGCCTAATCACTACAATCACATCATATAGATTTGTTCTGTTTTAAGCCCAAAAAGAAAGATTCTTAATCTAAGTGAAGGTGTTGCTTCACGGAAATCATGATGTTCTTTTTAACTTCTATTGTAAGAATGTCATGACTATCCTAGGATTGATAGATTTGCTTTAAGAAAAACAAGAAAGTGACTATCCTAGGATTGATCAATTTTTTTTTTTAAACTTTGAAGTGGCTATCTTAGATTGATCAATTTTAGAGAACTTTGAAGTGACTACCCTAGATTGATCAATTTTATCTCAACTGTGAAAAATAAATACAATATGGCCGTGGAAGCACCGGATCCAAACTATTTTTACAAAAGCGTCGGAATATGGCACCCAAGCGCTAGAACAGTGACCAAAGGCGCTAAAACCCGAAAAATGCCGAAACAATGTACCGAAGCGTCAAAGTTTGTCTTGGAAGCGCTAAGTCACTGAAGCACTGAAATAGTGTACCAAAGCGCCGAAGTTTGTCATGAAAGCGCTAGAACACCCGATGCGCTAGAACAGTAACTGGAAGCGCCGAAACTTTTAACGAAAGCACTAAAATAAATTATGCTGTAAACCTGCGTAACACTTTCCAGAAAAATTGTAATTTTGATAAAAATGGGGTTAATGCCCCACGGTGGGTGCCAAATTGTAAGTGTGGAATGAGATAAATAACATAAATACACTTCTTAATACGACATTATATAAATGATTAAACAAATTGAATCAATTCAACAAAGTAATCAATTGAAAGCGTCCTATTGCTCTCTATCTCCAAAGATTTATTAAATCTAAATTGCTCTCAGATTGTTTAAGCATATAAGACTATTAAAATGACTATCTGAAGAACGAGATGATGATAATATAATGCTAAATGATAAATCAATTAAACTAGCATGATATAGACATGAAACAGATAATTGCAACTCCAAGAGGCAGCCATTGATGTGAAGCTTGATTGTTGAATTGATTGATACTTGATGCTTGATACTTGATGCCTGGATTCCTGCAGAGTAAGGGTGCAAAAGCTTGATTATCTGGATCCTTTTCTTGGTTGAATGAGGCTATATTTATAGATTTCCTGGCTATAGAAATGCATAGGGAAAGCTTTGAGAGGCTTGGATTCAAAATGGAGGATTGAATGGTGAGAGATGGAGGAGATTGAGAGAAAGATGGAGATTGTCTCTACCCATGAAAACACCAGGCAAGAGAAGAGGAAAAATTGATGGAAGAGGATTGAGAGATCAAATTCCAAATTTGTCTCCAATTTGTCTCCAAAACTTCCCATGAAGTTTCAAAGCATTAATTGTGATAAATTTAGACATAGATTAGACATAGGAAATCTAATTCATTTTTGAGGAAATGTAGATTGGAATATTCCTTTATGCTTAATTCGAATGTTTTGATTTATTTAAGTTAGGAAAGGGAGATAAATAATTTAATAAAACAAACTATAGGATAGTCGTTTATTAAATTAATCAGAGGAATATGGTAATTAATCAATAAAGTGTTTGACCTTATTTAATTAATTCGAGAATGATGTGATAGATTGAAATAGGGATTTGATAATTAAATCGAACAAAGTATTTAATTTTGTTTATTTAATTAAGATGAATTTGAAAGTGAACTATATTAAATAAATATTTCTATTTATTTAAACAGTAGAGGAAATAGAATAATTAATCAAATAATGTGTATTTCGTTAATCGGATGCTCCAGACCAATTTTAGGTGTATACAGGGTTTATCTTCACCTGGACTTGATCGCCATATCTTCAAGTTCAGTCTGTTTTTTCTCTTGTACATTGATTTTTATGTCTTTGTAAGGGTCTTGAGAAAGCCATTTTTTCAGGTTCATGTTGTCCATCTATGCTTTAGGGTGATCCCACAATAGTGGTTTACAATTTTTGGCCAAACTGGACATTGCAATTATTATTTTTAACTAAATCTTCATATTCGAGAATCTATAGTGGCTAAACCGTGAGGAATTTGGAGATGATGGAAACTAGAGTCTTATCACATTTTGTCTATAGATTCTAAAAATATTTTTTTCAAAATTTTTAGAATCAGATTGCACTTTTTTTCCATCTCCCATGAAAACTAGTTTTTTTCAGAAAACAACATTTTTAAAAAGTGATGCTCCCCGTATACAACATAAATTTTTTTGTATGAAGGATAAAATTCTAATTTTTTTGAATTTAGATTTGTAACTTCAATATCTAGCACTTTCATTTGGTCTCATAGTTTTTTATTGAATATTTTTTCCTTAATCAAGTTTCAAAGTCAAACCAATTGCAATTCAGACATAGGCGGACTGTATACAACATAACTTTTTTTGTATGAATCGAAATTCAATTTTTTTTTTTTTAATGGATCAAGGACATCAATACCCAGCCTCAACATGTTTTTAAAAAAAATATTTTGATAATCTACTATTTTTTCATAGGTGAAAAATAGAGAGCTTGATTTTCGGTGAAAAACCTATGTTTAATAAAACTAAAAAAACACATACATAATAAAACCAAAACATATTAAAATTTAATTCATTGGATAGCTCATTCTGAGGACTACCATCTTCCAGCTGGATTTGTGAAGTCTCCTCCATTTTCATCTTCATCCCGAGCTTCGAAGGGCAGAAATCTGCTAAAATTTGGTGGAAGAGGGGGAGAATGGCAAAAAAGGGGGGTTTGAGTGAACCCCCCTTCGCTCAAAAGGGTGAAGGGGGGTTCGTTCGAAGAGGGGTTCGCTCAAATCCCCCTTTTTTCTGAATTTCCCATAAGGGAATGTGGCATGATAGGGTTCGAGCGAACCCACCATGCAAAAGGGGGTTCGCTCAAACTAGGGGTTCGATCGAACCCCTCTTTTGGGTTCATGTGAACCCCCTAGTTCGAACGAACCCTTTAAAACATGAAATTTGGAATGCGTGAGCATTTTCTCAAATTTCCTTCCTCATAAAAAGTGTTCACCACTTATGTGGGTTCACTCTTTAACAACAACAAAGAAATTATAGAACAGAAAAAATATGGCTAAAGCAGCAAAAATTTGGTAGCCTTCCCAGCAAAAGATTTCATTCTTTCTCAACCACAATCATAACCATTAGAATTTGGCCTTATACCAGATTTAGGCGACATTTGCTTTAAAATTTCTAAATTATTTACAATTATATTTTGGGAAGTCTTATTGGCACTATGGTGTGTGTTGTTCTTGAATTTATCAATGAATCAATATATTTTGTAGTGAGGAGGGCTAGAATCCACCATCTGAGAATTGAATCTTGTTTCATCTGTGATATTGTTGAAAAGGTATGGATTCAAGTAGAATGTTGTGGGCTTCTTGAGATTTTGTGTGTAGGTGATGTTTCCATCATTTCATCATTGGGCATGTCAATTGCAATGGGTTGCATGGTGAAGATGGCTACAGCTCCGGGTCTTTGTCCTCTTTTTGCACCCAGGAGTGTGCTTAAATCCAATGGGAAACTTTATTAACTTTGGTAGGGTTTTCATATATAATAATAGGCATTCAACATTACATAGAATGGCTTCATATCAACCAATAAATTGGTTAGTATTTGAATTTAAATAAATGCAAGGATAATTTATATAGATTAAATAATTATTAAAGAAATCTTAGTAAAATAAATATAAAAAAAATTATGTAAGGGATATCTAAAAGTGAAATCTTGAAAGGGAATCTTAAAATTTCAAAAAATCTCTATATTGTATCATAAATTTATAGGGCTTTTCAAACTCTTTTACATAAAAATAAGTTTGTGAGAACATTCTATCCAAAAACATTGATTTTCTCAACCCTCTCGTCCCTTTGAAATGTGTGTGATGGTTGTGTGTTTGAGAGTACTTTTCTTTTAATTAATTTTTTTGAATGTGGGCCAATGTTTCCCTCCCTTACTAGTCATTATATGTAAACTAAAGGAAAATTTCAAATTGCACACTAGCATGATGTATTCAAGGACTAATCATAATTCATTTTGATTATCTAGGATAATCATGAGAGCATTCATTAGCCTACATCATCATTCTAGGCATACTACATACTTTCCTATTGCCTTAAATCATTATTCAAAACCACTGAATTAGTCCACCTAGGGGCTTGATTATAAGAGAATAAATCCTTGTGTAACAAGCTCCTAAATGGTGTCTATAGACACAATCTCACTTGAAACATCTAGGTACAATGAGGTGAGACAAATTTAATACTTTCAAAAATTCCTTATTAATTTATCTCCATCAATCTTAGTTTAATTTTATACACATAATCAATTCCACAAGTGTAAAGATCAATTTTGCAAGTATGTATTTAAACCAAAGCAAAATTTAATATATTTAAAAATACTAAAGAAGTTATCTAAACAGTCCTTCTCCCACCCATCCAATAGTCATGATCAAAGTCTCCCACCTACCAAGAACTATCTACTCCATTCAAAACATAAATGTGACACCTAATCTATCTCTATTCGTGAGGGTAGTTTATATGTGCAATGTAGGCAAGGAAATGCAAAAAAAATCATAGAATAGTGAGGACAAGACACCACTTGAAATCGCAAGAGAAGCCATGGAGTACCATGAGTCTTTTAGGGTTATAAGAAAGCTGAAAAAATGGGTTGTTTGATCTATTTATATTTCTCTATGCTATTTCTATTTTTGGTTTAACTATTAAAACTACTATTTATTTTATCTCTAGAAATTAACATTTGGCACCAAAGTGGGTTGTTTGATCTATTTAATAAGAAGGGTGTGCCTTGCCTAGTAGAGAGGAAAGAAATGTACCAATACTAAAAATAGAGTTTTGCAATTGAATAGTAGAAATTGTGAAGAGAGTAGAATACTTTATTTTAGAGTATCATCTTGTTTGAAGGTCAAAAATAATAGGCTTTATGAAAGATAAATTAATTCTTTTCTTTTCTTCTTTGATTTCAAGATATGTCTTCTACTTGAAGTGATTTAAATTTATTTCAGCCTATATTTTTTTTTGCAAATGTAAAAATTATTATTTTTCTAGTACTAAAATGAAGATATCATTTCTCAAGATTGTGGGATTTAGTTGAAAGTGGTTACTCAAAACTTGCATGTGCACATGTTCTTGCCACAATGAATTGAAGTAATAACTATGCCAAAGTTTTATGTTGCAATGACTATCTCCTTCCTTGGTGACAATTTACTTTATATGTTTGACAAGATTTTTTATTTAAATAGATTCTCCCATCTTTATGGTAGTCTTTATGAATAAAATATTGAGACCTTGATGACAATTCTTCAATGGTATGGGATTATTAATGGAGATGATTGTCCTATGTACGACTAGGTGCATGGAATTCATCATGATAATACCTTTCTTATTTATGGTAGTCATTGAGGTAATGATGATTATCAATATGTCTAGAGGTCAGTGTTAGAGTTTGAGGGTAGCAAGGTCCCAAGTGCCATGATTATCATTGATACTCATAATGAAAATTTACCCTTAATAAGGGAAGACATTATATTAGTTCCATAATAATTTATATACTTCTTGAATATTATTGGTTACCATTATGCTTTTGACTTGAGGAGACACATATAACACAACATACCATAATATTATTTCTAAGATTAAGGATAGTGATGATTGTCATGACCATATGAGTAGTTGTGTCTATTATGATTATTGTGTAGTTTTTATAAGGCTAAGGCATTAAGACTCATTGAATGGAGTCCCTTCATTGTCTTTCTAATACAATGATCATCATCACTCATGTAATTGTCATCATTTGTAAGTCTTCCAAATTTTATCATAATTTTCTCATAGATTTCAATGATACCATGACTCGGGGACTTCCTTAGAAGGAAATGACTACCCATCTAGTATTATTATGGTATTTGCTAACAACCCAACTTCCTTCCTTTCTTGTAATATTATTTAGGGTGGTTTTATAGACATCAATTTGAAAATGAGCGACAAGTATATGCTCTAAGGTACATAACAATCATGAATATTACTATGTCTTGGCATCCTTCATTACTAATATGAGAGCCTTATCATCGAAAAAAAAGGCTATTTGTAATTTCACACTCAATAAAACCAAACAAGGACAATTGTATTTGTTATTCATGGCAATATTTTGACTTTAAGATAATGCTATCTTAGTGATACTGGATGTATTTTATGACAATTTTTAAGTGATAAATTATCATGAAAATCCTATTAGGTGATTCAAGACTAGCCAATTGGTGATTACTATCCTATAAGAGAAAAATGGTAGAGTTTTACATTAAATTATCTTAGTCTTGATACTAGCATTTATGAAATAGTCCTCTTTTTTTTTGGTTGACTTCTAATTGATGCCTAACAACAAGGTGGAAACCTTCATAATTTAGTACCTAATGAAATCATATGTATAACATATTATTGTTATTGTTGTTGATTATGGTAACCTTAATAATATTGTATAGGCACATGAACATCCTACAAGATTTATAGTATCCTTAATAACAATAACTATCCTAATGGTTATGGATTTAATGATTTCTCAAGAGTGTCCTTTTGTCATATTGTTGTTCTCTATGATGAAATAATGATAATACATAGAAATTTGAGTGAACTCCTAGCCTAATTATGATAGTAACCTAGCTTGATTGTTATTTTATGGAAACATTGGTAGGTATGTGCAGGACCATGATGGGCCAAAAAGTGGCGATATCTAAGTGATATGATGGCCCATGTCGCTGACAAATTGTTTTTACCCAAAATTGATGAAACGAAAAGGGTTTTTAAAGGAGATTCTCAGGTTTCCACCAATATAAATTATTCTTTACTTTGAATTTAATAAATTATTATTATTCATTTTCTATTTGAATTACGACTAAAGTCCTTATTGATAGGTTGATTGAAAAACATCTATAGCTTTCAAACGGTATCACGTTTTTTGAATCTAAAACATGTGTCACATTATATGCTTCACATACTATAGGATTAAAAAAATAAAAATTGAATTTCATGAAGTTTTGACCAAGTTAAGGTGGTTAGACATACAAGTTTTTATATTTTTAAAAATTTGTAATAAAAAATTCATAATTAATTATTTTACTTGGAAACAAATTACAAAAAAATATGCATCAAATCGGGACATGAGGCCCCTACTTATATCTAAAATTTTATAAAAAATAATTATCATTTTATTGTGGTTAGGGTGGTCAGACAAACACCTACTTCTTATTTTTTCCCTGAAATTTAAGTACTATTGCATTCAAATTTGAAATTTTCACCAAATAGATTTTTTTTTTTCAAATAAACCTAGTATTTTAGAAACTAAATTCAATTTTCTATAGATTCTATTCTTACATATTTTTGAAATAATATAGATAAATTATTCATTTTTTTACGTCAAGTTGCCTAACTCTGATTTTTTGAATTTTATTGCCACTTAAGGGCCTATTTTTTCCATGATGATCCTGCACATACCCTGGTACTCTTATTAGCTGCTATGAAAGAATTATAACTCATGTTCATAAGAGGCATAAAACCTATGGAAGTGATGCATGAATACATTTTATATCTTTTCATGATAAACTCCTCTTAATTATAGTCTTTGTTGTTATCTTTAAATCCCTCTTGACAATTCCTAGTGTCAATAATTGCTCTATGGATAACATAAAATTATTCTAAAGGTGTGATATCCCCCATGATGTTATTAGGATGGTCTAAGAAAGATTATAGTCCAGTAGTCATTGTATAACATCTTGTGTCTATGTTTGATAGTCATTGCAAGTAAATAATTATTTTGGAAGGTAACTTTATGGGTTAAGAAACTAAACTCTATTGTGTTGCATTATTTATTAGGTTAATACTATCTTATGTTGTTGTAATAGTCCTAGGATGTCATTTATTGTTGACAACGTGGTTGTTCTCAAATGGTGTTGACTATTCCACCTAGTTTTGTGACATATCTTTCTTATTTCGTAGTAGATTATTACCTTTGTGAGGAATTCATTTTTACACTTCTTTTATAATTATAAATTTGGTAAGGAAGAGATAACTCACTATTTAGGGTTTATAAAAAGTACTTGTCACGGTTATTTTCAAATGCTATGAGAATTGAATGTTGATCACCCAAATAAAATAACTATTTTTACTATGTAGGAAGCTCATGTAGGATGATAAAGAGTTTTTAGGGGTTAGTCTCATGGTGAGTTCCTAGATATTTTTCTAATTTATGAATGATAGTAACATAACATAAAATTACCATGATTACAATCTCAACACTCAAATTCTCTAATTTCAATCATCTTTCCCATAATTATGTGAGATGAAGTAGGATATTTGGTAGTTTAAAATACATTTTATGGATATTTACTCATACATATTTATTCAATTGTTATAGATCATAAAAACCTAACTTGATTAATTTTAGAAGCATCCCCAATTTGAGGATAAAGAGAGTGCATAGTACAAATTTTATATTTTTTAAATTAGTGGAGAGATTTAAATAGTGTCATACAAGTTACTTTAAATTTCAGCAACTGGGTAATTCAACTTGAGGGTTTAGGATTAAACATACAAATGCTCATAACTAAATAAGAAGCAATGAAAACCCATTCATGAGAACTTTCCTTGCCAAATTCAAACCCATTAATACATTTGAGAACTTTCTTTCCAAGCACAAAGAAAGGAAATTGTTAAAAAATATTTTTAACTCATAAACACATTCATGACAAGAAGCATTTCATCTCTAACCCATAACCATGAAATGAAAATGTAAGTAGTGGAGACAAGCTATGACACATATTGAAGGCTCTTAGAAAATCATACATGTGACTTGAAAGACCTTCCAAAATCATAAACACATGAAAATATCTAATATGAATGGCTAACTAGGGCTTTCTAGAAGCCTTTAGATTATTTTGAACACATAGACTATTGTTCGTAAGTCAAAAAATTTATTCAAATGAAAGAAAAGTCATTTTATGACATGTTACTAAAGTTTAATATCCATACAAATCCTATTGTGCATTTTTTATATTGAAATTATCATATCATATTAAATTTTAATATTCATTATTGATTTCACTTTTATAATCATTGCCAACATCAATATTCGATATCCTTAGGATCTTTACCTCTAATTGTGTCAATGGGCACAATTGAAATAATTTAACTTTTGCATGTTTTGAATGGTTATCAAACATGTCTAGAATTTCTACCAAGTTTGTTATATCATGTGTGGACATGTTTTTAGTTAGATTCTAACATTTTTGTTTGTCTACTAGATGGACGTTGATTGGTCTCGCATCATGGAAAAAGACGTTCAACACCCCCCTAGGGGGAAGTTCTCCTACAAAGACTTGTCTTGGGAGACATATATGCTTAAAGGCTCACAGTCGAGCATGTTGCAAATCGTCGTGTTGATTGGTTGGTACATCAACTAACAACACATGTTTATGTCTATTATTGGTGGGTGCAAGTTAGCAAGAAACATGGTTTCTATAGGAACTTTGATATTGAGAATATTGAAAACACATTTTGGATTTGAGCCTTGCAAATTCTAGATGACCATGTTACATTCAATGACACTAATGATCGCATAGCATGGGTGACAAGTGAAAAAAATCCTTGTTTTTGATATGAGGTGTATAGATCCTCACCTGATTTATGTATGTGCTCTTGCAACTTTTCAATACAAGGATACATGTGCAAGCATGTGATCAAAGTGAACTTGATGAGGGAGAGATGACATCTATCTAACAACTTGCATGAAGTCCTTGATAATATTGCTAATACATTTGATTATATAGAAGATGGATGCACTGCCAGTGTCTCTAATCATTTGGTAGTTGAAAAAAAAATTATTTTATTCTATTGTTATCATTCTTTGCAAAAAAATGTTTTTTAAATGTGTTGCAATGTCAATGTAGGAAATTCATGAATTTGATGGGATTAGAGGTAATGAAAAATTCCATCTCTTGGAGGATTATTTTGTACATACACAGGTGACATTATAACCACATTTTTCTCATTCCAATTCATGTTAGTTTGATTAGTAATTTTTAAAATATTTCTATTTTTGTTTGTAGACTATTGACAACAGAGATGGAGATGCAACGATAGAAAAGAAGTTGCAACTAAAAGACATGTTTCAAGGAATTTTGACAGACACATCTGATTTGGCAACACTTACTTTCATTGAGAATATTTTAAAGGATTTATCAAACAAGGTCAAAAGTAGACACGTCTCATCGCAACTCGGATTAGACCATCCAAGTGTGCATCCATTTTTCCCTGTACAAGATGGATTTGGTCACACTCTTCGCCAACAAAAAGACTTGATCGAGTGCATGAATGTGAGGAGAAGGCCGAGTATCTCTAGCAAAACACCTAAGTTTCCACAAATGCCATGAAATCTTAAGCATTGAAATTGGTTTGATGATCTTGATAGGGAAAATGAACAAGACAAGGATCATACCCAATACAATGAACGTAATCTTGACATGGTTGACAACACAGAGTTTGGAACCATGGAAGATACTATTGCAAGCACACATGATTTTACTGAGAACACATAGGATAGTTTCATCATACTCAAGTTTAGTTGTGTACTAGAAGCATTTTTAAGACTTAGGAATGCCAACATTTTATTTTGAATGTTACCAACATAACTAAAATTTTTGTCAATTTCCAATTAGTTGAATTGGGGGATATGGAAAACTATTATGGTGAATCATGATCTATGTATAAAATAATTTTATTTATGATGTACTAGAGTTAAGCTATATCAAATGCATAAAACAAACAACTATGTATCAATTCAAATCCATTCATGGGAGCATGTCTAATATGAATGACCAACTAGGGATTCTAGAAGCCTTTAATTTATTTTGAACATATCTAATATTATCCATAAGTCAAAATTTATATTCATATGAAAGAAAAATAGTTAAATATGATGTTACTAAAGTTTAATATTCATACAAATCTACTTGTGAATTTTACAATCATTGCCCACATTGACATTTGAAATCCTTGGGATCTTTACCTGTAATTTCTTAGTTATTTTCTATGTCTAAAGTACTTCTATTATTTCCAACAAGCTACCATATTGTGTTCTCTATGCAAATTCTTAAATTTGTCTTGCTATCAATTTTTTGAATCTAGGTAGTAGTTGGTGAGTTAATTATAAAAAAATTCATATGGCTGAAGCCAACTAAAGAGAACGACGTCTAGGCCATAGTTCCATTGACTTTTTATGATATCCAATTGTAATTCTCTAAATTTGATTTCTATAATTTTTATATATTTTATCTTTTGTATGACAATACCATGATTAATATATGAGAGTTTATAAAAGGATGTCTTTCCCTTTTCATTGCAAAATTGAGTGCATATAATGTCAAACTTTCTTTAAGTATTATAAGATAAACCTTCTACTAGTTAGATATGTAGGGAGATTGTATAGATTACTTGCATGGCTATAAAGCTTGATGATTATGCTAGCTTTGCCAAATAACTATTCACCTTTTTTGGTAATTTTGATGATTTGGTGGGATTTTATAATACTTGAATGGTTTGGTCTTTGATGAGGTTGATAGAGGGTATGAGGAACCATTCTATATATTTGTATTAGCATGAGGTCCTATGTAGATATGGAGTCTATATGACCACTAGGTGATATCTAGGTATTTTATGACAAAGCTCAAGGTTAAGGTAAGGATATAAGAGTTAATATTTATTGATGGAAAATCATATGTATTAGGATTGAAGGGTACTTGAACTTCTTATTAATTTTGAAATACTTTAGTTGTATGATTAAATTTGACCATCTAGGAAACCTTATAAACCTATCTATAAGAGCTCTCTTAGTGATGTTTTAAAGAGTATGTTCACTATTGTTGATTATATGTTTGATAGAATTTGCATGTACAACATTATTGAAGAAATAATGAACCATTTGCACATAATTTCAACACTCTTTATCAAAATTTCATAATTTGTAAGTCAATTTTAAAAACTTGATAACATGCATTTGGTTAAAATTTGGTAGCATATATGTGGTTTTTAAAAATATTTGACAACATATATCTTTTGGTATAAAAATGTGAAAGCTAATAACTTTTTTGATGCAGGTGAGCAAGATGTCATATAATGCACATAAATGGGTATTTGATTGGTTGTCCAACTATCACTTCCATCTTCCATGGAATGTCCTCCTTCGTATAGAGGAATTGGGTGTCCCCCATTGGCTGAGAGACAAGATGGTGAATAGAATTAACACACATGGGCCAAGAATTAGTCTAATCTTTCATGATAAATGGCTGACTATATGCAACCCCTTGTTATGCATGAATGATCACACATGATTTTCAAAATAAGAGTGGTGAATGTAAAGTTGGTTGCATGTGTAGATACATGTCTTGAAAGTATATGTGACTCTAATTTTGATATCTAAATATTTAATATGGAAAATAGGACATGATGATTAGAATTTACATTATACTCTTTCTATGAAAATTTATTTTAATAGTATCTCTCTATGTTTCACAATAACTAAAGTACAAGGTTAAAAAAAATTATATGTATATTTCCTATTACATCTAACAAAACTCCTTTACCCTTTATCCTTTGATGGATGTCCATACTCTATTACAAACCTCCCATTTTGGCGTAGGTAGGGAGGATATTGGCAAAGGTCGTGGAGTCTTGTTTTACACCTATCAATTGCATTTGCTTGAAATTTTATAAAGCCTTTTCAACAAATCCATTTTGTGCATATCTTGCAATCAAAGCATTCCATGAGAACACATTTCTTTGAGGAATTCTATCAGACAGTTCATGTACTTTGTCTATGCTTAGACATTTTAGATCTCTTGCCATAATGGTATTCCATGAGATGAAATCTTTGAGGCATTATGTGAAACAATTCATGTTCCTTGTCTATGCTTCCATGTCTACCTGGGTAGTTACACCTGCCTTGTCTATGCTTCCACATTTCGCATACCTTTCTACCTGATAGTTATAGCCACAACATTTGACAAACTTATATCCTTACAAAAATCCCCCTTCCACTATGCTTTGATGGATTTCCATACCCTGCTCCCATCTTTGCCAAAGTAGGGAGGATACTTGCAAAGGTTATGAAATGTGGCTTTGCACTTGCCAATTGCATTTTCAATATCCTTTTTAATGATTCTATTTTGTGCATATCCTGCAATCATGGAATTCCATGAGATGACATTTCTTTAAGGCATTTTGTCAAACACTTCACGTGTCTTGTCCATTCTTCCATATTTTGCATACATGTCTACTAGACCATTTCCAGCTCTAATATCTGACAAAAATCATCTTTCCATTATGCTTTGATGGATGTCCATGTTCTATTCTAAAGCTCCCATTTTGGCACAGGTAGGGAGAATGCTGGTAAAGGTTGTTGAATTTGGCTTTATAGCTGCCAATTGCATTTACCATAATGGCATTCCATGAGATAACATCTCTGAGGCATTATGTCAAACAGTTCACATGCTTTGCTTATTCTTCCATTTCTAACTGGGCAAAACTACACATGCATTGTTTGATTCCATTTCTAATTAGGTGGCTAGACATCCCCTGTTTGTGCTTCCATTTCTAACTAAGCAGCTACACATGCCTTGTCTATGCTTCAACATTTTGGATACATGTCTAGCTGGGCAGTTATAGCCACAACATTTGATAAATTCTTGTATCCTTACAGAAACCTCCCTTCCACTATGCTTTGATGGATGTCCATACACCTGCTCCCATTTTGGCATAGGTAGGGAGGATACTGTGTGAGATTAATTATGCTAGAACTAAACTATGCTAATATTAAACACCTGCAAACACATTGTGGTTTTAGAAAACTTGTCTAAGATCTTGTATAAGTTGATACTCACATTGCTGCTCTTTTTTCAATTTAGTGCACAAGGCTTGCAAATTTTCATCTGCCATTCCCTCCTCTTTCAACTCATGCACTTCGCCCTAAATGTTGATTGAATGAGTGTATAAAATGGGAAAAATAACATGTGAGAGTATATAACTAGAAGCCTATATATAAAAGATAACTGGAAAAACAAAACATTTGTTGTCCATACACCTGCTCCCATTTTGGTACAGGTAGGGAGGATATTGACGAAATGTGGCTTAACACCTGCCAATTGCATTTGCTTGAAAGTTCCAATATCCTTTTTAATAAATCCATTTTTTGCATATACTGCAATCATGGAATTCCATGAGATGACATCTCTTTGAGGCATTATGTCCAACCGTTCACGTGCTTTGTCTATTCTTCCACATTTTGCATACATGTTTACCACAACATTTCAAACTATAATATCTGACAAAAATCCTCTATCCATTATGCTTTGATGGATGTCCACGCCCTGTTCAAAAGCTCTCATTTTGGCACAGGCAAGGAGGATGCTGGCAAAGATTGTAAAATTTGGCATTACACCCGCATTGCATTTTCTTGAAAGTTTCTAAAGCCTTTTCAACAAATCCATTTTGTGCATATCCTGCAACCACTATAGTCCATGTGACCACATTTCTTAGAGGTATGTTGTCACAGTCCAAGTGCCTTGTCTGTTCTTCCACATTTTACATACATTTCTACCAGGGGAGTTGCAATCTATTTTGTGAATATCTTGCAATCATGACATTCCATGAGAACACGTTTCTTCGAGGCATTTTGTTTAACAATTCACATGCCTTGTCTATGCTTCTGCATATGCAATCATGGCAATCCATGAGACCACATTTCTTATCTAGGTATTTTGTTAAACCGTTCACGGGCCTTGTCTATTATTCCATATTTTGCATGCATGTCTACCAGGATAGTTGCAACTACAACATCTAACAAAAACCCTCAGCCCACCTTCTGTTCTTTACCCTTCGACGGATGTCCATACCTTATTCCAAACGTCCCATTTTTGCATAGGCGGGGAGGTTGTTGGCAAAGGTTTCAGAGTCTGGAAAAGCCTTTTAAACAAATCCATTTTGTGTATATCCTGCAATCATGTCATTCCATGAGATCATATTTCTTTAAGGAATCCCTGAATAACAGTTCACATGTTGTGGCCCGTCAAAACCCTGCTTCTGTGAAAGACAACCTTGAAAACCAGAAACGGAAAACGGTAACGGCAAATGGATCCTTCCAAACAGTGGTCACCAACAAGAATGGAAAAAGCAAAAATAAAAACGGCAACAAAAAAGACCTCTCGATAAACGACACGAGATACCGGAATGACCAGTGGCAAGTGGGCCCCATGACACGTCCACACTAAGCAGTCAAAGCTTAATGTGTGATGTTTAAGCCCGACCTATTCCAAGATCGACTACAAAGCACAAACATAAGCTATGCCTAAAGGTGTGAACGCCTAACATTTTATGATCATCCCCAAAGCCCTCCAAACACATATCGACCCCCTCTATCCCCAGTTCGCACTCCTATGGCGTCGTCCAGGCACTACTAACAAAAGCCATGTGGATGAGCTAGACAAGGTAAACTCCAGGTAACGGATAGAGGACGCCCTGCAACAATAAGAGGGATGTCAGGCAGCAGCAAGGGCATATTCCAAAATCGAAAACTCTTACCAAGACTAGGGAAGCTAAACATGGGATCACTTAAGGCAAGAGAGATGTCGATTCACTCAACAAGCAATGGCCCTTAATCATCATTTTAGACAGCGACATGATCAATGAGAATTATTGGTGATGCTAAATGACACAATCTAAAGCAACTAGATTAAATTTTGCAGTCTAAAGAAATCGGTTAGAGGATAGGATGGGACAGTGAGCTAAGCGTCTTAAATGGGCAGCCAACTACCGATTAAGCTTATTGAATGCTATGAGATGGCACAACAAAACTTCAAGCAATGATGTGCAATGTTTTTAAGAATGCGAATGGTAGTAAGGAAAGTTCAAAACTGGACAATGACCACAATAATTGATATTCTTTTCAATCGAATAATAAATAATCACTTTCAGCAACAAAAAGAGAGGGCGAGAGGGCGATCATTCGCAAATAGCAGATAGCCAAAAGCAAGAGCAAGGCGATGCCAACCTGGGTTCCTTCGCTTCGAAACAGAGAAGAAGTGTCGAAGCCAAACGTTGTTCAACAGTAGTTTCCGTTTTCCTCAAGTTATGAACAACCTTCAGAAAAATCTGTTCTCTTCCCAACCAAAAACAATATCAAACAATTTTTTTTACAGAATAATGTTGCAGACACCAAAATTTCATATTCCAAAACAAAAATCAACTGATAAACCTTTTTCCAAAAATTGCTCAATATTAAAACTAAGAGAGTGATTCCATTTTCGAAAGCAAAAATCAAGCAATTATCATCTAAAAAGACAAGTTTTCAATTTGAAATTCAGTTTGGAGTCGTAGTGTGCAAACTCCTCTTTTTCCATCTTTTTATTCGCTTTTACAATTAATTTGAAAATCTCATCTTATTTATATAATTTTAAATTACATTACTTTCCACATGTAATTAATTAAACTCTAATGATAATAATATTTATCTTTATTTATTTGTAATTATTAGATCATTTAATCACATCATTTACTTTAATAATTAATAATCAATATCCACATAATACCTTTGCACAAACAAAATTCACTTAATTATTATTTTAATTTCAAATTAATTTAAATTACCTTATAATCAATTCAATTTAATTAAATTGATTAAACAAGGTCATTCATAATATTTAATTTACCACATAATTTAAAAATCAAATTAAACGACATAATAACGAACAACAACGGGACATCACCAAACATCCAAACAAACTTACTCAAATGCCAAGAAATGCTAAATACGGAGGGGCACTACAAGGGATATGATTTTAAGATCGTTATCCTCAAGAATACAGGTTATTGGTGGTGAGCAGGTTGTTGAAGACAACGACTATTTGGACATAGCATCAGGTAGAAGCATAATATTAGAGATTCTTTTGTTTGTTTTTAGGCTGGCAAAAGAAGGTGTTGGTGCACTATGTGATAGCAATACAAATGAAAATGGTAATGTGTGCACCTACCTTTAGTTGGATTAGTCATTTGTGGATGATAATAATGAAGAAATCAATAATGCCATCTAGTCTATTAATGAGGATTATGACCTTGTTGTTTATTGTAGTAGTGTGGACAATGAGGAAGATGTGTATGCAAGCGATTCATTAGATGAATCAACTCATGTAGTTGATTATGCAACACATGCACATGTTGATGATGCAAGTGGTGAACTAGGAGTTTCCTTCTTGTTTGAAGTCTCTTATCTTCCTTTGTCCCCTTTTTTGATTTTGAAGTTATTGCTAATTTGACCTCTTAGCTTCCTTTATACTCTTATATTATATTTTGATAAATTTCACACTAATTTAGACTTTGTAGCTCATCCATAGTGTTGCAATCATAGTTTAACATATTGATATACTCTTCTATGTCTAAGTCATGGTCTTGACCTAAACCATTACTCACATAAATAGCATATAAATCAATTTGAAACACTTCATTCCAAGTTGTCTCTCTATTTAGAGCTCTTCTTGGAAACCAACTACATAGTTATTATTTCCAAAAAGAAAATTATCAATGATTTCATCATCTTTAGGAAACAAAAATTTAAATCTATTTTAGAATAAATAGGTTCAACCTCAACATATTCTACCAATAATTCTAGAACTGAATCCTCTATATAATTGACATTTGTAGAAATAATTTATTATAAACCAAGTTCCCAAAACTCCTTGAGACAAGAATCCTCATTACCATTCATTAAAATCGGGTGTGTTTGAATTAGATGTATTAGCACCTATATTAGTATACTTATCAGATTATGAAGTAGAATCCTCTCCCTCACCCTCATATGAGTAGATAGATACATAGAAGATGTACTAATGGTATCATACTCCTTAGCAACATGATAAGGGAGAAAATGAAAGATGTAATAAATTTCCTACCCTACAACCTTCTCACCAATATAGTTGTCACAATGCATTATGTAATCCCCTTTCAATCTCATCTAATCTAGTGTTGTAGTCTCTGCATTATGGAATTCATCTTTATATATTACATTACAAGAATCATCAACACATGTTGCACCCACCTCATTCCTATTCATATTATAACCAATTCTTTACCAATAACACTTAAATTTGAGGATGTAACATACTCATTATCTAATCATCCTTCAATTTCTCAATCAAGTAAAGGCATAAGATTCATGGGTACTTGAATAGTAGGAAGAGGAAAATTCATAATATTCATGGTCATCTTCTTCATCACAGTATCTAGGATTGAAGCATAATAAGGTGCAAATCAAGAAACAACCCTAGATTAGTCATTATCATGCTACGAAGCCATGACTAGAAAATTTTAAAATGGGTTAGAAAATTGATCTCTTATAAATACTATATTTTTATTTACTATGAAAGAAACATTGTCCCAAGAGAGAATAAAATTCATGTGTATGTTTAATACTAATTACTACACCAACATGACATGTATTCTTGAAGCATCAACATTGGGTAGAATTAAAAAGAAAAAAACTTAGTTCTTGACAATTTAGAGTTTCTACCTCTTCAAAAGAAGAAAACCTTGAAGCATACCTAATCTCCAAGGAAACAAACTAGTCTAGGTTTATAAAAAAAATCACTATATTTTGTAGAATGAGAATGAATCCAATCCAATAAAATATCCCTAGCAAAGATGCCAATTTGTTGGTTCTCAAACATGTGACTCCACAAATGCTAAAGGCTTGTGCCAACACCTATGGCTATGGATGTATCAAAAAAGGTGATGGGTAGGGCTTATGATCATAATACAACATAAATGGGCTAATGAATGAGTGGGTAAATTCAAGGCCAAGGGGGATGTTCCCTAAGGTCTTAACAATAGAAAAAATAAAGAGAAATAAATAATTAGATCCAAGGCCCTTAATCAAGCATACCCAAAACACTATGTACCCCAAGATTTGTCACTAAGGTCATTAATATTAACTACATACTTAAATGACCTAAAAATAGATAATAACTCACTCTTACCATGCATCAAAGGATAACAACAATATTTTTCCCAAGAAAATCAATTCACTTAACATTGCATATACATGGGTAAGAGGAAAAACATACAAGCTCTGATAAAATAATTCAATTTTGGGTTGCTTAAGATTAAACACAAGTTACAATACTAAATCATGAAAGTTTGTTGGAACTTGAAAACTATTCTTACAACTAATAAGAGATATTATTGGATTTGAGAAATGTTTGGCCTTTCACCAATCAAGCTAATTTCTATCCATTGGGAAACAAAGTTACAACTTCCAAATATGACAATGACATACTTGCAAATCATCAATAGAACAAATATCATGTATACACAACCTTAAAGAATAAGGAAACCTATAGATAAAAATGTTTAATTATCCATCATGAATCAATATCAACCCACATGTAATAAGAAAATATTATCATAGAAAACATGAAACCTTAGATTATTTTTCATACATTAATCTAATCTTATTAAAGTCATGAAAATAAGTATGGCAAGTAAAAGATAATACCTAGATACAAATCCCATCTTGAGATGCTAAAGCTTGTCAAAAATAAAATGACTCATAAGTAAAACGTTACTAAAATACCTCTTCCCTTCATTTAAAAATATATGTTTCATCATTCCAAATTAGGCATGCATCACTTGACATCCTAGAACATGCTTGAGACATAATGTGATTAGAAAATTGTTTTGACAATTAATCTCTAATATTTCCAAAAAAAGGGGACGTATATGTCATTTGAGGCTCATCCTGATGGTCATAGAGGCACAAGGAAGAAAATTTAAATTTATATCCAATCATCAATAATTTTCCCAATAATCCACATGACCAAGGATCAATGACTTGAAAAGATAGCAACCACTTAGGATAAAAAGAGAAAAAAATGTCATTGAGCCATGGGACCAATTATAATTGTAGCTTCATCAACAAACTCCTTTCCCACAATAAATGTTAGAATGATACTTAGATAAAGAACATCTAACCACGCACCAACCACTAGATCATAGATTAGGCACCAACATATCCATGTGAATCACTAAAAACCCACCACCTAATGGGTCAATCTATGATTTTGATAAGACAAACCCACCTTCTTACAAAATGTTCTCACCTCGGGTTTTGATATTTGAAATTATGCAGACTTTCAAAAAATGAACATATAACCAACAAATAAGCCACACAAATACAGAACACCACCATCCTTTCTATAACACCCCACTGAGCATACATGGGAAGGGATAAGAGAAACATGGATTGATTTGAAGGACTAATAGGGTTTTTAGCATCACCATATACCCAACAAAAAAAATTTACATGAAAGAGATGATTGATGACACAAACATGGTTGAGCTTAACTAGCACTCTCTAAAGGATATGGTTATACAACCTCGAGGATGCACTCACACATCCATGCATCATACATGTTACCCACAAGATAATGCGTAGTTTGAGGACAACAGTGTCAGAAGGCCAATACTAGAGAAATTGACTGAACAATTACCGACTCCTATTGTTGTCCAGCTCAACCTCGGATAACTACTATGAAAAATTTGCATGCATTCAACATAATTTTTAATAACTACCTTAAGAAACTAAAAATATCTACACCATTCAAATTAGATTTGTTCTTAAAAGTTGTGAAATTCATAGAAACGTCCCTTTCTCCCTTTGTTTTTAGGGATTTGAATGCATTCTATGATGTGACAATCAAATTATCTTGCTGGAGGGAAGTGAAAACGGTCAACAAGTAAGATATCTTTGTGTTTCTTTTTGATATGCCATTAAAAATCATAGAAATTCTTGATTATTCTTCATAGAGATCTAGTGTGATGCCTCCTACAATAACAATTGCCTTGAATTTCTAGATAATGAATAAATGATCATTCATTTCAATGATATGATCTTAGTTTTTTACACTCGTCATTGTCTTCATCCTTTAGCAACTATTGTTAGATTGGGTTTTTCTTTTTTTGCACTCATCATTATCTTCATCCATGCCTCCAAAATCAGTAAAAACAAAAAGTATTATTATATTCTTGTTAACCTCTATACTATTCAATTGTTACAAGAGTGCATCTTTGTCAAGGGAAACCAAAACTCATTCATTTGCAGAAGTGCCATGTATTTATACATCCCAATTGTGGAACCAAAATCGATGGAAAATCATTACTTACACAAAAAGAGCTCGTTAGTTCAGAAAACTTAAACTCGTATTATAGGTAGGGAACCCACTCTACTTGTATGCCCAACAAATCCTCATCCATGTTCATCGACTCAAAATCCACCATCTCCTTAAACAAGTAAGAGCTCTTGATTGCAACCAAATTAGAGTCTTCCAACTAGTTACTTTTTCTATGGAAGGATTTTTGTATGTATTCATCTTTTTCTCTATGGGAGGATTATTAGTTCATCCTGCATTTTTTTGAAACTTTAATATATCCAAATTTTTTATAAAGAATCCCATTCACAAGTTAAACATTTTGATCATAGGGTGATCTCACAATAGTGGTTTACAATTTTTGGCCAAACTGGACACTGAAATTATTATTTTTAACTAAATCTTCACATTCGGGCACCTATAGTGGTTAAACCAAGAGGAATTTGAAGATGATACAAACTAGATTCTCCTCACATTTTGTCTGTAGATTCTAAAAATATTTTTTTCAAAATTTTTGGAATCAGATTGCAGTTCTTTTTCCATCTCCCACGAAAACCGTTTTTTTTTCAGAAAACAACATTTTTAAAAAGTGACACTCACCCTATACAACATAACTTTTTTTTTATGAAGGATAAAATTCTAATTTTTTCGTATTTGGATTTGTAACTACGATATCTAGCACTTCCATTTGGTCTCATAGTTTTTTATTGAATATTTTTTCCTTAATCAAGTTTCAAAGTCAAACCAATTGCAATTCAGACATAGGTGGACTGTATACAACATAACTTTTTCTGTATGTATCGAATTTCTTTTTTTTTTTAATGGATCAAGGACATCAATACCCAACATGAACATATTTTAAAAAAAATTATTTTGATAATATGCTATTTTCCCACATGTGCAAAACAAAGAGCTTGATTTTCGGTGAAAAACCTATGTTTAATAAAACTAAAAAAACACATACATAATAAAACCAAAACATATTAAAATTTTATTCATTGGATAGTTCGTTCTGAGGACTACCATCTTTCAGTTGGGTTTGTGAAGTCTCCTCCATTTTCATCCTCAACCCGAGTTTCGAAGGGTAGAAATCTGCTAAAATTTGGTGGAAGAGGGGGAGAAGGGGGAAAAAGGGGGGTTCGAGCGAACCCCTTCGCTCAAAAGGGTGAAGGGGGGTTCATTCAAAGGGGGGTTCGCTCGAACCCCCCTTTTTTTTAATTTTCCATTCGTTTCTATGAAGAAACGTGACATCATAAGGTTCGAGCAAACCCACCATGCAAAAGGGGGTTCGCTCGAACTAGGTGTTCGACTGAACCCCTCTTTTGGGTTCGTGTGAACCCCCTAGTTCGAACGAACCCTTTAAAACATGAAATTTTGAATGTGTGAGCATTTTTACAAATTTCTTTCCTCATCAAAATTGTACACCACTATTATGGGTTTACCCCATAGCTTCCAAAATAGTGTTTGTATGTGTTCAAGACACAAGTATTCAAGAAATAGGTGTTCATGTGTTCAAAACACAAGTATTCAAGAAATAGGTGTTTATGATTTATCAATCTTTGCACTACTTTAGCAATCAACATCTTCCACATAGAAGGTTGGACTTCCATGATCCTTTTTTAAAAACACCAAATATTCTCCTAGTTTTATTATGTCACTAGGATCCAAGTCTCCCATTGCATGTATTCAAATTAAAAGCCTTGACTATCTTGATTTCATAAAATTGAGTATTATGAGTATGCTTCAATCTCTATGATGTGTGTATTTAGTCTTTAACAATTGTGTAATTCTGAAAAATATCTAAAAAATAATTATTATTTTTGAATTTTTTTATTATTAAAAATAGGTCATTAGTACTAAAATATAAGGTTGATTATCTTGTAAAAAAATACTAAATTTTATTTTAGAATTTTGAAAAAAAATATGATGCACTAGACAAAAGATTTTATGTCAAGATATATTTTTTCTATTTTGCTTAAATTGTCAAGACAAGAGGTGACATCCCATAGAACCTATTGTGTTTTTAGTGTACGCAAATTTTAATATTTTTTTAAATATTTATTAAAATGGGGAAAAATAAATTCATACACTAAAGTTTCAAGTTATAAATACAAAAAAAAATTGAAGAAAAATAATATAAAATTTACTATATAAAGAGCAATGTCCCATTTAACTCTTTTTTCAGCATGTTATCAACAACTAAATTATTATTATTTTATAAACTCTATTAAAATATTTTTTTACTTTTTCTATAAAATTACGAACATAAAATACACGAAAAAAGTATACATTTCATTAGTTTACATCATTTCAAAATTCAAAACATATATTTCACTTTGTAGTGATTCAAGTTAAAAAGTTAGATCAATGTTGGTTGTTTTCTTTATAAAAGTGTGACATAGCTTTGTACCTTTACCCAAGTGTATAAATGTCCTATTAGGTGTACAAATATCTCATGTAAATGTCATTTGTTTCTATTGACGTAAAATCCTATTAATTTCAATACCTATACTACCTATTCTAATAGCCACCAAGTCTAAAAGCAGGGGAAAATGGATGTTTGTGGCACATTGAGGAGCTTGCTTTGGTCAAGCCCCTAGGAAGCATATTTCAACATAAAGTATTGAAAGAGTGTGTGGCCCTAGATTTTTTGCACATGAAGCTACAACAATAGAGTTGGAAGTGTGTGTAGCACCTATGGAAGATGTCGTGTGGTTTTAGAAAAGAAATGTGTGTGTCGGTGCTAGAGAATGGTGATGGAGCCTTCCGAATTTTAGCAACCTTCTTCATAAGTGTGCTTAGAGATAACTTGGCTATTAAACATGAACTAGAGTTAGGATTTTAGGAGAATATCAAGTGCTTAGGTGTGACAAACTAGGTTTAAACATATGGGATGCTTTTGCATGTGGTAACATCTAAGTAGACACTATCATTTTATAGTAGTGTTTTGGATGACCATAAGGCATGGAACAATGATGAAATGGGGTGTTCATAGCATGAGGGTGGTCTTGTCCAACTAGTAATGAGATTTTTTTGAATAATTCATTCTCAATAAAATTGAAATTAATCTAATCCATTATTATTATTAACTAAGATAAAATTAAGTACAAAACAAAATAAAAGAAGTGTTAAGTGTGCATTTTTTGTCTCTATAGAAAATTGTGATGGTGCATATAACCAAAGAGAAAGAGAAAGAGCCCTACTAAATATCCACTTTTGAAATGAACCCATTAAAAAAATTTCCTATTTTCAAAACAAAGTTACAAGAATCACTCACTTTCAAATAGAATGCCCACAACGCCAAAGCAAAGAGAGAGAGAGAGAGAGAGAGAGAGAGAGAGAGAGAGAGAGAGAGAGAGAGAGAGAGAGAGAGAGAGAGAGAACAACTCTATTACATCCTACTTCAAGAACAAAATCCATTTGAAAAATTATCCACCTTTGAAAATAAAGATATTTGGAGAAATTCCCTATTTTACCCTACTTTAAAATTATCCATTAAAGAAATTACCCACCTTTGAAAACAAATTCAATAGTAAAATTCCCTAGTTTCGAAGTAAAACCACTAGAATTGCTTACTTTAGAAGAGAATGTTTATAAGACTTAACGAAAGACATAGAAATAGCCCTATTTTTACCTACTTTGAAAATAAATTCATTAAAAAATCACCTCTTTTGAAAATAAAATTATTAAAATTTCCTAATTTCAAAATAAAACCATTAAAATTACTTGTTATGTAAAAAAATATACTTATAAAACCACAAATACTCGCCCTGATGAACAATTTTAAATTATCATGATATTAAAAATTTGACAAACTTAAAAATACCAATAGCTTTTATAAGCCCAAACTTCGACCAAAAAAGACACCAAATTAATAAACTCCATACTTCTATCACATTCTCCATGGTGAGATTGATTGAGAGAGACTCAACACATGAATAACACACTTTGGAATAATAATTCAAAGGATGTAACTGAATTTTGAATCTTTACTCCAAAAAAAAGTAAATTAAAAAAATCCTAGTTATTTATAACAAACAATACCGAAGCAAAACTTCCCATCGTCCATAGAATTCTTGTGACAAGAAGAATGGTGTTGGAAAAAGCAAACCATTAAAGACAAATTTAGAGGTAAAGCTAAAAAAAAGAAAATTAACATACTCTCTACGTTAAAAGGTCGATTGTACTTCCCATAAAAAGCACGTCTTTAAAACCCAAAAACATCATAAATAGAAATATGATTACGACTTCATTGAACTAAACAACACCGACCACCCATTCCAAGATTGCGACAGAAAAAGAATTTACTTCAGAGTGTACTAAGTATATGCGGAAGTATGACTCACTCCTTCAATTATAATATTAGTGGATTGTGAGTAAAATAGTATTCTCTCTTTTTTTTTTAATTATGGATTGGAATTTGACATATATTTGTGTTTATAATGAATAAAAAATATATAGTTGTTTTATCAAGGGTTCGATTGGAATGGTAGTTGTTGATAGTTACTAATTTTTTATTCATTTTTAGATTATGATAGTTTTGACAATTTTATTCTTTTATTTAATTATTTTTTTAATTATAGATTAGAATTTTAATTGTATTGAATTTTAATTTATGGGTTTAAGTTATTTTAAATTCTTTATGAATAGATGTTTGTAGAATATAATGTGTATATTTCAGTAGTTTTTTTTATATTGATTTGATGTTTAAGATGTTGATTTTAAGTTATATATATAGTTTGTTTTACCAAGTGTTCGATTAGAATGGTAGGTGTTGATAGGTACTAATTGTTTATCCATTTTTTGGGTTATGATAGCTTTGGCAATTTTGTTTCGTCATCTTTGTTATTTAAAATTTTAAAATTTATTTTTAAAAATATAGGTTAGAATTCTAATTGTATTGAAGTTTAGTTTATGGGTTTAAGTTATTTTAAAGTCTTTATCAATAGTTGTTAATAGAATATAAATTTGTATATTTCAATCATTTTTATTTTTATTTGGTATTTAAGATGTATGATTTTAATGGATGAGTTGACTATTTTGGTGCTCACTAATTCAAGATTAGGTCCATTATTTGGACATGTTACATTACCATGTGTGTAATCCAGCTATGAAATCTTGTCCTCTAATTTTAAATTTTTTTTTTTTGCATCCCATGGTCAATATTCAAAGGATCTTATTGTTACATGTCAGCATATGTGTCAAGATTTTCAAATTTGTATGTCTAAAGACATTATCCTAGGTCATTTGCACACATGATGGAATGAATAGAGAGAACATATTTTTCCAAAAAGTATCAAAAAATGTATCTCCTTTTGCAAGTGCATGTGGTGCATCAACTATTCTCTCACATACATCAACAAAAAATCAACTTATCTACATCAATTGACATCTATTATCAACGCACATATTTGAAGTACATTTTTTACATAATTATACATCAATTTGCATAGAAATTTTATTGTTCTCATTAGCACCAATCCTTATTTCCTTATTTTAAATACCTTTGGGTGAACATTACTTTTAGGTACTAAAGACCCACATCTATTTTGGACAAGATTGTGGATCTACATGATAGGATTGTAAATTTATAGGATAAAATTGCTAGTGTGATTCCACCCCAAATTCTCAGCTACTTGGCATTCATTCATTTCAACCTTTAAATTCATAATTATGTGTGAGATTGAAGGGAAAATTTAAACCACCTATTATATATTAATTAAACTATCATGTTTACTTTATTTAAGAGAAGAAATGTGTATAATAAATAAATAAATTTAATCTAATTATTATAAAGAGTTGGGTTTTATACAAATGAACTAATTATACTATAGAAAGACAAAGAAGAGTGAGAAAATAATATTGGCTTGAATTTCAATGAAAAGGAAGTTCCTTAAAATTGTGTAGATAAGATCTAAGTATGTTGTGTTAGAGTTGCTATAGCATCCAAGAATTAAAAATAAAAAGTGTTTAGAATCCAAAGAAACACCGAATCACTCAGTTCTAGAATAGTTGTAGTGGCATTTGGATTATGGTAGAGATCATATGATCATGGTAGCAACCTTCCTCTAAATGACTTTAAAAAATTTAAGGATGAAGGCAATGGTCTACATGTTCTCATTATGCTTAGATCTAAATCTAGTGCATTTGTGAGGGAAAATAATCTTCAACATGTGTATCTAGGACATGAAAATTTATTGAAACTACTTGGGAACCTATCTCAATCAAGCCCCTATTGGTTTAATTCAACTGTACTAAAATCACAAGCTTGGATATGTGTAATCTTAGCCTAAGGTATTTTATACTAGGTAGATAATCAATTTACTTTAAGAACTATAAATTTACAAGGATTTCTAAAATGTGTGTAAACTTTATTGCAATAGAGAATTAAGGGAAATGGAAGTTACTAAAATATTCTACAATGGTCAGGGATTATGGTGAGCATGGATTATAATCAACAATATTTCAAAGGCAATTATTACAAAAAAGTGGGTGCAAGAAAATTTTATGGCCAATAGAAAGTACGGCTTGGTAAACATAAGAGATGAAATATCTCCTACATTGTCACTTATTCAACCTACTAGGGTGACTCCACAACAAAGTGAACATAAGAGAGAAAAAGGGGTTTTTTAAATTGTAATAGCAAATACAATCATGGACATAGATGTATTGGTAAAAACTATTCTATATTGAAGAATTAAGTGAGAAAGAAGAGGAACAGAACCAATATTAGAGGTTAACAATGGATTAGATGAGGAATCAAAAGATACTCAACCAACCATTACTTTTTATGGTGCTTGTTGGAGTCAGTACCACAACAACTCTCAAGGTGATGGGTTTCCTAAAGAAAGAGAGGGTAATGAAATCAATCTATATTTAGGAAGCACCCATCAATTTATTAACAAGAAGTTGGATACTCATCTAAATTATTTTATAAATCTTTCTCTAGAATTTTAGTTTCAAGTTGTAAGTGAGGATATTGTCAATTGTTTAGGAAAATGTTGTAACATTAAATAGATTATGGGAGGCTATTAACTTAATTTCCCAAAAAAAATTCCATGGGTGCAAAAAATATATTATTAGGAGTAGAGTAGCTCACTTATTTGGAACAATTAAGATGTACTTCCAACAACTATTCATGAAATTTCATTGAGAAGGTAGGATGGTCAAACTAAGAGGGTTGTGTGAAAAACCCCCATAGATGGTAAGATCTAATCAAATACAAAATATTCTTATAAATTGCTAGAAATCAAATGATCCTACCCAAAAACTACTAGCAATTATAGATCATCATTGAATGGTTTTTAGAGATATGCCTAAAGGAATTCCTCCTAAAAGGGATCATAATCATGTCAAATAGCTAGTGCTAGGTAACCAACCACCAAATATCAAGCCTTATAGGCGCCCATATATATAAAAAATGAGATTAAGAAGATAGTATAGGAGATGCTAGAGGCAAGTATCATTAGGCATAGTCAAAGTTCTTACTCCTCTCCCATGGTGATGATGTATAAGAAGGATGATGGTGATGATATATAAGAAGGATGATACTTGGTGTATTCAAGACAAACCAATAAGCTCATCCCTCCCATTATTTTATGAGTTGGTCCTAGCAAGTATCTGGGTTATAGAGAGCTCAACAATTATAATATCAAAGAAGTTTTTATTTCATTCATTAAGGATTTACTAGATCAATTAAACGAAACTATATTTTTTACAAAAGTTGATCTTAGATTAGGTTATCACTAAATTAGAATTAAGAAGATATTCCCAAGGTAGCATTTAGGAATCATGAGGGAGTGATCCCAAAATAGTGTGTCCCATTTTTGGCCTAACTAGGATTCTCGAAATCAACATTTTCCAACACTTTTGATTTTTTTCAATTATAGAGAATAAATATCCAATCATTTAAAGACAATATAAACTAATGGGTTGTGACATTTTTTATGTAGATTCAAGGTATAATTTAAATTTTTTATAGAATCATTTTCGTCACTTTTTATTTTTATTTTCATTGAATTTTTATTTTCTTTGTATTATGTTTTATCGAGTTTTACTAGAATGGATTTATTTCTTAACTTCTGGATGGAGTGAATGGATTCTTGCATAATTATAATGCCATCCAGGATCGATCTACCTAGAACAAACCTAGTTTTCTTCTCCGATATGATATCTGGCAAGACTTTCTTTAACCGATTTGTAATTTATTTTTCAAGTATGTTGTATATGGTATTGCAAAGAAAAATAGGTATGAATTCTTCCAAGGATTTTGGCTTCTCCTTTTTTGGTATTAATTCAATAAATGTATTATTAATTTCTTTGAGCACACGACCAAAACTTCTTGAATCCTCAATAGCATCAGTGACCTCCTAACCAACAATATCCCAACATCTTTGGAAGAAGGCAACCAAGAATCCATCTGGGCCAAGCACCTTATTGGGTAATACCCCTCCGTTTTGCTTTATGTTATGTTTGGTTGCAGCTACTTTGATACTGGATACATTTTGTTGTGATATTTTGATCACTACTATTGAGCGACAACTATATTGTGTGATGTGTTGACCTAATTAGTGTTTCTCATGCTTTAATGGATTAATGATGTTGTAAAGTTAACATGAGATGTTATTATGATATTATTGAAATTATGATGGAAGTGTCAGTTTTGATGAGTGTATGGGTGAAGAGGATGAGTTCGCATCACTCGCTTGTGAGCGCCCTACGAATCCGTAATTCCTTCTTCACGGTGTGTATTATATGCTGGATATATTGTATGATGTTGTTTACTTGGTTGCAGGATTGCAGGTACATGACATCGACTCCACCTGGGTTCACAGGTTTGAGTGCGTCGATCCAACAGTTAAGTTGAACGGGAGATAGTAGCTAGGTAACATGTGTCAAGTTTACACCCTAGCCTTAGTGTGTCGTCAGTCGTGTGTGTCAAGTCATTGTTGGTCTTGCTTTAATGTTATTTAATTCTGAAGGAGTCTTGATTTGGAAATAGATATCTAGAATAATTGCATTTAAATCATGTTGATGATTGTTTAATTTAAATAATGCAATGTGGATAAAATTTTATATTTAAATTAATTAATTATATTTAATTTATTTAATTAATTAAATTTAATCCAAGGGGGTTGAATTTAGTTATTAAATAATTAAATTAATTAATTGAACGTGATGTAGGAAAATGAAAGGAAATAAAAGAATTAAAATTAATTTTGTAATTTAATTTCAACTTGTGGGAATTAAATTAGAAATTGTAATTAAATGTTTATTTGGGAAAAGAGTTTTAACTTTGAAAATTAATTTATTAATTGAAATTGCATTTTAAATTGAAAGTGGGCTTTCAAAAATTGAAATTGAAATTGAAATTAATATCTAATTTGCATTCAATGTGAATTAGGGTTGTAAAAATTGAAATTGAAATTAATATCTAATTTGCATGTAATGTGAATTAGGGTTGTATTAGGTATTTTTGATTTATAAAGAATACATGTTTTAATTTTAGGGAGAAAAGTTTTTAGAAAAAAATATTTTTATAGCAGAGAAGAAATTTTGGAAAAATTTGCACAAAGGAAGGGTTTGAAGAAAGTTTGATTGTAGAATTGATTGGAGGAAAGATTGTTTGCATTTGTTGGGTTTTGGATTGGATTCATTAGATGATTGAAGAAAATTCAGGAAATCTTTGGAGGAGGCTTGCAGCAGAAATTCATCTCTTCCTATAGCTTCTGAGCCAGGTTTTCTTCTATGTTTTTATTGTTCTTGATTGTTTTTAAAATAGTAGTGATTAAAGATTTGTTTATTAAATCTGTTTTAGAAAATAAATTTGTTGTTAGAAGAAAATAATCAAATAAATTTGCAGCTTTTGTTTTGTGAAAATTATGAAAACCTCAGTTGAATTTAATTTGTTTGAGGAAATCGATTATTTTGTTTTGGATTCAAACATAGAGATTGAACAATGTTTTTAGAATGTTTTTAGAATGTTTTTAGAAAATGAAACCCTCTATTTATTATTTTTTTTAAGGTAAAATGGTCTGGTTGCATCGTATATAACTCCACTTTCACAAACTGGGTTGTCAGGAAATTTAAAGTTTCTGCAACTTGAAATTTTCTTATCCTTGTAAAAAAATCGCAAATACCCAAATCGTAGTTTTTGAGTTATACTTGAAACACGAGACTGTTGTTAAGTTATTTTCCCATGCCTGCTCTGATAATAAAATAATAATAAATTGATATTTATAAATATTAATATTTTATGTATTGTTATTATAATATTAAAATATTATTTAATAATATTTTATATTATAATTTATAATATTAAAGTATTATATTTATTTATATTATTTTAAATAAAATTTGTATATTAGATTAGTGGAAATAAAATTATAAACGTATGGGGAAATTATTGGTTATTCTAAAATGGCATGTTAAAGTTTAATTGAAGGAGTTAAATATCTGATTTAAAGAATGCATAATTTAAGATTTAATTGTGAAATTTAAATTCATGTGTAAAAGGTCCAATTATTAATTTGATTTAATTGGAAAAATATATATATGATATTGGGTTATAGTCCAAATATTGATCTTATTTTAACATAATAAGTTATGGAAGAGACCAAATGTTAATTTGATTAATTTTATAAAGATTTAATTTGCAAGGGCAATTGATTATTTAATTTAAAGCGAAATGTTTTGAGTTATAGTTGAAAATACTTATTTTGTTAAGAGCAATTAGAGAATTAAATATTAGTGTAATTTCTTCCCTATCTGAAAAGATGAATTCTTAATTCAGTTTTATCGATATAATGAATTACATAATGAATTGTAGAAATTAGAAGAGTTAGTTGTGTATCTGAAAGAAATATTTTTATTGGAACTGATTAGTATGCATAATTCAGTTTAATAGGAAAAAGGTATTTTATATTAAATAATTAAATCATTTGAGTTAGTTGGAAAATGAAAGGAATCCAGTTAATAGAGAACTGATGTTAGTTTTAGAAGTAAACATTGAAATTGATTTAAATTGTTTAAATTAGTATTTCTTGTATTTGTAGATTGAAGATAGTTGTTTAATTATTTCAATTAAGTTGAAAGAGCAAAAGTTTTATATTATTGGGAATAGGGATTTTAAAGGATAAAATTAGAATGCGTGGTATAGATTTTGGATAGAAAATTTGAATATAGTATTTGCAATAGTTTATGTTGTATTAGACGTAAATTTTGGAACTAATTATATTGGAAAAGACAAATATTTGTTTTCTTTCATTTATTTCCATAGAGCAATTTTAATCATTGTGATTGGAATATTAAAAAATATATATAATTAAGTTATTAATATATATTTGGTGTATACATAATATGGAACATAAATATACATATATTAAGTGTAAATTCATTATCGTATTTTATTTTAATAAGGTGCCTGCAATATATTATTGAATAGAGATTTAAAAATAGTTTGATTAGTGTATATGAGAAAATGGATAGAGAAACAATATTTTATGATATTTAAGGGATTGAATGTTTTAAATAGAAAATTGAATGAGATGTAAGATTTGGTTAGGAAATGGAAAGAGTTTACTTGTATGGATTTGTGTCGATTTAAAAGTAAATTAAGAAGTTGTTTATATTGATGAGGCAAATGGCTATTTTAATTTATTATATTTCAAGTAGAGCAACTAATTTATTGTGAATGAAATATGAAGGAGATATGGATTTAGTATATCCAAAAATAGTAATGCTCTTGTGATTGCCTTAAATGTTCTAGTTCTCTGTATTTCGTAAGGGGATGTAAGTTCAAATTATTTAAGATTTTCTTATAATGGAAATAGAAATACAGGTATATGATTATTTGAGTTAACCCTATAAGTGTGTCTTTGACCTTGTTAGTGTTACCTATTGAATGAATATGGATTTAGGAAATCCAAATATTATATTTGATTTATGACTTGAATGCTTTTGTTGCTATGAAGTCAAGTTGCATTGTGGGTTTTGGGATCTAGTATTAGTCCTAAATTATAAGTCTTCTAGAAGAACTTAGAGGATAAGGGTTGTTGAATCTTTATGCCATCCAGTTGTTCTTCCCTTGTGTTGTGTATGGTGTCTTTCAGTTTTACCCGATCTTCATGAACGGGGATGTTTTGTACCTCCTGTGAAAGGAGTGGACTATGTGTTGTTGCCTCCAAGATGTTTGGAGTGTGTTCTATTATTTGTATCCTCCTAGAGTTGGAGTGGTTATGTTTTCTAATTTGTGTGCACTTGATATTCCCTTGGTGATTGGTATTTGCATACGTGTATTGTTCTCTGAACATACTTGGTCGATTTTATGTCT
The DNA here is from genome assembly GCA_007115665.2 of Sequoiadendron giganteum. NCBI lineage: Eukaryota > Viridiplantae > Streptophyta > Pinopsida > Cupressales > Cupressaceae > Sequoiadendron > Sequoiadendron giganteum. Next base: position 500,431,273 of record CM021100.1, read on the forward strand.
GAAAGCAAGTGACCTATGTCAGTGATATTAGTGTTGTACCTGAGTTGTACTCATTTGGTTCATTTGTTGGTTATGTCAGTATGAGTTTGCCTTTGGTTAATGATTGTAGATCCTTGTCCATGTTATGTGGTTACTATCTCCTAGCATGGGGGGTGGGCCTTCGGGTACCACATGGTTAGGTGGAATATGCACCAAAACCGTTGGGTCCCCCTTGATCTTCAGTTCATGGAGGCGAGACATCCAGATGGACAGCTCGCGGTTCTATTGTATTTTCTTGCATTGTAATATTTTTATTTGTATAAGTTATTTTATCCCTCTTATGTTTATGAGGTGAGATTATGTAATTGTTATACTTTTGTACTATTGTCTCATTCTGGGAATGAGTGATGTAATTATTGGATTAAGTTAATGTTTATGAGATTGTATCTTGGATGTTCATCTTATTATGTTATGTGGTATTCTTATGATGTATGATGTTTATTTCATAAAGTATTTATTGCTATGGTTTATGTAAGATGTATGTGTGGGTTTAAGTAATCCTAACCTTGTAGCCTTAGAGGTTGTTGTTAATTAGTAAGTGAATGTGTATGTTATTACACTTTATAAAAAAAATTGGTTCACTTAAGTCATTAATTATAACTTCCTTTAGGGTTACTTGGCAGGGCATTACAAGGCGCTTGGCCCAGATGGATTCTTGGTTGCCTTCTTCCAAAGATGTTGGGATATTGTTGGTTAGGAGGTCACTGATGCTATTGAGGATTCAAGAAGTTTTGGTCGTGTGCTCAAAGAAATTAATAATACATTTATTGAATTAATACCAAAAAAGGAGAAGCCAAAATCCTTGGAAGAATTCATACCTATTTTTCTTTGCAATACCATATACAACATACTTGAAAAATAAATTACAAATAGGTTAAAGAAAGTCTTGCCAGATATCATATCGGAGAAGCAAACTAGGTTTGTTCTAGGTAGATTGATCCTGGATGGCATTATAATTATGTAAGAATCCATTCACTCCATCCAGAAGTTAAGAAATAAATCCATGCTAGTAAAACTCGATATCAGGAAGGCGTACAACAAGGTTGACTAGAGGTTTCTATTTAAGGTTATGGAGGCCTTTAGTTTCCACAATGATTGGATTAACTAGATTCTTTGGGTGGATTTCTTGCCCAAAGTATTCAGTTATATTGAATGGTTCCTTAGAGGGCTTCTTCAATGCTTCTCATGGGTTATGGCAGGGAGATCCTCTCTCTCCATTCCTATTCATCATAATAGTTGAGGCTCTCGGGAGGTCAATCAGCAAAGCTTAGAGTGTTGGTAAGGTGGTGAGGCTATAGATCACAAGTAATTTACCTGAGGTCACGCATCAATAGTTTTCTAATGATACAATGTTGTTTGGTGTTTCCTAGGAAAGAGAGGCAAGGAGCTTCAAGGAAATTCTAGATGGTTATTCTTTGGCCTCTAGGCAGTTTGTCAACGTGACCAAGTCTGAAGTGTTTTTCTTCAATACCAAAGTGGGAAAAGAAATGCAAATCCTGAGGATCTTAAAATTCAAAAAAGGTAAATTGCCTTATAAATACTTGGGATTGCCCCTTGATAAGGGGTTGCAACTTAGAAATATTTTGAATCCATTAGTTGAGAAGGTGAAGAATAGAATGGCTTCTTAGAAATTTCAATGGTTGTCTTGGGCCGGTAGACTCACAATGCTCAAAACAATCATTGCAGCCCTACCAGTTTACATGATTTTTTGTCTTCCACTTTTGTTGGTTCAAACAAAACTCTCAATCAAAAAATGAAGGAATTATTTTGGTAGGGTAATTCAGATCAATGCAAATTTCCATTAGTTAATTGGAAGAAAATATGTGACAAGAAAGAGGTGGATGGGGTTGGTATGAAGGATCTACTCCAAAACAAAGCCTTCCAAGAAAAACTAGTCTACGCCCTACATAAAAAAGGGAGCTCAAGTGGGTAAAAATTTTGTAGGAAAATTACTTGGATGGGGATGAGAACAATATCTTCACTTCCAAATCCATTCCCTGTGGGTCTCGGATCTAGAATTTTATGAGAAGTTGCAGAGATTTAATTCTAGACCATTTAACATGGGAAATAAAAGACGAGAGCTAGATATATTATTCTGAGAAGATCTTGGGAAGGTGGCCCTAAACTTGATGACAAAGCAGACTTATTGCTTGTCAAAAGGGTTAATAAATAGTTATAGGGGGATAAGATAAGAGATTATATGGTGGTCTCAACTCAGCTTGGCTGCCAAAATTTTCATTGGAAGTGCATTTGGAACTTTGGGCTTGATGTTAGGTCTATGGAACTATTTGAGGAGGTGATGGGCAATCAAAGCATATATTTTAGATAGGGACAAGATACTCTCAGATGGTTCACTTTGCCAAATGGTGAATACAATGCAAAATATGGGTACAAAATTTTTTGGGGAGTAGGGAAAGTGGTCCCAAGTTACCCATCAACCTTTGTTGAAACAAAGTGTGTATTCCAAAGGCTGGTATCTTCACATGGGCTTCCTCACAAGGAAAGTCTCTCACAACAGATAGGCTCATAAAGTTGGGTTATAACAGCCCTTCCTTGTGTATACTATGTAAGCAAGTAGAAGAAACTAGAGATCACCTTTTTTGAATTTCTCATTTGCATAGGCTTGTTGGCATTGGCTATTTGCCAAGCTTCAGTGGTAATCAACACTTCCAAACAATCTATTGGGGATGCTAAAGGGTTGGCCAATACTTCATAAGCAAGCAATGTTTAGAATTTTTTGGGTGGCTAGCCCATCCATGATTATTTGGGAAATTTAGGAGAGGAATAGACAGATTTTCCAGGATAAAGAGTTGATAATTATTGAACAAGATAGAGGCAAGTATAGTGGAACTAATCAATACTAGAGTTGGCGACTTGCATCCCAAAAAGATCAATTTTACAAAATGGGATGCGCATATGAGGAGAAATTGGCACAGATTGAAAGTCCCTCCATTTGTTGGGGATGGGGGCCCCAAGACCAATGTTGATAGAAGTAAGGTTTGTTGGACTCCCCTAAAAACTGGTTGGTATAATCTTAACTTTGATGGGGCTGCTAGAGGGAATCGAGGAATCTTTGGGGTCAATTGTATTGTAAGGGATTGGAATAGTAAAACTTTGGGCAGATTGGTTGAACCTCTATCTATTGGGACCAACAATGCAGCAGAGTTTAAAGCTCTAATTCTTGGCCTCAGACTATGTCAGGAGTTAAATCTAAAAAAGGTGCCAATTGAAGGGGATTCTTCATTGGTACTCAATGCATTACACACTAGGAAAGTGTAATTATAAATTGGGTGTGAAATTGGAAATAGCTTTAAGTCTTGTGGATGGATTGGACCTAGTTATGATCAAACATACTTTAAGGGAAGGAAACACTGAGGTAGATCACCTTTCTAACAGGGGGTCTGATGGGGAAACATTTCAAGAAATAGTTTTTTTACTCTGTAATGTAGAGTATGTGGGTGGTAGGGTGGGTGACTTTCCACATTAGCAGTTATGGAAAGTCTATGGTGATTTTCTTCCCTAATTTTCCTCTAAAATGCTAGTAATTCATGCTCTTTGATCATCATAAATGGAGCAACGTGTGGATTGATTGGGGTGGAGGATGTGGAATCGTTGGAGGCCACCTCTACAGTTTTGTTCGATGGTTGGAGGTTGGATGTTAAGTGTGTAATAATTGCTCATAAATCTAGCAGTCTTGTCAACAAATAATGATGGTACAAGGGTTATACGAAGCCTGCATTTGGATTCCTGGCATTTTCAAACTAATCTTGAGATTATGCACAAAGTTTTGTGAGGAAGGTGGAGATTTCATATCGTTTCCAAGTTGGCAAAATGCATGTCTAACACACAGTTGTTTAATATAATTATCGATTGGCATGTTTTGGCTTGATTATTTTGTCTAGCATTATTCTAAAGGGGATTGATAAGTTAACTTCATGCAAATTGGGATATTTAGGCTTATGTGATATTGTGGCTCTAGGAGTTATGGAGGAGTGTTCAAATTTTGTTGTGAGGATGTTGTCAGAAACTTTGATGAGCATAGGGGTTGTTATGCTGATTCATTTGTAAAATTTTATCCGATAGATGGCATTTTATGGAACTATTGCTGATCAGTGCCTCAAGAAAATCCTTAAGAAATATGACTTGCTCATCCCTTTCACAATGAAGATGGTCTTAGAGAAGGGTTTCCTAGATGATGATGAATCCTACAGGGTGGATACCAACATAAATTTGAGGTTTCTAGTAGGATTGTTAGACATAAAAATGGTGAAATGGGAGGCTGAGGTGTTGATTAGGTGGCTCTTCTATGTGAATTTTTTGGTTGGTATGGAAGAATTATTGTATTCAGCTTCCCTTGGCATGAGGATTCCATGACCATGAGATTTGTGGCTACTACATGTGTCAGGTGAAGTGATCAAGTACTACCCCTTCCTACTCGACTTGAAGGGCATGGCATTGGTTGAACACAAGTAGTTGGTGGTGGTCATGATGGATTATCTGCTAAGAGTATTGAATTTACCTTCATCCCAGGGTGGTTGATGGGTTCCTGATTTCAGAGAATTTTCCCATGCTAACGGCTTCCTTGGTGGGGATTGGTCTGGTATGGTCTTGGGTTGATGGTTGTTTTAAGCATCTGGGTTGGTCTTTTTTGACTAAAGCACAATGGACCTCTTTTCTGGTCTAGTCAGTTAATGAGTGGATTTTGGTAAATGATATCCTATAAGCTTCCATATGCATCTATTTATCATATATATAAATATATGTGCCATTGTGATATATGGATGTGTATGTTTCTTAGTCTCTGACCTGGGTACAAGCCCATAATAGTGAAGGTCATGGTCCTTACATGAGAAATTTTATGTAATGATGGATGGGGTGGGGTTTCTTTTTCTTGGTTTGTGGAGTGGTGTTCTAGCTTTAGCCCTCTATAAGGTTCTATGAAGAGTAATGTTGAATTACGAGATCTCTAGCCCAATGCAAATTTTTGATATATTAATACAAGACTTTTCTTATGAATCAAAAAAAACATATTAAGAAACATAAATGTTAAAAGGGATTAAAATATATGTATTTCCCTACTTGAGAACTCTTATTTAAATCCCAATTGACATGCTCCTCCCAAAATTAAAGTTATGTTAGACTTTAACTCGTTCAAATGATTTTAATATTTGGACTTAACGATTTCAAATTTACTTGAAAGAAAATCAATAAGTTATTGAAAATAATTATGTGTGTATTTGTCGGTGAAATGATAAGACATTTAATTTGCAAATTGCAAGTTGAAGATTTGAGTTACCTTTTTTTATTATTTTAAACAAATGGTGTGTAATATATTAAAGCAAATGAAGATTATATGGATTCAATTCAATATCAAAATGTTTTTAATAAATCTTTAAAAATTTGAATTATAATTTTCTTTCACAATCAAAAATAAAAAATATTATGATTTTTAAGAATAAGACAAGTAATTAATAAAATAGAAAGTAATATGAAATTAAAAATAAACTTCTTTAAAATTAAAAAAATATCAATGAAAGGTGGTAGATCATCTATGATATGTTTAAAATATTAGATAATATGTTATAAGAGAAGTTCAATATAACACAAAATAGAAAAAGTTAATTCATAGCTCAAGAACTATCATCAAAGCTAAGATACACTAAAATTAAGTTTGTATTCTTCATTTGGGGTGTAGCTAGGTTGGAAACAAATGAGACAAAGGGGTTGATAGATGCATACTTCGAATAGCCTTTTGATATGTGACAAAGTAGGAAGTAGATGGCCCTAAATAATTCTTTACACATGCCAACAATGTAATTGCTAAGATCCTTGGCATGGACCTTCAAAGAAAAATGAAATTTCTTACCATTTTTGAGTTGTATACTATCAACCATTAAATTATGAACATAAATTATAGGCTATAAAATAGATAACTGACAGTGAGAAAAAATACCTCCAAAAGGTGCCAATCTATGATTCACGTGATATTCTTCAACATTTTTTTAGAATAACTCCTCTAACATGTATGGTTTCAATAATATGTCTAAAACCTAATTGATGCAGTAAACATTTATCTTGGATCAAGTTCATGGGATTTGAAAGAAACACAAAGACCAACTTAATATAATTTAATTGATGAGGGAAATACAAAAGTAAATCTTTACCTACAAAACCTTATTTATTTTTCAACTCGCTCATAGTCAAAGGAGAACAAAAAAACCTAATTTCATAAAGTCATAGTGGCCTAATTCCTTTGGCTCTCATTTACAAGGATGGATGAAGAAGTAGAGATTCTTAAGAACAAGATTCATTTTTCCTTTGGAGGTCACTACAGTGCCACAAAAAACTCTCATTTGAGTATAAATAGCCACACAATGATTACACAATTGAAATTCTTTAAGAGCTCAACTCATACACTAAACTAGCCACGCATTTTTATGCACTTTTACCTAGATTTGTTGATAGTGAAATCTTAGAAAAAGATGAAAAAGTTGAGGTGGTTTAGATAAAATGAAGGTCTTTAAGAAAGAAAGAGGCTAGAAATAAATGGTGTCCAGTGATTAAAGAAGCTTGGTGGATTGATAAAAACAAGATGATAAATCCATTCCTAGCCATAACTAAAAATTAGAATGAATAAATTTGAGTAAAAAGTATATAATTTTGACTTTCAAGATAAACAAGTCATTAAAATCAAGAAAGTGACATGAAAGTTTACTTTAGGTTTTAAAATATTTTGGACCCACCTATCAAAGTGACTTACATTTTAGTTTTTTATTTTATTTAATAATTAGAAGATAGTTTTTTATTTCTAATATTTTTTAGATCTTTTAATAATCCAAACTTCTGCTAATTGAAAGTGACATTAAATTTAAAATAAGGTTTAAAATTAATTCAATTCTCATGGGTTAGATTGATTGATTGGTGTTGAGTGTTTGTCAACATGCAAGCTAGGTTTGAATCTTCAAAGATTTGTGGTTCTATTGATGTGGTAGGTATGATTTATTTTATCATCCAATTAACCAATGAGTGGAAGGTCATAGTGTACTCACTTAATTCTTCAAATCTTGAGTTTCTAATTTTCTTCATATTAAAAAATCATAATCCCTTCATCTTCCTTATTAAAATTTTGAGATGATAGACAATCTCTAATACTTCATCTATCTTTTTTTATAAAATAATTTTCATAACAGATAACTTTGATATTTTCCAAATAAATATGATAATAATATCATCTAAGTATTCTACCATTTTCCATATTTCTATTATATTTAAATCATGTTAAACCCTTTGTACTCAATACAATAAACCCTACTATTAAGTCTTGTACACTTTAAATCCTTATCAATCCCAAAAGAAACTATTGATTTTCTTCTATAAAAAATCAATATCTTTTTAGAATCCTTGTTATCCTATGTAAGGCCTTCTCTAGAAGGCATCAAATATTTATATTTATCTCTCTCCATGTGAATCTGCATGCCTCTTCAATCTCTTCCTTTCTTCAATGATTTATTGATCTATATATATACTCTTAGAACCATTTATTGATCTATATATATACTCTTAGAACCATTTAACACAAACACATTTTTAATAGTTCTAATTCCTAATCTAAGTGATCAACACATAAATGCCTTAATATCTCTTATGTTATCTCTTATGGCTACAATTGTGAATATGTCGCATTGTATTTATATTTGTGGTGATGAAATACACAAGAATAACAAAATTATTCTTTATCTTTATAAGATATTTTTTCCAGCTATTTTTTATTAATATATATATTTTTTTTTTATAAAATATTTAATGTATGTCATAAATATCAATTTAATTATTAATTAAATAGATATTCAAATATCTAATATTAATTCAAGAGATAAACAATCATACAAAATTTTGATCTAAAAATATAAGAGCAAAAAATTATTTAAAAATATCATTTAGTCTAATCATGAATATTTTAGGAAATATGTATACTATACTAAATGTGCACTCACAATGAACTTAATGTATATCGATGATCCCAACAACATATATGAAAAAAATATTACTTACATTAAAATCTAGTGAACTGGTAAATATCAATATCATGTCAAAGACCTAAGGTTGTGGAGTATACTAAATTTTGAGATATGTTCTAGTAAATTATAATTATAATTATATATATAAGATTCTTGTGAATATATATAAAAATTATTTATCATATTATTTGAACTTTAGTCAATTTCATGGGTGCATATTTTAACCTATACTAGAACCATTATTGTAGATTTAACCCTCAAACTTTTAAATTCAATCTTCCATGGGCCATAGCTAGCCCCCTTCTTATTGTTGGCATGTTTTACATTCATGTGCAACTCAAATAAAACTCACAACTTATATATTGCATGCTTGTGACTATATATAAAAATTATTTATCATATTTTTGAACTTTAGTCAATTTTATAGGTGCAAATTTGAATCTATACTAGAACCATAATTGTAGATTTAACAATCAAAATTTTAAATTTAATTTTTCATAGGCCCTAGCTAGCCCCATTCCTACTATTGGTGTGTTTTACAATCATGTGCAAATCAAATAAAATTCACAACAAACTTTACCTTTCTTGAAAGATAATTAGATCCTGAAGCAAATTTTTCCTATCCCAAGGCTTCAATTGCCAAGTCTTGACTCACAATATTACTCAAAGGTTCATTGTGTATTATTTTACAAATGGACTTACATGCTTGGAGACTGCAAAATAGGGCTAGATTCAAAAAATAATAACTTAGTTCACATATTCTACCCTAAATAAGTGCTCAGTGATCTATAATTTGATTAAATTTATACATTCTGAAGCACTCTACACTTGAACCACACTATTTCGATGCTTTGTTTCTTTAAATTTTGATTTTAGATTTGAATAAAAGAAAATAGAAAAAGAGAGGGTAAGAAGGAGAAAGGTTATAAATCTTAATTTCTCAAAAATCTTACAAAAATCTACTTTAAAGTTTTTGATAAGGAAAAGAAAGTTTTGAAGGGGCCTTGAAACCCTATACAACGAAAGGAAGTTGCTAAAGAAAAAGACACATAAGCACCAATAGCCCAAAAAAGTCAAAAATGCTGACAAAAGAAAACATTATTAAGACACTTAAAAATTCCCTAATGATATCACACACTCGAATCAGGTATATTAGCATCACTTCATCCTAAAACACATCCTCTTTTTGTTTAATTAATTAAATTTGCCTAGCTATTTAATTAATTATGTCATTTTCGTCTATTAACCTAATTAATCTAATCGGGTCAATTCACCCCCTTTCATGCTAACATTTCATCTTATTAAGTTGAATAAATCAAATTATTTAATTTAATCCCTAAAGTCCTCTTATTTAATTATATAACTCCAAGTTATTTAATTAAATATCATATCCTCTTTTCCCCTTTTCATTAAATCACTTCATTTAATGAATATCATCTAATTCCCCTTAATTGTATAATTAAACCTTTATTTAATTGTCAATTACTAATTACTCTAATTCCCCCCACTTGCAAGGGAATATTCCTCTTTTGCACATTCCCCCAAAAGGAATATTCTCATGGAATATTCCTTCCCCTTTTGCACAATTAAACTTTATTTTAATTTGCTAAATATCTATTTCCCTCACCCATGAGAATATTCTAAAGAATAGTCTCTCTCCTCCACTCATTGTAAAAAAGGAATATTCTTACAAGACTTCATGTGCAAGTTAAAAGTGTTTGTTTGAAGGAATATTGACCCTTGATTAAAAGAGCATCTATGATTCTCATCTATTGATGAGAATCCATTATCCATGTTTCATCTCTCCTCCATCTTTGACCGTTGATTAACCTTTTTGATCTCAACCCTCCATTTCTAATTTGCTCTCTTATAAATAGATCACTATTTGGAGACAAATGGATCCATCTTTTAACATCAAATTTATGTTGTTAAAATCACTTGCACTCACACTCATATTTAGCACATATTTAGCATATTTTTAGTTTAATTACTTTCATAATAGGTTAGCTTCCATTAATGGCTTCCATGATAACATAATGCATCAATTTAGCTTATTTGATAATTAGGGTTTGAATCCTTTTAGCTTAAAATTCATTTAGATTAGGCTTGCATACATCCATAGTAGTTAAAATAGCTTGCATCATGTTCATTCAGCTTTTAATCATGTTCATCACACATCTCTTATCAGTTTCATCAATTTTCTTCAATAAAATTTATTGGAATAGGCTCATTTATCTACAAGATTGGGAAAGGGTCGACATTCCACATCAATGTGACACCACTCCCCCAATAGGATAAGTTTCAATGGATTAGAGTGGGCATTTTAAAGCTTTCATAGTTTAGCATGTTAGTTTATATAGATGCTTGGTTTAGTTTATTTTTAATGATCTCTATTGGATTGTCGTTTAGTGGCATGAATTTGCTTCGATTCTTCATGGATCAAGTGTAGTCAACCCATACTAATCTGTCAATCACAACTAGATAAACCATCAGCAAACCAAAAGTAAAACATCAATGCAGAAGGTTGAAAAACCAGCAACTACAGCAAATTATGTTTCACAAGAATTATTCACAACTACACGTAAATGGTGCAAACTTCAAAGGAGATTTTCAAATTAAGAAAGGGATCATAACATACTCAAATAAAGATTCAATTCTATGATATTTCAAAATGACATGCTTTACATTCATGTGCAACTTAGATAAAATTCATAGTGAACTTTACCTCTCTTGAAAGATAATTAGATCCTAAAATATAATTGTAATGTTTTAAGGCTTCAATTGTTAAGTCTTAACTCACTAGATTACTTAGAGGTTTCTCGTGTACTATTTTACAAAGGGACTTACATGCTTGGAGACTATAAAATAGAGTTATATTCAAAAAATACCAACTTAATTACATAGTCTACCTTAACTAAGTGCTTAGTGATCTATAATTTGATTAAATGTATACATTCTAGAGCACTCTACATTATTTAATCTACACTTTTTTCTTTAAATTTTGATTTTAGATTTGATGAAAAAAAAACAGAAAAAAGAGAGTACAAAGGAGAAAAGTTATAAATCATAATTTTTAATAAATATTGCATAAATATATTTCAGAATTGCAAAATACATCACAAACAATTTATGCTTCACTAGAATTATTCACAACTACACATAAATGGTGCAAACATTAACAAAAAAATTAAATTAAGAAAGGGATCGTAGCATACTTATGTAGTGTCAAAAAAAGTAAAAACTTTTCACACTTAACTTGGGAATGAATAATTAATGATAAAATGGACTTAATAATGCCTTATTTAGGGTGTTGTAAAGTGTTTCTTTACACTTTCACACTAATTTAGGGCTTTATTAATTAATTGAGGTTATTTTTTCCTTAATTGGCCCCTTGAATTCAAATCCAAGCCAATTTTTTTGTATTTTCCGAAGGGTAAAACTCGACAGTCATTAATAATGTTACAAATCACATAATTTGGTAAGGTATGAGTCCTAGGCTAGTGACCTAGGACCCATTCACCACCTAGAAAATGGGTCCTTCATAGGTTCTAGGACCCCCTTTTGGCATATTATTTCATATCCCCGAAGCATATCCTAGCTAAGTATGCTAGGACCCATTCGCCCTATGGTGAATGGGTCCTCCTTAACTTAGGACACCCCTTTTGGAACATATTCTTGGTGGGATTTTAATGATTTCAAATCCTAGATCTGATGTCGGCTTGTGTTATTTGAATTTTGGGATTTAATCTTAAGTTATGTATAAATATAAGGTTATTTCACATTATTTCATCTAAGAAACTTTATGAGAAAGTCCTAATAAAAAATTTATGAGATCAAGAGTTCACAAGAGCATTTCAAAGGCATTCAAGAGTAGATTTACCAAGGTTTAATTGCAGAAATCAAAGGTCTATTATCATATCAAAGGCATGCATGTTTTTGGATCCAACATGTTGATGTAGAGTTCAAGATTACCTCAAGCATTCGAAGACATCATTTCATATCAAGTTTCATGATCAAGAACCACATTCATGGAGGCTTCTACATGCTAATTTAAAATTTACATTTCAATTTTCAACAAGCATGTACCATGAGGTGTGACATAGCATTGTTCCTTCATCATTCTTTCTATTTCATGTTTCATTATTTCATTACAAGGTTTAATTAGTACCAAAATGGGGTTTGACCAAGGCAAGCCTCTATTCCCTAACACAACAACAATTTTCTTCTCTCTTAATGTGTGATTGAAGGTTTTAGATTGAAGATCAAATGGAGAACCAAAGTTGACAAATTTGCAAAGTTGTAAAAGTTTTCATCTTTGTTGCAAGATCATGGAAACTAAGCTAGATAATTTATTTTTGACTTTCGGGAGTTGAACACCTAGGATTTGGGAGTGCAGACATTGAAGAACTAGATCTTGAAACTAATTTTATAGAACCCTAACAGGGACCCATTCACCACTGGGCGAATGAGTCCTCAATGAGGCCCAAAATAGCACTTTTTCAAAAAGGTACACATCATTTCAACATCTTAATACCCTCCTTTTAACTATTATAACAATTAGGTTTATTTTTTGTTTGTTATTTATGCATTATATCCCTCATAATTGAGTGAAACATCAAGTCAAAAAGGCAGGAGGTGTATCCATCTGATTAACTTCATTTATGTGATATACCTCCCCCCTTTTTTCAATGTTTCATTATGGTGAACCCGACTTCTTGAGCATTGTAGTTTTCTGATTTTGGAGTCTCTCTTTTCATCTTAGGTTAGATCTTGCATTGAATTATATCTCATTTAGGGTGTTTAATTTGCATTCAAATTTGCATCTCATCTAGGTTTTTTACGATTGCATTGTTTGCATTCTTTAAATCTAAAAAATACAAAAAAAATCAATCATTTTGTGTATCATCTTGCATCACATAAACTTGCATTTGAAAATTGAAAACAAAATTGCATATCAAACCAGGTCTTTTTATCACATTTCTAACTTGCATTTCACATTGCATTTACATAAAATCAAACCTGAAACTTATTATAGAAGACCTGAATCTAAAATTCATTAGAAAAGGCTTAAAAATTTGTAAAAATTAGTTTCACAATCTTGATCTAGGACCCATTCACCTTAGGGAAAATGAGTCCCTAATTAGACCTAAATCTAAACTTCTAAAAATTGAAATCTTCAGTTTGGTGCTTCTATTTTCTACTATCAGATCTCTATTATGGTTTGTTGAGTTTTTGTTTCATTCATTTTATTAAATATAGCTTAATTTGGTTCATTTAGTGCATTGTTTAAATTTAAAATTGCATTTACAACATTTCATTTTCAGGTTGTTGCATAGTGTAATTAGAAAATTGCCTTGTTTAGATTTGAAAATTTGAAAATAGACAAATTTTTTAGCAATATGTGTAAGTCCTTGTTCTCTTTGGTTGATGTTTCAAGTTGGTTTTTTGGAAATGATCCTAATGCAGTTGAACGTAATCTTGCTAACCCAACTCCTAATGAATGTCATCGTGAAGTTGACATCATGGGAGAAGATGATGCTAGCATGAATGAATTCATAAATGATTGCCTTAACAATCTTGAGAATAATGCATCCTTTTATCCTTCAATGAAAAAACCAACACAAATTGAGATGTTTGGTCTTTTACATCTTGAAACTGAGTCACAAACTACACCTAAACTTCCAACAATAACTAAACCTAGCTCCTCTAATCAAGTGCATAGTCATCCATCTTATGTTAACAAAGTGATTGACACTCCCATCAACCTTGAATAGACTTATGTCGAAGACTTTAAAATTTTAACCAACCAAGGATGTGACATAACTAATGAGCATGAAATTCATAAATGTTTAGAGAAAAATCCTATTGAACAAACAAAAGAGATAGGATATCAATATCCCTCCCCCGACATAAGTGTCCTCCTTCCTAAAGAACAACCAATGCCTCACAAGAATGATAGGATCATCTCAAGTCCTCCTTCTATGTATCCACCTCAACAAGTTGGTGAATCAACCAAGAGACAAAAACCTTACAAACACAAAAAATTACCATTCTTACATACTCAAATAGAAATTGAATGAAAGATGGAGCAACTCCTTAAGAAAGGTTGGATTAAATTTCCACCTCATAGTAAAAGCAATATACCTAAGAAAAACATGAATTATTGTGCATGTCATAGAACTCTTGGGCATCTTACTAACAAGTGTCGTGCATTAAAATTGATATTGAGTGATTTTCACTTCGATGACGATGATTGTTACCAAGTGATTGCATAGCATGTCATTCCACTCCTTGTCATGTAATAGTTGTAGGATCATCACATTCTCACTATTACATGTTATACATTCATTGCAAATCATTCTCTTTATTGCAAGGAGTTCATTCTCATCACTTACCTCAACTCATCATTGTCCTACACTTAGTGGGGGCAAGGGGTTAGTTAGCCTTGTTCTATTTTGAAACTTATTATTGTCCCTTTGGCTATTTTTCCACCTTTCGTATATACCGACCGAGATTGGGATGCAGATGACCTGCTATAGGTTGACTTGCATGTTCCTTACTAGTCTTTTGCTTTTTTTGTGTTTTCATGTTCTTTCATGTGATTGCATGTGCATAATGTCATCCCCCGTGATGTCTCATTTGATGTATCTCTCTCACTTTTTGTGCATTCCTCTATATGTATCTACATTTTTCTCTATGTCATAAATATTTTATACTTTTTCACTTGTCTTGTATTTTCCTTTTGGGGATGATGCAAGGTGTCAATACATTTAGGTCTCTTCCATGTTGACCCAAAGGATTTTTCTTGTTTTTTTTCTCTCTTTGTGTCATTCTTCCAGTTCTATGAGTACTTAGAGAATGATGATAGTTTCACGCTCTATGACAACATTGTAACCAAAGATATACTGACCCCGAATCCATAGATCCCTTATATATTTCTAGGGGAAACCTATCCCTCCTTTTTCATGATGTAGCTCTATATTAAAAACATATGATGTGGCATAGGGTTTTACAAGGAAATCTCTCATGTCTGAGGAGAAAAAATTGGCCACTTTAAAGTAGTTGCTCACAACAATGGTGTTAGCAACCACTTTAAAGTGGGGGCATAAATCAATAACATCTTTTGACATTTTGCATATTTCATGGTGTGATTTTATTTTTCTTGTGATGCATCCTTTTATTGGTGGTGTCATTGGGTTTAATTTCCTCCAAGTGCGTGATATTTTTAAGCATACAATTTCCTTTAGTGGCATTATGTGAAGCGAGGCATCCCATAAGTGGCAATCTAATATTCTTGACTTGTCCTCTCTTGGAGAAATTAGGCACGATGTTCACTAAGAAGAAGACCTTACATGAAGCAAGATTCCCTTGAACAAAAATCTATAGACATAATATTCATAAGCATTTAGCATTGTGGTGCCTTATTAAAGTTGTTAGAAGGATAACTTTGATATGATATGGGATTCTAATATGATTCTCTCACTTTCCACCTTTTCAGGGTACTCACCTAGTGGATGGCTTGAGGTTCCACTACCCTAGAGTAAGTGTGTGTGTCATTTGCATAGTAGACATCAAGTTTTGCTTGTAAACATTTTTTTGGACAAACAGGCTAGACCTGGTCCACATCGTGTCAGACAGACTATCGAAGCTTGATCCTTTTCTTGGAAAAGTAGTCATGTTCCACATCATTTTGGAATGGTCGAAGCTTGATCCTTTAATTTATTTTTCTTGGTCTTTGATAGTGTATAATTAAGTATCTTTGTCATTGTTGCATACATAAGTGTCTTGAATGTTACTTCAGTGTGAGTTTGACATGGGGAAAACTCACTAAAGTGGGGGCAAAATGTAGTGTCAAAAAAAGTAACCCTTTTTCACACTTAACTTGGGAATTAATGATTAATGATAAAATGGACTTAATGATACCTTATTATAAGGTGTTGTAAAGTGTTTCTTTACATTTTTACACTAATCTAGGGATTTATTAATTAATTAAGGTTATTTTTTCCTTAATTGGCCCCTTAAATTCAAATCCAAGCCTAATTTATTATATTTTCTAAGGGATAAAACCTAACACTCATTAATAATGTTACACAACACTTAATTTGGTAAGGTATGAGTTCTAGGCTAGTCACCTAAGACCTATTCACCACCTGGCGAATGGGTCCTTCCTAGGTCCTAGGACCCCTTTTGGCATATTATTTCATATCCTCGAAGCATGTCCTAATTGAGTATGCTAGGACCCATTTTCCCTATGGTGAATGGGTCCTCCTTAACTTAGGATGCCCCTTTTGGAACATATTCTTAGCAATATTTTAATGATTTGAAATCCTAGATCTCATGTCAGCTTGTGTTATTTGAATTTCAGGATTTAATCTTAAGTTATGTATATATAAGGTCATTTCACGTTGTTTCATCTAAGCAACTTTATGAGAAAGTCCTAATAGAAAATTTATGAGATCAAGAGTTCACAAGAGCATTTCAAAGGCATTCAAGAGCATATTTATCAAGGTTTTATTGCAGCAATCAAAGGTCTATTATCATATCAAAGGCATGCATGTTGTTGGAGCCAACATTTTGATGTCGAGTTCAAGACCACCTCAAGAATTCAAAGATATTATTTCATATCAAGTTTCATGAACAAGAACCGCATTCATGGAGGCTTCTACATGCTAATTTTAGAAATTTACATTCCAAGGTTCAACAAGAGTGTGGTGAGGTGTGACATAGCATTGTTCCTTCATCATTCTTTTCATTTCATGTTTCATTATTTCATTACAAAGTTTAATTACCAAAATGGGATTTGACCAAGGCAAACCCCTATTCCCTAATACAACAAAAAAATCTCTTCTCTCTTGATGTGTGATTGTAAGTTTTAGATTGAAGATCAAGTGGAGAACCAAAGTTTACAAAGTTGCAATGTTGTAAAATTTGTTATCTTTATTGCAATATCACGGAAACTAAGCTACAAAATTTATTTCTGACTTTCGAGAGCTAAACACCTAGGATCTAGGAGTGAAGACATTGAAGAACAAGATCCCGAAACTAATATTCCAAAACCCTAATAGGGACCCATTCACCACTGGGAAAATGAGTCCTCAATGAGGCTCGAAACAACACTTTTTCAAAAAGGTACACATCATTTTAGCATCATAAAACCCTCCTTTTTATTGTTATAATAGCTAGATTTATTTTCTAATTGTAATTTATGCATTACACCCCTCATAATTGAGTGAAACATCAAGTCAAAAAGGCAAGAGGTGTATCCATTTGATTAACTTTATTTGTGTGATATGCCTCCCCATTTTTCTATGTTTCAACTTATACATTGATGCAATGATGTGATATTTCAAAATGACATGTTTTACAATCACGAGTTGCTCAAATAAAATTCACAATGAGATTTTCCTCTCTTGAAAGATGATTAGATCCTAGAAAAATATATTTCAAGGCTTCGATTTTTAGGTTTTTACTCACTAGATTACTCTAAGGTTCATTGTGTATTGTTTTACAAAAGGACTTGCATGCTTAGAGACTAAAAAATAGGGTTAAATTTAGAAATTTAAAATTTAATTAATGTATTCTACCTTAAATAAGTGCTCAATGATCTATAATCTAATTAAATTTATGCATTATGAAGCACTTTGCATCATCTAATTAGTAATATTTTGATGCTCTATTTCTTTACATTTATATTCTAGATTTGATGAAAATAAAATAGAAAAAGAGAGGGTAAGAAAGAGAAGGGTTAGAAATCCTAATTAGTCAAAATTATTGCACAAATATACTTCAGAATCACAAAAGACACCACAACCAAATTATGCTTCGTGCTAGAATTAATCACAACTACACATAAATAATGCAAACTTCAAAGAAATTTTCAAATTAAGAAATAGATCATAGCATAATCAAACAATGACATAACGTTATGATATTTTGTTGAAAAGAGTTACAATTCATTTGTAGGATCTACAAAATGTATGACTCAATTGACATCAAAATTATAATTTTGCAAATATGGAGAAACAAAAATCACTAATCTAATTGAAAGGAAACCATGAAGAAAACAACATAGTGAAAATCCTTCATTATATGTCCCACAAGTATCAATGATTTTCAATACCAAAAATAGTAGAAGAATGGACCTTTTATAGAAATAAGGCATCAAAATTAGTTACAAATATATGATTGAGATTATCTCTTAAGAACAAACAACTAAAATTCAAAAGGGTAAGAGAATATTCTAAGGCATCAACATCTTTAATTGCCACTTGGCATAAACTCTTTTATATGCAAATAATTTGTAAATACCCAATGGTGGCATAATCATTACAAACAACCCACATGGAGAAAGATGAAGGAAAAAATATCATTGAGAAGGTTGGAAGTCATAACTCCACAAAGACTGAATGAAGACCAAACTTCCACGAACCAAATACTTATTCTGATGTTCACTTGTATTTTGTCTTCAAAATGACTTTTCCTTCTTTTATGGTCTCCCTTCATTTATAATTATTGACAGCAATTAGATCCTTGATCTCTTCAAATCAATATTAATCCTACATGATAGATAAAATCCTCAAATCACATTCCTAGTTGCAATGCAAAAAATTCAATTGGGGTTTTATGGATACATACTTGGGTTGGAAAATCAAACCTATGATGAATATACTTGATGAGAATGCTTATCATTTTGGTATCACTTCACTTTTGAATGCTCTATGATAGACCACTCAAGCACTTTCTTCATTGTAATTTGCTTCAATATGTGGTAATCACTTATCATTCAGTGCACAAAGGAAATTGGCGATAAACTAATGTTGCAAGTGGGAGAACCACTTGTGTGATTTTTAATCTAGAAACTAAACCTAAATTTTGATATTTTCATATAAGGTCAATTCGCCACAAGATTATTTTTACTTGTTTCAAAAATTTATTTTGTGGACCTTATCAAGTTAATCAAACTTTTTATAAGTTTTGTGTCTATTGGTAAGATAGGCTCAAATTTTTTGCAAACAAACCTTTTGCAAATACTTTGACTTCAATTTGGCATGCAAGAAATCCCAAGCCAATAGGTTTTTTAAATGCTAAATTTTTGGGTTTAGATGAATAGTTCCAATGCTAACATCATTGAAAGGTCAAGATGACATCATCATGGCATAATTGTGTGTCAATGGAAAGGGTATATGGATGACATCAACCTAATGTAATGTTGATATCATCATGATATGGATGTTAGAGAAATATAATTGAATTGGTCTTCTTAATTTCCAATGTTCCTATCCAAATGAGTAGTTTTGTTAGTGATGTCATCAAAAGATAAGGTGACATTAACAAAAGAATAAGATGAAATAAGTGTTGAGATATGTGTTTGATGTTTGATCAAATGATGATATCACCATGGTGTAATATTAATGTCATCAATGTATGATCAACAAAAGAATCCAATTGAACAGATATTGGACCTCTTCAAAATTTGTTTCTTGAATGGAAGAATAATATTTGCAAATGGATAATGACGTAAGATTGACATCATCTTTATGTCATAATCATTTGGACTGTAGAAAACTCTAAGTGAACAGATTAAGTGGATGATTCATATAAATCATTTTCAGTTGGCAAAAGGATATCTACAACCAAAAAGTGATGTAATGATGATGTCATAGATGTATGATGTGTGGGAAACTTTAAGTGCACCAATTGAATGCCAAGTGGTCATTGATTGAGTTCAAATAGGTATTAAACTTTCATAATGATTTAATTTTGGCATGAATTATAGAGTGTGGGAAAACTCAAGTGATGTTGTTTATATTTAATGATTAAGAATCAGGTGCATATGGGTTTTGGACTTTCACAGCTAATTTTTTTTAGTTTGTTAAATGGTCAGATATGAAAAAATTTAAGTGAACTAATTTTTTTGACTTCACTTGGTGTCATTCAAAAATATGCTTGAATCTCCAAATATATTAAACTCCACCATATAAAGAACCAAATGTGAGAAAATCATATAGAACCAAACTTATATCAAAATTTTATAGAACAAGGTCAAATATGCCTCAAAATTTTCCATTCATTTAAATTTAGTTTATGCTTTATCAAGTGCAGGTAAAGTCATGAAAACCACTTCATTTTATGTTTCAAAAGGTGCAACTCACTTGGGTCTCAATCTCCTATAAATAAGGACTTTTCCAAAACTTCCTAACTAAACTATCTATGTGGGAAAATTTTATGAACCAAATTTTGGACCTATTTGAGGGGTAAAATCTAAAAGAAAATTTCTTCCTTGTCTTAGAAAATTTTAAGAAACTTCCAAAAGGACTAGGGCTCAATTTTTTATTCTCTATCCAACCATGATACATATTTTGGCTCTTGGGATAACCAATTTTGGGAACTTAGCTAATTTTATAAATAAAATTGAGGGACCAAGCCAGATCTATGCAAAAGAAACCTAGGGTCCATATTTTTCTAAAAGTAAAATGGGGCATGTTGTGAAAAAGGAAGAACACCTACTAGTTATTTTCCAACATGAACACGAAATATGTGATTTTTACATTAAGGTTTTGTAAAAAGGATAAAACATAGTTTATCTTAATGACTACCTAGAATCTAATTATAAATTCATTTAATAAACAAAGCATCATCACCATGTCATCAAATTTCCTAAACATGTGCATAATTAGGATGGGCTAGGCATATTGCATGATTGTTTGGCATGTATTCAGTCCTTCTACTATTAAATCAACTCTAAGGGCTTAACTTAGTAAGATAACACTTACACAACAAACTCCCATGATCTTTTTAGATACTAGAATTCTTAGATAGCAAAGACAATAAGATTGTTGGAAATCAATAGACCATAGGTCATTTCTATAGATTTGAGTCAATGCCACACTTGTAGAAATTAATTCTATAGTTACAAAATTGAACCAAAATATAGAAAATGTTGAGTTGTAGTCTATAAAAATTATACATTTCTAGATTTAATTATAAATATTAAAATTTTATTTTAAACATAATTTCAATAAAATATTCCAATGTCACTTCTCAAACAAAGTTTGTGTTCCCTCCTTTATCATTTTGAAAACATATTATGTATTATTACCATCTCAACTCATATAGCTTGGTGCATTCATCTATTATTGCTAATTTACTTTAATGGTTTTAATCTTGTACATAAATAACTAATTGGAGGGGGCATATTATATCACCAATTGGTGCATTCATCTATTTCTTGTATACAACTAATTGGAGGGGGCATATTATATCACCAATGCTCCTTTGATGATTATCATTATAGTGACTATCGCATGGCTTGTGATGGCTCCTATATAGCCCCATATCACTTTTCTTTTGTTGTAAACTCCTTCACACTCATAACTAAACAAGGACATCAATATAGAGGGTGGTTATATTTTATTTTATTTTTTCATTTTTTGCCTTTTTTCCATGTGTATTGAATAGAGGTCTTTATATTTGGGTAAAACATTATGTTGATTAGAAAATATAGAATAAACATAATAATTAAATAAAAATATTAAAATTATATTTATTAGAAAGTTTACTCTAATAGCCTCATTCATACAAAATATTATGTCATGATAAAAAAATTTGGTCATGGAAGATGTGGCCCAAATCAATATTTTTTGTTTAACAAAAGGCTAGCATGTGGAATGGATGTCATGTGGTGTCACTTAGGTACCTTTAATTAAAGGACCTTCAAGTAGTTCACCTTAAAAATATGCCATAAATTTATGATCTAATATTAAAAAAGGCCTTCTATTGAAGGAATCTTCAATTAGGTCACCTTTGAAATTGGCCATACAAATTTTCTAATGTTAAAAAATAACCTTTGATTGAATGTACCTCAATCAAAGGCCATATGTTCAACTGAAGGTACTTTCAATCGAAGGTCTTATGTTCAACTGAAGGTCAATAATGTAATGCCCCGCCATGCAACCCTAGAGGAAGTTTCAATTCACAATAAAAGCGTACTAAATTTTTATTTATTGTAAGTGAATTAAACATACATGTTCATCTACAATTGACAACATCCCCTAAGGCTACGTAACTGAGATTACTTAAATCCCCATTAACATACATCATTTAAAAATCATTGCATTTAATTACTCAAGTAGTAGCATTCATTCAACATACATAAACAACAAGATAAGAAGATAAACAACCATAGCATAAATCCATTACATGAATATTTGATTACATCACTCATTCCCAGAATGAGGAAATAATACATAAGTGTTACAATTACAAAATTCCACCTCATAAATACAAGAGGGGTAAAACCAACTTATTACATTTTGAAATACAATAGTGCCAGAAAAGAAAACAAGATCCGCGAGTTGTCCAACTGGATGTCTCGCCACCACGTACTGAAGATCAAGGGGGGCCCAACGGTTTATGGTGCATGTTCCACCCAACCAAGTGGTACCTGAAGGCCCACCCCCCATGCTAGGAGATAGTAACAACGCAACATGGACAAAGAATCTACTACCTCTAACCAAAGGCAGACTCATACTGACACATACTGACATAACCAAACAAATGCACTAAACAAGTACAACTCTCACATCACTGATATAGGTCACATTGCTTCCAGACACAAAATAGAATTGAACAAGTATGACAAGGAATCCATACACATATCACAAAACCCAATGTTATCCTAGACAGAGTGTCATCACATAGTTAGTCATGAGATCTCCTTTGGGCATTCTTCATAGGCTCCGGATTTCCTGGTGACCTCAACCGAACCCCAGCCCTCATGCTAACCCATGCAGAATCAAATACCTCTTGTAAGGACAAGATAGATGACCATGCCATTTCAGGTCTTCCCACTCATCCCAAGTCTAAACGAGCCCTTGTGTCTATGAGTGAGTATAAATTATCTTGATTAGTGTGAAATGCATCCTAATCATGTCTAAGTACATTAATTTAATTATCACTTGATTAAATCACTTTTGAAGGTTACCCGATTTACCTCTTTGGGCTCTGACGCCTAACAGAAGCCACTCTTCTAATGGATAACACGTTATACAAAAACTAGACTCCAAGGGTAACTCAAGTGCTTACTGAACTAAACAACGCAATCTCTCCTATTCTAGGAGGCAACAATTAAGGAAACCCACTCCAATACTTGGAGGAAACAAAACACATAAAGCACTACCCAAGGGAGAAACGAACAATTGACTTAACAAAGAATCAACCCATAACCTCTAGAAGACTTTACAATTTAAAACACAAATCATCCTTTCCTAAAATAATCAACACAAGGACATTTAATAACAAAATTCATACACAATGAAATACACTATATTTGGATATCTTAATTCCATTTCCTATTTAATGCATCTCGCAGAAATTAAAATAATATCCTTCTAAATTTTCATTAAAACATAATAATCCCTTCCATTAAAATTTATATCTTTTCTATGTCTAACTAACCATGCACACTATTCATTTCAATAGTTAAATACTTTGCATGCAACCAAATAAAAACCTAAAACAGAATATTAAATATATATATATATATATATATACTTAAATATATATGTTGCATCCCTTATATATTTAAATACATATATTATATTTATATTCAAAACTATATTTAAAAATAAAATCTACATTAAGCATTGATTATAACCTTTTGTTTTACTAAAAATTACCAGACTATAATATTAATTATTTTTGGTTATTATCATACTTACATATCCATCTTCCAATATATAAATATATATATATATATTAAATATTATATAATAATATATAATATTAAATTATATATACTATTTATATTAAATAAATTATAGAAAAGATATACAATTAAATGAAATTCATTTAAGAAAATCTAAATGCCAATTGAATTTCAAAAAAAGCAAATGGACAGTGGACGGACGGTACCGTCGCCCCTATTATACAGTCATTCGCCGACTGTACATAGTACAGCGGCTGCCAAAGGTTTGGGGAGGCCGCACTCCCCATGGGACAGTGTGTCCCCCCAAGCGGTGGGCGTACTGCCCCATGGGTAGCGCGTCCTTCCCATGGGGAAGAGTGGGCGGTGGGGTCATGACCACCGTCCACTGTGCAATTAAATTTTTATTTATAAAAACCAAAACTTTATCTCAAATACGAAGTGTGTAAATTCACACAGGCTGCATCTGTACAATTTTCGCGTACAGAATTTTTTCAAAAAGAATAATCATTTAAATCTTTAACAATAAAATAAATATATATATTTATATGTTATATGTATATATTTACCAGAATATAATACATATAATATATAAATATATATATATATATTTACACAGAATAATTTTACTGGTAAAATTGAGAAAACTAAATAAAAATAACCACCTACAAGAAAATGAATAAAATTTTCCAAAATCCTTTCCTAAATTCATAGAGATTTAAAAATTGAATTCTTTTAAAACCATTCCTTTAAATTCCTAATAATACAAAAATAGGAAAACTAAAAGGGATCTAGATTTCTCCATTAAAAGTTTTCTACAGAGGATTTGTTTTCAAAACCAAATCTAATTGTTTTCTAAAGGGATAAAATTTCCTACAACATCCTACATGTGTTGCACAATCTAAGGTTTAATTTAACAAATGATTCTTCAATTTTCCTTCATTAAAATAAATAAATTCTACAGACTATTTATTTACAATTTCATAGAGGAATTTTCACAAGGAATAACAAAATTTCTAAAATCTGAATAATAAATTTCTAATCTCCATTAATAATTTCTAAATCCAAATGAATTTAACAAACAAATTCTTTAAACAATAACTATCTGCTTTAAACAAATCAAGAACAAAACCACAGAATAAAACTTGAAGTTTGAAGCTACAAGAAAAGATGATTTTCTGATGCAAGCCTCCTCCAAAGATCTCCCGAATTCTCTTCAACCGTGCAATGAATCCAATCCAAAAGCTCAACCAATGTAAGCAGAATTTCCTCAAATCAATTCTACAATCAAAAATTTCTTCCAACCATTCCCTATGCAATTTTTTTACAAAAAATCCTCTCCAACCTGAAAAAGCTTTTTCCTCCTCAAAAACTCTCTCGTGAATGAATTTGCAACCAATTCCTCCTATTAATTAAACTCACACTTGTGGCATAAATCAAAAATATCTTTAACAAACAAATCCACTTTTTATGCAAATCAAAAATTAAAATATCTAAATATTAATTAACTCCCACATTTTGAAAACTAACTTTGCTCTTAAAATACAATTTCAAATCACTTTCAATTTTCTTTGCTTTTTATATAATATAAACCACATAAAACTTAATTAATTAATTTTTAATTATGTAATAGATAAATTCAATCCTTTTTGGGACTAAATTTAATTAATTAAATAAATTAAATTAAATTTTATTAATAAATTTAAATATAACTTCTAAACATCATTTTAATATTAATCTTAATTAATCATCACTTCTAACCAAAGCAATTATTCTAAAAATTGATTTAATAAACACACACTTTTCGGAATCAAATAACATTTAAAATAAGGTAAACTATGACTCAACAACCAAAACTGACAACACACTAAGGCTAGGGCGTAGACTTGACACATGTTACCTAGCTACTATCTTTTTTTCAACTTAACCGTTGGATCGACACGCTCAAACCTGTGGAACCAGGTGGAGTCGATGTCATGTACCTGCAAACCTGAGAACCAAGTAAACAACATCATATAATATATCCAGCATATAATACACACCATGAAGAAGAACTCACAGATTTGCAGGGTGCTCGCAAGTGAGTGATGCGAACCCATCCTCTTCACCATTTCACTCATCAAAGACTGACATTAACATCATAATCAATAATCTCATATTAATATCTCTTGTTAACTCTACTAACATCATCAAACCATTAAAGCATGTAAAACAATAATCAGATAAACACATCACACAATAATAGTTCGTCGCTCAATAAGTAGTGATCAAAACACCATAACAAAATGTATCCAATATCAAAATAGCTGCAACCAACAAAGCATAAAACAATCTAAACAAGAAGAAAAACAGAGGGGTATTACAAATAACAGGTGGAATGTCTAAGAGCTTCATTTAAAGGTGTTCTAACTTTTCACTCTTGCAAAAAAATTTAATCAAAATGATCCACAAGTGAGACAAGGATTTATGCTTCTAGACATCATATAGAAACAAATTTATTGGAAGAAACAAGATACTTTATTATTAAGTCAAAATTTACTTACACTAGGAAGTTATTCATGTATGGTTTATCCTTCTTGTGTTGTATGTTAGTTCCACTCATCTCATCATGCTCTTTAATCAATATGAAGTGGATCTGGAATGTTGAGTATTTTACTACACTCATCTTTATTTAGTACAATGGTAGATTGTCACTAATGTCACACATCATATCAATATTTAAACATGTATAATATTTGACTATTGAGTACATTAATTTGGCTTGTTCTCATCCAAATCCAATTAGATTGAACTACGAGAAATTCACTATTAAGATTCATATTTATCTAAAACACATGCGATCTAAACTTGATCAACACAAGATTAAAGGATAGCTTTATTTATTCCATAGATTAAATTATCTTATTTATTAATAATAGAGGACATAAACACTTTGGGAACATTTATGATTCTTCTTCAAGACTCTCTTTGCCAAGTTCCTCCTTATCGTAGGGGCTTTCCTTGCTATATTAAGCATAGTGTACTTGTACATATTCATCACATATTTCCTTATTCATCTTTGGTGTGTTTTGACTATAATTCAATAAAAAGTTCCTAATTCTTGATGGTTTCATGGCCTTTATTTTGCTTTGATTTTATATGTTGGTTTACCATTTCAAAGGTTCAACCAATTTAGGAAAGGGGTAAGAGTCTTTGTATTAGACAACCACACTGTATCATCTTCCTAATAGACTAGGAGACATGATCCCTCTTGATGACCTTTATTCATGGGTGGTACCAACTTCCTCATTCCCCTTTTAATCTTCCACCTTTTGCCCATTTTATATTGGATGAATTAAAAATGATTAGATTACTAAAGTTTTAAAGTTTGCATGTCATTATCATGTAGTGATCCCTACATTATTATTGAGATTGGATTTGATACCACATGTCACAACCCACACTCCAAGGTTGTGAAAAATAGATAAATCATAGGATTTTTGCCTATATATTTTTACTACAAGTTTTGAAATAACAATATCTTTATTTTAAATAGATTAAAGTATTGTATACGTGAGTTTGTATGTGTGTGTTATTCTAATTTTCTTTGGATAGTTTGAGTTTGTCCAAGAATAAACATAATAAGTATACATAAATCAAAGGTAATTGTAGAAAAATTGACTTGTATAAATCTCTCTATAAATCCACTAAACCATATACAATCATGGATACCATTTTTTTGTTTGGTGAATTGCTACTAAGGGGTAGCACCCGTATTGCTTTTGACTGGAGCTATGAACTAGTGAGGCCACATTCAGGGGACCTCATCCCCACCATTCATTGTTGTTATGCCTTCCTACATTCTCACCAAACTCCCTATAGGACCTAACGTCATTCCTACATCTTGGTGCGCCTACCTGCATTCCCACCAAGCTCCCTACAGGACCCAATGCCAATTTTCCATCTACTTCATATGTTTGCATTCCCGCCAAGCTCCTTGTAGGACTCGGCAACCATCCTTCATTTGAACCTCCCTTCACTAACCCCACAGAAATGTCCACCTAATTCGTCTGTCGATCCTTCATACCTCCCTAAGCATTGATCGTTGCCACCCATGCACTCCTTCGTCGACTGTATATTCAACCTTTTTCTTCCATTGTCCAGCAACCAACGATTGAAGAGTGTTCATCCCACCATACACCGGTGGGATTCAAACACTAGAAAGTAGATTTACTAATGCTTGCAACTTTTTGTTGCACTACAAGGTCATCCCCAATTTTTACTATTTTTTACTTCCACACAAGTATGTAATTTTATTACATAATTAATACAAATTACAACCCATGAAGGCATGCATAAATGTAATCATGAATACATGAAACAATGTAAACATAGTGGTATGAACTAATATCAACAATATAGACATTAAACATCCTTTAGAACCTCCCTTTGCTCACTATTTAATAGTAATCAACATGTAGATTGAGTCTACATGAATAGTAGCAGTAGCTCTCACATCAAAATCCTAAGTCAAGTATTAATTTCCTTCTCTTACTTAATTATAAAAATTACACTATATATTTAAGTTCCATATCCAACAATTTAACTTGATTCACATAAAATGATATTAGGTGGGTATGCAGCCCTTTCCAAGGATAAAATCTCCTTGGATAGTTCATAGTGGATAAGTAACCACTAAATAATAGTAGTAGTATACATTGAATGAATGACAACAATAACAAGGTTTTTATGCATAATCATTTTTACTAGCAAGATATCCATATTAAATTTAATGTGAGTCTCAATAACATATTATCTTCCTTAAATTTATGAGCTTCATATGTTAAATCTTAGACCTTATTTCAATATATGAGAAAATTGACATTAAATTAAGATATATTATTATAGAATTGTCTTTGTTAATTAGAGAAATGTATTGGTATATTGAGGGAGTGAATATTTGTTAGTGCTTATACATCACAATATTTTTATTGATTGATTTGTTTCGAATTATCACCTTTTTTATTGGTATCCATCGATCATATGCAGCTTGAGTGTGATGAAGTTGGGATCTTAGTTGTTTGCTTGTGGATCAATATCCTTAGTGGGGCATTTTCCATTCAAAATTGTTTATGGTGCCATCTCACTTTAGATTTGATAGGGTGATGATAACAAGATACATGTGGATGAGTTAAAGACTTGATAGGGAATAATCGTGTATTTAATTTTCTTTCTTATGGTAAATAAACATCTATAACATTGCTTGATTTAAGATCCAAGCCAAATCTATATCCCACATATAATGCTAATTGATATAAAATATGTGAGATAAATTCCTAACATCATTTGAGTTTTTTAAAGTAAAAGCAAATGAAATTATTTTATTAAAATGTTACTTTTATAAAATAGTTGATAGGGATGCACTATTTTATAGGATGGTAAGCAGGATGACTTGGACTAAAAATTGGATTATTGTACAAGAATTTATTGTTCATAATATTTTATATAACTAATAATCTTAGTTATTTATGTACAAGATTAAAACTATTAAAGATAATTAACAATAATAGATGATTATGCCAAGGTATATGAGTTGAGATGGTAATAATACAAAATATATTTTCAAAATGATAAAGGAGGGAACAAGGAATTTATTTGAGAAGTGACATTGGAAATGTTCTTTGATAACTATGCTTAAAAAAAATTATGATCTATAATTAAATCTATAAATATACAATTTTATAGACTATAACTTGAACTTTCTATATTTTGGTTCAATTTTGTAATTATAGAATTCATTTCTACAAGTGGATTTGACTCAAATATATAAAAATGACCTATGGTCTAGTGAATTCCAACAACCTTATTGTATTTTCTAAGAATGGTAGTATCTAAATAGATCATGGGACTTTGTTGTGTAAGGGTTATCTTACTAAGTTAAGCTCTTACAATTGACTTGATAGTAGAAGGATTGAATACATGCATATGCCTAGCCCATCCTAATTATGCATATATTTATGTAATTTTATGACAAGATGGTGATTCTTTGTTCATTAAATGAATTCGTAATTAGATTCTAGGTGGTCATTAAAATAAATTAGGGTTTATCCTTTTTACAAAACCTTAATGTAAAAATCACACATTTCATGTTCATGAACATGGCAAATAGCAACTAGTAGGTGTTGTGCATTTTTCACAACATGCCCCATTTTAATTTAGAAAAACATGGACCCCCTTTCATTTGCATAGATTTAGCTTGGTCCCTCAATGTCGGCACTTCCAAAATTATCCAAGTTCCCAAAATTGGTTGTCCCAAGAGCCAAAATATTAATCATGATTGGATAAAGTATCTAAAATTCAACCCTGGTCCTTTCAAAAGTTTCTTATAATTTGCTAAGAAAAGGAAGAAAATTTATTGCATATTTTACCTCTCTGATTGGTCCAAAATTTGGTTTCATAAGTTTTACCCACACAACTAGTTCAGTTATGAAGTTTTATAAAAATCCTCATTTGTGGGAGATTGAGACCCAAGTGAATTGCACCTTTGAAATATAAAATGAAGTGGTTTGCTTGGATTTCCCTACACCTGATAAAGCATAAACCAAATATAAATGAATGCAAAATTTTGAGGCATATTTGAACTCATCTTATAACATTTTGATATAATTTTGGTTCTATAGGATTTTCTCAAATTTAGTTCTTTATAAGGTGGAGTTTAATATCTGCAAAGATTTGAGCATCATTTTGAATTGCACCAAGCGAATTCAAACAAATTGGTTCACTTAAAATTCTATGCATCCAACCATTTAATAAAATAAAATGAATTAGTTATGAAAATCCAAAACCCATATGAACTTGATTCTTAGCATCCAAATATAAACTGGTTTACTTGAATTTTCCCACACACTATAATTCATAAGACAAAATTAAATCATTGTGGAAGTTTGATCCATATTTGAACTTGATCATTGAGCACTTAGCATTCAATGGGGGCACTTAAATTTTCCCACACATTGTACATTTGTGACAACATCTTTTTGCTATAGATATCCCTCTACCAACTAAACATGATTTCTATGAAACATCCACTTAACCTGTTCACTGGTAATTTTCTACAATCCAAGTGATTATGACATCAAGATCATGTCAATATGACATCATTATCCATTTGCATAGATTCTTCTTCCATTCAAGAAAGACATTTTGAAGAGGTCCAATATCCAATTCAACTGTCCATTCTTTTATAGATTGTATATTGATGACATTAGCATTACATCATAATGCCATCCTCATTTGATCAACCATCAAACCACACTTATTTGAACACTTATTTCATTGATGTAATATTATCTTTCGATGAAATCACTATAAAAACTATTCATTTAGATTGGAACATTGGAAATCAAGAAAATCAATTCAGTTAGATTTCCCTACCATTTGTATCATGATGATATTATTACATTAGGTTGATGTCATCCATATAACCCTTGCCCTTGACACACAATTATATAACCTTTCGATAATGTTAGCCCATCTAAAGATGTTGATGCCTTAGATTATTCTCCCACCCTTTTGATTTTTTGTTTTTTGTTCTTAAGAGATAATCTTAGTCATCTATTTGTAACTAAATTTGAGGCCTTATTTCTATAAAACGACCATTGTTCTACTATTTTTTGGATTGAAAATCGTTGATACTTGGGGGACATATGATGAAGGATTTTGATTATGTTGTTTTCTTCATGGTTTCTTTTCAATTATATTAGTGAGTTTGTTTATCTACATTTGAAATTTTATAATTTTGATGTCAATTGAGTCATACATGTTGTAAATCCTAAAAATGAATTGTAAATATCTTTTCAACATGTTGAAATATCATAGCACTGTGTCATTGTTTGAGTATGTATGGTCCATTGCTTAATTTAAAAATTTCTTTGAATTTTGCACTATTTATGTATAATTGTGATTAAGTCTAGTGAAGCATAATTTGGTTCTAATGTCTTCTGTGATTTCGAAGTATATATGTGCAATAATTTTGATAAATTTAGATTTTGAACCTTTCTCCTTCTTACCCTCTCTTTTTCTATTTTATTTTCATCAAATCTAAAATATAAATTTAAAGAAACAAAGAATCAAAATGTTGTTGATTAGATGATGCAAAGTGCTCCATAATGTATAAATTTAATTAGATTATTGATCACTGAGCACTTATTTAAGGTAGAATGTGTGAATTAAATTTTAAAATTTTAAATTTAACCCTATTGTGTAGTCTCCAAGTATGTAAGTCCCTTTGTAAAACAATACACAATGAACATCAAAGTAATCTAGTGAGTCAAAACCTGACAAGTGAAGATTTTTGATGATAAAATTTTGTTCTGGGATCTAATTATCTTTCAAGAGAGGTAAATTTCATTGTGAATTTCATCTGAGTTGCACACAACTATAAAACTATCATTATTAAATATCACATCATTACATCATTGTCTAAGTATGCTACGATCTCTTTCTTAATTTGAAAATTTTCTGCACTAATTTGCATATTATATCACCAATGCTCCTTTGATGATTATCATTATAGTGACTATCTCATGGCTTGTGATGGCTCCTATATAGCCCCATATCACTTTTCTTTTTTTGTAAGCTCCTTCACACTCATAGCACTATTTTTTGCAAGCTCCTTCACAAACATATCACTTTTGTTATTTTTTCTTTTTGTATGTTAACATTTTCAAGTAGTTGTTGTGCATTCCTATTTTAATTTTTTAGTTGCTATTCAAGGAGTTTTGTACTTGTAGGTGCCAAGATGGAGCACTCATTACAAGAGCAAACATCAAAATCTTCATCTATATCCATATACTTTTGATGAATTATATTTTTTATTTAATTTCATATTGACTATATGTTTACTTTAACATGCATGATTCACAATAGTTCACATGTACTTCAAAAGAAGAAAAATGAAGGGTAAAAGGTGCATACCTCCATTTTGGACTTGCTTTGACCTATTTTTTCCATATGCAAGGACTAATATACAAGTGCCATTTTTTTTCCTAAAAGTTAGCAATTAATTGGAACCTTGACTAAACTTGAATCCATTTGAACCCCAAGAATCCAGATACAATTTGCATGTCTTTCATTCCCTAACCTAGATCAATTCCATACCTGTATAAATTTGAACATGCACTAGAATTTTAGTTATAGATTGTACCCTTAGAATGTTAAATTTAAATTTATTTATGTGCCTATGTTGACCACCTTCCTATTAGTCATTACTTTTCAACTTGAGCATGAAATGTGTAATGTGCACTCTAGGGTGTTGTATAAAATAACAAACCCTTATTCATTTTTATTATCACTTAGAATCCATGTGATATCTAAGTTTTCCCACAAAAGGCGAACAAAAAGTAGGTCGAGGTGGTGTGTTAAGCAACTGGAGCCTAACAAAAGGAAAGAGAAGCATCTCGAAGGGAAGCTCTGATTGGATGCCACATGGCAGCGGCCGAAAAAGTTATGAGCGATATCAAAACAAAAAGTGAATAAAAATAATGGACGTCAAAAAACTCGCCATGTGGAAAGCTCTTGGAAAAGGTAACTGTGGTGTGGGCCCCATCCGAATAGAAAGTAGGTTGAGGCAACGTGTCAATCAACTGGAGCCCGGCAAAAGGAAAGCGAAGCATTTCGAAGGGAAGCTCCGATTGGATGCTATGTGGCGATGGCTAGAAAAGTTGCGAAGCCACGAAAGAAAGAAAGACCGCGAAGGAAAAGAGCAGTAATCATCTTTTCCCAAGCAAAGTGGTGGATCATGGCATTCGAGCATCAGGACACAAAAATAAAGGCAAGGAATTGGTTGTAGATTTTGAAGAAGGACAAGGAGAGAATTTTGTGGCATGCATGGAAGAAGACTAAATTTGATCATCTTTTAAGGGATTTTTGTATATAAATGCCATGATTTTGTGTCTTCAATCAGGCTATTTACCCTCTGTTGACAATGTATATATGCTCTGTAAGAGGTTTTTTCAAATAGCCATGTACATTCTGGAGCGTACATAGTCTGTGTCTGAGTAAGCATAGTTACAAAGGGATGCAAACATGAATTTTGTAAGGGTTGGTTTCTAGTCTGGGTTCGATTAGGGTATGGGTTTCAAGTTAGTTATCTATAGAGTCAATCTGATTGCCAAGAATTTTGGCTTTTGACAAAAATAGCTTTTGATATTTAAACTCTATGTAAGTATCTATTTTATATATTAATATATAATATAGGCATACCCTTCCTTTTGTTAATATATATATATATATCTAAGTTTTCCATTTTCACATTCATTTCCCCAATAGAGCATCCTCATCATGCCATCATCACATCATTGACTTGCATTAGCATTTGTATAATTAAGATAGACTAGGCATATTGTGTACTTGACATGTATTTGATCCTTATTCAATGCTATAGAATTGGCTCCAAGGGTCTAACTAAGAACAATACCCCTTGCACAACAAACTCCCATAGTATATGTAGATACCACCATTCTCAAATAGCAAAGGAAAACATCCTTTTATAAGTTATAGGTGCCTAGATCATTTCTATAGATTTGGGTCAAAGCCACACTTGTGAGGATCAATTTTATAGTTACATAATCAATCCTTGTAGTCTATCAAAACTATACAATTCTAGATCTAATCACAAAGCACCAAATTGGATTTTCTTAGTCTTCAACAGAATACTCTATCATTGCTTCTAAAACTAAGTCTATGTTCACTCCTTTATGATTTCAAAAACATATTTTATTGTGTTATTGTCTCAACTCATAAATTTAGGTGTATTTGTTTATTATTGATCATTTGCTTTAATAATTATATTCACTTACAAATAAATACTATTATTATTATTAGCAATATATACTATTACAATCAATGACCTCTCTCATACAATTATCCAACTTGTTATTAGATCATCCCAATTATCATTGTATTAAATGATAAAACCTTTCTTTAAAACAAATACAAATAATTTTATAATTATTTATATTTCTTCAGATCACATATTTATATAGTCCTTACTTTAAGATGCAATATTATAACTCCCATATTTTTTAAAATTCTAAATATATATTTTAACTTTATACATATATCACCCATTCCTATTATATAGTGCACTCCTATCAAAAATACAATATTGTTCGTATAAAAAAAACCAATGTATGTTGGAAAATCAATTCACTTTTCTATAATAATCACTATTGTTTGTTGGCATATAGCTTTGGCTTAAAGCCTTAAACCAAACAAGGTACAATTATGAAGGGTAGATCTCAAGCTTATTCACCATTAACAAGCCAATGAAGTACAAACCAATAGACCCCACCACTACTAGTCCCCACCAAGGGTCCAACTGATAGCACATGAAACTATTGTTGTCATCAATGAGTCACATCCAAAATGCACATGGCACCACACTCACCTTGAAATGGCCAATAAATGTCCACTATGGATTTTGATCTTGATCCACAACAGACAACAAACTCAAATCCCAACTTCATGCCATTCCGATCCACATGTTGCATTTGGTCGGTGGATAACAAGAAAAAGTGATAATGCCAAACAAATCAATCAAGAACTTTATTGGTGTGATGTTTAAGCACAACAAACACACTCCCTCAATATAGAAATATATTTCCCTAGTAAACAAAAGACACCTCCCCCATGACAAACCTCAATTTATGTCAACTTGGTCACTTTTTAAAAGGTCCCCAAGGCTCTAAGTATTACCTAGCGGCCATTGAATTATATAGATTCCTTTGAAAATGTCCGTATATGGGAAAAAATTTGCAAAAGCATGCGATGCCTCGCTGGCATGCGCTAAACTCCACGGGGGCGGGCCCACCTTTGTAGTACGACCCACCGCCCGATATGTCATGGACGGTCGAGCTTACGTTATGTGCCAGCTGCCACGTAGGACACCCACACGGACAAAATTGTCCTGACTGGTATATTATTTTAATATTGAAAAATACACTAGCGTGATAAGGACAGCTGTCAGGCACGCTGAGTTGGTGGCCACGTAGACCAGTCAAGGTTGAGATTGCATCATGTGGCAAATGCCATGTCAGATTCTGTTGGTAGAAATATAGACCAGGGAGCTTGTATTATGATGAAAATTTCATGATATTATCTGGGTTCTTTGATTTAGGTGTAATTATACTGTTGCATAAGGATCTCAGGCCTTCTGCAGCTCTATGAAATTTTAGTAAAATAGAGTTGTTTTTGGTGTGTTAATATGGGGGAATGCACAAGCAAAGAATGGGGGAGGGGGAAGAAGAAGATTGTGAAGAAGAAGCTTACAAGAGCAGAGGTGGAGGCTCTTATACCAGGGAGGCATGGCATGACAGCCTCAGAAGCTGCTGGTGCAACTGATGTGATCATGGCAGCCATGGAAGATGTTTCTACTTCTTGGGAAGTTCATGATGATGGAGATGATGATGATGATAAGGATGATCACCATGCAGAGCAATTCAAGGCCACTAAAGCTGAACAAGTATTTTTCTTCTTTCCATCTTATGTTAGTCTTTAGTGTGTGTATCAAATGAATCTGAGTTCTTTGATACTGATGGCAGAATTTTTTGTGCTGGGGTAGTAGAATTTGCATAGCTTGGCCACACTTAGAATTAGATGTGATAGTTTACAGAACTGAGAGTAGAGATTTTGAAAGGCTCCATTATCTACCACTTAAGCCCATCCAATTTATCTGCATACCAGTATGCTCTGTTTTTCTATAAATTTAACTAATTTTGGTGATTATCAATCAGATAAGCATAACAACCAAGTTTCTTATTCTGTACTGATTTGACATCAATCTGAACAGATTTTTCTCCCTCTGTTCTGTTTTTTTTGTGGGTACTTGTGGTGTTTTATGTCATCAGCTCTTTAATTTCAATCTAGATCAGAAGTTCAAATTAGGGACCAATTTTGTTAAATTTTTGTTAGATTTAAAGACATTTTTTGTTAGATTTTTTTTAAAAGGAAAAAAATATATATTATTATAAATTAATATAGTTTGTAAATTCCAAGTGGGGAAGCATAATGCTTTCATACAATTTTTTTTCTTGATGTTCCTGCACCAATTTGCATAGTCACACAAGGTCGTTTTCAAAAGGTATGGAATAATATACAGTAACAACCTTTCTGTGTCTATCACACTGAAAATGATCTGTTTCTATTTTTAACTTTTTCTCCTGTTGCACATTTTCAGCTCTTTTAATCAGTCTTTCCAAGAAGTTATATGTACGTTATCTTAAAATCTGGATATGGTTTAAGATACAACCATGTGAACTTGTGTAGTCTTCAATCACTAATCCAGGCACCATTCCAGTATTTATGAGAATAGACCTCCCAACTTCTAAATTCACTGATGTTTTGAGATGTCTAAATCTGAACTTAATTTTGGCTATTTCTGCAATGTTCCAGTTGAGATGGGTTTATCTTCAAAAAAATTTATGATAATTTTAAAAGATATTATATTGCTTATATCTAAATTTTCAAACAGCAAATTGAAATCAATTATGTTTTGACAAATAATAAGAAGTATTTTCTTTAATATTTTTGGATTTGATTCTGTAATTTTTTCCTCTCAACATTTTGTCATGATCCATCATCAAGAAATAAAGGGCAAGAAAAGATAATTGAAAATCTTCTTCCAATAAGATTTCAAGACAATGAAACCTACCTTCCAATAGATTATAGATGGACTTAAAATTATGAAAAAGAAAGTAAATAATCCAGAAAAATAGTAAATTGTAAGAAAGAGATCTGCAGAATTTATATTCTATTTAATCAACCTTGTACACATGAAGAGATGCATTTGAAAGCCACAAAACAACCAGAGAGGATACTTATGCTGTTTGACTTAAACCAGAGAAGTCATAAATGGGTAGAAGGTGAAGAGCTATTACTCTTAATGAAAATTTCATTTTTATTGAAATTATGCATTCTTAGGCTATGGTCTTAAGGAGGGGGTTTTCTAAAATATTTTAGTGGATGTTGTTGAGAATTTTTAAGAGTTCTATAAGCAGGAAGTCTCATAACTTTTATAGTAATTAACAAACTTAAAACTTTAAGTTTCAAAATTTATAGAAACTAATATGATGTTTTTCTCTTTTATAGAATTAATATAATATAATGGTGTTTATGTGCTCTATATCTGCCCTCTACTATTTTTAATGTTAGTTTTAATAAACCCTCGTAGAGATCATGGTACAAATGATGTCTTGTAATCACAATAGAAATTTTGATTAAACGTCATAAAAAATGGTGAGAATGAAAAGGACGGAAAATAGGGAAAAAGAATTACAAATCTCGATTTAGATGGGGGGTTATATTTTCTGGTTATATCCAAATACAATACAACCAGGGCCATTTTTTGGAATCAAAACAGGACAATAAGATTAGGTTGAAAGAAAAACTAACTCCGTTAGTAGAAAAATCCCTAGAAGCAAAGAGTAGTAAACCAAGAGAAGCTTGGAGTATAGAATGCAAAAAATACATATGTAGGTAATCTCCTCCCTCGAAAACAGACAATTAAAGACATGTCGCACTACAGACCCTAAATTTCACAATCCACCCTTTTTGTAATGCAATTTTTTCTTCTCATGTCAAAATAATCCCTTTTCTGAGATGCGGTATTCAAGAACCTATATGGTACTTAGATAAGTTATGTTAAAAAATAATGGAGGTTATAAATATAAGGGTATAGTATTTTTTTTTTTAAAGAATTAAAGAAAACTGTATATACATATTCAAAAAAAAAGTGGGGAAAGAGATCATATTTCAAATAAAGTATAAAGACAAAGTTGTTTGAAGGGTGAGTTATAATACTAGGGGGTGGAGGAGGGTTCTCGTCATCAAGTCTTCCCTATATATTAGAGAGGTCAAGATATAATCTTTGACTATAATTATCAAAAAATTAATAAAAAGATAAATGTGTGATTTCGTTACATTATTTTTAAGAAAAGAGAAGTGATTATTTTATTACTTTAAGTTTTTTTTTTAGATAAGGGATTAGGACTCCTCCATTATATTAATTTTAAAAAAGAAGCACTTATACATATCGTTCATTGCATATGCTTCATAGGTGTAAAGGTACTACATAAATGTTAACTAGCCACTTTGATTAGATCCTAATTATAACAATCCTAATTTAGTCATATTAACTAGAAATCTCCAACAAAATAAAAATAGGTAAAGATCAAGACCCTAAAAATTGCAATATGCATTTATTCATCGAGTATAACCACCCCTACCACCTAAGAGTGATGGTCAACCTCAAGCAGTGCAAACCCAACAACACACAACGCCACAAAAGCCACCTTCCTAACTTTAGCATTTTTTTCACAATTCAACAAATCCAATATCAAAAGGGTTTTTCAAAATCTTTTAAATCAAACAAATCATGGCTCTCTTGATTCTCCATTAAAAAGTAGAGTACAAAACTCTCACCTATTGCAACAATACTAGAAACCTCTCCTTATGCTCGTGGAATGAGCCCATAAACACCATGCTTTTGAACTCCACCCTGCATATAGGGAAGCTCCCCCATCTAAAGATTTCATTCCAACTTAAGAATCTCATCTAAACCTCCCTTGAATTCTAGTTGCACAATGCAATCCACTACTCTCCTCCCCACAACCTTGTTCTTCACCAACTAGAGAAGATTGTAAGAGAAAATAAGAAGTCTCTTCTCAATTAACATAGCTTCTCATGTCAAGCTCCAAAAATTCCACACCCAAAATCTCCTTTATTATTCAGTCAATTCTTAACAAAGTAATTAAAAATAAATAAAATCACATCAAGGATTGGCCTTCTAAAGGCCTTTACTCTTTTCTTTGGGAACAAAAAGAATGCTAACTCCATACATATTCCAAACACATAAAAATCAAACTATCAATTGTAATGGAGGAAAAATGTTTTTATTTAATTGTTTACACCTTAACTTTGAACCTTTCTCCACTATTCACTAGATAAGATTACTTATTGGTTTTCTTTATATTTTTATAAACTTTAACTCTACCATAGTAACAAAAAGTTGAAATAAAATCATGTTTAATTTTATTTTTCCTTTTTCTACTTAAGCTAAGTGAAAGAGAAAAAGAGCTAGGTTTTAAACTAAAAATTATAGAGAGCATAGTTTCTAGAATATAAAATAGAATGTAGAATTAGAAAGTACAAAAGATAAAGAATCCAATATTTAAAGTTAAAATACTATCTATTCAAGATGCAACCACAATGTACTATAGTCTAACTTATGGATTGTAATCCAACTTGTAGGTCATCCAAAACT
Organism: Sequoiadendron giganteum; assembly: GCA_007115665.2. Taxonomy (NCBI): domain Eukaryota; kingdom Viridiplantae; phylum Streptophyta; class Pinopsida; order Cupressales; family Cupressaceae; genus Sequoiadendron; species Sequoiadendron giganteum. The sequence goes on from CM021100.1 coordinate 500,471,333, forward strand.
ATTACAAAAATACATTATTTTATACAGATCTTTAGACTTCTTATGTGCAAGGGGCAAAGTACAAACACAACAATACTCCAAGATATACCAGATACTATAAAAGTGTTAAAAGAAAGCTAAAAAAATAAGAAAACAAAATGAAAATGAGAATGAAAGAATAAAACCAAACATTTATATTTCATAAGCTTCCTAAACCTATCAATTTGGATAGAGAAGAAGGTTGGGGTTGCTTAGAAGTTTTCCAAGAATAGTCAAGCCCTTATTTTTATCTTTTGACCTCCACGAGAAGCCAATAATAAAGAGGAAATGAAATATGTGTGCATCTAGCCTATGTGTGTCTAGAACTAAAGCAACAAGTGTAAATGCAATGAAAATTACTTCTAGGTGTACAAGAATCAATACTCTAGTGTGTATGGTTGTCAAGTACGAACGAAAATTCCAACAAGTGTCTAGATATCACCAATATATTTACAAATGTTATTAAAACAAAAAATAAAAAAAAGGTTTGAACATTGTCACCTCACACCATGAGTGGAAGTAAAGCATGCAAGAACATGTGCTAGATGTCCCAAATATGCAAAGGATATCAAGGAAAATCAAGCTAAACAATGGGGTGCTTAAGAACCTTTGATATGCTAATAATATTTTTTTGTAGTAGATCCCATGAGTAAGAGAGATTGATAGATTATTTTGATAAACTTTCTAGAGATAGATTGATAGATTCAAAAATACAATTAAGAGGGAAGATAAAGAGGCTAGGGACCTGGATTGGTTGTTATTATTCAAGCCTAGTTATTTACTAAGGTTGGTCATCAAGAGAAAGGTGGCAAAAACTCTCAAAAATGGTTGTTGTTTGATTAATTGTGAGTGGATGCTAGTGGGTTACTCAGACATTTGTGCATTGCGCTGGAGTCTAAGCACAATAAGCTTTTGAAAGCTTGATACACCAAAAATTCATAAGATAATCATGGAAAATATACTTGTTTACATAGAAAAGTTGAGGAACATAAAAATATCAAACACAAATTGTCAATGAGGGTAGGAAAGGCTAAGGCACAAGCCAAACAAGCCTAAAAAACACTAAGGCTTATGAATACTAAAGTGAGCCCAAAATATAACATAAAAATTGAAAAGGTATGTAATATTTGGGATTACATCAACACAAATAACTATCAAGAATGCAAGCAATGCAAATGTTACAATAAATTAAGCAACTTTACCAACATTAATAAATAACACTTGAAGAGGATCCTAAGGCTTTCACACATGTTTAGAGAATTATTAAACCATAGAATAAGACATTTCATTATGATGAAAGAGTTAATAACAATGGAGATCATAATCTAAAATAATTTAAAGTATCTAATGTCTAGATCATGCCCCTTAATAGAATCCAATTCCCACAATTGCTAAAGTCCTTTCCACCTCTTCATTGAATCCCTAATGATTGACTCATCATTATAGTCAATCCCAAAGTTGCCAAGAAATACGATAATGGGATTAGCTTCCTAGTAATAATATTGTTCAAAATATTCTTCGAAATAGTCTAAAACTTTCCATGCTTGTCTAAAATATTTGATTTAATCCATAAGTGAAAACTAATTGAAGACCTAAATTAACATGTGAGTTTTAGCTTCATTATTGGTATCATCAAATAGTTTCTTTGAAATGGTGAAAATAATAATCATAAGGCTCTCTAATGTCACTATGTTCCAAACCTCTTAAAATTACCTTTTTATAGTAGTCAAAGCTAATTTTAAAAACTTATAAGAGAAATCTATTTCATCTTATTTCTTTGATTTTTTAAACATTTAACCCTAAAATTCCCAAGAATATGGTTTTTAACTATTTTATTTTAATATTTATTAATTTGTATAAATTGTATTAAAATTCTTTTAAAAAATAAAATATTAATTCCCTAAAAAAATTTAAATGGTAAGTTTGGAATAATCAAATATAAAGAAATCAAAGTTTTAAACTTAATAAATAGCTCTTGAATACATACCTTATTACAAACTCTTCACATGAAATGTTATAATTTTCACAACTCAAAAAAAAAAAATTTACCATATAAAAAGAGATTATAATTTTTTTATATTAAAATATGTATTTAAGAAGATTATATTATCATTTTAATAAAGAATCCTTCTATAGTCTAAAATATTTTACTAAAATAGTTGTAAAATTTATAGTTCCCATTTAGAAGAGCCGATAACTCCTTTTTATAATGAAAATTATAATGATGACAATTAATTCTTCTTAGTTTATGGATAGTTTATATCCTTATAACTAAGAAAAGTATTTGGAAAGAGGAAAGAATTTAGGTTGATATATAGAAATTTGTTTTGTATCAATTTTTTATCTATCTAAGATTAAAGTTATTAAATTTGTGCTTAAATATATAGTACGAAAATTTATAACACAAATATGAAATAAAGTAATGATGTTATGATTTTCTAATATTTATATAATAAATTTGTAAAATTTCTTTATATTATGAATTATTTAAAAAACATCAAAATTTATAACTTAAGTGAAATTAAATATTTAAAAATTAAAATTATAGTATAATTAAAAGTATGTATTAAAAAATAAAAAAATTGTGTTTGTTAATTAAATGTATAATTGTTATTGAATATGTATATAGCTTTTTATTTATTTATGCTATGAGTTTGTTACAAACTTGCAACAATAATGCATAAGCAAGTAAATGATAGAAACATTAGATGAAGAAGATAACACGTTAAATAAGTTATTTACCCAAGAGAACCCCACTTCGGAAGAAAAGATAGCATGAATTCACCAACAATCAATTGTATAAGCTTAATCCATTCATAAGGGTCGTTAAGAACACCGACAAAAATTTATCCTCTCTCTTGCACCTAGTGAACTTAGTGATTAAATATAGGAAAACAATATCTAGAACTATGGCATTGGACTACAACCTTTAATTACCAAACATATATGGACAAACCACATTACAATTCAAAATTATTAATGACCTCCACGACCATGGTGCATTCCCCCAAAGGTTGTCTTTATTACCCACGATTAACATAAGAGTCAACAAGAGGAACTAGATTGTTTCCCATATGAAGAGATGGAAGTAAAACCAATTCAACTTATCCAAAAGATATTTGGTTTCTCAACACTCTATCAAATATCATAGTCCCACAAATAATAATGTGTGTCCTTTTTATAGTTGGCCAACAAATATTTATTTGCATAGCTTTCTGGATAGTTGCATGACCTTAATAGTTCCCACTTTTATATCCTTCATGGCACTCATGCAACACTGCAACATGTTCATGCTTTGAAACACACTTGAACAAACTTTACCTAGGCCCATCTTATATGTGGTTTCCCATTGTTTAGCTAGTAATGTGTTTCCCACACCACCAGTTGTTTCCTATGTGAAGTCACATCTGAAGGGGGTGCTTGTCCAAATATTAAATAAATTGAAATGTCCCCCATTCCATATGGTACAACCTATACGCTATATAGATGTCCATGTTTTTAATCTATCTGCAATCGACACAATTTTTATTCAATTATCAACAAGGGGTCAAGACTAACATGGTTCTTTCTTACACTTGAAAAAACTTTACCTAGGCCCATCTTATATGTGGTTTCCCATTGTTTAGCTAGTAATGTGTTTCCCACACCACCAGTTGTTTCCTTTGTGAAGTCACATCTGAAGGGGGTGCTTGTCCGAATATTAAATAAATTGAAATGTCCTCCATTCCATATGGTACAACCTATACGCTATATAGATGTCCATGTTTTTAATCTATTTGCAATCGACACAATTTTTATTCAATTATCAACAAGGGGTCAAGACTAACATGGTTCTTTCTTAGGCACACCACAATCTTGAAATCAAACTCTTAAAAGAGAATGAAACACTTGAAAACACATTTATACAAAATTAATTTGTTAACCAAATAATTTAGGGTATGGTAGTTAGTAAAGAGAATAAAAGGTGTGTCTAGTAGATACTAGTAGAAGTTATAAAGCATGCACACCATAGCCAACACTTCTTAGTCATAGTATAATTTATCTTGACCATTGTTAGCTTCCAACTAGTGAAGTAAATGAGGTGATCCAAGTTTCCCTCTCTAGGTTATGCAAGCATTTGGCCAATGGTAGTACTTGACTCATCCATGTGAACATGGAACAAGGTGTTCCAATTGGGGAACTATATAACTGGTGTGGAGGCTGATTTCTCCTTCAATATCTTGAAGGATTGTTGATGTTGCTATCTAAAAATATTCCTGTCATTTCTCAATAATTCCTCCAAGGGTGCAAAAACACACTAATAGTTATTGATAAACTTCTAATAGTAGCCTATGTGTCCTATAAAGTTGCAAATTTTGTATATTGTCTCCCATAATTTTAATTTTAAAATGACTACCACCTTAGTTGGATTTACTAGCATGTCATCCTTGGTTATGATATGATCTAGACATTTTCCAAATGGGGTCATAAAAGAGTACATTTCTTCAAATTGAGAATAATGTGCATCTGGCAACATCTACCAAACATTAGGTAGAATGAATCAATATGATGTATCACCATTCCATAGGTTTCCCATGAATTAAGGTATACCTACAAAAATCCATGAATAATTTCTTTAAAGGTGCTTACCACAATGTACAGGAACATGTTGGAGCATTTTTTTAGCATGAAGAGCTAATCATGTGTTCTCCCATTTAGTAGCAAGCGTGTTCTTCACATGTTCCCCCTCAACATACACCTAATAATACCCAAAATAATCATATATGAAAATATATACCTCTCTTCCAGCAAACATCTTAGGTTTCCTTTGTGAATGAATTAAGAAAGGGATATGTTACAACACTCTTCATTTAGTGCATGGTAATCTACACATATCTTGTTTTCCCATATTTATTTATTGATTTTACCATTGAATTTTTCCATTCAAACCCATCAACCAAAAAAAAACCTTTGATTCAATATTTCATCAATTTCTCTCTTCTTACACAAATTAGGGTTCAACTAGTATAGTCACTTCTTTACTAGTTTGGATCTTGGATTGAGCCTAATTTACATCTTTATAAGTGATGAATGTAAACCTTTAATGCCTTGTTATCATATAGGGAAAATATTCTCATACTTATGCAACAAGTAAACCACTTGTACAAGTTGCTCATTTGTCTAATAATATATAATAGTCCCCTTAGGTGCTTGTTATGTCCCTATATTGACCTTAATTTAATTAGATGGATCATTATTTTTGCACTTTCCTTAGCCTTAGTTTCATCAACTAGTCATTCATCTTCTATAATTTTTACTTCTAGATTATTCAATGCATTCATATTTATCGCATCCTCATCCTACGTAATTTTGCTACTTAAAGCTCCATTGTGCAAACGCACATTTAAGACTTGGTATTTAAGTCTTTGTCTCTAAATATTTATCAAATAGAAAAATAAACCTTTGATTGGTCATTGAAAAAATATTTTGAGACTATCAAACTCCCACTTAAACCCTAAGGTTGGATCATTATACCCAAATTTGTGTTGGAAGTCAAGTTTCAAATGATCCCAAGTGGTAATTTACCAGTGCGCCTCCTAAATAAACCATAAATATGCAACTTGTTAGACTGTTTTCAAACTTGTGGCCTAGAAATTTGGTTACAATTTACAACCACTATAGGAAAATACATGTGAAAGGGTGAAGGTTTCACGTATTTAAGAAACCACCTAATGTACATACCCAATTATAGAAACCTATAAAGAAAGATCCCTTTGAATTTGTCCCAATCATATATGGAGGATTTACACCTCATTATTTATTTGGGAAAACCTACCTCATGGTTGCATAATAGTCCTAATGACTAGATTCCCTATTGAAGAGTATTTTTAGACTCATCATATATACATTGAATGTTGGACTAGGACCCACTTCTTATTAATGTTTATCAACCCCTTTGATACCTTAGGAATGTGCTTTTATTGAAATTCATGTTTATTTTTGCACATGTAGACTATCTTACTTATGTGAGGCAAACTCTTTTGCATAGATGACACTTTTTAGATGTGCATAGTAGAATATTGTGTACATTGGTACAAGCTCTTCCTATAAGTTCATAATCACAATGCAATCATCATTCCAATTGTATTTATGACTCCACTTTAGATGCATTTACCCATACCAAGACACTCTCATGTGTTGACTCTATGTGGACTTCAATCCTTGTAGTATTGTTGTAGATTTCCTCCAAGTCCTTTTCTTCTATATGGATTGATTCCAATAAGCAAACCCTTATGTGGGATCCAATGGTACAAGCACCCTTTTTTTTCCATGTTTGAAACTCATTGTCTTGTATTTGAACCATTATTTGCACTAACCTCAAAACATAGCAATCTCCAAAGTAGCACAAGATTCATTTATGCCTCTACCATTTCAATCACCTCAAAATCCACCTAGAATGTCACCCCTTCAATAATTACTTCAACATCCTATAGAACTCCCAAGTGGTGCTCTCAAATATTATTAACCATATATAATATAAGTGGACAAGGGAATAAAGTAGGCTATCGCATTGCCACCCATGTCTCCTTCATCAATATTTTTACCTTTGGACCTATGTCAAAGATTACCCTATAGAAAATTCCCATTCATTTCTAAGGTCAAGATTAGTTCAATATATATCTTGATTCATTTGCTTACATAACCTTATGTTGCTTAATGTTAGCAAATTTTTCACCTTCTACCTCCTTTATATCACCAATTGCAAGCTTCTCCAGCAAGACCTTGAGATAATATAGAACTCCACCTTATAATAATAGCAAAATAGCATACCCTATATCAAGATCTTTATGTGGTTAATTGTGCTCTGAAGTGACCTCTTGTGCTTCTTGTAAAATATGTGTAGTATCTTGCTATAATATATTATTGCATAGGGTCCCTCTTGTGTGCATGATCATTCACTTGAGAAACATTTTACTTGGGTTAGTTCACTACATTAGGGTATTTATGTGTGCATGTCCCTTGTGAAGGCCCAATCTATTGTTTTTTCTACACTTGGTGCTCACTTCCAGTAATAATTAATACTAGATTGGGTGGTAACACTTCTAGTGTAAATTGCGGTTTCTCATTTTTAGTCATTGGGACTACCTTCTTACAAGTCTCCCATTACTAGAGAAAATTTATACAATCTTTAATGTTCTAACCAACATGAAAATACCCATTTATAGTAAATTTAGTGCATCTACACAATGTTTGTCTAGGTTATCCATAACTATTACAATATATGCCACTCCCTTGTCCTCCACTATGACCTCTACTCCTTGACCTCCTCTTCTTCCACCATGTCCCTTGAAATATGGCACATTTTGTTGAGATTGTGGCTAAGACTAGGTAGCTATATTAAAATTTATTTACTTTAGACTTATGCAAAACCTTGACTACCTTGTAATTTTTAATATCATTTGTGGCACTATTACATACCTATCACCAATAGTTAACAAAGATGCCTTTAAATTTCCATAACAATGGACACGTTGACATCTCATGACCCTCATTACATATGTCATAGATAAGTGTGCGCAATAATGGATAATTTGAGTTGTGTCAACAACCCAATATCTTGCCATCAAATATTTAATAGTTATGTATCCCTCACAACAAAACTCTATGTACCAAAGTGCACACTTGGATTTAGTTGTACTCCTATGAACTAGTCCATTTGCACAACAATATGACCTATCTTTTCCTTCCAACTACATAATCAAACCATAAGTTTGGAGTTCTCCCTATGCTTATAATCTAAATGTGGCTTCCAAAGCACTCTTGTGTCATCAACATGTGTTGCACTCACACTAAATTTTCATATCAATACCACTAATGAATCATACATTATAATTTTCTACATTGATTATGTGTGGAATCGTCGATAAAAGCCATTTTTACTTTATATTTTTCAAAGTTGCAATATTTGTGTGAGAAAATTATGGTTAGTGAAACTTGGCTAGAAACATCATCCTTAGATCACCAAGATCATTTATGGTTCCATCAATCTCATACCACACATTCCAATCTTGTGTATGACTACTCAATGTGGATACAAACAACCTTATAGTTTGATCACCAACATTTTTATTCTTCCATATAATTTTGCATGCCTTCCAATGGCATATGACATCTTCATCTCCTATAAAAATATTCACCAATGTGAGTGCCCACTAATAGATTATAAAATAATTATACATTGTATATCCTTCTTCCTATGCTTCTCTCTCTAATCACTCAATCAAACAATCCTAATGTGCACTATTTGTATATGCAAAATGCTTGAATTCAAAAACTATTCTATCAAAAATATTATTGAGTTGTCTATCAGAGTCATCTAATGCACCAACCTCTTCCTTGTTTACTATTGGATGTGGTGCACTCAATAAACCTTTGCACCTCTTCACTATTACTCAATGAATTATTCTAAAAAATTGATCCATGCGGGTGGTAGCTTCACAACATAAGTTAGTCTATTCCCATCTAAGCATTCTACTTCATTAGCTTCCATGATAGACTCAAGTTTTGGTTCTCCATTATATAATATTACCTTCATCTGTTCTTTATCATATTACCACCATCGAGCACCTCTATTTGATCTCTTACATAAAAACCTCCTCTAATGTATTACTTCCTTTGTATGTGGTATACCTTCCTAAATAGCACTACTTTATATGCAACAATCACAGTCTCTCACCTTTGGTTCCACATTTCCCTTTGCTCCATTATTGAACCACCAACTTACGTAGTTGTTCTCCAACAATATTAGGTCACAAACCAATCACTCTCTTTTCCATACCCCAATGCATAGTAAAAAATCTACTCCATGTCAAGGGCCTCAATATTCTTTTCCATTAAGAGCATCTTGAGCCAAATAGTCAATTGTTTCAACAAATTGTGCCCAAGAAGAGTTGAAATTTTATGAAATGTCTCTTTAACTAAGCTATATGTTGACACAAAAAATTAGATAATGTATTCATCGACGACACCCTTGAAAGGTATCAATGTTGTTTGTCCACATGTCATCTAAACATTATAGCAATGTGATTTTTTTTAATATCTATTATATTTCCCTTATGTACTCAATCTTTCACTATTTGATCCACGTTGAAATTCAATCAAAGATATGTTTTGGTAACTCAACTTGAAATTCCTCAAACAAAGGATCCCATGGAATTTCTTAAACCTCATACTTGTTGGTACCTTTATGTGTATAAATCCTTCACCTTGCTAGTAAACCACATGTGCATATCTACATAATTCACCTACTGAGCCATCCCCAAAACACAATGCATAAGTATTGAGAAGGTCTTGACAACATAACCAAAATGTTAGACATTTTATTGTATGTGCAATTGACCTAGTCTAAAATTTATTATGACTATGCATAATAGAATAATAACCCACAACTTCTCACCTAACACACATGGTTGAGTCCTTTACCCTCTACCTAACTTCAACACTATTAAATAAACATATGCAATTTTACTCACAATCAAATGTGTTCTTACAAAATTGACTTACAAACCTTATAGAGATTTATTGCTTCCATTCATTGATAGTGTTTGAGTATAATGGTTAGGTTTATAAAGATGTTTGCCCCCAATACTAACTTAACTATTTTAAATTTTATTTACAATATTATGATCTTCAATTTAGAAGAACATTTAGCTAAAAATAAAATTCATAGTTCAATTATGATCCTAAAATGCAATTTCTTAAACTTAGTAGATACTTTCTAGAATATTTTATCTCTATACATGTGTGTGGCACTATTCTTGGCATGTGTTTACAATATTCAAACTAGTACATTTATGACACCAAATATTTGATCTACTACTTTTTGTATATGGGACAAATTTAGCTCTTGAAAAGTGGGGAAAGGGATCCCCAAAGTTTTATTTGTGTGTATAAAACTTAGGAATCTCAATAGGTGTCTTTCCCTGGCGATTTCATTAGGAAAGAGATCACAAGGTGTAAAAAATGACTTTCAACCTCAATGGTGAGTCAATCAATCTTGGATCTCAGTCCATAGGACAATAGGAAAGATCTGAAACTAAACTAAAATGATTTGAAGCACTCAAACTAAATGAACAACAAGACCTAATACCTAAAATGCAAGTTTCAGAATGTACAAAAACAGAAATGACAATTTGTAGGCAGATTTGAGAGGGATTTGATGGCATGTACCTGTCACCAAAAAAAAATTTAAAGGTCTGCTAAAGGACTAGTTCACCCATGTGTGAATGGGTCTCAGTTAGGGCTTCCAAAATAAATTTTGGCAGTCCTCTGATGTTAGACCTTGGCTTCTTTTTGACACAAGTCCCATTATCTGAAAGTCAAAAATAAATTCTTCAACTTAGTTTTTGTAGCTTAACAACAATGATGACAACTTGTACAACAATACAAAATTTCTCCTTCAAGATCTCTTTAATTCTTCATCAACCTGTAGTCTGCACACACAAAGAGGAAAATTATTTTGTTTGTATGGGGCTTTGCCTTAGTCAAACCCTAGTTTGGTAATTAAACCTTGATAAAAAGGTAATGAAAATGGAAGGAAATGATGAATGAACAATGATTGCTACAACTCACCACCCTTCAATGGCTTCCCTTAGAGGACTGAATTCAAACACCTCTCTCTAAAGGAACTTGATCTTACTTAATTGATTTGGATACTTGAAATTCTTGGATGCTTTACGATCAACAATGCATATTAGCCTTCGCAAGATGACATGAACACACATTAACTTGGACATGATGTTAGGATTTTGATTGTTGCAAAAAATGTCTAATAAATTTGCTCTTGAATGCTCGTGACAATGATATTTTCTCATGGGATTGCTTCATAAAGTATGATCATAAGGTCTTAGATTTCAAATGAATGATAAAAAGACTATGTATTTCTGGTGTTTATCTAATTTCCCAAAAAATAGATTACAAAAGCCAACAATTGCAAATTGAATTTGAATCATTAAAATGTCACCAAAAACATATTTTAAAATGGGTCTTGGCACTTAAAGGGGACCCATGAATGGATCCTGGCCTATAATTCCAAGACACACATATTCCATTGTGATTTAATTATTCATTGCATTTATTTAATGTTGGTTCCCTTTTCAAAAAATGGTAAAAATAAGGCTTTGGAATGCATAATTTGGAAAATTAGAAGCTTAATTAAGTCCAATAATTGTAGGGACCTAAACATAGTATGAAATTGTAAAGGTAAATATAATTTTCTACACTATATTTAGCCCCCACTTTAGTGAGAGTATAAACTTATGCTCATACTCACACTAAAGTAGAGAAATATATGTCAAGAGGGGTCCAAGTGCACAAATGTTGATGAGATAGAATGACAAAGATCAAGGGAGATGGCCAAGCCCCTAGGATCTAAGATCCCATGGCAACCAACATAAGCACAAAGGGACACACACATGTAAGAGATGTGCAACAAGACAAGATACACAATATACAATGTCAAAGCCAATGAAAAAAGGAAAAAGGATGGATCAAGCCTCGGCTCTTTGTCCAAAAAAATACACTCACAAGGGCTAGTTTAGTCCGCTATACACTAAGTGAGCCCCAAATACAATGATAAACACACACTTAAGTCATCACAAGGTTTGTACCCATAAAAATGTGGAAAATGGGAAAAATCATCACAAAAGTACTCATACGTCAACCATACCAAAAGTTATACTCCCTTATTACTTTGATAAGGTGACACTAAATGATCAATGTATTATGTCAACACTACACTAAATTCAACTCATGTGAACAAAAATGAAGCAAAATATCAAGTTGTGATGGTGTGGGAGTTGATTTATCAACCATTGGTCTCTTTTCTTCCCTTAGGGGAGGAACGGAAGGGACCTTCGCGAGTTAGGAAACCACTTTCTCTTTAGGTTTATAAACTTGCTTGGTTTTAGGAGGCACAAATGGAATTGTATGATTATCCCTTGGTCTCTTGTAGGATATAGGTGGCAGAATAGCATCATACTTTGATTATTCAAGAGATCATTTGGTTCATGCATAGGTTCATCCACAACAATTGGAGTGGGAGGAACAACTATAGATCTTTTGGTTTTAGGTGGGATATATGCAAGGGATAACTCTTCTATACACTTTTCTTTGAACTTTTGATATGATTCAAATAAAAAATCCTTACGAGGTGTAATAGGTTTTGTAAGTTCAATCCAAAATAAATCCAATGAAAATTTCCCATAGGAAGACAAAGGATTAAATTCACTATAATGCACTGTAAAAATTTGGTTGCCAAATGGAAATTTCAAGTACTTGTGAATGAATGACAAGATGGAATTCATGGAGTGTAGCCATGGATAGCCTAACTTCACATGAAATTGATCCAATCTCAGGATGATGGAGAATGATACATTCAAATGCTCTGATCCAACTTTTAATGGAAGAGTGATCGAACCTATCATAGGGCAAGAAAAACCATCATGTGTTTTGATCCATGCTTTCGATTGTTCATAAGAATATTGGTAAAGTTCATGCACAAATGAGAATTCCTCAATGATCACATTCTCTACACATACGGGATCAATTAATATCCCATTTATAGGCTTGTCATTGATTCTTTTGGTTATATAAAGAGAACCATCGGGTGCATGTTTAATTATATCACTATTTGAGAAAGCAATGGCAAGAGACAAGTTGGTTTGGCCCTTACGAGGTTGAACATCAACAAGTCCAATCATAGCATCATAGATATGGTCCAAAATGGGTTGACTAGTATCAACACTATGAGTGAAAGAGTTGGAAAACTCAAGATCCATAGCAAATTTACTAGCGCGAGATCCCATGAGTTTTGAACTATATCTCACTGAAGTATTGACAGTAGGACACCAAGTTGTGATAATCATACAAGTTTCACCAAACCAAAGTTGCACCCAAAAAATAGGAAGCACAATGCAAGTATTGAAGATATTGTAATATTTAGATCTAAAATATGATAATTGGTTGATTTTAGGATGCAAAAACTTGAAAATGATTAATTTTGAATGCAAATTTTGATCTTACACAATGCACTTTCTTTCACCAATTGAATTGAATGCAAACATCTAAGAAAATATGCAATTTCTGAAACTGAAATAGAGATCTGCAAGTATAGGAAAATGAAGTAGACAACGACAAATATATGCACTGACTTTTACAAATCACCTATACAAGGAAAAGTTCACCCAAGGGCGAATGATTCTTTGCAAAGGGTTTTGAAAAATTGAAATCTAAGTGTTTGACTTGATATTTAAGCTTACTATTCCTAATTGCAAACAAATTCTTCAATAACAGTTTTTTCATATTTTTCTAACTAAATGTAAATTCAATTGTATGACAATGTCTGAACAAAATGACAATTTTTTTAATGCAATTTTGACTGTAACTCTGAAAATGTATGAACAAAATGACAAAAAAATTTAATGCAATTTTGACTATAATTCTAATCTAAATGACTGAAACACACTTTAATGCAAGCTATTATGCAGAATATATGCAATATTTTTTGGATTGTTATGATTTTAAATGATGAAAATATGTAATATGTAACCCTAAATGAAATAAAAAACAAGATGATGCAAAATCTAGATCTAGGGTTTTAAGGACCTCCAAATCATAAAAGTATAATGTAAGAGTGTCAAGTTCACCAAAATGAAATGTGGGGAAAGGGATCCTCAAAGTTTTAGTTGTGTGTATAAAACTTAGGAATCTCAATAGGTGTCTTTCCCTAGGGATTTCATTAGGAAACAGATCACAAGTTGTAAAGATTGACTTTCAACCTCAATGGTGAGTCAATCAGTCCTGGATCTCAATCATTAGGACAATAGGAAAGATTTAAAACTAAAATGAAATGATTTGAAGCACTCAAACTAAATGAACAATAAGACCTAATACTTAAAATGCAGGTTTCAAGATGTATAGAAACAAAAATGACAATTTGCAAGCAAATTTGAGTGGGGTTTGATTGCATGTACCTATTACCAATTTTTTTTAGAGGTCTGCTAAGGGACTGGTGCGCTCATGGGCGAAATTAAGGCTTCCAAAATAACTTTTGATGGTCCTTTGATGTTGGATATTGGCTTTTGTTTGACATAGGTCCCAATATTGGAAAGTCAAAAATAAATTATTCAACTTAGTTTTTGTCGCTTGACAACAATGATGACAACTTGTTCAACAATGCAAAATTGCTCCTTAAAGATCTCTTCAATTCTTTATCGACTTGTAGTCACAACATACACAAAGAGGAAAAATTGTTTAGTTTGTATGGGGGTTTTCCTTCGTCAAAACCCAATTTGGTAATTAAACCTTGATAGAAAGATAATAAAAAAGGAAGAAAATGATGAATGAACAATGTTTGTTACAACTCACCACCCTTCAGTGGCTTCCCTTAGAGGATTGAAGTCAAACACATCTCTCCAAAGGAACTTGATCTTGCTTTGCTTAATTTATTTGGATACTTGAAATGCTTGGATGCTTTAGGATCAACAATGCATATTAGCCTTCACAAGATGACATGAACACACATAAACTTGGACATGATGTTAAGATTTTGATTGTTGCAACAAATGGTTGATACATCTTCTCTTGAATGCTCATGACAATGATATTTTCTCATACGATTGTTTTATAAAGTGTTCTCATAAAGTCTTAGATTTCAAATGATAAGAATGCTATATTTATAAATGTTTATCTAATTTCCTAAAAAATAGATTTTATCTAGGACCTTAACAAAAAAATTATTACAAGATAAACATGTATAAGTAATAGGCCTCCAATTTCTCAATTAGGTTGAATCTCCTTGGGGAAAAGCTTTAAAATGTGTTTATTAATGTCACTACCTGAAATACTAATAACCACTTCATTATAGAGTTCAGTAACCCATTTTAAATTAGCTTTATAGAATTCAACAAAAAGTGCATTATAAGCCAATGCCTTTTTCATTTTTTATATTACAATTAAGCTCTTTTATTTCATCTAAAAACAATTCATTATCAAGATAGGTAGCATCCTTTGCATCAAGTTTAGAATGAATTTTTTTTTAGATTACCTCTCTTGCATTAGAAATATTTAAATCCTCAACACAAGAGGAAAACAAATCACCGTAAAAATACTAAAAGGCATTTCTAATTTCCATATAATCTTCAACGAGAACATCTCCCACATTAATAGCCTATACTATTTTATTTTTTACTTAATTTTTAAAAAATTATAATATATTTAAACTATGTATCCCCCAACTACAACCAAATTAGCCTAAATATTTATTTAGAACTCCTTGTTTTATAATATTGATCACATCTTAGATTTTTCTTAGCAACCATAGCATTTTTTTGTAGGCCCACATTACATGAGTCATTTTACAAACTACTTTCAACTCTTATGTTATCTTCCTAAACACTTCTACATCTAACAACCCTTGTTTATCTTGGTCTCTACCAAATATTCTCATTAAATTTTTAGAGGCTCTTGCAGCCTTATTCCATCTACAAACATTTATCCCACAAGAAAAGTACTGAAATTTAGCAACTAAATATTGAACAAGGTGCTACTACTATGAGATCCTTCAAATGAGAAATATTAAACTTATACAAACATTTGAAGGAAAGAGGACTAGGGGAGGCAAATAAGGGGAAAATTCAATTCAATTAGTTGATAAGCAAATAATGTTGTTGGATAACCCTCACCATATTATTGTTAGTAACAATGGAGAAACTAAGAAAATTGTCCAACATAAACCTATCAAGCCTTGAAAAGAAATATTTATTTTCTTTTTGAAAGTTAGACCAACCTATACCAAATCCCCTTGATATCTTTCTTGCAACCAAGTAAAGGATCGATAAGATTCCTTTTTCTTTTAAACTTGGCCCAAAAATACTTTTCATTTCCATTCCACTCAATCTTGCATCCTTGTTTTTTATCTTCCACCATATTAAGATCACCACCAAACCCCCATACGATATTTTTTTAATTAATAGTGAGCTAGTTCCACATATGTATGATTTCTTTTCTGGCATTAAAAGAATAAATATAGCATACATCAAAAGACTTTTCATTAATGCTTAATTCCACCCAAACAATCCTATTACAAGGGGAAATACTATCACAAATAACATTGGAAGGAAGAAGAACGCTCAAGAAAATAGAAACCCACATTCCCCTTTACATGCTTTAATGAATAAGCTACTATATTAGGCCAAACAACTTTGCAAACACATTCCAATTTAAATATTGTAGTTGTAACCTCTTACAGTATAATACAATACAACCCCTATTTATATTAACATATTGATTTAACCAGTTATCTTCTATCATTGGCTTCAAGCCCTCACACATTCCAACTTATGATGTTCATCAAGGCAAGAAAAAACAAACTTATTGAATTGTAAAAGGGATATTTCCCCCTTCACATTAACTTTCAAAACAATGAGGGAGAGCATTGGTCTTTATCCCACTCCCCTTATCAAAAAACTTATTATCACAACCTAACATTGTGTTGGGTCTCAAAATTGTAACTCCAAAATCCTAGAGAAAGCACTTTATATCCAAGCTTGGGATGAATGTCAACCTAGACAAAGTGGTGAGAATTATCATTAAACTATGGTAACTAAGAGATCAATTGATCGGAGAAAGCTACTCTATAATTTTGTTTTTTCAATACCATGAATAGTGATCCATGAGGTTAAAACAAAATAAATAAAGAAATATGTTCAACATGTTTAGGTCTCTAGCAACCATGCTTTATGTACACTCTAATAGTTTTTCACTAAGCATTCAAGTATACTAGGTGTTAATACTCAACCTACAAACCTCTATTAAGCAATTAATCTATAGATTTCTCATGTGACTAGAGCTGTAAAGCAAGTTATTTTCCTTTATATGAATCTCCTTAAACTTTTCTCACTACATATGCAACTTCAAACTAAACTACAACTAATCTAATGAGGAGAAACAAGGATGATATATTTGAAATAAAAAATTAATCATATGCAACCTAAAATTATACTGCAACTAATCCAATGAGGATAAACAAGGATGATATATTTGAATTAACAAATTAATCATTCATTCAATGAGAGTCGATGCTTATACTTTAGAAAATAATTCAACAATTACGAGAGAGAAATATCTATAGAATTCTATGTGGGAACAAAACTACATAAATATGCAAATCAAAGAAACAAGAGATATGCATAGAAGGATATACTTTAAATATTCATGCATACTCATAAACACTCCATATGTCATTAGATAAGGTTCTTCCTAAAAGCTTCAAGAAAGTTTTACAATTATGTGACACCAACGCTAATGACACCAAATCAACAAATGTGACTTCATATATGAATCCATAATATTCTCATTAAACCCCCAAGTACTTTGTCCTCTGAACACTAGCATGGCTCTAAAAAATTTGATTAGATTTTAACTTTGTAAGCATCTCTTCACATATTAAGTCTCTCACCTACCCATGAGGAACATGCATTAAGATTGTTCCTCTTCTATCTGTTCATGGCATTCTTCTTTGAAAGTTGTGTGGGCACCTCAAACCTTCCACATGTTGTCCTCAAAACTAATAAAAATGTTTATGCACGTGTGGACAAATCAAATGCAAAAATTTCATCTGCATCACACAACCTTGGATGGAGTCATAAAAGACATGCAATCATAATCTGAGTTGGTCAAGGGGACCCACCAACTTTATCCCTACCTTGTCACACTTTTAATCGAGATTCACCCAAGTGTCATCTTCACTTATTTACCACACCAATATGAAATAGCCACAATCACCTCTAACTCACCCAAACACCAAATACAAGAACACAATCCCCTCGACAAACACAAGCACAAAATTAAACTATGCATAACAAAATCATTAGGTTTGTTAGGGCTCAAGAACTTCAAAAACCATGAATTTAACATATTCAAACCTAAGATCCCCTATGCACTCTTGTGCATAAGCATTTGTGGTCTATCAACACCACCAAATGCAAACAATTAAAATCATTTTTTCCCATGAAAATGAGAAATCGATAAACTTGATAAAGCTTCTAGGTCCTTTAAGGCTTGGGGAGACATAAGGATGAGCATTCAAACCAAAAAACCCCCCTTTTGCATCTACCATATAAATATATTAGGTCTACTACTCATGGGCACCTCAAACTTCAAAACACTAACCATTCAATCCTAAGAACACTGGGGAACTTTGCTACATAATTGTTTCAAATTTGTCAAAAGCTAGGGAATCCAAAATTGAAAATTATGACTTCAATAGAGGCAAGAATCCCACTTAATTGTGACATAAAAACTTCAAGACCACTAGATCCCAAAGCAACATGAATTCATCTCTAGTGGACATGAGAACACGAATTAAATCCAAGTCAATAGAAAACCCATGTTTACAAGGAACTAGGAAACTCAAACATGAACAATATTGGCATCATGTAACATAAGGCTCTAATTAACTTATGTAAATAAAAATCTAGTGTCGAAGAATTTTTAAAATAAGTACATAACACCTAAGAAGCAACATGGTTGAAAATATGCAAGCACAAGGCATTTAAATTAGGTTGCCTTGGGAGAGAAAGTAGAGCTCAACATAGGCAAGACATGGAGAATTATCATGAAGAAGCAAGTTTCATGATACTGAGACACGAAAAGAACTTACCCAAGGCATCCAAAGGTTCTCATTGAATAGAATTTTTTGAATGGATTAGCAAGGGGCCACAAAATGACAAGATCCAAAATAGACCAATGTAAGATTTTAGACCAACACATTACACCCACATTATCATTACCAAATATAATGCATGTCCCTAGATTCTCAATTTAAGGAATGGCTTCTAACACCTTTAGAAATAGGACCATTGATTTTTCCAACTAACTCTTTGCCTAAGTCCTACATGGAAGGCTGCATTTTGTTAGATTAACTTCAAGGCAATTAGGCATTTCAATGTACTCAAGAGGTCTTTTATTAATATTATTTGCATCAACACAATGTGAAGAATGGCTTGATTCAACAAGACCCTTATTCTCATTGTCATATTTACCATTTATTGATTAAATAATTATAGAATCCTCTTGAGTTTCTAAAATATATTGAGGTAAATCCTTCGCTTCTTCAATCCTTTTTCAACCAACTTCAATAATCATTTGACCATCTTCATTAACATCACTAGAATTAACATTTTTCTCATTTCAACTCTTACTTAGCAATAGACTATTATTTTTTAGATGACCACATTTTTACGAAAAAAAAATGTATTTGGCCAACATAATACATTAATCTTACAAGTGTAAGCAAAGCCATGTAATGGAATGACTATGTAGTCAAGAAGACTAACTATATTCTTTAAAGAAACCATCATCCAAGCATCCATATGCTAAAGGGAAGATCTTGTATCTTCCATCCTCGTAACTTCTCCTAAAGGCTTGAGAACATGTGGAAGCAGAAAATAAAATTTGGTTGAACATCAAATATTTCAACCCAATTAGGAGAAGATTGTTAAAAATCGTCCTCAAGGCTTGTAATAGGATCCCCATCAAACACTCTAAATAAAGGCATTCCAACATTCCAGAAGAAATAGAAATTACTCATTTGTATATTATTATACTTCAAACAATTGAGGGACAAAAGAGACATTTCAAAGCATTCAGCAAAATGTTACATGTAATCCCATTTTTTCCCTAGATATAAGCAACCTAGTCTTCAAAAAGTCCTTGCAAGCAAATATTTTAGAATAAGGGAAACAAAAGAAGACCCATAAATTCTAACCTTGCTTCCTCTTTATCAAAAACTAAAAGCATTCCTCATTAAGGGACAAAGTCCTCACAAAAGAATTCTCAACTTGCTCACCCTTCAAGAATTTTCAACAAAAGCATTTTCTCCATAAACTAGCACCCCTTTGAATGACCTACCATTATAATCAATGCAAGTTTTAGACCATCACTTCCTAGCTCCATCAAATCCACTACCATTACATACAATCACCTCCAAAAAAAATGTTGGATCAAATCCTTTGTAGAAATGTACACACCTAGAACAAAGACCTAAGCTCCTACATAGCACAAGAATAATAAGGAAAAAAAAAAACATAAAGCAACTAAAACAATCACTAATTTGAAAAAAAAAAATCAAAATAATATAACCCCTCAACTCACAAAAGTATTAATGTTTAATTCTTCCTTCCGTAACTATAATTTGAAAAATTATATAAATATTTATTTTAAATATTTTTTTCATTTTACAACCAAGTTCTCTATGAAGTTCACTATGTACTAATTTTAAAATATATTGAATAGACAATATAGATTGAGTTTTATAGGCCATATGCTAGAAAGATATATTAAATAAACACTATAGATCTAGTTTTTTTAAGACATGCAATTCAATTTTACAAGTATTGTGAGTTATACATTTGTCAAAGACATAAGGAAATATGTCTCCTCCATTTGCTATCTTTTCGTAATTAAGATTATTCGATAAGTGAGGACCCATATAAAACCTTCACTTTTTACCTATTAAAAAACATATTACCATAAATTTTCTTGTTAGATTGCCCCCATTAGGTTATTTAATCTACAACTCTTAATTTGGATTACTTTGGAATATTGACTTCTATAAGTGTACATTGAAAACTATTCCTTCCCCTTACCACTGAAGTAATTATGAAGGGAAACTCTTTCTAGGGAATAATTTATTTTTCTATTAAATTATGGTTGAAAGTTCTCATTTATCTCAAAATAATTTATAATATAATTATTTTGATGATTTAATGTTTTTATAAATAGTTTTTATTTTTAATTGGAAAAAATAAAAAGTAAATGATAAAAATATAATTATTTTAAATCATCATTTAACATGATAGAAGTTGAGTTAAATCCTTCTAATTTAATATTTGATCTCATAATGAAACCCAACTAATCGACTATCATTACCTACATAGAGCTTATTGAATCTAACAATTACTATGATACACTTGTTAGATAGTAAACAAAAGGAGAAAAAAATGTATGGAAGAAAAGAGAATTTTGATCAAGACAATATAAGAAAATAGAAATAGTATGGAAGAAAAGAGATTTTTTATCAAAGACAATATAAAAAAGGGATTGAAACTCTTTGAATTCATTCCATGTTAATGAAGAAAATAGTATCAAATAAAAATTAATTTTTTTTAAATTTAGAAGATATCATGCAAATAAAATTCTCACAATTAAGTGTTCTAACAATAGACAATGAGAAAATAAAAATCCAAACAACTATCCATAAATCTATTGCTTTGTACCAAATTTTCAAAAATTATATGTCCCAACATAAACCCAAACACAAACTTTAAAAATATATAACATTAGATTTAAGAAAAAAAATGCTTGTGAAAACTTCTAATATGAATCTGCACTTAGTAACAACTCACAAACTTCCTCATCGACAATGTGAAGTAGAAAACCTAAATTTTCCAAATGTAATATAGCCTTCTAGATTTATCTTTCAATCAAATTGGAGGTGTAAATTTGCTTCATTTTGAGATCCCCCTCCACTCCCTTTACAATGTTGGAAATCAATGCCTATGAAATTTTTAGTGGGTCAAAGTTCTAACAAACAATTCAAGACCAACCATTTGTAAGGTTACAAGATGAAAAATAAAACTAAAACTAGATGGACTTGTTTGCAAATGCTTCTTTTTTCAAATTTTCACTTAGTTATGCATTGTTATTTGTTTCTTTTGTTTTAAATCAATCCAACTCAACATCAATTTTGTGATTAATTAATTTTACCAAATGTTTTCTTCCTCTTGTGGACAAAATCTCAAGGTTGACAACTCAAGGAAGAAACATCATGAACCTCAATAAACATCAAAAACACAAATGAAAAATAATATACATTGATTGTAAAGTTAAATTTTTGAAGCACACATATACAACTAAGTTAAACCTTTAAGTGGGATAGTAATGCATTGAGTGCTAAATCTCTCAAAGAACTAGACTCATTGAACAATTCAAAAATTGAAAGCACCGATATCACACAACTAAGAAACATTTGCTTAACTGTAGGAAAAGAAAACATTTCACAAGGACTCTAGGATTCCAAGTTTGATATGTGGGAATATCCCATTAACCTAGAGGAAAGGACTTAAAGAACACAAAGATCATATAAAACAATGTTGTATAATCTAGCAACCTTATAGGGTTTACATCTAGCAAAAATCAATTAAGTAGAAAAATGCTTTCAGAAAAAAGTTGATGAGCAAGCCTTCCAACGCAATCTCATAACTTTAGAAATTTAAAACCTAGAGAACAAAAATAATTGAAATCTCAAAATATCCAAAAGAAAATTATCTAGATTTTTTGACAAGGCACAATCTGATTATCTCAAGGAAAGGGATTGTTATGAAAAGTACAAAAATGCAATATATTTAAAGAAAAGAATCCCTAAGATGATGATACTTGTAACAATCTTGGAGATAAAATGTGCACAAACTTCGAGGATATATAGCAAACCCAAGAATATACAATCAAGATTGCACAACGATACATTTCCATTGAAGCCAAAAAATAAAAACTAAATCCAAGATGTGATTTGATGAAGATTTGTTAGGTGTAGCAATCTTAGGTTCTCAAAGAAAGCTAAGAGGCCCAAACTTCAAATAATAAAACTTCTAAGAAAGAAAAAACTTAAGGGATAGAAACATGGCAAGTAATAAATTGGTAAAATGTTTTTAAATCCCTTCGAAGAGAAATAATGAGGTCTTTTTATGTGGCAATATCTTTGAAACTTTAGGGTGTTGACTAATTCATAACAATCTATGAAGTTCTTAAAATAAACCAAGAAACAAATGGAAATTCAAACAATTTACATATCATCCCCTCGTATTCTCAAAGGAATAAAATCATGAATAATAATTGAATAAATGTACAAGAATTTAAGAAAAAAAAATTGTTGAAGTCTTAATGGATAAACTTGAGTTACAAACAAAATTGGAAATGAAAACTAACATTGAGCACAAGTTCACAAGGGTTAAGCGTGCACATATTTTCGGTGTTCATTTGCTAACATTTTTAAAGTTTTATCTAAGTTTATGTTAAGCATGACAGTATAAATTACTCGAAAATAAAATTGATCTACCTTAAATAAATTTTCATGACTTGTACACATTATTTAGTTGCAAGGGTATTTTGTCACCGGCCAAGAGTATTGTTCAATTCTTTGCATTTCTCTACTACCATTAGGTTTTCATAGCCTTGGTAGAAGTTATAGGAATCACCCCTAGAGTGAATGCTTTTACCTCCCTCTCTCCCCCTCCCTCATACACGTTCTCGCTTGCACACACATCTAGAATATAATGATGGTATGTAATATAAAGAACTATAACATCAAGTTTCCTTAATTATATATAGCTAATTAAATCTAGAATGTCATACACAATGGCACAATAGTATCAGGGCTATCCATACCAACACTTAGGAGGTTTAAGAGAGATTATAAAATTTAGGGCAAGAACTAAGGAATCAAGTTATGGTGTGGAACAAATACTTCATTTTAGTATCTTGAAGCCAAATCTTTTTTATATGTTTAATACAATGATGGATCAAGTTTCCAATAGCAAACTGAGGAATTGTCAAATCCAACACTTCATAATTGTAGTTTAGCTTTGATATTAGGTTGTTTTCACATAACTCAAATGATAAGAGTTACATTGAACATTTTTTTGAAACTTATTCAAATTTGGAATATCTGCAAAAAAAATGTCGAGGGACATAATTTTGAACTTTCTCAAATTCACACCTAAATAATTTTTCATACCCCCAAATAAAATTTTAAATCATACGATTTAGGTAGTTTAGCACCCTTTAAGCAACAAATTTTTGGCAAAACTAAATTGAATATGAAAATTAGGTGGTAGAGTTGGGCCAAGCATAGGTGGTAGTGGTGGTGGTGATGAATTTGGATAGCATGATGTCATAATGCAATGAGCCTAGGCTAATCACATGGTCGTGCAAAGAGGTGAAGACTAGGGATGGTTCAAAAAAGGAATAGTAGCAAGTCACAAGGGAAAGGGTCGTCAACCAATCTTTAAGGGGTCAATATCCCCCTTGGCTTGTTGGCAAACAAGATAGCAAATGGTCTTGGCCTTCTTAGGAGGTTAATACTTCAAACCTTGATTACTTCATCCAATCATAAAGATTATTAGTTCCAAACTTGAAAACGATTTGCTCAACATGTATATCAAACATTTCTTAGCCAATTGTTTTAAGCCTTATGAAAGATGTGATATTAAAATTCCAATCATGATAACCAATTTTTTAATGCTCAAATAAACATTAAATTAATTACAAAAATCATCAAAATTCAAATTACATATACACAACAATTTACACCTTCAAATATATTTTGCATTCCATCAAAAGCTTACAAAGAAACCTCCACAATTGTCACCTATAATTGCACAAAATTATTACAGTGTACTAAATTATTGAACTTCTATTTTGCATCTATCTTTATAATATTCAACTAAAAAATATAATCTTCCAAACTAGAAATCTTATCACTAGGGATGACTTGGAAGATAAGTCTAAATCATTAGTGATTATCTACACTTAATTAACTAAATAAAAGACTCACTTTAATCACTATAATGAATTACAAAATAAAAGTAACTCGAACTACTTGCATGTTCACAATAAGCCTTGTGCAAAAATTTTGAACTAAGCTACAAACTCAACATGTGGTAGTATATTCCTTTGCTTTGTTACCAAAGCATCCCTAGAGGTTGTCATACTTGCTCATACTTGGCCCAAACAAGTCTAGGCCTAGGCTTGGGCACGAATTCATCAAGGATCTACCACAAGCACGGTTTAGGTACGACCCAAGTACACTACACCTGCAACATACTCAAATCACCTAGGAAATGCCCTAAGCAAATCCCCACGGCAAATAGCCCAAAAACATGTGACAAAAAAAGTTTAAATCCAAAAACATAAATAATTAGATTCGAGCCCCAAAAAATCATCCCAAATTCGCCTATAAATCTATTAAAATACATGTCTGCATAAGTATGTTTCATACAATTTTTGTTTTGGAAATTCAATCACTTTATGAAGCTCCAAGCTACAGTCAAATAAACTACCACCCATAGGAATAGAATCTATGATCAGTTTATGAAATCGGCTAGTTCTAGAACCTGATGACCGCTAGTTATAAATCTATTAATATGGTATATTTTATTAATTATTCTACATATAAATCTATAAACCATGAAGTTAAATTATGTAGAGCGAGAAGTTTAAAAAATATTTTTTATTATTATTTATTTATTTTATTAATAAACAATTTAAGCCGCTTAACAATAACATCCTGTTCATATTATTGAAGTCCCTCTAACTCCTTGAGCTAAGTTTTGGGTTTTTAATTGGCATCAATCTTGTCAATGATGTCCTATAGTTCATTACACCTCCTTCACATGATCTTCCATGACTCTCTCAACCCAAGCAGGATAAACACCTACCATTGTGGACAATGAAGCGTAATCAGCTAATGAAGAATATGATGGTGTCCTATAGTTTATCTCACCTCATTCACATGATCTTTCATGACTCTCAACCCAAGCAAGATACACATCTCCAACCACTGTGGTCGGAGAAGTGTAATTAGCTAGTGACGATTTTGAAGGAGATGTGCAATCAGAACTTGCTCCTACTCAATCACACGCCATCCCTTTAGAGTCAAAAGAAAAACATAGATTTTGCTCATGCTCAATCACTTGCCATTCCTCTAGAGTCAAAAGAAAAATGAAAGTCCAAGCATTTTTTAACCTACATCTTCCCCCTCTCTCATTTGTAAGAAGCAACCCAAAGGGCTTGTGCAACATGACCAAAATGTCATTCCCAACAAAATCACACCAATCATAAGAGCTATCAACAACACTTTCATTATCATTTTTTACCTCAATCCTATCTTCATCATCTCTACAATCTCTATCCTAGGTCGCTCTGCCCAATGCAATTATCCCACATTAGATTCTAGCCATCTACATCAATCTCCACCCCACATTTATTAGGATCCAACTTGGGTCCAATCAAGGCCAAGTACAATCAAAATCTTACCATTAATCAAGAGCATTATATATAGAGATCTTAGAGTATTCCAAGTCTTTTTCTATCTTGTACGACTTGTTTTGACAACAATCATATATGTTAATGTATGCAAGAGGGGTGTATTCTTCTTACTCTATAATTTTGTAGTGTATGGCCTCCTCCATTTGTGTAATTTAGATACGTGCACACTAGTTATGTTCTCAGTAATGAAGCTTTGTCTTCATCAAACTGCTTAATAGCTAGAGAAATTGAAGATTTTATTTTGGTCTAGGATTCAAATTTTCATGTAATGATGTTGTTTCACTCCAAACTTCTTTATCTAGTGATGGCACTTGAATTTTGGCAATTCAATCTAAAACTTTTTCTCCTCTCATCCTCCTAAAGTGATTTTTCATATTAACTAACACTCCAACCAGAGTATTTTGACTTTCTCATTATTTTGCTGAGTTGTAATGGTTTGTAAATTCATTTCTCAAGAAATTTCGTTTTGACAATCCTAATTTACAATTATGTCATTCAATGTACATTGATTATAGGCTTTACTTAAAAAACCTAACCCAATCTTGAAATAATGATGCCAACTGTGCAAGACTTTTAATACATAAATTTGAGACATCCTTCAAGGAAATTAATCATGAATGCCAATTGCATAGAATGCCCATCATATATTCTATGCCATGCAATTTTATTTCCATTTGCATGTGTTCTAATAAAGAGCATATCCTTCCTATTTGCTTATCATATTCAATGAAAAGTAATCAATTTGCCTTGGTTTGTTGCATTCCATGTCTCCTCAAATTGCTTATACTTGTTTCGTATTCCAATTCAACTAATACTTTTCAAAGGATTATGAGAAACCCCTCCACTGTAAAGTTTGAAACCCTAAACTATCTCACAAAAATAAAGAATAACTCATTTTCACATAAACATAGAAATAAAATGAAGCATCTTCAATATATACCATGACATATTACATCTCACATGTAAAAGTGTCTAATCTAGAATATTAATTACAAGAAATAAGGTACATCATCACATGAAGTACTATCTAGTCAAGCATTATAGAGTACAAGATATAATTTATGCAAGAATATGACTCAAGCTCTCATGCCCATTTGGTCATAACAATATGAGTAAAGAAACATAACCACTGGTGTCTTTAGTTGCCACTAACCACAACGGTCATTTGCAAACCATGAGATGAGAACATGGCTCAAGCACTTTTGCACCCAACCACAAAGCTAACGCTTCCTTGAAATTCTTCCTCACATGAAATACTCGACCCTTCACAAGAAGCCTTGCAACTTGATATATCTGGATCATGGTCGATGTTTTGGTTCAAGCGTTGCAAGTGAATCATTATGAGGGTCGACAATATGGATTCAAGCACTACATATAATGGTATACACACATTTCTAAAACAAGGAAGCATTGATGGAAGGTATGGAGTTAATTCCCTCCCTGTGAACAAAGACACTCCTTAAAGAGACAACTTGTCATGCCATGGAATAGGTGACAAAAGGAGCCATGGAAGATTTTGCCAAGGCAAAGGAGTTAAAAGAAAAACATTAGCAAGGGCAAAAGAAACCAAATATATGCATTCAAGAGAGGTATTTGGTGAGAGGGAAATTCTAGCTACATAGGCACGAGAACTTTGATCACAAGCGAATAGTTATGATGGTTGATACACATACATATGGCAATGCAAAGGTCCTATCAGATCAGTGTATAGACCATGCATAATAAAGAGCCACAGGCAAATCGATGCAATATCAGCAATTATTATGTATAAAAAAAATACACTTAAGCCCATCAATCATGTTTGCATAAAGATTATGCCTTCGTATCATTCGATTCACTTCAAGATTTCCTTATTTTGTCATACGGATTAATCTATATCAATAATGGATGGCAGAGTACTCGATGTCCTTCGCAAGTTGAGAATAATGGTTGGACTATTTCCCTCTTCTATCAACCTCCTTGCACTAGAACCGCTTCCTTCCCAATTGCTACCAATGCTATGATCTCCAAAATAGTTTTGGTCTCATTCAACTCTCTTATTTATGGTTTTTAATATTTCCATGCAATTGTTAGATTCCAATCTCTATTTTTAGAACTGAACTTTCACCTCGTGCATGACTTATCATGCAAATTATTTGAATTTTAAACTTTTTTATTTAATTTTGTTTTCTTTTTTAATAATAAGATATTTTATATATTTATATATAATAATAATATCTTTATTTTATATATATAATGATCAAACATTTGAAAATAAAATCTTACTTTTCCCAATTAAATTAATTTTGCAAACAAAACATCCATAAGACGGTCATCATTTGAATCATAACACACAAATGACGTATTCATGATAACACAATGCAATCATAATGCAATTACGTGAGTGTACGTAGGATTTCCATCATGCTGACTATTTCTGACGGCTAGGTCATCTCTATTTCAACCATGTTCTCGCCTTTAACCTGTTCCTGCACTCATTCGCACTCAATATCTTATCAATAGGTTAGCTCATGAAGCCATAATCAAAAAATTGAAATATTTTCATCACAATAATTCATCATTATTTTAATCACAATACATGCATTTTAAAGATAACATCTAACTTATCATCCATGAGAACACATTAATATATCCTTCAAACATACTGTCCACTAGTCTCATTCAGTTCCAGTTATTATCAAATAAAGTTTGTGCAAGCAAAATTGAGATGTGACATCAACCGACAAGACTTGCTTCAAGTTCTTGTTCAAAAATCGTATGAAAGATGTATACATTTATACAATTCCAAATTTGAGAAATCAAAGATGACAAGGAAGAAGTCAAAACTGCTATACTTTATTGAAGAAACAACCTACAAATGATTCTTTGTTGGTGAATCCAAACAAATGCATCCAACAGAGTATCCACAAATGAGTTCTAGGCAATCAAGCAAGGATTATTCTAAGTATTTATGAAAGAGGCAATCAATAAAACAGGAAATGGCCAAGAAATCTATACTTC
Organism: Sequoiadendron giganteum; assembly: GCA_007115665.2. Classification (NCBI taxonomy): domain Eukaryota; kingdom Viridiplantae; phylum Streptophyta; class Pinopsida; order Cupressales; family Cupressaceae; genus Sequoiadendron; species Sequoiadendron giganteum. The sequence goes on from CM021100.1 coordinate 500,500,496, forward strand.
AATTTTTTCAGTTTCCCTTTTAGAGTGCAAGCTTTTTCATGCTAGCATAAAAATTGGAATTGATATCCTCTAGTAACAAATAGATACTGATCTATCACATCAAATATTGCATTTCAAATGCAATTCAACAGGCCTTCCAAAGGGTTATCTAAATCAATTACTAGAGCAACTGTGAGAAATGATCAACAAGAATAATTCACTAACACAATTTAAGAGAATTGGGAAAGGAAAAAAAAATTGCACAACATCCAATACAATGGTCAAGTTCAAGTTGAGCATGTGTGAAGGATTCATTTTACCACCACTCTAAAGGCTGATCTTTCTTAGATAGAGAACACAAAAACCATAGTAGCAATAACTAGGAATAACCCATAGTTAATCGTGAGCAGCCAGTGTACAGTGGTCAGCCCAGCACACCCAGGTAACCTAGAAACCAGTCGACGCCTCTTCAAACCTGGGTCAAACTGCTAAAAATTTATGGGCAGATGAAAAAACCACATTTTTGACACAATAATTGATAAAACAGCACTTTTTGGGGAGGGGTTTGAGTATTCTAGCAATTTTAAATTTGGCATGTTTTTATGACTATTTTAGCGATTTTAGATTTGCAATGTTTGTCCCCATGACTATTGCCATGTTTTTATGACTATTTTAGCAATTTTATATTTGCAATGTTTGTTCCCATTTTAAACCTGTATAATTGAATTCCATTTCACATTTTCAGTTTGCCATGCCGTTGTCATATACCATAATGCTACTATGACAAACCAATGTAAATCAGTAAGTTTAATCACAGCATTTTCATTCAGGTTCTCTGAACTGCTTCATGTTGGCTATGAACAATAACAGGTCAAACAGCAGGACACTCAACATAATTTGGAGGAAGTGGTTGAGAATGCTCCCTCATCTTCTGTTGGCAATGCTCAATTGGACAAAGAAAAATATGACCATCCAATTACAGCTGCAAGTTCAAGCCAACATTCAGAATCCTTGATTGAAAGCTTTGAATATGTTCAACACAGTGGCACTTGCCTTTCAAATAATGAAATTGAGATAAAGCCACACACACTACTGTCTGAGTATTTGGCAGCTCAACAAACCTTTGAAAAGTTGTCCACTAATGCACCTCAGGCTCCAGAACACAGAGACAAAGATATTATTGCAATGGTCCATTCTACTGGCTTACTTGAGAGTGTAAATAAAAGAATTCAAGACTTGCTACAGCTTCAATTACAGAGTGATACTCAAGTCTTCAAGGAGCAAGACATGAGTGAATCAGAGAGAGATCAAATGAAAGATAGCCTCAAAATAGGAGGGTCAACACAACAAATGTCAGAATCCTACATTGTAAATCTTCAGAAAGCACTCCAACTCATTCGGCTGAAAGAGGCCACAGAAACTGACCATGAAATAGGTCCAGAAGATTCATTTGCACCAGAATGTTTTGGGACATCTAAAGTTTGTACAATGCAAGGAACAGAAGGTACAGATACAATATCAAACCTGAAACAGAAGTTCCTTACTGAGGCTAAGTTAGCTTCCTTAGAAAATTTAACTGTGGCCAGAAACAGTGGGTTGCAACAGAAATTGATGAATGCGAATATCCTGCATCAGGAGCAAATTAAGGAAGTTGAAGAAATGTCTAATCCAGGGGAATCAGATAGCCATGCTGATGCTAAGGCAGAAAACTTTCTTTCTATCGAGGAAAAGGACATTTCACCAATAACTACTGAAGATACATCCAATAAAGAAACAAATCCAATAACATCCTCCAAAACAAATGACAGAAAAATAAACCAAAACATGGAATATCTGCCACATCTTGAGCACTCCCAAGGAACAGTGCAACCTGAGATTCCCGAAGCTTATGAAACCTCACCAGCTCACAAAATAAGAGAAGTCCAAGTTCAGGAACACACACAAACAATGACAGACAGTGGAGTTGTACAACATGCAAATGTACAAGCTGAACCTCTGGTATCAAATCGACCTGATATCATACTTTCCAAAGATTTAACTCAAGATGGAGCAGTGTCACATTTGGACTTGAAGTGTCAAGAGCAAAAGGATGCTGATAAGAGCAACAGAGTTGCAGAAGATATAATAAACCCAACTGAAACATTAGAGTTGCATCAAATTGATAGTGTACTTGGGAAAGAATTGGTTGACAAGACAGCCCTGACCCAGGTAGACTTCTCTCATGAGCAGGATACAAATATCAAGACACACATAGAACAGATTTCACAGGATCCAAATGGAAAAGACAATGCTAAGTTGACAAAAATGCTGGAAGCGATAGATGCTACTACAGGGCTTGAATGTGGAGCCAAAATAGACAGCACTTCTCCTTTCACAGAACAAATTGAGACAACCTATATTAAGAGGCCAATTGAAACAGAAAATGGCAACAAGACTACTGAAGTTTCTGAAGGTGAGTTGACCTGGCTGTCACAACAGGAGCTGGCTGCTGAACTCACAAAAACCAACAAAGGCAATAACATAGATTCAATAGATACAAAACAGCCATCCATAAACATTGCATTAGACTCTATTAATACAAAATCTAATGCAAGCCTGCAAAGTCATATGGAGGAGGAAGCTGAGCGTATGTATATAAAAGAAGCTACGAGCATCCAAACAATGCCATTTCCACGGGATGTCATCAAATTTGAAGAAGATAAAATTGAAAATGACGGCAATCCAAAAGGAAGGAGATTGGAAATTGCAGAAAGCTCAAAAGCTCTTTCACAAGCATTGCCTGTTATCATCCCTATTATCCCCAAAGAAGAGAAGCTGAATGACAGCCCGACTGAAGATACTACAGAAGTCTCAACATTTGAGATGACTGCAATGATTGATGAAAATACTTCTAAAACTATTGAAACAAGGAAAAGCAATGTTTTGCAGGGAATGAGTAATACTGTATCTGAATTGGTTCAACAGGCTCACACTGCCATTGCTGCAGCAGTCGAGATGAACATCGGAAATGAGACAAGCAATGCAAAAAAAGAATTAGAACTTCAAGGTGTAAAGGAAGACAGCAGGATGGTAAAAGAAAAGGATGAAGCGGAGACATTTCAAAGCGAAGAAAAGAAGCTCAATGAGGACAGCCTTCCACAAGCACCAATGTTCTCATCCATAGAAGGCTGTGAAGCATCTAAAAGCTCACTTCTCATTGAATTCCCCTCAAAAGAAGAATCAGTGGCCATGTTACAGTATCAAACAGAGGATGAAGCTCATCCTAAGGAGTTAGGAAAAGAACTAACTTTGCACACCAGATCAAAAGCAGAGGCAGAGGTTATGGTAGAAGCAAGTTCATCAACTGAAGAGGCAAGGGAGGTAACAATTCACAAGACAGATTTCCCTGTTTTGACAGATCAAGAAGGAACAATCAGATCATCAACAGAGACAACAGTTCAAGTGATCCAGCCAACAGGTGTTAACTCCACATCAGGTATCAACAAGACAGATATGGGAGACAAAACTGAAAATCTCATCTCGAATTTAGAATTTCAGATTGCAGAACATACGCTGATATCACAAGAGGGGAAAGATAAAGAGATAAACCAGATTAAATACATAAACAAAGATGATGGAGACCTTAAACAAGCATTAAAGTTTGAGATTGCCGCATCTCAGAATGTGAACACACCAGAGAATGCCAATAAATTATCTTCGAAGGAGAAGCAGTCATTTCATGTTCCAGAGCTAAATGAACCTATGCCAGCTCAGGAAGAGAATGCAGGGTGTATACAGAATAGCATATCCATCTCAAAGGATCGGGTCATAGTAAGTGATGATTTGACATCAGATGAGATAGATAAAATTGATCGGGCTTCTGTAACTGAAAATTTTGAATCTCCAAATAAAAAATTGAATTGTGAGACAGACATTGACAGTGTAGAAGAAGCGCTTCAGATCATGAAAGTGGCAACAAACAATGAGCTGCAAGAGATAAATGAGAATACAACTCAGCCAATGCAACATGGTGAATCCACTGTCAATGAGAATTCATCAGTTTGTGATATGATCACTATAACTGATGGTGCTACAACAGTTGAATCTACAGATGGAGAAGAGATAAATGAAAGTTCCCCAAGGTTTGAGCTTCCAATCCATACAGACAAGGAAGATGGCTATGTAGAAAAAAGGATAGGAGGAACAGAGGAGTGCCAAGTTCAACAAGAGAAGTTCTATGAGGATCACACTCTAGAAGGAACTAAGTTGGAGCCTGCAGCTAGTTCTGAGAAGATTTTAGAGACTTTTGATCATTGCATTAGACAGGAATTGACAGATGCCATTAAAGTTGTCCACACTCGACTAGAGGAGGAAGAGAGTATTAAATCACACATACAAGAGAACGACAACCAATCAGAGCATTCAACTTCAGATGAAATTCAAAATTGTTCTACAAAGGAGATGCTTCCACCAGCAACAGGTAATGAATCTCAAGGAAGGTCTGGGAGTGCAACATATATGGTTCAAGATAATGAACCTATTGGCACTGAGTATTTAGCAAATCATCACAATGCAACTGCCATAACACACAATGCTGAAGCAGTTGAAAGTACAAGTGGACACAAAGAATCAGAAAGATCTTTCTTGGAGCAACAAATGATACACGATAAAGTTATGGAACAAGCATCACAGCTTCTTCCTCCTGATCTGGAACAACCTTTAGAGATAGTATATAAAGCTTCCTTGGATGAAGAAACATATGGTCAGCTTCCATCTGCTCAAGAGATCTCTGAAATTGTGCCACCTGAGGGAAGTCAACACCAGGAAGAATCAACAGTTGTGGTCAATGTTGCTGCAGGGAGTGAGATGGAAACAGCAAAGATTCCTGAATCACCAAGAGATTTAAGCCTTTCATTTGACAAGGAAGAAACACCAAGCTTGCATGAAACTAACAAATTCAATCTGCTAGTTCCAATTACAGAAGTTGAAGTATCAAAAGCAGTCTCAGCCTTTGATACAGGTGCAATTGCAGATGAAGACAACTCTCTGGTTTTAGAAACAAGGAATGATGATTTACCAGGAACCAACATTGCACATTCACTGTTTCAGCAGGAAGAAGCTACTTTAAATGTGCAAATGTCATCTATGGAAGAATCATCAGTTGTAGCCAATGTTGCTGCAGGAAGTGAGAAGAAAACTGCAAAGACTCCTGAATCACCAAGAGATTTAAAATTTTCATTTGACAAGGAAGAAGACTGTAGCATGCATGAAACTAATAAATCCAGTCTACTAGTTCCGATTACTGAAGTTGAAGTATCACATGCTGTCACAACCTTTGACACAGTTGCAATTACAGATATGGATAGTTCTCCAGTTGTAGATACAGAGAGTATTGACTTACTAAAAATATTCGACAATTCGCTTGCCCCAGTTCAGCTCACTGAAGCTACTCTACATGAGCAAATTTCATCTTTAGAAGATCCCACAGCCATGACCTATGTTGCTGCAGGTATTGAGAAGAAAACTGTAAGTGAGACTCCTGAATCAACAAAAGATGCATTGCCTTCACTTGTAAAGGAAGGATCCTCAAGCTCACATGAAAATGATAAATCCAATCTTGTGATTCCAATTCCTCAAGTACAAGAATTGGAAGCAGTTTCAGCCTTTGACACAAGTGCAGTGACAAATGAGGAAAGTATCTGCCTTTCAGTTACAGAAACAAAGAATAATGATTTGCAGGATATGACGAATAATGCACCTGCCCTAGTTCAGCAAGGTGAAGCTACTCTAAACAAGCAAATGTCATCTGGAGAAGATTCAGTGGCTGCAAGCCATGTTTCTGCAGTTCTAGTTCCTGAAGTTGAAGAGTCAGAAGCAGTCTCAACCTTCAACCCAGGTGCAACGACAGTGGACAGTTATCCAGCTATAGATACAGGGCATAATGATTTATTGGAAATTCCTATCACTGTGCCAGTCCTCGTTAGGCAAACTGAAGCTACACAACATGAGCAAATGTCATGTACAAAAGATTCACTTGTTGTGACCCATGCTGTTACAGGGATTGTGAAGGAAGGTGCAGATAAGACTACTGAATCATCAAGAGATTTAAAGCTTTCATTTGACGAGAACGAAACCTCAAGTTCACTTAAAACTGATGAATACAATCTTACCATTCCAATTCCTGAAGTTGAAGCATCAGAAGCCATCTCAGCCTTTGACACAGATGCAATGACAGACAAGGATAGTTCTCTAGTTATAGAAAGAGGCTATAATGATTTACAGGAAGCAAATGAGACTGTGCCTACCCTGGTTCAGCAAGTTGAAGCTACTCTACATGAGAAAATGTTATCAATAGAAGATGCAGTAATCATGAACCATTTTGCTGCAGAAATAGGGGAGGCAACTGAAAGTGACACACCAAAACAAGCAAGAGATTTAAAGCTTTCATTTAATGAGGAAGAAGCTGCAAGCTCACATGAAGCTGACAAGTCTAATCTTATGGTTCAAATTCAGGACGCTGAAGCATCAGGAGCAACCTCATTTTTTTATGGCGGTGCAAAGAATAATTATCCTGTAATAGAATCGGGGTATTACAATCTACAGGGAATAACCAACACTACAACTGTCCTGGCTCAGAAGGCTGAACTTGCTTCACCACAGAAAATGTCGTTTGAAGACGAAGCAATAGTTGTGGCTCATGTTTCTGCAAGGATTGAGAAAGAAATTTCAGGTGACACTCTAGAATCAACAAGAGGTTTACAGCTACCACTTGAAGAGGAAGATGCCTCAAGTTCACATGAAACTGATGAATTTGAACTTGTGTCGCTTCCAGAAGACACATCACCAGGAGCAGTCTCAACCTTTGACATAGGTGAAGGGGCAGATAAGGACAGTTTTCCAGTCATGGAAACAGGTAATAACAAATTACTCATAATGACCAACACTGTGGATGACCTGTTTGTACAGGCAGAAGCCGTTCAAAATGAGCAAAAATCACCTATAGATGACTCGGCAGTTGTGACCCAAGTTGCTTCAGGAATTGAAAAGGAAACTGCAAGCAAGACTCTTGAATTAATTGGAGATTTACAGATTTCATTTGAAGAGAAAGAAACTTCAAACTCGTATGATATTGATACATCCCATCTTCCTGTTCCAATTCCACAATTAGCAGAATTCACAGTTCCAGCCTTTGACACAGGTGCCACAGCTGATGAAACCAGGAATGATGATTCACAAGGATTGACTGCTGATGTACTGGTTCTGACCAACAACACACCTTGCCCGGATCACCTCGCTGAAGCTGCTCTACATCAGAAAATGTCATCTACAGAAGACCCAGTAGTTCAGACAAATGTTTCTGCAGGTATGGAGAAGGAAACTGCAAGTGAGACTCCTGTGTCAACAAGAGATTTACAACTTTCATTTAAAGAGGAAGAAAGCTTGAGTGAAATAGACAAATCCAATCTTCAGATCACAATTACAGAAGTTGAAGCATCAGAAGCAGCCTCAGACTTTGACAAGGTTGCAATTACAGACAAAAATATTTTTCCTGCTATAGAATCAGAAAATAAAGATTTACTAGGAATGATTCACACCAAGACAGGCCCAGTTCAGCAGGATGGAGATACTGTACTTGAGCAAATGTCATATGTAGAAGACTCAAAGGTCGTGACCCAGGTTTCTGCAGGGAGTGTGAAGGAAACTTCAAGTGAGACTCTTCAATCAACAAAAGATTTACAACTCCCAATTGAAGAGAAAGAAGCCTCAAGTTTGCACGGAAATGAAAAATCTAGTCTAATGGTTCAAATTCCAGAAGTTGAAGAGAAAGATGCCTCAAGCTCACATGAAACTGATAAATCCAATCTTATAGTTCCAACTCTAGAAGTTGAAGAGGAAGATGCCTCAAGCTCAAGTGAAACTGATAAATCCAATCTTATAATTCCAATTCCAGAAGATGTCTCGACTTTTGACATGGGTGCAGACACAGCTGAGTATGATCCTCAAGTTATGGAAACAATTAATAACAAATTAGGGGGAGACACTAACACTGTGACTGCCCTGGTTCTAGAGGCAGAAGCTACTCTAAATGAACAAATGCCATCAACAGATAACTCAGTAGTTGTGACTCAAGTTGCTACAGGGGTTCAAAAGGAAACTGCAAGTGAGACTCCTGAATCAATTGGAGATTTACATTCGTATGAAGAGGAAGAAGACTCAAACTCATATGATATTGATAAATCCAATCTTGCAGTTCCAATTCTGGAAGTAGATGCAACAGAACCAGTTTCTACCATTGTCACAGATGCCATGACTGATAAGGAAAATTCTCCAGTTAAACAAACCAGGAAAGATGATTCACTAGGACTGACTGATAATTTACTGGTTCTGACCAATATTAAACCTGCCGTGGTTCAGCAGACTGAAGATATTATAAATGAGCAAATATTGTCTATAAAAGACTCATTAGCAGAGAAAAATAATGCTGCAAGGCCTGAGAAGGAAACTGTGAGTGAGACTACTCAATCAACAGGAGATTTAAAAATTCCATTAAAAGAGGAAGAAAGCTTGCATGAAATTGATAAATCCAATATTAGAGTTCCAATTCCAGAAGTTGAAGAATCAGAGGCAGCCACAGCCTTTGAAATTGATGCAATAACAGACAAAATCATTATTCCTGCCATACAATCAGAAAATAATGATTTACTGGGAATGACCAATACCAAGACTGCCCTGGTTCAGCAGGATGGAGGTAGTCTACTAGAGCAAATGTCAAGTGTAGAAGACTCTATGGTTGTGACCCAAGTTTCTGCAGGTATTGGGAAGGAAACTTCAATTGAGACTCTTGAATCAACAAGAGATTTACTGCTTTCAGCTGAAGAAAAAGAAGCCTCATGCTTGGATGAATCTGACAAATCAAGTCAGGTGTTTAAAATTCCAGAAGCTGAAGACGAAGATGCCTCAAGCTCAAATGAAACTGATAAATCTGAATTTATGGTTCCAATCCCAGAAGATACATCAGAAGCAATCTCAACCTTTGACATAGGTTCAGAGGCAGATAAGGATGGATCTCCAACTATGGAAACTGAGACTGACAAATTACAGATAGTAACTAACACTGTGCCTGCCCTGGTTGCACAGGCAGAAGTTACTCTAAAAGAGGAAAACTCGGTCATAGATAACTTAATAGTTGGGACCCAAGTTACTACAGGGGTTGAAGAGGGAACTGCAAATGAGATTGCCCAATCAATGGGAGATCTACAGCTTCCATTTCAAGCAGAAGAAACCTCAAACTTGTATGATATTGATAAATCCAATCTTACAGTTCCAATTCCGAAAGTAGAAGCAACAGAAGCAGTTTTAGCCTTTGACACTGGTGACGTGACTCATGAGGAAAGTTCTCCAGCTGCAGAAACCAGTAGTGATCATTCATCGGACTTGACTAATGATTTACTGGTTCTGACCAACATTGAACCTGAACTGGTTCAGCAGACTGAAGCTACTCTACATGAGCAGATCTCTTCTACAGAAGTCCCAGTAGTTGAGACACAAGATGCTGCAGCAAATGAGAAGGAAACTGTGAGAGAGATTCCTGAATCAACAGAAGATTTACAGCCTTCATTTGGAGAGAAAGAATGCTTGTATGAAATTGATAAATCCAATATTACAGTTCCATTTTCAGAGGTTGAACAATCAGAGGCAGCCACAGCATTTGAAACTGATGTAATGACAGATGGAATCATTATTCCTGTTATTCAATCAGAGAATAATGATTTACTGAGAGTGACCAACACTGAGACTGCCCTGGTTCAGCAGGATGGAGCTACTCTAATCGAACAAATGTCATGTTTAGAAGACTCAATAGTTGTGACCCAAGTCTCTGCAGGGATTGGGAAGGAAACTTCAAGCGAAACTCTTGAATCAACAAATTATTTACAGCTTTCAACTGAAGAGAAAGAAAGCTCAAGTCAAATTGATAAATCCAATATTACAGTTCCATTTTCAGAAGTTGAAGAATCAGAAGCAGACCAAGCCTCTGATATTGATGCAGTGACAGACAAAGTCATTACTCCTGTTATTCAATCAGAGAATAATAATTTTCTGGGAATGACTAACTCCGAGACTGCCCTGGTTCAGCAGGATGGAGCTACTCTACTTGAGCAAATGTCATGTGCAGAAGACTCAATGGTTGTGCCCCAAGTCTCTGCAGGGATTGGGAAGGAAACTTCAAGTGACACTTGTGAATCGACAAAAGATTTACAGCTTTCAGTTGAAGAGAGCGAAGCCTCAAATTTGCAGGACTCTAACAAATCAAGTCAAATATTTCACATTCCAAATGCTGAAGAGGAAGTTTCCTCAAGCTCACAAGAAATTGAGAAATCCGAACTTATGTTTCTGATTCCAGAAGATACAGCATCAGAAGCAGCCTCAACCTTTGACATAGGAGCAGAGGCAAATCAGGAAGATTCTCCAGCTATGGAAACTGGGAATAAGAAATTAGTGGGAGTAACCAACACTGTGCTTGCACTGGTTGCACAGGCAGAAGTTACTAAAAATGATCAAGCCTCATCTATAGATGACTCAATAGTTGTGACCCAAATTGCTGCAGAGATTGAAGAGGAAAATCCAAGTGAGACTCCTCAATCAATGGGAGATTTACAGCTTTCATTTGAAGAGAAAGAAGCCTCAAACTCATATGATGATAAATCCAATCTCATGGTTTCAATTACGGAAGTAGGAGAAACAGAAGCAGTTTCCACCTTTGACACAGGTGCCATGACTCATAAGGAAAGTTCTCCAGTTACAGAAACCAGAAATGACGATTCACTAGAATTGACTAGTGATTTACTGGTTCTGAGCAACACCAAGTCTGCCTTGGTTCAGCAGGCTGAACCTACTCAACATGAGCAAATGTCAACTATAGAAGAGTCGGTGGTTGAGACACATGATGCCACAGGGACTAAGAAGGAAACTGTGGGTGAGACTCCTGAATCAACTAGAGATTTAAAACTTTCACTTGACCAGGAAGCAAGCTTGTGTGAAATTGACAAATCTAATATTTCAGTTCCCAATTCTAAATTTGAAGCATTAGAGGCAGCCCCCACCTTTGAAATGATTGCAGTGACAGACAATATCATCATTCCTGTTGGAGAATCAGACAATAACAATCTACTTGAAATGAGCAATACCGAAACTGCCCTAGTTCACCAGGATCAAGCTACTATATTAGACGAAATGTCATGTTTAGAAGATTCAATGGTTGCAACTGAAGTTTCTGCAAGGATTGGGAAGGAAACTTCAAGTGAAACTCTTGAATCAACAAAAGATCTACCGCTTTCAGTTGAAGAAAAAGAAGCCTCAAGCTTTCATGAATCTGACAAATCAAGTCAAACATTTGGAACTCCAGAAGTTGAAGAGGAAGATTCCTTGAGCTCACAAGAAACTGAGAAATCCAAACTCCAGGTTTTGATTCCAGAAGATACAGCATCAGAAGCAGTCTCAGCCTATGACATAGGTGTAGAGGCATATCAGGACGGTTCTCCAGCTATGGAAACTGGAAATAACAAATTAGTGGGGGTGATCACCACTGTGCCTGTCCAGGTTGCACAGGCAGAAGTTACTATAAATGGGCAAACCTCATCTAAAGATGACTCAATTGTTGCGGCTCAAGTTGCAGGGATTGATGAGGAAACTGCAAGTGAGACTCCCGAATCAATGCAAGATTTACAGCTTTCGTTTGATGAGGAAGCAGACCCAAAATCATTTGATATCAATAAATCCAATCTTGTGGTTCCGATTCCAGTAGTTGAAGAAACAGAAGTAGTTTCAGAAGCATTTGAGACAGTTGCCATGACTCATGAGGATAGTTCTCCAGTTGTAGAAACAAGGAATGATGATTCACTGAGATTGACTGACGATTTACTGGTTCTGACCAACACTGAGCCTGTCTTGATTCACCAGGCTGAACCTATTCAACATGAGAAAATGTCATCTATAGAAGAGTTAGTGATTGAGACACATGATGCTGCAGGGAATAATAAGGAAACCATGAGTGAGATTCCTGAATCAACTGGAGATTTAAAACTTTCATCTGAACAGGAAGAAAGCTTGTGTAAAATTGATAAATCCAATAGTACAGCTCCAATTCCAGAAGTTGAAGCATTAGAGGCAGCCCTAGCCTTTGAAATGATTGCAATGACAGACAATATCATTATTCCTGTTGGAGAATCAAAGAATGATGATTTACTAGAAATGAGCAACCCCGAGACTGCACTGGTTCACCAGGATCCATCTACTCTTTTGGACCAAATATCATGTGTAGAAGACTCAATGGTTGTGACCAATGTTTCTGCAGGGATTGAGAAGGACACTTCAAGCAAGACTCCTGACTCAACAAAAGATTTACAGCTTTCATTTGAAGAGAAAGAAGCCTCAAGCTTGTATGAGTCTGACAAATCAAGCCAAATGGTTCAAATTCCAGATGTTGAAGAGGAAGATACCTTGAGCTCACATGAAACTGATAAATCCAAAATTATAGTTCCGATTCCAGAAGATACAACAACAGGAGCAGGGTCAATCATTGACATAGATGCAGGGGTAGATCAGGAGGAGTCTCCATCTATGGAAACTGAGAATAACAAATCAGCAGGAGCGATCAATACTGTGCCTGCACTTGTTGCACAGACAGAAACTACTACTCTAAATGAGCAAACCTTGTCTATTGATGAGTCAGTGGTTGTGACACAAGTTTCTGCAGGAATTGAAGAGGAAACTGCCAGTGAGACTCCTCAAACAATGGAAAATTTACAGCTTTCATTTGCAGAAGACGAAGCCTCACACTCATATCACATTGGTAAATCCAATATTGCAGTTCCAATTCAGGAAGTAGAGGCAACAGAAGCAGTTTCAGCCATTGAAACGGGTGCCGTGATTCATGAGGAAAGTTCTCCTGTCATAGAAAACAGGAACAATGACACACTGAGATTGACTGATGATTTACTGGTTCTGACCAACACTGAGCCTGCCCTGATTCAGCAGGGTCAGTCATATATAGGAAAGTCATTGGTTGAGACACACGATTCTGCAGTGACTGAGAAGGAAACTGTGAGGGAGACTCCAGAATCAACTGGAGATTTACAACTTCCATTCAAACAGGAAGAAATGTTGTATGAAATTGTTAAATCCAATATTACAGTTCCAATTCCAGAAGTTGAAGCATCAGATGCAAACCCAGCCTTTGAAGTGATTGCAGCGAAAGATGATATGATTATTCCTGTTGTAGAATCAGAGAATAACAATTTACTAGAAACTGACCCCAAAACTGCCCCAGTTCACCAGGATCGAGCTACTCTTTTAGACCAGACATCATGTGTAGAAGACTCAATGGTTGTGACAAATGTTTCTGTAGGGATTGGGAATGACACTTCAAGTGAGACTCCAGACTCAACAAGAGATTTACAGCTTTCAATTGAAGAGAAAGAAGCCTCTAGCTTGTATGAATCTGACAAATCAAGTCAACTGGTTAAAATTCCAGAAGTTGAAGAGGAATATACCTTGAGCTCCCAAGAAACTGATAAATCTGAACTTGCAGTTCAGATTCCAAATGATACAACATTAGGATCAGTGTCAACCATTGACATTGGTGCAGAGACAGATCAGGATGAGTCTCCATCTATGGAAACTGAGAACAACAATTTGGTGAGGGTGATCAACACTGTGCCTACCCTTGTTGCACAGACAGAAACTACTACTATAAATGAGCAAACCTCATCTATAGATGACTCAGTAGCTGCAACACAAGTTGCTGCAGCAATTGAAGAGGAAACAGCAACTGAGACCCCTCAATCAATGGGAAATATACAGGTTTCCTTTGCAGAGGTAGAATCCTCACACTCATATGACAATAGTAAATCCAATGCTTCAGTTCCAAATCTGGAAGTAGAAGCAGCAGAAGCAGTTTCAGCCATTGACACATGTGTTATGAATCATGAGGAAAGTTCTCCTGTTATAGAAATCAAGAATGATGATACACTGGAATTGACTGATGATCTACTGGTTCTGACCGACACTGATACTGCCCTGATTCAGCAGGCTGAAGCTACTCCACGTGAGCAAATACCATTGATAGAAGAGTCGGTGGTTGAAACACATGATGCTACAGGGTCTGAGAAGGAAACTATGAGGGAGACTCCTGGATCAACTAGAGATTTACAACTTCCATTCAAACAGGAAGAAAGATTATGTAAAATTGATAAATCTGATATTACAGTTCCAAACCCAGAAGTTGAAGCATCAGAAGCAGCCTCAGCCTTTGAAATGATTTCAGTGACAGATAAGATCATAATTCCTGTTAACGAATCAGAGAACAACAATTTACTAGAAATGAGCAATGCCAAGACTGCCCCAGCTCACCAAGATAAAGCTACTCTTTTAGACCAAATATCATGTGTAGAAGACTCAATGGTTGTGACCAGTGTTTCTGCAGGAATTGAGGACACTTCAAGTGAGATTCCTAACTCAACAAGAGATTTACAGCTTTCAGTTGAAGAAAAAGAAGCCTCGAGATTGTATGAATCTGATAAATCAAGTCAAATAGTTCAAATTCCAGAAGTTGAAGAGGAAGATGCCCTGAGCTCACATGAAACTGATAAATCTGAACTTATAGTTCAGAATCCAGAAGATACAATATTAGCAGTTTCAACCATTGACATAGCTGAAGGGACATATCAGGATGTTTCTCCAGCTACGGAAAATGAGAATAACAAATTATTGGGGTTGATCAACACTGTGCCTGTCCTTGTTGCACAGACAGATGCTACTCTAAATGAGAAAACCCCGTCTATAGATGACTCAGTAGTGGAGACACAAGTTGTTGCAGGGATTGAAGAGGAAATTGTATGTGAGACTCCTCAATCAATGGGAAATTTAGAGCTTTCATTTGAAGAGGCAGAAACCTCACACTCGTATGATATTGCTAAATCCAATCTCGAGGTGTCAATTCCAGAAGTAGAAGCAACAGAAGAAATTTCAGCCTTCGACACAGATGCCAGAACTCATGAGGAAGTTTCTCCTATTATAGAAATCAGGAATGATGATGCACTGGAATTGACTGAAGATTCACTGGTTCTGACCAACACTGAGACTGCCCTGATTCAGCAGGCTGAAGTTACTCCACATGAACAAATGCCATCTATAGAAAAGTCGTGGGTTGAGACACATGATGCTACAGGAGCTGAGAAGGAAACTGTGAGTAAGATTCCTGGATCAGCTAGAGATTTACAACTTGCATTCGAACAGGAAGAAAACTTGTGTGAAATCGATAGATCTAATACTACAGTTCCACTTCCAGAAGTTTTAGCATCAGAGGCAGCTCCAGCCTTGGAAATGATTGCAGTGACAGAGAATATCGCCATTCCTGTTGGTGAATCAGAGAATAACGACTCAATAAAAATTAGCAACCGCAAGACTGCACCGGTTCACCAAGATATATCTACTCTCGTAGACCAAATATCATGTGTAGAAGACTCAATTGTTGTGACCAATGTTTCTGCAGGAATTGGGGAGGACACTTCAAGCGAGACTCCTGACTCAACAAGAGATTTACAGCTTTCATTTGAAGAGAAAGAAGCCTCAAGCTTGTATGAGTCTGACAAATCAAGCCAAATGGTTCATATTCCAGATGTTGAAGAGGAAGATACCTTGAGCTCACATGAAACTGATAAATCCAAAATTATAGTTCCGATTCCAGAAGATACAACAACAGGAGCAGGGTCAATCATTGACATAGATGCAGGGGTAGATCAGGAGGAGTCTCCATCTATGGAAACTGAGAATAACAAATCAGCAGGAGCGATCAATACTGTGCCTGCACTTGTTGCACAGACAGAAACTACTACTCTAAATGAGCAAACCTTGTCTATTGATGAGCCAGTGGTTGTGACACAAGTTTCTGTAGGAATTGAAGAGGAAACTGCAAGGAAGACTCCTCAACCAATGGGAAATGTACAGCTTCCACTTGAAGAGGAAAAAACCTCACACTCATATGATATTAGTAAATCCAAACTTGAGGTTCCAATTCCAGAAGTAGAAGCGACAGAAGCAGTGTCCGCCTTTGCCACAGTTGCCATGACTCGTGAGGAAAGTTCTCCTGTTATAGAAAACAGGAACAATGACACACTGAGATTGATTGATGATTTACTGGTTCTGACCAACACTGAGCCTGCCCTGATTCAGCAGCGTCAGTCATATATAGGAAAGTCATTGGTTGAGACACACGATTCTACAGTGACTGAGAAGGAAACTGTGAGGGAGACTCCAGAATCAACTGGAGATTTACAACTTCCATTCAAACAGGAAGAAATGTTGTATGAAATTGTTAAATCCAATATTACAGTTCCAATTCCAGAAGTTGAAGCATCAGATGCAAACCCAGCCTTTGAAGTGATTGCAGCGAAAGATGATATGATTATTCCTGTTGTAGAATCAGAGAATAACAATTTACTAGAAATGACTGACCCCAAAACTGCCCCAGTTCACCACGATCAAGCTACTCTTTTAGACCAGACATCATGTGTAGAAGACTCAATGGTTGTGACAAATGTTTCTGCAGGGATTGGGAATGACACTTCAAGTGAGACTCCAGACTCAACAAGAGATTTACAGCTTTCAATTGAAGAGAAAGAAGCCTCTAGCTTGTATGAATCTGACAAATCAAGTCAACTGGTTAAAATTCCAGAAGTTGAAGAGGAATATACCTTGAGCTCCCAAGAAACTGATAAATCTGAACTTGCAGTTCAGATTCCAAATGATACAACATTAGGATCAGTGTCAACCATTGACATTGGTGCAGAGACAGATCAGGATGAGTCTCCATCTATGGAAACTGAGAACAACAATTTGGTGAGGGTGATCAACACTGTGCCTACCCTTGTTGCACAGACAGAAACTACTACTCTAAATGAGCAAACCTCATCTATAGATGACTCAGTAGCTGCAACACAAGTTGCTGCAGGAATTGAAGAGGAAACTGCAACTGAGACCCCTCAATCAATGGGAAATATACAGGTTTCGTTTGAAGAGGAAGAATCCTCACACTCATATGACAATAGTAAATCCAATGCTTCAGTTCCAATTATGGAAGTAGAAGCAGCAGAAGCAGTTTCAGCCATTGACACATGTGTTATGAATCATGAGGAAAGTTCTCCTGTTATAGAAATCAAGAATGATGATACACTGGAATTGACTGATGATCTACTGGTTCTGACCGACACTGATACTGCCCTGATTCAGCAGGCTGAAGCTACTCCACGTGAGCAAATACCATTGATAGAAGAGTCGGTGGTTGAAACACATGATGCTACAGGGTCTGAGAAGGAAACTATGAGGGAGACTCCTGGATCAACTAGAGATTTACAACTTCCATTCAAACAGGAAGAAAGGTTATGTAAAATTGATAAATCTGATATTACAGTTCCAATCCCAGAAGTTGAAGCATCAGAAGCAGCCTCAGCCTTTGAAATGATTTCAGTGACAGATAAGATCATTATTCCTGTTAATGAATCAGAGAACAACAATTTACTAGAAATGAGCAATGCCAAGACTGCCCCAGTTCACCAAGATAAAGCTACTCTTTTAGACCAAATATCATGTATAGAAGACTCAATGGTTGTGACCAGTGTTTCTGCAGGAATTGAGGACACTTCAAGTGAGATTCCTAACTCAACAAGAGATTTACAGCTTTCAGTTGAAGAAAAAGAAGCCTCGAGATTGTATGAATCTGATAAATCAAGTCAAATAGTTCAAATTCCAGAAGTTGAAGAGGAAGATGCCCTGAGCTCACATGAAACTGATAAATCTGAACTTATAGTTCAGAATCCAGAAGATACAATATTAGCAGTTTCAACCATTGACATAGCTGCAGGGACATATCAGGATGATTCTCCAGCTACGGAAAATGAGAATAACAAATTATTGGGGGTGATCAACACTGTGCCTGTCCTTGTTGCACAGACAGATGCTACTCTAAATGAGAAAACCCCGTCTATAGATGACTCAGTAGTTGAGACACAAGTTGTTGCAGGGATTGAAGAGGAAATTGTATGTGAGACTCCTCAATCAATGGGAAATTTAGAGCTTTCATTTGAAGAGGCAGAAACCTCACACTCGTATGATATTGCTAAATCCAATCTCGAGGCGTCAATTCCAGAAGTAGAAGCAACAGAAGAAATTTCAGCCTTCGACACAGATGCCAGAACTCATGAGGAAGTTTCTCCTATTATAGAAATCAGGAATGATGATGCACTGGAATTGACTGAAGATTCACTGGTTCTGACCAACACTGAGACTGCCCTGATTCAGCAGGCTGAAGTTACTCCACATGAACAAATGCTTTCTATAGAAAAGTCGTGGGTTGAGACACATGTTGCTACAGGAACTGAGAAGGAAACTGTGAGTAAGATTCCTGGATCAGCTAGAGATTTACAACTTGCATTCGAACAGGAAGAAAGCTTGTGTGAAATCGATAGATCTAATAGTACAGTTCCACTTTCAGAAGTTTTAGCATCAGAGGCAGCTCCAGCCTTGGAAATGATTGCAGTGACAGAGAATATCGCCATTCCTGTTGGTGAATCAGAGAATAACGACTCAATAAAAATTAGCAACCCCAAGACTGCACCAGTTCACCAAGATATATCTACTCTCGTAGACCAAATATCATGTGTAGAAGACTCAATTCTTGTGACCAATGTTTCTGCAGGAATTGGGGAGGACACTTCAAGCGAGACTCCTGACTCGACAAGAGATTTACAGCTTTCAGTTGAAGAAAAAGAAGCCTCAAGCTTGAATGAATCTGACAAATCAGGTCAAATGGTTCAAATTCCAGAAGTTGAAGAGGGAGATGCCTTGAGCTCACATGAAACTGATAAATCCGAACTTATTGTTTGGATTCCAGAAGATACAACATTAGGAGTGGTGTCGACCATTGACATAGCTGCAAGCTCAGATCAGAATGATTCTCCAGTTATGGAAAATGAGAATAACATATTAGTGGGAATGATCAATGCTGTGCCTTCCTTTGATACACAGACAGATGCTACTCTAAATGAGCGAACCTCATCTATAGATGACTCACTAATTAAGACACAAGCTGCTGCAGATATTGAAGAGGGAACTGCAAGGAAGACTCCTCAACCAATGGGAAATGTACAGCTTCCATTTGAAGAGGAAAAAACCTCACACTCATATGATATTAGTAAATCCAATCTTGAGGTTCCAATTCCGGAAGTAGAAGCGACAGAAGCAGTGTCCGCCTTTGCCACAGTTGCCATGACTCGTGAGGAAAGTTCTCCTATTATAAAAATCAGGAATGATGATACACTGGAATTGACTGATGATTTATTGGTTCTGACCAACACTGAGCCTGCCCTGATTCAGCAGGCTGAAGCTGCTCCACACAAGCAAATGCCATCTATAGAAAAGTCATTCGTTGAACTTGAGACACATGATGCTACAGGGACTCAGAAGGAAACCGCGAGTGAGACTCCAGGATCAACTACAGATTTACAACTTCCATTCAAACAGGAAGAAAGGTTGTGTGAAATTGATGAATCCAATATTACAGTTCCAATACCAGAAGTTGAAGCATTAGACCCAACCTCTGCCTTTGAAATGATTTCAGTGACAGATAAAACCATTATTCATGTTGGAGAATCAGAGAATAATGATTTACCAGAAATGAGCAACAACAAGACTGCCTTGGCTCACCCAGATGGAGCTACTCTATTAGGAAAAAAATCATGTGTAGAAGACTCAATGGTTGTGACCCATGTTTCTGCAGCGATTGGGAAGGACATTTCAAGTGAGAGTCCTTACTCAACAAGTCCTTATTCAACGGGAGATTTAGAGCTTTCAGTTGAAGAGAAAGAAACTTCGAGCTTGCATGAATCTGACAAATCAAGTCAAATGGTTCAAATTCCTGATTACACAACAATAGAAGCAGAGTCAACCTTTGCCATGACCGCTGAGGCAGATCAGAACAGTTCTCCAGGTATGGGAACGGAGAATAACAAATCAGTGGAAGTGACAAAAACTCTGCCTGCCCTGGTTGCACAGGCAGATGCTAATCTAAATGAACAAATCTCATCTATAGATGATTCAATAGTTGTGACCAAAGTTGCTTCAGGGATTGAAGAAGAAACTGCAAATGAGACTCTTCAATCAATGGAAGATTTGCAGCTTTTGTTTGAAAAGAAAGAAGCTTCAAACTCCTATGATAATGATAAATCCAATCTTGCATTTCCAATTCCAGAAGCGGGAGCAACAGAAGCAGTTTCAGCCTTGGACACAGATGCCAAGACTCACAAGGAATGTTCTTCAGATATAGAAACCACGAATGATAATCCACTGGAATTGATTGATGATCACCTGGTTATGACCAACATCAAGCCTGCCCTGGTTCAGCAGGCTGAAGATACTCTAAATAAGCAAATGTCATCTATAAAAGAGTCAGTACTTGAGACATGTGATGCTGCAGAGACTGAAGAGGAAACTGTGACTCTGAATCCTGAATCAACAGGAGACTTACAACTTTCATTTGAACATGAAGAAGGCATGTGTGAAATTGATAAATCCAGCATTGCAGTTCCAATAGCAGAAACTGTACCATCAGAGGCAGACCCATTTGAAATGGTTGCAGTATCAGATAAAATAAATATTCCTGTTATAGAATCAAAGAATAATGATTTACTAGAAATGAACAACATGGAGACTGCCGTGGCTCAGCAGGATGGAGCTACTCTATTCAAGCAAACATCTTCTGCAGAAGACTCAATGGTTGATACCTATATTGCAGATATTGGGAAGCATGATTCAAGTGAGATTCCTGAATCAACAAGAGATTTACAGCTTCCAGTAGAAGAGAAAGAAATGTCGAGCTTGCATGAATCTGATAAATCAAGTCAAAAAGTACAAATTCAAGAAGTTGAAGAGGAAGATGCCTCAAGCTCATCAAAACTGATAGTTCCAATTCCAGAAGATACAAAATTAGGAGCAGTGTCAACCTTTGACATAGGTGCAGAGGCAGATCAGGACAGTTCTCTAGGTATAGAAACTCCGAATAACAAACTAGTGGGAGTGACAAACAATGTGCCTGCCCTGGTTGCACAGGCAAAAATTACTCGAAATGAGCATACTTCAGATATAGATGACTCAATAGTTGTGACCAAAATTGCTTCAGGGATTGAAGAGGAAACTGAAAGAGAGACTCCTCAATCAATGGGAGATTCGCATCTTTTATTTGAAGAGAACGCAGCCTCAAGCTTATATAATATTGATAAATCCAATCTTCTGGTTCTAATTCCGGAAGCAGAAGCAACAGATGCCAAGACTCATGAGGAAAGTTCTCCAGTTATAGAAACCCAGAACGAAGATCCACAGGAATTGATTGATGATTACCTGGTTCTGAACAACACTGAGGCTGCCCTGGTTCAGCAGACTGAAGCTACTCTACAAGAGCAAATGTCATATACAGAAGAGCCAGTAGTTGAGACACATATTGCTGCAGCAACTGAGAAGGAAACTGTGACTGAGAATCCTGAATCAGCAGGAGATTTACAACTTTCACTCAAAGAGGAAGAAAGATTGTGTGAAATTGATAAATCCAATATTACAGTTCCAGTTCCAAAAATTGAAGCATCAGAAGCAGCCCCATTTGAAATGATTTCCGTGATAGATGAAATCATTGTTCCTGTTATAGAGTCAAAGAATAACGATTTACTAGAAATGAACAACTCTAAAACTGCCCTGGTTCAGCAGGATGAAGCTACTCTGTTTGAGCAAATGTCTTGTGTAGACTCAATGGTCATGACCTATATTTCTGCCGAGATTGGGGAAGAAACTACAAATGAGATTCCTGAATCAACAAGAGATTCACATATTTCAATTAAAGATAAAGAAGCCTCAAGCTTGCATGAGTCTGGCAAATCAAGTCTACTGGTTCAAATTCCAGATGTTGAAGAGAATGATGCCTTGAGCTCGCATGAAACTGATAAATCCGAACCTATGGTTCTGATTCCAGAAGATACAACATCAGGAGCAGTCTCAACCTTTGGCATAGATATAGGGGAAGATCAGAGCAGTTCTCCAGCTATGGAAACTGAGAATAACAAATTAGTGGGGGTGACCAATACTGTGCCTTCCCTGGTTGCACAGGCAGAAATTACACTAAATGAGCAAACCTCGTCTGTAGATGACTCAATAGTTGTGGCCCAGATTGCTACAGCAATTGAAGAGGAAACTAAAACTGAGACTCCTCAATCCATGGGAGATATAGAACTTTCATTTAAAGAGGAAGAAGCAACAGAAGCAGTGTCAGACTTTGACACGGTTGTCATGACTCATGTGAAAAGTTCTCCAGTTATAGAAACCAGGAATGATGTTTCAGTGGGATTGCCTGATGATTTACTGGTTCTGACCAACACCAAGCCTGCCCTGGTTCAGAAGGCCGAAGCTACTCTTCATGAGCAAATGTTGTCCATAGAAGACTCACTAGATGACAAACATACTGCCACAGTAGCTGAGAAGGAAACTGAGGATGAGATTCCTGAATCGACAGAAGATTTGCAACTTTCTGTTGACGAGGAAGAAGGATTGTGTGAAATTGATAAATCCAATATTACAGTTGCAGTTCCAGAAGTTGAAGCAACAGAGGCTGCCCCAGACTTTAACATGTTTGTGGTCCCAGAGATAAATATAGTTCCTGTTACAGAATTGGAGAATAATGATATACTGAGAATGACCAACACTGAAACTGCCCCAGTTCAGCTGGATGGAGCTTCTCTACTTGAGCAAATGCCACATGCAGAAGACCCAATGGTTGTGACCCATGTTTCTACAGGGATTGGGAAACAAACTTCAATTGAGACTCTTGAATCAACACAAGATTTAAAGCTTTCATTTAAAGAGAAAGAAGTCCTGGGCTTGCATGAATTTGACAAATCCAGTCTAATGGTTCAAATTCAAGAAGTTGAAGAGAAAGATGTCTTGAGCTCACATAAAACTGATGAATCCGATACTATAATTCTGATTCCAGATGCTACAACATCAGGAGAAGTCTTGACTAACATGCATGCAGAGGCAGATGAGGACAGTTCTCCAGTTATGGAAACAGGGAATAATACATTACTGGAAATGACCAACACAGTGCCTACCCTGGTTGCGCAGACAGAATCAACTCGAAATGAGCAAAGCCCATCAGTAGACACCCCTGTAGTTCTGTCCCAAGTTGCTGAAGGGATTGAAAAGGAAACAGCAAGTGAGACTTCCGAATCAACAGAAGATTTGCAGCTTTCATATGAAGAGGAAGAAGTCTCTAACTCATATGAAATTGAAAAATCCAACCTTGCAGTTCCAATTCCAGAACAAAAATCAACAGAAGCAATTTCAACCATTGACACAGGTGTCGTGATAGATGAGGACAGTTCTATAGTTACAGAAAGCAGGAATGATGATTCACTGGGATGGACTGATAATTTACTGGTATTTAGCAACACTGTGCCTGCACTGGTTCAGCAAGCCGAAACTAATGAATCAACCAGGGATTTACAGATTTCATTTGAAGACAAAGAAGCCTCAAGCTCACGTGAGACTGACAAATCCACTCTTGCAGTTGCAATTCCAGACATTGAAAGATCAGAAGCAATCTCTACCTTTGACACAGGCACAATGACAGATGAAGACACTTCTCCTGTTACAGAAATCCAGTTCAATGAGGAGAACCTAAGTCAAACAATGCAATGCCCAATTTCAGCAATATCTCAAAGTTTGGAAACTTCAGATAAAGTAACTAAACCATCATTAGATGAACAGCTGCTTGATCCAACTCCAGACACCCATGAACCCATACAATTCCAGGCAAAAGACAAAGCATGGACACAGAAAAACAAATCAAGCGTAGAAGAGGAAACCATTCTAGCTCAGGATTCAACTCTTCTAAGTCCTATCTTAATTTGGAAAGAAGATATTACTCTCAGAAATGATCAAGAAGTACTTCAGTCCATTCAACCAGAAGATTTGCAAAGAATGTCTAAGAAAGACACCCAGAACGAGCAACAGGATGATATTACACTCAATGAAAACCCATCTGTTCTGTATGATGACACTGCAATGATCAATGATGCTGTGCAAACTGAGAGAAAGGAGGCATAGAGACACAAGGAACCACCAAATTCAATCCATCAATTGAAGCAGATAATGTTTCTCCCATCACCAACCATGATAAAATTAGATGAAGTAAAATTCCATAAAGATAAGCTTGATAATTAGTGTCTGCAACAGGTATCTGTATATATTGCAGATTCTTCAGATTGCACAGAATCTTCAAAGATAGAATGCAAGTCATCCAGCCCAGCAGAATAATGGTTTGAAGACTAAAACATATAATAGAAGAGATATACACCAGTTTCAATTTGAGAAACCTAGTGAAGCACTCCTGAAAGAGAAATCAAAGTATCAGTTCACAGGAATTCATGAAAGCATACTATGTTTGTGTGCTGTGATGTTGCTCTATCAGTCTGCTTCTCTAAAATGAAGTCCTCTAGAATAACATGAACGAGAAGCTGACATATAGCTACTCTACTGGTGCGTATGTCCTATTATCTGTGTAGTAAATAAATAAGAAAACTGTATATGGTTCCAGTTTAATGTAATGAGGTCTCTGTTAATCTGAGTATACAATAAATATTAATTAGCATGAACATCTTTAATCCAGCAGTAGCTAGTCCAAACATAAATCTACTGGCAGACAATTGGCTTGATGTCTATCTAAATGAATTTAGCATTTCAATTCAACCATAGTATGTATGTATAGAATAAAATATGATGATGGTACAGTTGAATACTTCTATGACTCTATCTTACAGACAGGATCAGACAGAAAGAATATCAATAGACGCATCTAGGGTTGTTAATTATAACGATGGATCTACAATTCAAGAACCTGTAAGGAACTTCTGTACTCAAATGAATCACACAAACACTACTATACCCCAAACCCCTGAAGCACATCTTTGAGTCCCATTTCCTTGAAGTTTGAACCAGCACCTAATTGAGTTGAGCAAAACCCTATTACTGAGTACCTAAAGGTGAGATTATTCAGATTTTACTGTTCAAAAGACTTAGGTGATTACTTTTGCATTTTATTTTTATTTTTTTACATAAATTCCATCACGCATGGACTTCCTGCTCTTTTGGGATCTGTTTGTATCCCCAGATGAAGAAATTCTAACTATAGGAGGCTTGAAATTTCATGTCCTCATAAAGCATTTGTTAGCATTTGAGCCCTAAGCCCCATTAACGAAAAACAAAATTCAAAAATAGAACAAATTAATGATTTTACAAATATAAATTATGTGGTGTGAACAAGCGTGGAGCTCAGTTCAAGGGATAAAGGGCATAAATTGTAAAGATAATAAGAACATTTATAAGAGTGCGACTCAGGTTCAAACTTCCCTCACGGCATAAGGCAATCCACGGTCTCAGCGGGCATGTGGCGAGGTTGTGAGAGAATAAATATGAGGGAGATTTAAATCTGACCTACGTTCAAACGTACATAAACATCCAACTATTTTATTTGGTAAAAAAACAAGCCAATGTAGGTCTTCCCTTCTGTTATAGAATTTTCATTTGCAGACCTCAGATGTTTTGTTCAACCGCACACAAATATTCAACTATTTTATCTATTAGTGAAAAGTTAAAGCAGGCTAATGTAGATCTGCCCTTCAGTTATAGAGATTTCAGTAGCAAATCTCAGAAGGTTTGTCAGAGATTTAACTGGGATTTCCTTGTAATAGTTAATTGTTTGTGCAATGTTCATTTCCAACCATAATCTCAAAAAGTTTGGTTGTTTTCCGTTTCAAAAAATATGTTTAGCATTAGGGTGATGAAGCACGTTATTATTTCAATTTAATCCCAGCAAATCAACTGCGTTCCAAATAATGGCAAGTGTGGCCTACTTGTCTAAAGAATCCATGGCTACTGTCAAATTCAAGCAAGCAAACAATATGTAGTTATCAAAAAACATCAGAGCTGAAATTCGCAAGGACAAAAGAAGTAAACAGTTGCGGGTGGGCTACCTCTATCCTATTTGGGTTTTCCGTATTTTTCTCGCATCTGATCCTGGCCTCTTACCACATCAAGAGAGACGTCCGCGGGAAGGGAAAGAGCTTTGAAAACAGAAACCCATCAAAAAAATGCTGAAGATACAATGGTGTTCCCTTACCTTCAAAGAACTACAGCCTTGAAGTTCTAATGCATCTATAATCCAGAATGGATATGGACAACAGTTTGATCGAGGAAAATGGTACACAAACTATACATAATCGCGTATTAGGGAAAAGGCTGAAAGGAAGTAGTTTTTCGAGGAAGGTGACAACACTAGGAGAAATAAGAGGTCGAGGATGTGAGAAGAGGGTTAGGAGGCAAAGGGCTAGTGGATGGAGAGGAGAGGAATCTACAACTAGTACTTGTATCGAAAGGAGGCATAATAGATATGTTGTTGTATTTTATATAGAATGTGTTTGAGAAAGAAGGTTTATAATTGAATTTATAAGTAATATTTTAAAAAAATTGATACAACATTATAAGTGTGTAATATTCATTATTAATAATTTATGGATATTGATACAATAGTAGGTAGTGAGTCTCGAGATGAGTGACATCATTGTCACAATATTCAATGTCATGTTGATTGACATTTTCAATGTTGATTTTTGTTGAGTATAGAATTGGTTCTATAACAAGTAATATTAGAGTTAGAGTAGAGAAGGAAGTGCAATCCATATATTTGTGTGTCTTTGGAATTCATGTAATTGACAAATATTCTATACATATTAAGTGCAAATATTTTTTATTATACATAAAATAACATATAAAATTGTTGTTGATCATAAAGATAGTCTTGAAATAAAATAATTAATTTTGCAATTGATGTTGACCAATAATATTTCCTGCTTATAGTTGATGTTTATCTTTTGTAGATGAATTTGTCATGTATTGGGGTAAGATTTGAAAAAAAAAAATAGAAGAAGTGATTTTTTTTTACCCATTTTTTTGTTGGGTTGTGATTGTCAAGTGTCCACCTACATATCAAAAAGGTTTGAATGAGTTAGTTGAGAAAGAAATTTTTTGAAGACATATATTGTAAAGTAGGTAGTGAGAAATTAAATTTAAAGCTAATGTGGAAGAGATTGGATTGACAATTGCATACCTCATTTTTTCAAAGTGAGAGTAATTGTAGTTGAACCTCCTCTTTTTTTTTTATAATTGAGTATGAATTGTTTTGCATTCTATAGTACCACTCAAAAGAGAATGTCGATTGAATACAAAGGCCATTTAATGATTCACTCTCGATATAGTTGTAAATGTTAGTCCTTGTATTTTTATTTTACAAATATTAATTGTTTCTTTTTGTAGTGTTGGGCCTTGGGATTTATGTATAGTGATTGCCCACACCATGGATAGTGACCAGTGTTTTCCTACGATTACCTAGCTATATAGGCATTATAGGTATACTTTTTGGGTCATTTTAGTTCCATAGTGGCCCATTGTAGTTATCAATCATTGCTAGAATGTACATTAGAACATCTAATAGTTTAGAGCCAAGATTGTAAATAATATCAATGACCTCCCCAAGAGATCCATTCACAAGTCCTACTTGAGTCCATAAGTTTGTTATTCATATGATTTGTTGACCTTTGCATAATAGTTCTTTTTCAATTTGGTCATCATTAGCTTCAATGTTTGATTTAATTTTTGTGCTTAGTGCAATACTTATTGCAACTAGAAGATTTAGTAGTTTTATCATTCTTCTATTATGTAGTCTCACTAAATTATGTGTAGCAAAAAGGTGCATTGAATTGTCAAATTCTTTTTTTTAGTTGTTGTGAGTAATTTGTTTATGCGACTCAATTACATCTCCCAATCTTGTTGTGTTGGTTGTGCATTATGTATGTTACGTAATGTTTCACGAAAGTTTTTTTTAGTTGGATTGTCACCTTGTTGACGAGACATTATTTGTAATATAACAATCATAGTTCCCACAACATTTGAGTGTGATGTGTAGATAGGTTTTTTCATGACAGGTGCTAATTGTGCTAGGTCGCCTATTAGAGTCATTGATACTCCACCAACTTAGAGATGTTGGTGGGGAAATGCTTCACATAGTCTACTATTTATCTTTAGTTGTAGCTTTGGCCCTATGAATCTCATCTCATCAATGAGGATGTATCTTATGTGTTTCATTTCTTCTTGAAATATTGTTTGTGTTTATCCCGGTAATGGTTTCATTTTTTTGATTGAAATCTTAAGCGTTGAATGTATAGTTGATGTAGCATGTTAAATGCAACAATTCCTATAAGAGTTAGATAAATTACTTGGCTCTTTTGTTGTGGTAGATTACTTTGAAGTTCATTTTTCATGCAAGCAATAAAGTAGGATTTTAGTTCTTGTAGTTTCTTGAATGATCATATTCAAGTTTTATTTAAGGAATGATCTTTGTAGTGGTTTGTAATTATTGTAAGTGCTAGTTTTGTATGGTTTGGGACATTGTACCTAATGGGTATGTGTTCATCTTGGTTGAAAATTTTCTTCATGTTTATGAATTGAATTGTAGTGGCATGTAAATATGGGGTTACACTATGTTGATCCTCCTTCTTATTGTTATCAAAATCATGCCTACCGAGTTTTTGGAGTTCATCTAGATTGAAATTTTTAGTAAGTCCCCTCTATGACAACAATTCCCTTCATTCATTTATGGTGTATATGTTGTGTTCATCTCATTATCACCATCTTATTCCTCTTCATAGTTAGCTTCCATTTCAGTTGTGTGATCGATATGCCATACACCATATTTGTGTGTATTCATATGGTTCCAATTTATTATTATTCCATGTTTAGTAAGACCTATGTCAATTTGTATGTCATGAAAATGCTTGTATAAGAGTAACTCGCTCCAACAAAATATTTCAAAATGTTCCAAGTCCTACTTTGGAATAGTATAGAACTTTAGGAAAGCATTGACAATCGCTTTTTCTTTCCTCTCTTTCCATTTACATCCCTTGCAACATGCAACATGGGAGAAGGATATTACAAATTCAAGTAATGTTATTGCCTCTAGTTGTGGAGAGCATTGGATATAGGAATGTAGGTAGCTAGATTGGAATTTGTGTTCATTATTATTCTTGTTAGTCAATGGAGTACTTTTTGACCAACATCCAACAATATAAAAGATTGATTAGATAGGAAAAGGGATAGTTTTTGGAGCATATGACATGTTTCTTGTGCTCATATATCACGTTCTTCCATAATTTCCTATCATGAATTTTTGATATGATGTCGAAGCTTGGTCTTCAAGCCTAAGATTTATAGATATTATTGTCAACACATTAATAAAACTCTTTATTTTTCTCTCTGATTTTGCCACATATTTGGTAATGTGTTTGAGAACAAGTGTTTGTGAAGCAAGTTGGAAATATATATTAGCTCTCCATATTGAAATCATGTTTGGGTTGTGTATGTTTAATCTATCGTTGTTTCTTGCAAGTTCATATTTTTTCCTTCCATCATTGTCATGTGATAAGGTAGAGATAATTTGTTCTTTTCATGGAGCTTTGTATTAACATTCTACTTTTTTCCCTTCTTACATAGGCATTTTCCCTTGCTACATTTTGTGTACCTTTGGACATGATTAATTATCTCTTCGTAGTCATTAAAGGAAATTATAGTGAAGATCTCAGTTGTATTTAGTAAGCATGGATCATTCAGTGGAGATCAATGTATTATGTCATTTTTTATGAAATATATTATGAGGGTTCCAAGCAGTGATATATTTTTCAAAGAATGATATTACTCTTTCCACTTCTATACTATTTTTCTAGGCAAGTGTGTCTATGTTTGGTGCATTCTCAAGCCAAAGGAATCCATGCACATGTGCATTCCCTCAAGGTTGGCATTTGTACCTATACCAATAATTGTTTGTACATATGGGTTTCTTAATGAACTCCTCATTAAATATTGTGAATTATTGGTGCAAATATATGGATGTGGTATGGGGTTATTAATTAAATTATTTGTGTATTTTTTTATTTGATTCCATATTAAATCTTATGTCATTTGAGAGTACTTTTTGTAAATCTAGCCATTTTGTATTTGTTGCACTTAATGTTAAGAATATAGTGGGTGATCCTATTTGGTTGATCATATTTGATAGCCCAACACAACACTTGTTCCAATATAATTTTGTCCATCTCTTGGAAGATCCAAAGTGCATAAGTTACTTAGCCAACTGTGTGTCAAGAATATTTTTTAGGTGTGTATGAAGGTTTCTAATAGTAGATAGTATGTTTTCTTCTGCATTATTTTATTGAAAATTGTTACAATTCCTTGGCTACAATAGTGCATCATAATATTGAAGATAAAATATTGAAACCTTGGATGCCTTCTAAATATATGGTCATGGAATCTCATTAAGTGTAATGCATATTCATTATTTATACTTCCCTAGTTGTGGTTGCATTTGCAGTGTATTGTCATCTTGAAAGAGTGTGGCAAGTGTCATATCAAAGAGGCCCTTAGTATTGTATTCATTTATTGGAGATGAGCTTATTTCAGGCTAGTCAATAATGTTATTAGTTTGATCTTTGAATAATAGTGTCTATTTAATTATTTCTAGACCACGAAAGTTATTAATATTCTAACCATAAATTATGATGTGTATGTTGATCCATTTTCAATTTTGTGTTTATTAGTGCTAGATTCATTGTTTGGGATCATTATTTATTCGTTAGTTTTAATAATGTGAATCATGTTTGAAATTTTTGTACTTATTTAAGGGATTTGTGCTAGGTATTTGACATTTATTTCAACATAACTATAGTGTGGATCATATTTGAACTTGTATTGCAGTGCATCTCTAATTTATGAATTTTACTTACATAATTATCTCAATAGTTTCCTCATGTATGCACTCTTTGAACTATTAAGAGATATAAGTCTTTAGTTCTATGTGGAAGAACTTTTGTAATGTTTTTAGTGTCTTTTGGGAATTTAATTGTGCGACTAATGTATTTGTATTTCCTTCCACAAGTGTGGATTACTTATTATATTGGGTTTACTCTTGCTATGAGGATATCTTCTACTTAAGTGAGATTTTTCAACATAGTACATTTTTCTCTTGGGTCCATATTATTAAGTGATGAAAATTGATGTATGCCTTTTTCACTGAAACATCTTTTATAAATAGAATTAATATTTGATGAATGAAAAAGCATGTCGGGGTAGAATTTCCTTGCATATAATGCATGTCTATAACTTTGATAGTTCATCTTATTCTATATTGGAATTTTTTTATATTGTTTTGAACTTACTATTGTTTTTTGATGATGTTGTATTTTGTGATTCATTTTGTACTTTTTTGCTTCTATGTGGTGCATAGTAGATTCGATTGTGATTTTGGCATGTTGATTAGTCTACTATTTTTGGTATTTATTTCTCTAAGTTTTGTATATGATGATGGAAACTTATTTCTTTCTTATGATGAGCATAATAAACTCAACTTCTTTTACAACTTTGTAGTCTTTGGAGTTCTATTTGATGGGGTTCGATAAATGACTTTTTCATTGCTAGAGTCCATCTTCCATAATTTAAAATGGTAGGGTAGATTACTAATAGTTCTAATCAAAATACATGCATTAATATAAAGAATTTTATTTTTTTATATATTTATGTATAACACGAGAGAAATGGAATGTAATTACAATTGTCTATAATGAAGAAACATACTTGACATGAATACAATCTAAGTGAAACAAGCAATACTTAAAGAGTTATTTTTTTATATTTTATGACACAAATATAACTTATTTTTGGAAAATTACACCTACAAATTTATATATATAAGAATTATATTATTCCATGGGAAATAGTGAACATAGGCCTAATTATCTTATCATTGCACAACTCATTGATTTTACCAAGCAAGAGATTGCTCTCTATAGTGAAATCTATCTTCTCAACCTTGGTGATTGTTTCTTTCAACTGTATTTCATTATTGTATGTACCATTTATGTATGACAAGGTGAAGATGAATTGAATAAGGAGCATGTTTCTTATCATCTCCTTAATATTTCTTTCTACCTCATGATTGTTTGTAGGGTATATAATTATTTTGTAGACATACCCATGAGTTTTGTCTTTGCCTCATCAAATGCAACTGCCCATATTATATATGTATGATACTCTAGTTTTAGTTGAGGTATGCATGTATAAATGCAATATGCAAATGTAGCCTCACACTTTGAACAATGCCACTTTCCATATTCATTCTAGATAGCTCTTTTCTTATATTATTTTCCATTTGACTAAATATGATAAGCCGGATAACAAAATGAGTTAGATTTGATGAATTGTATTATTGCCTTTATAATGCATTAGAGGGGTTGTATTATGTGTGTAGATTATTCATCAATGTTGTTCATTGTAATTCTTGTAATAAGCATAGGCATATCAACAAACTTTGTGGAAGATGATAGAATATTAGTCCCATTCTATTTAAACCAAGTTGTTAGTTGTTTTGTTTCTTGTATATCAGGGTCTATAGACAGGTGTGTAGTGACTAATGTGCTTATCACCTTTCCTTTAGAAGTTCACTAACATGTCCATTTTTAACAACAAGAACAATGGATTGTTGCAGGTGGTACATTTGTTGAAGTTGTGTGCCTTCCTTCTAAGTTGTTGGTCCCCCTAAAGTCACATCTATAGTCAATATAAACATATCTAATAGCTTGATGCTCCACCTCAAAACCTATCCCATTCTTCCTTATTTTAGAGCTTGGATTTACATAGACAATAATTCTAATAACATCAATACGTGAATTTATTACTCTTACAATTTCATTGGTAGATGTGAAAGAGAATTGATGTTTTAAAATGGAGAGGCCATTTTTACAAATACATGCCTTTGATTCAACTAGTAAAGATATTTTCATTCCACTATTTATCTTTTTGTAAAGTTTGTTAGCGGCTTTAATGGTCTCACCAAATAATGTATATATACCTTCAATATGAATATTTATGTAATGAAGATCTACAACTTCATTGAAGCAAGTGACACATGTTTTAGTGTGTTCACTATCTATAATATGTAAGGAAGCTAAGGTAGTGGAACAACTTCCTACACAAATCTTGAGAGGAGAATAATACAAAAAAATTATAGATCTTTAATAATTACAGAAACTTAAACAAAAATAAACACAAATATCATGCATACCATAACACAATGATTTACATGGGGAAAACCCTTTCAAGACAAAAACCCCACACTCCAAAATTTGCCTAATATATTATTCAGAAATCATAAAGATTACAATATACTTGCAAAGAAAGCTTCTCACGGGAGTATCACCACTTAGAGATCCAGAGGCAACACAACCTCTATTAGACTCTCATAATACATCATAATACACATCTGTAATACAATGCCCTCATAAAATAGGGTTGCCTTCTAGGGCAAGTCAATCTAATAAAATATCGGTCATTGAATATGAGACATTATGATGAACGGTCCAAATTTACAATAATAAAACATAAATAAAAATTTCCTTTTGAGGGCATTGCCCCTAGACCCCAGCCGGGGGGATGATCCCCTTGGACCCCTCATGGAGGAATCCTCCCCACCCGTCGTTGTTGGTTGAACAATACCTTATGTAATTGCAAGGTTGATACACATTTTCTCAACATTATATTGAATCTAATGACTTGTCCTCTTCCCTTTTGTGTTGTATTGGTGAAATTCCTTCTTCATAGTTGCACAACCTTTGATAGTCCACCTTATTTGAAATGGGTTCAATATTTTGATTAATTGAAATGATTGTAGAAGATACTCCCTTCCTATATTGAGATACATTTATGTCAAACAATATTCTTTTAGAAGTCGGTCTTGTGGATGTGTCAATTTTATTTGAATATAGGTGAATCACATGAAATTGTATCACCTTATTGTACATGTTTCTCTTGCTCTGTGAAGAAGAAGAGAAGCTCGCAAATGATTTCATAATTTGTACATGCAAGCTCTAGTTATGAAATTACAGTCCACCTATGTAATTGTAGTAGGGAAATTTTTAGTAATCTATTGTAGGAGTTGTAAAGATAATAATATCTTTTAAAAAAAGTGTTGATGTTATTTACTCACCATGATGTACAAATTACAGGACAACTATATTACATGAGTTGTATTATAGACCCCTCTTGAATTATCTTAAAATTTATATAGTGATTGTACTTTTTTGCAATGATGCTCTCTATTTATGCACTCCATTAGAGAGATTTATTCTATATTATTTTTTCTCTCAATTCCAAAGTTTAGGGTAGCTAATACTTGGAGATGAGGATCCAAGCTTAGATTTCCATCATTCATAAACTTGATTACATTTGTAGTCAATAATAAACAAATAGCTTGGGGGAGGTTGAATATTCCTATTAAATTACATTGGATGACAAATATCATATGGCTAAAAATATGAATTATATTCTATTATTATTTTTTAACGGAGCATGAATGCGAGAAGAGAATAATTATGTCAACAATCATAGTGCCACAAGACACCTTTCCTAACATTCTCCCACATATTTTATGCTCTCTATAATTCAATTTTTTTGTAGACTTTCAAGGGTTTTCCTGATGCTTCGGTTAGGTGGGGGGGCCCAATGGGCTCCTCCATTCAAAATGTTGTCTCCAAAGCTGATGTTATTTCTAGGTTTGTTGCATCAACTTTGTTGGGGGTGGTTGCTTGTACCCCTAGAAATACCCCAATGTCTCCTTATGATTTGGATTCCTTTTTCTCAGAGGAAGATCCTATTTCCTATGTTGACAAATTAGTTGGGGTGGCTCACTCTTTATGGCTAAGTTGAATGCGAGGAGTGTCTCCAACTCAGTGGAGGGTCTAGAAGTGGAGGTTCTCAAGGAGCTCATGTATGAAGAGATTGAGGATCTAAAGATTTTGTTGCTTGGAAATTCTTGGACGTTTCGTCTAAACATTGATCAAGTAAGGAAATGGGTTAGCTTTGTATGGGACTTAACATGCAACTTCACAATTAGTGTCCTCCTTAGCTGCTTGATGCATGAAGATTTGATTAAGGTGTTAACAAGGGGTCCTTGGGATTTCAATAATAGATTTAAGAATTTTTTGTGGCTCAGTAAATGGAAGCCAAGGTTTGACCCTTATGTGGATCTGGGTGTGGCTTCCCCTACCTGGGTTCGCCTCCCTGGGATCCCATTAGAATTTTGGAATTATGGTATTTTTAAGGGTATTGCTGACTCTTTTGGCCATCTGTTGACCTTGTGGATAAGGTTACCCAACAAAATTCCAAATTGGCATTTTCTAGAATTTATGTTAATGTGGCTATGAATTATGTTATTCCTACTTCAATGGCTTTGAAGTCAAAACATGGGAAATGGATTCAACCTCTTAAGTATGAAATACGAAAGCTTACTATCAATCTTGCAAAAAAAAATGGTCATTTCCAAAAAACCTACATAAGAAGGGGTCCAGAGAATAAGAATGAGGAGATGGGTTCAAAGAAAATAACGCCTTTTAAATCTACAAAAAAATTGATTTCTTTGAAAGTCTCTCAAAATCCCTAGAAAAGTGGTCTTGAGGTTTTGTTATTAAAGCAACAACTCACAAATAAGAGGGAGCCAACTAAGGATGTAATTTGAGGGGACCTAAACATGGATACAATTAGATGGGATGGTGCAATGGATGCCTCCATAGATGATCAAAATGAAAGGATCCAAAAGGGTTCCCAACAAGTTTTCTTTAGGCCTCAAGTGGGGATTGGGAATTAGCTATGTATTCTGATGAAGTAAAACAAAATACTTCTGAGGTATCTTTATCAAGGTTTGAAAATGCAAAAGAGGTAAGTGGTACTTGCCTTTTAATAATCTCACAACATACTACCTTAAAGATTTTGATTCAAGGATAAAATTAGAAGGAAAAAATAAGCACCTCTTTAAGGATAAATTAGAGATCCTTGAAGAGGGTGAGATTGATTCTCAAATAAGTAGGGGGTAGGATTCCTTTTCCCCAATTTCCACTCTTGGAAAGCAATCTATATAAGGAAATAAATTGTCTTTAATTCAAAAGGAAGGTAAAAATATAAAGGATTCAATGGCTTTGTTCTCCCAATGAGGGTGTTGTTGAAGAGGATTGGATTCAAGCTAATAGTAAATATAAAAGGAAAAAGAAACTAAATATGGGGGGAGGGAACAAAGTTGGTAGGCCATCTTAGAAGGAATCTAGGAACAAAGACACTAAATTAGAGATGTTGCTTCAAGAAGGCAAAATACATTAGAATCACTCTCAAGGCCTAAGTCTAAAAATAAGTAAGGGGGAGAAGACTCCTCCTCTCAATAACATCAAGGTGGTGTTGTTCTCTATTCGATTTGTAGTATGAAGATGATCTCCTAGAATATCAGGGGACTTAATAGTCCCTATAAACAACATTTTCTTAAATCTTGTTTGGTTGATTTTAATGTCGATATTTTGTTGATCCAATAAACTAAAATGAAGGATACTTTTGACAAGATAGAAAAGAATATTTGGCCTTGCACCAAGTATGTTGTTATTGATGTTGAAGGTACTTTAGGGGGTATACTAGCTACTTTATGTAACCCCTCCATATTTAAGGGTTCTATAGGATTTTTTTGCAAGAATAGTCTGATGGTCTCTTTGGAAGATCTAATTACCTCTGAAAAATAGAATTTGATAAATATTTACACCCCCAACTCTCATATTGATAGATCTACCCCATGGGACTCTCTCAATAATCATATTAGTAATAGAATTGGGTATTTTTGGATGCATGGAGGGGACTTTAATTCTCAGTTGTTTCTGTCTGAAAAGCTTGGAGGCTTGGAGGATTTTTCTGATAGCATGTTGGATCTTACAGGCTTCTTGAACTTTGTCGGTCTCATAGACATTACTTTACAAGGTTCCTTGTTTACATGGTCAAAGAGGAGATAGGGTAACCATCTGGTCCAAGTTAAGTTGGACCATTTTCTCATTTCCTCTAACTAGAATATTCTTCTTACTATCACTTTATTTGTTCTCCCTAGAACAGGTTCAGATCATAATGCTCTTCTTTTAAGCTAGGAAGATAATATCATTAAGGGTTTGTTTCCTTTTAGATATGAAATCATGTGGAATCATCATCCTAACTTAAAATCCTTTGTTGATGTGAGAAAAGTGGGAAAATTTTAAAGAAGTTGCATAAAATTTTATTAATTTGCACCTCATACCTTTCATTCACCAAAATATTACATATTTATAGGGTTCACAAATCCTATTTTTTTAGGAAACTTCCTAAACAACCTCCCTAATTATATTGAGTTGTTTTAATAAATCAATATAAATAAATATTTGTACCATAAATCTAATAACCTATTAACAAACCTACTAAATAATTATTATATGCATCCTATAAATGATGCAATATTCCTAACACCCCCCCCCCCCCCTATATTGCATCATTCTCCTAATGGGGACAAATAGACCAAAAATAATTGATGAAAATATTCAGTAGTTCATCTTAAGGTATGAGTAGGGACACACACATCTACTCATGAGAAGTAGTAGTGGAACTAGCCTCACTATGCTCACTATACTTTCATCCAAGGATAGGGAAAAACACATCTACCCATGGAACCAAAGATAGGGACTAACACATCTACTAATAGTTTTCCAACAATTTTAGATAGGGACAAACACATCTATCCAACAACAAGGTTATGACAAGGACACACACATATTCTCACAAAAAAATTATGGTTGGGGACAAACACATCCAACCATAATTACCAACTCTTGTGACTAGGGACAAGCACTTCCAATCACTTACAATATCTTGTGAATGGGAACAAACACATCCATTCACAGACAATCAACCATTATGATTGGGGACAAACACATCCAATCACAAATACAATTTTTTTGATTTGATTTATAAAATATATTCCTCCTCACTATTTTCATGTGGAGGGTCTTTAGTAATCATTTCAAAAAGGCATTCTTCATCATCATTTTTAGCCAATACTTTTAATTATATTTAGCTTTCCATCAAGGAGATCCTTGGCATGTTGAATGTGGTTCATAATGATGTGTGTTTCTTTCTTGCAAGAGTAGCATAATATCCAATCCTTTGAGAACCAATTTCCCTTTGAAGTAGAAGAACTAGATGTAAAAGAATGGTTAACCTTGTTTTTGACAAGCATTGCAGTTTCCTCTATAATTGAGTTATTTCTCTTGGTTCCTTCATCAATCAAAGTAGATATTATATCTTTTATAGTAACATCTACTTTTTTCAAAGTTAACATAATATTACCATAGCTAGGAGGCATGTTATTCAACAAAATGGCCTTTGTATCATCATCTTCTACTTTGGATTTTATACTAGCTAGTTGGTTCATCAAGGAATGAAACTTACTGATATGTTGAAAAATATTATTGCCTTCCATCTTTTTTAGCCCAAACAATTTCTACTTTAGGCCCATCTTTGCACTTGATGCTTGTGATCCAAACAAATTATTGAGATCATCCCATACTTTCTTTGAGGTATTTGATACGTCAATATGGTGGAGGTATGCATCTGAAAGTGCAAGACCAATCAAAACAATTGATCTTTGATCCTTTGTAGTCCATTTTTTTATTCCATATGCATCACTTGGTTGTCAAACTATTCCACTCACTACATCCCATAGATTCTTTTCAATAAGGAAAAATTATAGTTTGACTTGCCATGTGTGGAAGTCTTTACCTTCAAATTTCTCAATCAATTTTCTATTTTTCTCCATACTTAAAATATCTAGCCCCCAGTTAATAAAAAATAGTGTCAAAAGGTGTCAGATTCTACCAATAATGCACCTTGACTTGATGGAGAATACTACTATAAATTACGTTTTGAACTTTTATAATTTGAAATGAGAACTAATGATTTCTAAAAATAGACTCTATTTTTATAGAAAATAATATAACTTGACTCAATAATACTATGAGACACTAAATAAATAACAATTTAACTTTGATCTTAAGAACCATATGTAGACACTCAATCTATAGATGTGGAATATAGAAAATAAACTAAATAATATGAAAGTACTATTTTAAATGACTCAACTCACATTTGTTGACTAATGATTGCATAGGTGACTATAACATGTCCTCACTTCTCCCAAAGTGAACAGTGAGAGTTCTTGACAATTTAGCCCAAAAAAATAGTATGATGAAAACCATGCCAATTGTAGACTCCATCATTGTTAATGTTGGAGCTCAATGGATCACACTAAATATAGGTATCTAACAACATCTTCCTTGCTCTGAAAACTTCAGCATCTATGAGATGCAAGTAACATTGCTTGGGGGCTTATCTTACTCTCTTTTACTGGTGTTGCATTGGGACAATTGAAGAAATTACAAGAACCCAAGTCCTTTATCTCATCCTTAGGATTTAAATAGTCAATGTTGAACTGCAAATAATGCAACCCAAAAGAAGGGGGGTCATTTTTTAGAATGAGCTTTTGGCCTTCTTTAGTAAAGAGTGGCTCTGACCATGTCCACAATAGTTTATTTTTTCGACACAAATACACATAGGCAAAGCCTTACATGAAGAAATAATTTGATACCTTCTCAAGTAGTCAATAGTTGCTCCCTTTTGTGTGATCTTTCGAAGATCTCAGGTCGAATCAGGTGTGGAAAATAATTTGATTTGCAAATAGAAGTGCAACATACTCTGCTTGTTACAATCTTGTGGGAAAAGAGACCAACTTCTCTATCATGCACAAATACGAACCTTTGGTCAGTGTGGCCAGAGAGGGCATTCAAATGCAAGGAGTGAGAATTATGAAGGGTGTTGCATATTTCCATGGGGACTCTATGCCATGACATATAAGACAATGGCAATGTGGAGGGATGAGCATTTTCCTAAGGAAATTAAACTCAATAGCAAATCAATTCATTTTTAGAACCTATGCACGCTCTAATACCATATGAGAAACATGGGAAAAGTTTAAAGAAGTTGCATAAATTTTTATTATTGTGCACCTCATATCTTTTGTTCACCAAAATATTGCATATTTATAGGATTCACAAATTTTATTTTTTGGAAACTTCCTCAACAACCTCCCTAATTATATTCAGTTGTTTTAACAACTCAATATAAATAAATATTTGTACCATCAATCTAATAACCTATTAACAAACCTAATAAATAATTATTATATGCACCCTATAAATGATGCAATATTCCTAACAGTTGAAAGGTGGTGGAATGAACCTTGTGTTGGCACCCCTATGTATTCTTTGGCTAATAAATTAAAAAGATTTAAAGAGAGAGTAAAAGGTTAGAAGAAATTCTCCTTTGGGAACATCTTCAACACTAAGAAGACTATTGGTGACAACATAAAAGAGGTGCAAAAATTGATGGAGGGAGGTGTGGTTGATGAAGAAATTTTTAACAAGGAATGTGACCTTAGAGCCCAATGGTTTAAAGTTAAGTAGGAGGAGATCTTCTGGAAACAAAAGTCTCAAATTCAATGGCTCGTTGAAGGGGAAAAAATATGAAATTCTTCCACCAATCAACCATGAAGCATAGGAGTAGGATCATAATAAGACATTTAGAAAAAGAAGATGGCACTATTCTCAATATGGAAGATGAAATCACAAAAGAGGTTGTATCCTTTCTTTTCAAATTTCAGAATGGATTTTGTGGACCTCCTCCAAGTGATCCCCTGTGTGATCATGCATGAAGATCTTAAAGAGCTGACCAAATGTTTTTTTATCCAGGAAGTTAAGTCTTCTATTTTTTTCTTTTGGTAATTATAAAGCCCTAGGGCCAAATGGGTTTCCTCCTGCCTTCTTCCAAGATTTTTGGGATATTGTTTTTGAGGACCTCTTAAATGCTGATCGAGATTTTTTCTAGTCAGGTAGACTCCTAAACCAAATGAATTCTACTTTTATTTCCATTATCTCGAAGAAGGAAGATGTGTCCTCCATGATGCATTTTAGGTCGAAAAGCCTTTACAATTCTAATAATTTTTTTCTAAGATTGTTGTTAACAGATTGAAAGTTGTTCTAGATAAAATGATTGCTAAAAATAAAAAAGGGTTTGTTAAAGGGAGACATATTTTGGATGCTGCAATCTCAACCCATGAGGTGTTGCATTCTATGGAGCTAAATAAGAAACCTAGGATGGTTTTGAAGCTGGACATCTCAAAATCTAATGATAAAGTGTCTTAGCCCTTTCTTATTGTTGTTCTTAAACAATATGACTTTAAGGGAATGTTCCTTAAGCTTATTTCTCCTTATATTACTACTCCCAAGTGTTCTATTTTGGTGAATGGTATTCCCAAGGGATTCTTCTCTTATGGTCATGGTTTAAAGCAAGGTGACCCCCTCTCTTTGTACCTTTTCATAATAGTGGCAGAGTTTTTGGGAAGATATATTCAAAAGTTGTTGGATAAAAAGTTGTTGAAAGGGTTTAAGGTTGCTTCATGTCTTCCTCCTGCTTCTTATCAATAGTTTATTGATGACAATATCCTTTTTGGGGAGGCATCGGTTATTGAAGCTGGACACTAGAAGTCTATTCCAAATGACTATGATGAGACTTTAGATCAATATATTAATTACACAAAAAGTAAAATATACTTCTTCAATTCAGATCAAATTGTGAAAGATAGAGTCATGTGTATCTTGGGATGTCGGGATGTTGTTCTTCGAGCTGCCTACCTGGGCCTTCCTTTAATTTCCAAGAAACCTAGTAGCAACTATTCAAATTACATTATAGAGAGTCCAAAATAAGTTGGTCGGTTGGAAGGGAAAACTCCTCGATCAAGCTGGGAAATTGTAGCTCCTCAAATATTTTTTACACAACATCTCGATGTATTACATCTCCCTTTTTAATATCCCAACCTTTATAGCTAAAAGGATAGAATATATTTAAAGGATATTCTTGTGGTCTGGAACTGAAGAGTGTAACAAAATGGCTTTAGTGGGTTGGAATAAAGTGTGTGTCCCTAAATGGGCTAGAGGTATTGGAATTAGGAGACTGAAACTTTTCAACAAAGCTCTTCTAGCTAAAATGGGTTGGTGCCTTCTTGAAGGAGTTAAAGATTGGGTTAAAATTCTTAGGGCCAAATACTTAATAAATAGGGAGTAGGGTAGCTTTTTAAGGGCTTTGAATTTTCCTTATGGTTTTGTGTTATGGAATAACCTTCTTAAAATAAAAGTGTGTTAAAATAGGGGCTAGAAAAAGAATTGGTAATGGTGAATTTACTACTTTATGGGATGACGTTTGGCTCAATGACCCCCCTCTTTCCTCCATTAATCACCTCCTCTAATTAAAATAAAGGCTTATCAGAATTAGTAGGAAGTGGGTTGTTGGTTATATAAATTGAGATGGTGTAGAGCCTCAATGGAAGAATTTTCAAAATCAGTTAACTAGAGAATTTGCATGGGGGAAGACAACAAAATTAGGATGCAACTTTGTAGTTATTACAACTAAACATAGGTGATGTTGTTTTCTTCTATAAAGACAAAGGATGAGTGGATATGGACTAAGAGTCCTTTTGGATGCCTGTCGGTGAAGTCTTCTTATGAGAGGGAAAACTTTGATTCCTCATATTAAGTTTCATTGGAATCATGTATGGATTAGAATTTGATCCCTAAAGTTAATTATTTTTGGTGGGGTGTTGTCCATGGAAATATTCTCACAATTGATAACATTGAAAAAAGGGGTTTCAATTTGTGAATAGGTTTTGCCTTTGCAATGAAGACTAGGAAACTATTATGCATCTAATTTTTTGTTGCTCTTATTTCAGAGAGGTATGGTCATATTTCCTACCATTTCTCTTGACAGATTGGGTCTTTCCTTCATCAATAAAGTTGTTTCTAGATAGCTGGTATGTTTTTCCTTATTATCATAATATAATTATGGATCTATGGAGACAAGTTCCTCCTTTTATTGCTTGGGGTTTGTGAAAGGAACAAAACAATAGGGTTTTTCATGAGACCACAAGAAACAACAAATAAATTTTCATGACAATCAAATTTTGGATTTAGGAGAATATTAACGTGGGAGTTTACACCTCTTCAAATAGAACACCCTCCTACAAAGAGATTAAAATCAGATAAATATGGGGGATAAAACAGGATCTTACTAAAGTTAATTGGATCAAATATATTACCAAAAAAAATATTGTTTCGTCTCCTCCTGAGATGGATTGGTTCAAATGTAATTTTGATGGATGTTCCAAGGGGGGCCCTAGCTTAGCTAGTGTTTGGGGTGGGTAATAAGAAACCACCAAGGCAACCTAATTGAAGGATACAACAAAAATTTAGGAGTCTGTTCTAACAACGCCATTGAATTTATGGCGTCTAGGTAGGTTTAAATCATTTGAAGGAGCTCAAGTATAATAAAGTGATCATAAAAAGTGACTCTAAATTAATAATTGACAATTTGAAGGAGGAAGTTGTTGTGCCATGGGAGATCCAGGATTTGATGGAAGACAACATGTGTATCCTTAAGACCTTCCAACATTACAAAATACATTTATACAAAGAGGGAAATTATACTATGGATGTAGCAGCTAACAAAGCTCTTAAGCATCAAAATTGGTCCTATTGGGAGTTCCCTTTAGTGTCACGTCACATAAAAGAAATTGTCACTAAGGAAAAATATGAGTTGAAATTTAACTATATGTCGACTGACAAGAGGAGAATCATGGGCTAAAGGTACTATTATAATGGATGATAATTGGATGTATGATCAAGGTAATCAAAAAGTGGAAAGAATTAATCAGTTTCTATTAATTGGAAGTTATGGGGAGCAAAGTATTGATGACACAAATGTATGTTAATATAAGTGTTTATTATTATCTTGAGATGGTGTTTAAGGTAATGATGGTAGGATATGCTAATATTTAAAAACTAGACTAAAGATAAAGATTTGTATCTTAAGGTGATTAAGTTATGATTATTTTAGTTATGGCTCCTTTGAATGATCACCCGATCATGGTTATCAAATTGACAATGAACTAATGAGTCAATCTAAAGTCTTTTGACAACATCCAAGATTATGTAACAAAGGTCAATGACCTTAGAGCACAATGTAAATCGTGTGGCTTAGAGAAGAAAGACATTCAAATTTTGTATTGCACTCTCAACAAACTTGGACTTGAATACGTAGCTTTTGTTTCTAGCTTTCACACTCATAGGTTGGCAATGGGATCTACATTCACTACACCTTTTTATGCTTCCATTTTTGAAATGTTGATGTAAGAACAAGGAAATATTATTTCCATGGGTATTCTTAAGACTTCATAGTAACAAGATTTGTTGG
Source organism: Sequoiadendron giganteum (assembly GCA_007115665.2). Lineage (NCBI taxonomy): Eukaryota > Viridiplantae > Streptophyta > Pinopsida > Cupressales > Cupressaceae > Sequoiadendron > Sequoiadendron giganteum. Next base: position 500,544,887 of record CM021100.1, read on the forward strand.
CTAGTTAACCAAAGGGTCAAAAAGATTTAGGGAAACTTGACAAAAAAAAAGTAGTTCAAGAAGAAGTCACAAACAATTAGGCAAAATCATCTTTTACAAAAAAAGTGGACTCCAACTCCTCTTCTTCATAGGGGAATTATCAAAAGAAGGAAAGGCTAACTTGTAGCTACTATAAGAAACCTGGTCATGAGGAACATTCTTGTCATAAGAAGAAAATCGGCGAGTTAAAACATCTTCTAAAAAAACAACATTAATTTCTATTTTTTTGTTTCTTAACAATCCTCTTCTCCTTCTTCCAAATCGGGTAAAGGGAAAGCAACTGCACTCATTTCTATTGTTGATTCTTCACAATAGTGAATTGTTGACTCAAGTGCATCGTATCACATGGGTTCTATTAAAGAATATTTTTCTTTGGTGGAGCCTTGTTCTATGCCTCATATTCTCATCAAGGATGATTATCTAGTAGATGTAATTGGAAAGGGTTCAATTGATGTTGGAAATGGTGCATTTGACGATGTACTCTATGTGCCTAATCTATTATCCAACCTTCTTTTCGTCTACCAAATCACTCAAAATGGTAGAAGAGTTGAATTCACTCCAAATTCTATCACTATCAGGAATCTTGAAGATAATTTACTGCTTATAGTTGGTAAGGCCATTCATGAGTCTCACTTGTATGCTTTCTCTCATTTTATACCCGATTCACATTACACTACATTGCTAACCCATTCAAATTCTATGAGTAAACTATGACATGAGCAGTTTGGCCATCTCAACTACCATTGTCTTCAACAACTCAACAAACAAAATATGGTCACATATCTTCCTCAGATCAATTTTTTTGATGGTGTTTGTTCAAGTCATGCCTTGGGAAAACATCTTGAGGAAAATTTTGACAAAGGGAAGGCTTGGAGGGCTTTAGAAATCCTTGAACTAGTTCGTAGTGACTTGGTGGGTCCTTTTCTATCATTATCTTTTATTATGGATCATTATTTTCTCACCTTCATTGATTACTATTCCAAATGTACATGGGTCTACTTTCTTTGACACAAAGGAGATGCATTTGATAGAGTTCAAGAGTTTAAGGCTCGTACTAAGAAGCAACTTGGAAAGTGTGTCAAAATTCTCTACACTGATAATGGCAAAGAATATGTGAACCATCGATTCAAATAATTTTATATTCTTGGAGGGATCGATCTTCAACATACTATTTCCTACACAACACAACAGAATGGTGTAGTTAAAAGGAAAAATAGGTCTTTAAAAGAGATGGTTGTTTGCATGATCCATGCTTTCTCCCTTCCAGGTACACATATTGGGCAGAAGCTATCAACTGTGTTGCTCACATATAGAATAGAGTTCCACAGAAGGCTTTAAAGGGCATCAGTCCCTTCAAAGCCTAGTGTGGTAGGGAACTTGTTGTGCGACACTTTAGAGTTTTTGGCTCCCCAACACAGGCACATATTCCTTCAAAGAAGCACAAGGCCTTGGAACCTCAAAGTCAACCTTGAATATTTTTTGGTTACCCTAATGGTGTCAAAGGATATCGGCTAATGGATCCTACAACACATGAGCTCTTCATTGAGCATAGTGTGCATTTTAAGGAGAGCTCTTCTTGCTCATCCTCTACTCTTCTTTCCTCAACTATGGATTTAGAGATTCTAACATTGAGGATTTTCCTCAAGCTTCCTCTAGTCATCGATTTGATCATGATATTTCATCTTCCTCTTCACAGAGTTTAGAATATCCTCCTCCATCCCCTAGCATGCCTCAATGGGCTCACCAAACACTTGAGTCTATAGGTGCTCTTATTGGGGATCCTTCAAATACTTGGAGGAACTGGTCACAACATCATGACATTACACATTCCTACATCACCAAAACTTCAAATCCACAATAATTTTGTGAAGCATCTAGTATTACTGAGTGGGATTTTGTAATGGAGGAAGAGTACAAATCTTTAATACAAAATAAAACATGGGATCTTGTTCCACTTCCTAAGGGAATGAAATTGGTTCAATGTAAGTGGATCTATCAAACCAAATTTATAATGAATGGCTCAATTGACAAATATAAAGCACAACTTATGTCCAAAGTTTTCTCTCAAGTACCAGGTATTGACTATATTAAGACCTTTGCCCTTGTCACCAAAATTAACTCCATTCACTTGCTACTTGCTATTTTTGTAGCTCATGGTTGGGTTGTACATCAAATGGATGTCAAGAGTGCATTTATTCATGGAGATCATGAATAAATTTATATGGAGCAGCCACAAGGATTCATTCAAGATTCTTCATTGGTTTTCAAACTAAGGAAGTCTCTCTATGGCCTCAAACAGGCTCCATGAGCTTGGTATGCTAAAATGGACTCCTTTCTTCTCTCTATTGGGTTATCTAGATGCCACTCATATCTAAATGTATACATCTTATGCTAGGAGGATGCTCTCCTCTTCTTGGCTCTCTATGTTGATGACTTAATTGTTAATGGGATCACTTCATTCATCATTATGACTAGGTCAAGTCTGCTTTGCACAATAGATTTTTTATGATTGAATTGGGTCTCTTGTACTAATTTCTCAAGATTTATATCACTCAGACCTCTTCCAAGATCTCTCTTTCAAAGCTCAAGTATGCTCTTGATCTTTTGTCATATTTTCATATGGTTGATTGTAAGACTGCACTGACTCCCTTTTTGTCAAAGGTTAAGCTTGAGGTGAAATGTTCCACAGCACTAGTTGATGCTACCTTGTATCGTCAACTTGTCGGTAGACTCATCTACTTGACTCATACTCACCTCGACATTTCCTTTGTAGTTGGCATGATTTCATGCTTCATGATGGAACCTCATGAGATTTAATGGAAAGTTGTCAAACACATCTTGCACTATATCTAGGGAACTCATAGGTATGAGATTCTTTATGCAACAGGCATAAGTTTAGACTTACTTGGATATGCAGATTCAAATTGAGCTAGTGATATTGATGATCACAAGTCCCCCTCTGGCTACAATTTTCACTATGGTTCTGGTCCCATTTGTTGGAAAAGAAATAAGTAGCATTCCATTGCTCTTTCTTTAATGGGGGTTGAGTATCGAGGGGCTATCGATGTTGCCACTAAGGTTATTTGGCTTTAGAATATCCTCATTGAACTTAGTATCACCTTTCATAAGCCATAAATCATCTATTGTGACATCTAAAGCATCATACAGATCTCAAAGAACTTGGTCCATCATCAACAAACCAAGCACATTAAGATCCATATGCATTTTCTCTGGGAGCTGATTCAAGAGTAGGTCATTGATTTGTGCTACTATCCTACAATAGATCAAGTTGCAGATATATTCACCAAAACCTTCACCAAGAGCAAGTATTGTCATCTTCAGTCTCTCTTGGAGTTGAGGGAAAATTCTTCTAGGGGGGTCACTTAAACCTTCTTCATTCAACCTCTCATGGGAGGGAGTTTTTTCCCATTGGGTTTTCTCCTTCTTTTATAGTTGAGAGGTTATTATGTATCTGGGCACCTTATTAGGCTTAGTATATGGGACCCGTATTTTCCTCTTTGCATTGTACACTTCTTCCTAAGGGGTACTTTATCTAACTAGTTCATTTCCTAGCTAGTTCTCCACTTAGGTTCTCTTCACACTAGCTTAAGTTTACATAGGGATATGGTTGTTGAACTTTAATGACCCTAAGTTGTCACACCTCATAAGATGACAATGCTTGTCATAATTTGATTGCATCTTATCTCTCCCCTTGGCCTATATAACCAAGGCATTTCCTTTGTAATCTCAATTCTCAAGCTCATAGCAACTTTGCATTCTCTTGAGAGGAATATAATTTATTTTTTCTCATATCTTATTTTTGTATTTGCTTTCTTTCATTTATTTGCATTTTGGGTAGGCTATTTAGCAAAATATTACAAGGAGAAATACCCTTGAAGGATTCCTTTAAAGACTTGGGTATTTCAAATTGTACTAAGGGAGTACTAAGTGGAGATTCAATGTTAGATTCAATAGTGGTTGATTCAATCACACACTTTTATAGATCCGGTTCTACTAGCTTATTTTCCAATGCTTCATTCCCAAATTATGGCCTTTTTTCTTGTTTTATTAAGCTACTTCCTACAATTTGTTTGAAAAATATACCTTTTCATCTCTAACATGACTCGTGCATCTATATGACTTAATAAAATTCAAACTAAGGGTAATTTCCTAGGTATGGTTGATAATTATGCATAATTTATCCTTGATGCCTTGGTCCTAAGGTCTTACTAGACTAACCAACCTTTAATGCCTTTACCTAGAAATGACACCAAAATGAGAAAAAATTGAAGATATTAATGCTTTGTTGTATTTTATGATTCAATTCACCCCTGTATCAATTCAATACATAAACTTATGAAATATGTAGTGGTAATTTTATCAATGGGTATAGGTTGTAAGATGAGTTTTAAATAAATGTAATTTATCTCAGAGATGTTAATTAACTGTAAAAAGTCTTATTATTTATACTTTTAATGCTATTACAAATCAGGAATATAGAATGAATGAAATACTACAAAAACCATGATAAAACAATGATGGTGACAAGAGTTGTTATTCACTACTTGGGTGACAGGAACAATGTAAATTATTATCAACTATAGAAATTGTGACAACCAATTCTGAAACACCAAAATTACTTTGAATTTCTACCAAACCAAATCAATATAACATTTAATCAATTGTTGAAATCATTCACAACACACATAAATATACCTTGTAGAAAATAACATAAAAGAAACATCTTCAAATGATGGCTAAAGAGTGGGCCTTGCCTCCCAACTAACTGATTGAAGGAAACACAAAGAATTCTTGAAAGCAACTTGAATTATAATATTTCTCTTGATAATGATATTGATATGTATTAACTACTTAGATGTCTATATTACATAGGATAGTTTATATAGCTTTAATGCATAAACAAAATATCTAAAAACATATGTTTGCAGTTTATAGTTCAAAGGTTGAAATACATAGATTAGTTAAGGAGTTGTGTGGCCTACGACCACTCTTTCTTAAGGTACCAGATTGATTACCCAACAATATACTAATTATGTTTGATTGCAAGTTAAAACAAAATGATCATGACAATATTTCCAAAGGATCTTCATCACCCTTCTCCATGACTATAGGAGACCTATTTTATCATACACAACCACTTACATTAGTACTTCTAAATGATCACTTTCTAAGGAATTTTTTTTTTAATCCATATTAATCATCTTAAATTTCATAAAATTATTATGGTAACATAGGAGGAAAGGTTAAAGTATACGTTAAATTCAATAATAGATTTGGGAAAAATTTTAACTCATCAAGTATGACATGCTCAAAATCTAGTATCTCTCATACAAATGAGACTTCTTGATCTTACAAGACCTATGCTCCTTGAGATGTCATTTCTTCCCAATAATCCTTAACCTTTACAAGCATTAAAGGCGTGAGAGGGGCATCCATTTTCTTAGTTAATTAATTACTCATGTTTCATTAATTATCACTTGATTAGATGAATCCCCACCTGTGATCAACCTACTTGCCACTTTGGTTCAGGGACACATTGGGAGCCACTCCCATACCCTCTCTATTACCTTATTCCTAGCCTCTTCACACTCACCAACGAGTGTGGCACAAAAAATAATGCACAAAGTTCATTTTCATCCAACTTTCCTAACATGTTTCAACAATATCTATTTTAATAATTCATGAAGTACACTTTCATTCAAACATTCAAACTCATCATATTTAATTTAAAACATTCAAATTTTCTCATTTTCCAATACAACAAAGACCAAGAAATTTTCCCAAAACCCCATTAAAATTTCTTAAAAAATTAAAGTTTCAAATTCTATAAATAGACAAAAATACCTTTTGGCTCCAAATATGCCCAACAACGAACTTTTAAGGTCAAATTCACATTTTACACATTTCCCAAAATTTTGGGCACATAACTGTTAGGATTCGGTGTTGTACACCATTGTATAAATTGACATATTATAATGTTATAATTAAATGATTATTTAGTTGTGGTGCATCTAGTAGGCGTGTTTAGCCATACTAGGTAATTATTTGGGGTGTTAAGTTGTATTGTAACATTGGGTTATTATTTTATGTGTAGGAGACATAAGATAATAATTTAAAATTTGGGGAAAGTATTTAATCAAGTGAAAACTTAGTACCCAATATTAAATAAGGGGGGGTTGGGGCCCTAGCTCGGTTGGCTAAATCTTTCTTGTTGCAAGAGGTTGGTCACGAGGTCTAGTCTCCCCCACCCCTATGGTACCAGAGGGCATGTCGTGCCAGTGCCGCCAGTCACGTTAAAAAGTTTACCAGGTGCACTGCAGTTTATAGGGGGTTGTGCTACCCAATTCCTACAGTCTAATAAAAAAAAAAAAATTAAATAAGGGGTTAATAATTTTGAGTTTACATGATTTTGTGGCACATGGTTTTGTAGTGTCAAAAATTGTCACCCTTAATAATTTCACTATGTTCCCCCCCTAAATTGATGAGCCTAATTGAGTTCCTAATTTCCTAAATTATGCATTTAAAAACCTATTTTTACTGTTTTATGAAGGATTACAAGCATTGAATAAATGCATAAAATTAATGTTTTGATCCCGACACTTAATGTCCTGGCAGATAGGGCCAAGACCCATACACCCATGGGTGTATGGTTCCTTGGGCATATGGGTCCTCCTATCTTGTTGAGAACTAATTTTTAATATGTTGTTGGTGACATTTTAACATTTAGAATTCAAATTTAATTGTCAGTTTTTGAAATTTGATTTTCGAGAAATTAGAACAATTGCATATAAATACCTAGTTATTGCATCATTTCAAATCCATATAGCATTAAAAAGCTAGAGGTGAACATTGAGAACATTCAAGAGCAAGTAAAGAGCAAAATTTTAGAGCTTTATTGCAGTAATTCAAGATCCAACATCATGTCAAATTCTATATGCGTTCATGTTATCATGGTTTTGTGAAGACTAACCCTTGTTGTAGGTACACAAATCATTCAAGCATAGAAAGATCTAAATCCTTTAGGTGATGTTCATGAATTTAGTCCTTCAAGGTAGCCATTGAAGGGTGGTGAGTTGCAACACTTTGTGATTTCATCATTCCTCCCTTTCAATTATCATTCTTATCATTGACATTGCCATTATGAAGTGGAAACATTTACATGGGGTTTGATTAAGGCAAGCCCCTAAATGGCCCAAAATTTCCTCTCTTTGTGAATGTGTAGGTTACAAGATTGAAGATGATTAATGAGGGATTGAAGACAAATTATCCTTTATTGCATTCAAATCCCTAGAAGTTGTCAAACCATGAAAACTCAATTACAATTTTATTTAATGTCATTCTGACAACTCTGTAACCAAGAGATAAAAGGTCATATCCACCATCAGAGGATTGCAGAATCAGTTTCAAGACCCCTTAATAGGGACCCATATGCCCCTAATAATTGAGTCATCCTCTACATTCTAGATCTAGCTTTTGGTGATAGGTACACATCATCTGGCACCTCCCAGATCCACTTGCAATTTATAGTTTTAATTTGTGTATTTCCAAAATATTTCATTTATCACATTAGGTCATATAGTGCAATCAGGTCAATTATTCTAAGTCATCTCTAATCCATTTTCAAGGCCCTTAAGAGTGTAGATCCAGGTTTAATTGGCTCACCTTTATGGTTGATAGTTAATCTAAACACCTTGCTCATCTACACTCAAATGTAAATATGAAAAAGGAGCTGAATGTAACCTTAGGTTTAGATATTAAACTTATAGCAGGTTCACTCCCCTCTTTCATTCATTACACATTTTATCTTACCACTTGGTTGTATTTGTGTTAGCTTTTATCTATAAAAGAAAACACATGTTTAGTTGTTAAGATTGGCTGGGTGAGTGGGTTGTCATTATTGAGTCTTTATGAGGAGTGAATATGTGAATCATGACATGGGATGTATGGATTCATGCTTGGACACATGGAGGATGAATTTGAGAGGCTTGATACTTCAAAAATATTCATGGTAACTCTATAAATACATGTATTAATTTATTGATAAATAATAGATGGAGTATGGATTCTTTTGGAGGTTGGGTTTTTCCCTCTTGAGGGTTTTTCTAAGGTATGTCATGTGTTATTTTACGGTTTGTCTATATTAATCTATGCATTATGGTTATTCTATAAGATTATATGCATTCTTTTCTCTCATGGGGTTATGTAGGAAATGGATTAAATGAGTTGGGTATTGATGCATTATTTCATAACAAGTGGTGTCAAAGATTTAATGGTTGTGGGAGGTGTGAGCTCCTAAGTTTTCTTATAACCCTTGTTTGAGGAAATTTAGTGCAATATTGAATCCATGGTTATATATGAAAGATATGAGACATTACAAGATATGGAACACATGTGCAGGTGTTATTTTATAGATTTGGGCTTTTAGGGTTTATAGATTTGTTGGGTGTATTGCAGATTTGAGGCTTGAAAAATTTGGGTCAAAAGCGTTTCTTGAATTGTGCTTTCATATGAGAGTTTTATAGAAGAAATTTCATAGATGAACTCTTGAGGTAAAACAAACCTCAACACTAGATCTAAGATGATTGAGAAACAAAAATTGATATTAAATTTTCTCTATATAGGCCATTGTCAAAAATTACAATTTTTTCCCACAGATCTTGGCCATATGATCTTTAGGTTTGCAAGATATTCACAAAAAAAAAAAAAATTTAAAATCTTGCAAGTTTAAAATTATTAATTATAATTATTAAAAATTAAAATTAAAATTAGAAAGAGTTTTTTTTTTTTTTTGTGGGGGGGGGTGGGGGGGGGTGTCTATAGACTGCCCACCCCTTTACCAACATGGCTTGCTAGTTGGTAGGCATCCCTAGCCGGTGGAGTGCCAGGTTAACAAGGCTAAGCCCCATGGCTCCCAACCACCTCGATCCCATGGGGGATAGAGACCCAACCCTCATGGGCATTTAAAAAATTAAATCACAACAGTTAAAACAATTTAATAATTTTTTGAAGTTTTTTGCTATCGCACCACCACACCACCACCCAGGCGTTGTCGAAACACCACTACCATTGGTGGATCTCCATAGGGGCCACCACCCTACCACCTGTACTAGTCTAATTGGGGAACATTTTTTCAAACGAGTTGTAACTTTTACCTAAGATGTTGGATTTTCAACTTCCAATAATTGACGAAAAGATCTCTTAGAGAACTATAAAAAGGTAGATGTTTGGTTCCTTACTTTTTCTATTTTCATCAGTTTTCGGGGCCTAAAATCCAAATGTTCCCATTTTAATGTTTTTGGTCATAAATTTTGCATACAAAATCATATTGTTGATTTCAAATAGGTGTTGGAGAGAATGTACAATATAAAACATGATTGATCAATTATCTTTTTAGTTCATGGTGCACCGAAGATTTTACTTGGTTTATCACTTGTAGATTCTTGAGATTCGAGGTGTGATTGCGTGAGCATCCAGATGAGTCAAGAGGTGAAACCTTAAGGGAGTACATGTTTCTATATGATATTTATGATGGTACAACTAATTATCAATTTGGTGTTTCTTGGTATAAGTTTATAGGTTTTTTTTAGAGTTAGAATTTGATAGTGATAGGTACACATGTTCTCTTTAGTTTTGAGGATATGGGTTAACATGTGTAGAGACTTGGAGTCTTATGTGGGTGATATTTTAGTCTAGGTACAATACTAGTGATGATTATGGTGTCATGAATATGTAGGTACATTTGAGCATTGATGTGACATGATCATGTATGTGATTTTTTGGTGGTGATTTAGTTTGGATTTAGGAGGTTTTTCTTATCTCTTGGATGCTTGATTGATTCCTTGAATATGGTTACTCATTTATGGACATGCTTGAAAAATCAAATCTATGGCTGATTTGGTGTTTGAGTTTTGTTGTCTACATGCTTATCTTCTTTGATATCTTGGTTTGTAGATTACTAATGTGATGACGAGTTCACATGTTTTAGTGTTTGATATCTATGAGTTATGTAGCTGTATAGGTTGATCACCCATTTAGTTATATTGGGATGACTTGGTGTGGACTATCTATATCTATGAGGTTGATTCAATGTTAGTGCAAAATTTGTTTGTTGGAATTGTCTATGGTCATTTGTGCATTGTTATGTTACTTTGAGATGAGAGGATGGATGGGTTAGAGTTCCTGATTAGTTAGTTGTTGGGATTTGAAGCATGTGGTTTATCATGATGTCATGATAGATTGGTTACGTTTCATTTGTTATACATTTTAATGGGATATTTTGATAGTGTGATGATTTGGTGGTGTAGGATTGATTCTTGATGTTTTGATAGAGATTATATATTCTTGGCTTAGAGATATTGGTTCTACCTAATATAATTGGTATTCTAGTTTCATGTGTGGACCTGGATGATATTCATTTAGGAGATGGTTGTCATGATTCCATGCGTAGCTTAGTAGTGCAGTTCAGTGGGATTTGTTGGTAGTGACATGATTCATCATTAGTGATGGATGATATTTTTTAGTGTTTATGGATGTCTTGGAGGAGCTCTTAGATCCTATTGTTGCAAAATAGTTCTTTCACATTTATAGGTTCATTGTTAGGAGATGGTTATCTTCATGTGATTGGAGATGTTGATTCTTGGTTTAGAGTGTGTTTGGTATTGTGTCTTATTATCCTCTAGATGTTAGTTTGATTGTTGACATGACACACGTTATCTTGAGATTGGGGTGTATGCATTGTTTCATGTGATCTCCTAGGAGGAGATGGTTATATCATGTTATCATGTTGGATTTCTGATTCTATAATTGGAGCTTTGACATTAATCTTGTTGGTCCTATTGGTATTGAGTATATTGATCATAGCTTCTCAAAAACATATGACTTAGTATAGGGATTTCTGTGTAAACTCTCATCTCTTCTTCTACTTTAGATAAATTTCTCATAGTAATGGTGTTAGTAACCACTTTAAAGTGGGGGCATACATCGACACTTATGTTTCACTGTACGATTTTCTTTCTTCTTGGGATGCATCCTTTTCTTGGTGGTGTCATTGGCCTTGATTTCCTCCAAGAGTGTGATATTTCTTTAACTTATTCTCTCTTGGACACATTAGGCATGATGTTCCCTAAGAAGAGACCTTGTACAAACTAAGAAAAATCCCTTTAAACATTCCTTGCACCATTTTTCATTTACAATGTCTATGAGTTTCAAGCATATGAAGTTTTGCTTGTCTCATAAAGCTCAAAAATCATTTTTGTGTGGCACCTTATTAAAGTTATCAGGAGGTATAAATTTGGTATGTTTTGAGCGGGAAGCCCAATCCAAGGCATGAATTTCCCCATATCCACTCGTGTGTGTGTGTGTGAGAACATAACAACTATGAGTGTATGTTCCTCACCTTTTTGGACTTCTCACTCGACAGACAGCCAGGAGTTTTGTCAACTCAGAGTGAGTATGAATTTTTTTAGACAAACAACCTAGATCTGATTTACATCATGCTGGACAAACAGTTGAAGCTTGATCCACCTTCCTATTTTTACTCATTTTTACATCTCTTCCTTCTAGTTATTTCCATTGCATGATTGCGTATCATGTTTTTCTGCATATTATACACCTTGTGTGTGTCCTTTTGTGCTTATGTCGGTTTGATTTTGGATCTTGGATCCTGGGGGCTTGATCACTTCCTTGATCTTTGTTCTCCTAGACCATCCGCATTGATACACTTGAACCCCTCTTTAATGTCTACTTTAGTTTAAGTTTGAAGCAAGTTCCTCCTCTCACTAAAGTGGGGCCTAAACATAGTGTTGAAAAAAGGGTCCTTTGTCTTTTTCATGCTCGTTTGGGTCCTTATAGATTTTATCTTGATATCATCTTGATCTAGTGTTGTGAGGTGTTTTACACATCCACATTAGGTCTTGGGACCATTTTAAGCTAAATTAACTTAACTATTCCCTAATTTAATCTTGTAAAATGTATTTATTTACATCTACACATTAAATTTGGGAGGCTTGTAAATCAAGTGGACCTAATCTAGTTTTGTAATGTGTCTTTCACATTCACATGGGATTTAGGGCCCTTCTAAGCTAAATACACCCAATTTTTCCTTAAATTAGTGTTGTAAAGTGTATTTATTTACACTTTGACATTGTATTTTGGGCCTTATTACATTTATGACCTTCACATCATCATTAATAGGCCCCTATGACCCTATATTATGCTTCCCAAGGCATATTTTGATCGAAAACCTAATAAAATCAACATATACACTGGATTTCCTCACTCCCTAACATCCTTGCTAGAAACATAGCCCCTATGGGACCCTTTCACAACTTTGGGTGAATGAGTCCCATCCAGGTGGGACTCATTCATCCAAGATAGTGAATGAGCCCCATTTGAGCTATTTTCAAGGTTTGAGTGGGAAAAAATGGGTTTTAAGTTTAAATTTCTTCAATATCAACCTTGGGGATCAAATTAATGGTAATTTGAGTGGCTTTCCTATATAAAAAAGCTTTCAAATCATTTTTTCATCCTAAGAAATCTAAGAAATCTAAGCAACATCAAGCTTACATGTTATCAAGTCAAGCATTCAAGGGTTAAGCATTTCAAGTCTTCACAAGGTCATTAAGATAGAATTGAAGATCATTTCTAAGACATTCAAGGGCAAGATTCTTCATCAATTGTTGTAGAAATTCAAGATCCATCATCATGTCAAGCATATCAAGCTTCAAGCATGTTAGTGAGATAGTTTCGTGATGTAGCATTGAAGATCCAAGATCAAGCATTGTTTTATTCCTATCATCAAAGATCAAAAACTACATCCTTCATGGTCATTTAATGTTGAGTTGCATATTTACAAGACATAATTCAAGGTATTATTTTTCATGTTTCATATCCTATGTTCATGTTTTATGTGCTTGTTTCATTGTTTCATCATTTGGTTTAATTACCTAAAAGGGGTTTGACCAAGGCAAACCCATATTCCCTAACAATCAAAATTTTCTCTCTCTTTCTTTGTGTGATTATAGATCTAGGTATCTTGGAGCTTGAAAGATCATTGAATAATAGGTTTCAAACTTGTTGGATTCATCTCTCTACTTGCAAGGTCAAAATCTTCACAAAAAAGTCACTTACAACCCCAAAAATTAGGGTTTCACATCTAGACACCTAGAGGAAGAGAAAGAGCAGACCGAGAGGTGTAGATCAGAACTTTAAATTTATGGAAAATGCAAACTAAACTCAATATCACTTTTTGTGAAAAATGGTTGAGAATGGTAAGGTCTTGATTGATAAGGTTGACACTTTGGATAATGTAGCGAATTCTCTTATGAAGCCAATGACCATAGATAAGTTCTCTTGGTGCAAGAAGGCCATGGGCCTTGATCATTGTACTTGATTTATTTTTTGTATCTCTTGGATGTAATTGCAATGTATAATGTCAAGTGGGAGAATGTTAGGTTATGTGGCATTAACCCTGCAAACCTATGTCATTGTTTTGTCTCCATGTTTCTTGGAAAGTGTCCTAGGGGACATGAGAGAAATTTATTTAATATTAGCATATTGTAATTATATTTTCAAGAGGAAATTTAATTTTGGTGGAGGTTACACATCACTAAAGGAAAAATTTTCCTTCCTAAGCATCCACATTGGGAATGTGAAAGGTCTTGAGTGGGGTGCCCAAGTTTAAAGGGAAACAATTGTCCATCGGTTCTCCATTTGGAAGTTGAATAGTCACCAGAGCATCTTAAATGGTAGAAGATGAAGAGGCTATGGGTTAGGCACCCATTTTAAATTTTTGTGCATTTATTGAATGTATTATCATGACTCTTAGTCTTCCAAGAAAGGGGTGTGGTTTTTTTGCAAGTGGTTTTGGCACCTCTTGTTTTGATTTACCATTGCAGTTTTTCCTCCCACAAGTTATGTATATTAGAGCCATGAGATGGTAGTTTCATCTTTTGTTATTTTCTTGTGTATGGAAGCATTCGATTTGTAGGAGATCAACAAGGAAGTGTATTGTAGTGTATCTCTCTTGTGAAGTTGAATAATATACTTTCCCTCTTTTCTTGTGTGGAGTTTTTTCTCGAAAAGGTTTTTCCACATAAATTTGGTGTCATATTTATCTGTTAATTTTTCTATTATGGTGAATGTGCAATCACATACATATAATCTGATTTAGTAATCTTATTTTTAGATTTGAATTCGCATACATAAATTAATATTGCAGCTTAGTTTCACCTTGTTTTCAACATAAAATATTATTCAAATTCCAATTTTGTCATTTGTCATTGTTTATAGCACTTATTGTTACTAATGAATCACCCTCAATAATTAGTCTCTTCAACTCATGTTTGATTCCTAATTTTAAACCTAATAACACAATTTGAAATTATGCTTTATTATTAGTGCCTACAAGTATATTTTTGGTTGCTACCCCAATCACCAAACCAACATGATTTCTAAATATGCATCCTACACTTGACAATCATGGATTTACCCTAGAGGCCTATTAGAATTCAATATATATCATTGTATAGCCTTTCGGATTTTTGATTAAAGAAACTCTTATTTTGCTACTGCCATTCTTGAATGATGTTATCATGTGTATCGTGTAAGTTGTATGCTTGAATGTTGTAGGCATGGATTTTGTTTACATCTAATGCTTAATTAATTACCATGGAATGCTCAATAAGCCCCATCTAAAGCATATTGTATAAGTAAGCTCCATTCATGGTGGTTTGTATCCTTTGGAATGCTTCAATTACTTGTGCCTCACCGATGCAGAGGAAAGGAGGCTCAAACCTAATCAGTCTGACAACCTGCCTTCAAGGGGCTCCTAACAAGATTAATACAACCTATTTTGAGCAATCTACACAACCTCAAAGCCCCATCAAACCAAACTCTTCATTCAACACCTTACCCAACAATCCACCCTTGTAGCACTTTGATGCAGAGCCAAGGTGGAGAAGACTCACAACAATGGAAATGCCAATTCTCAATCAAGAACTCTTCTTCATAATGATTCAACCTAAAAGGCATCAACCCACCCTCAAGGGTCTCAACTCCTTAACCTTGCAAATGAACAACAAGACTCCACCAAGGCCCTACAAAGACCATCAACATTCATACAATGACAATTGAATCAATTGACAACAATCCCTAAGTCAAATTCATCAAGGTTTCCAAAACTCACATTTGTGACTGGTTATTCTTGTAGTACTCAAAACTCAGTTTTAGCCAGATTTCTCCCAGCCTTTCAAAAAAACTAGACAATTACAAGATGGATTGAGATACCCTTTTCAGGGCTACACAACATACCAAAGAATCAGTGGTCTCTCTTTTGGACCGACATAGACTTTCAACACACCTACTTCAATTTTGGCTTCACAATTAGCCCTTTTTTTCCAAAGGGACCACCCTTCCAACTTTAGGTATCTATCCAAATGCCTTGGATAGTCTTAGGTCATGGTGCCAAACCTCAAATTTTGTCATTAGTTTGTGTCTACAGAGCCTCTAACTCACAAAACCCAAGAAACCCTCCAAAACCTTCACAAAATCAAGGGTTTTAAAGAAACATACAACTCCAGACCTCTCTCAACACTTCCAAAGCCCTAAACACCTCAAAATACTTCTGTACAGACTCATCAGACCCTCACATAACCCTTACAAGCATTAATTCTCAAAACCTCCAAGATGACAATAGCCTCTTTGCAAGATGAGCTCATGTTTACAACAATGAATTTTAGTCTGGAAGTTGTAGAAGATTTCTTTGAAAGATATGCATAAAGAGAGATGGAGAATGTTATGAATTCTCAAGAATTATTGTAGAATGGTGAAGAAAGAAAGAAGAAGAGAGAGAGAGATGTGTGTATTTCATCCAAAAGAAATAGATTGAATGAATTGAATCCTCAAGAAAGAGGGGCTTTTTTATCTAAATAGTCTGCCTAAGTGATTCTCAATAGGGCTGTATGTTGGTAGAGGCATCACACTAAAAAATGTGATAGGTGTAACATCTCGATGGCTAGCCTAGTCATGGATTTTCTCAGGACATAACCACGACACATAGACATCGTCACGGGCATCGATCTGTGAGAAAATCAGACTCAATAGTCAAGGAATTGGGCATGCTAAGTGGTGAGAGATGATTTTTGGTTGAAAGAGACCATAATTATCTAAATTTATCTAAAGAGGAAGGCATATTTAATGTGAAATTTTGTAGGATGTAATTTATGACATTACATTTTTCCCCCACTTTAGTGAGCATATATGTTCAAGAGAGAACATGAGCTATGGTAAAAGGAAGAGAGTATTTTACCCAAGATTCGAAGGGAAGAAGAGTCTTCTATCCACGTGGAGTTGCCTCCAAGGAAGAGACTTGAGTCAATCTTGCATAAAATGGTTAATTTGCATCACCACAAGCATGTTAGCTGTAGACAAACATGTTAGGTGAAAAGCAAAAATTTAGACATCAAAATTATTATATAGACACAATATGACATCGATATGTATGGGTAGAAAGTTTTGTTATGCTAGGGACCATACAACAATCCAATTGGCCTATGATTGCTACAAACTACATTATAGGACAACCATAGAAAAGGGACATAGGCATTCATAAAGATAAAGTCTAGTGGGTTTCCCTCATTCTAGATGACAGATAAGATAACTGGATGTAGACATATTTTGAAAAGAACAAGAAGATAAGAGATATGTAATATGAATATGATACTCCCCTTTAGAATATCTTGTGCTATGCAAAGGAGAACAAGTTATTCAAGATCCTATCATAAGATAAACATAAGAGTGAGACAAGGGGATCTTAGTATTTGGGGTCAGTATGATTCATATAAACAAAATTTATATATAACTTTGTATGAATCATCATCATATCCCCAAATATTTCAGATTGTGAAGAAGGAACACATGAAGATAAAGTGAATAAAAATCTAGGTCAGCATGGAAGAAGGCATAAATGCCCCAACATTTTGCATCGTCCCCAAATTTCAAAAATCAAAGCATGACAAAGATAAGAATGATTATACAAATAGAGGAAATATACGACATATTATCTCCCTTGTATCCAAGTACCTATGAGGGTATCTTAGGTCCTCTAGGAGGGACCACAAACATATATAAGCAAGTACAGTGGAACACAGACAAATAGAAAAACTTTAATCTAAAGACATGAAGGGTACTTCTCTATTCAATCATTCTCAGCAAGTTATATTCCTCCCAATCTCGATCATAGGGGGAGGAGGCCAAGCTTGCAGATGGACAACAACTAAAGTAGTACTAGGTGTCTCGATTATAGCAAGGTCTAGAGATGAGGTTGCTTCAATGTCCACATCTACTAGGTCTTACAATTCAAGGGTCAACAAATTTGTAAAAGTAGTTAACAGAGTTGGAATATCCTCCAAAGAGTCAAACATACACTTCTCTAAAGAGGAGTGGTGGTGATTCAACTATAGGCTATGGAGGAGTAGAAGCCTCAATGAATTGGGAGCTTCATGATGATGTTAAGTTACATTTGGATCTTAGTATGTATTAATTGATTGGAGGTACTTATGGATAATTGGAGAATTGGGTGAGGTTGGAGTTATCTTGGGATTATAGACATTTTATTGAGATGGTTACTCTTCATGAGGTTTTAGCACGAAGACTGAGGAGCCTTTCACCTTGATATGGATGTGAGTTCATGATGGACCTAGAGAGGAGATTGTTCTTGGAGTGATTCATGATGACTTGGTTATTTTGGAGGAGCCTTCTCATTCCCCACTCTTGGTCTACTCGGTGGTTTATCATTTGAAAGGTATTTTCCCATTCTTGTTTCATATGTGTTTTGTTTCATGCTTTGTTTTCTCATGGGAATGAGTCTCAATTCATAGTGATTTATTTTGAGAAACTCATTTGAGGATTATTTAGCATGAATTTTTACTATTTTATCTTTCATAGATATGGATCTTAAGATATATTTAGTTGGTTCTAGAGGATTCGTTTTAAGGGATGTTTAGTATTGTTTTTGATTAAGGAAAAAAAAGGTTTTGAAGGGAACCTGAAACCCTTTAATAATAGATAAAAGAAAGATAAAGCATGAAAGAGTTCAAAATAAAAACAAAACGGTGCCAACAAAGATGAGAACAAAAAACCAGCCTAGAGGTAGTAGAACGAAAAACCAACAGAAACATAGTGAAATTCCAGTTGCTAGGCCAGATTCCTCAGGATATCTGCAACCTTCTACTCTAGATCATTCATATTTATTGCTGATTTATTAATTTCTTGAATGTCCATAGGGGTCTTATCAGCCTTCCTCTTCAGATTGGCTCTGGTTCTTTTGCTTATCCCAACACCCTCCGCCTGGCTTTGATCTTTCTCATCTTCCACATCCACTGTAGTCCTTACTTGATAAGCCTTTTCCATATTCTCAACCATCAAATTCATGGTGCTCGCAATGGATTTTAAGATCTTGTGTCTCATTTTCAAAACCTTTTGAATGGACTCTTTAACATTCTTAAACTTTTCCTCAATTGCTGATAGCTTTTCGTCATGGTTACTCTTGAATTGGCAAGTCCTCCACAATTTTCTTAAGGTAGTATACCATATATCTTTTCTCTTCCTTAGTCAACAAGTCATTGGCCTTATCTCTGTCTTCGTTAGTTTTATCCATCATATCATTATTTTCTAACTTATTGCTAAAAGCCCTTTGATTCAGCTTAATCTCCTTAATCTCAAAGAAAACCCACTTAATCAACCTAGAGAAATCCATGGACCTGTTGTAGGCAATAGCCAAGATATCAACATGAAACTCGCGCTCAGCCTTAAATTAATGATCATCCTCCTTGAGGTCACTAGGATACCTAGGCTTATCCTCCCTATTAGTTACAAGGTAGCTGGAGTACTCTGACAAAGGGGTCGTTCGAGTCTCATCCCGATTGGTTTCATAGGAGGGGTCCTCCACGACCTTCCTCTTGCCCTTCTCCAAAGAAAAGACACTGGCTTTACCTTTCACCTTTAGATTAGTAGCCTTAGAACCCAAGAAAATGAATTTAGGTTTTCCTGTGGAGATCATGGCACTGGGTTTAGGAAGGGAACGAGCCTTGGACTTACTTTTGTTGCTACCCTTCCTCACCAACTTAAGTAAGAAGCCTTGGCTCTTAGACACCTCTAAATAATGAATATTCTCATGAACAGTGATGATAGAATCCAAAAAATTTCTTCCAAGGATGAAGCCATTCTGCTAGGGAGAGATCAGAAGCAAGAGAACACCAAGCAACCTAGTAGTAACAACTTTAGAGATAATTTTATAAAAGGAGTTGCATAAATTGAACGGGCGGAAAAAGTCAAAAGCATTAGCTCCAGGGAACTTAGGGATGAGAGAAATAAAAGTAGAATTAAGCTCCTTCAACAATTTTCTAGATCCAAAGAACTCTTTCACAACATTAGTCACATCTTTAGCCATAATCTCCCAGAAAACTTGGAAAAAGAAGATAGGAAACCCATCAAGCCTAGGGGCCTTGTTGCCATCAAAAGAGAAAATAGCCTTTCTAACCTCTTCCATAGAAGGAATGGCAACCAAAGATCTATTATGATTCTCATTCAAAATATTGGGAATAACATCAATGAGAGTTTGCTGAGCATTGACATCCGACCTCTCATCAACAGATAAAAGATTGGCAAATAATTGATTAGCCTCACTCCTTATCTCATCCTCTTTCTCAACTCTGGTGCCACTCTTCATAATATGATTGATACAATTAGATGCCCTATGTTTCATGGTAGTCATGTGGAAAAATCTGATATTCTTATCCCCAAAAGAGAGCCAAACTGATCTGGATCTCTGTTTCCAGAATTCTTCTTCCTTAGAGATAATGTCATGATAGCTTGTAAGGATTTCATTCTCTTTGGAAAGGATATCTCCCACATAACCATATTTCTGAATTATATCCTGGATATTCTTTAACTCAATCTGGATGGGAAAATTTGAGGCAAAAACGTCACCAAAGACTTCCTTATTCCAAAGTCTAGCCTTAGTTTTAACCTCACTGAGTTTCTTAGCCACCTGAAACATAGCAGTACCACTGACCTTTATGTTCCACCAATCTTGAATGCAATTTAGTATCATTCATTGATGAGTATTTTAGGAGATTTTTATTGAGATGATTTCCTGATTTAGGAATGGATACAATGAGTTTGATTTGCTTGGTTAGAGAGGCTTACATCCATGTTATTATATGATTTATATGTTGCATTTGATCTTTGAGATTGAGTGGATTGGTATTGTTGAGGATTTTCATTTTGGGTTACAAGGAGATCATGCTTGACACAGTGTAGAACTTTGGTGTTGGTATAAGGACATGTTATGGTTTATAGGTTTTCTTTTTTCATTCTATGGTTCCTTCCCAGAGGTTCATGTTCATGTGATTTAGGAGGATTGTGGTGGCATGTTGTGAGATAGTATACAACTATTGGTGTTGCATGTTTGGATCATTATGTTTGTACTTGGTACTTCATGTTTTGATCATTTATCACACCTTGATATAGTGTTGATTGGTAGACTTGATGTGCCTTGATAATTTTTAGATTAGACATTACCCATGTAGTGGGAGTTCTTGGATATATGTGTTCTTCATTGAGAGGTTTGATACAAGGAGCTTGATTGTTGTTTATGGGTTGATTTTTTTTTTTGCATGAGTTTACTGATGTTTTTGATACCTAAGAGGCATAGATGTTTGGATTTATTAGCATGTGTTGTAAATTATATTTTTGATCACATGGTTTTTACTTTTGACAACAACTTAGACCCTTTTTATCTCTTGGATTTGATGCTTTTGTTATTTGGATTAGTGTATCTTCACCTTGGAATGTCCCTTTTCTTTCATAGGTGGCACGTTGGAGGATGAGAGGATTTCTTTCTTGAGATGGTGGTCACTTTGGTTTTTATAGGTCTTTATGGATCGCGAGAGCATGTTGGAGATTCATATGATTACATGTATGGCTATGATGATGTATTTCATTGATTAACCCTTATGTAATGTATACAATGAGCGAGGAATGTTAGGATTTGGTGTTGTACACCATTGCATAAATTGATATATTATAATACTATAATTAAATAATTCTTTAGTTGTGGTGCACCTGGGAGGTGTGTTTAGGCACACTAGGTAATTATTTGGGGCTACTAGTTAAGTTGTATTGTAACATTGGGTTATTATTTTATGTGAGAGAGACATAGGATAATAATTTAATATTTAGGGAAAGTATTTAATAAAGTGAAAAATTAGTACCCAATATTAAATGAGGGGTCGATATTTTTGTGTTCACATGTTTTTGTGGGACATGGTTTTATCTAACCACTTGGTTTTATTTGTGTGAGTTTCTATCTATAAAATAAAACACATTTTTAGTGGTTAAGATCGGTTGGATGAGTGGGCTATCATTATTGAGTCTTTTTCAGGAGTGCATATGTGAAGCATGGCATGGGATGTTTGGATTCATGCTTAGACACATGGAGGATGTATTGGAGAGGCTTGATGCTTCAAAAGTATTCATAGTAACTCTGTAAGTCCATGTATTATTTTATTTCTAAATAATAGATGGAGTATGGATGCTTTTGGAGGTTGGGTTTCTCTCTCTTAAGGGTTTTCCTAGGGTATATCTTGTGTTATCTTGTGGATTTTATATTTTGATCTATGCATTATGGTTATTTTGTAAGTTTGTATGCATGATTTTATCTCATGGGATTATGTAGGAAATGGATTAATTGAATTGTGTATTTGATGCATTATTTTCTAACATTAACCATGTAATTTGGAAAATTCCAAAAAAATCCTAAAACAATTTCTACAACATGTAAATTTGATAAATAAAATGCATTAGGAGGTTTTGACACTCCCCTAATCCTATTCCAATAATTCAAATTGAAAATAAATGATTAATTGCAAATAAATTAAGAAATACCTCAATTTTTTCCAAAAACCAAGCTGGAGAACACTTCAAACACACTCAACAAATCCAAAAATCCAACCACAATAACATTCCCCTTCCCATTCCTATCCTTTTGCACCTAATCTCATCCAATTTTGTTCACAAATCCATTCCCAATCCCATTACCAAAATTGTGCAAGAAGAGGGGTTTGAGAGCCTATTTTCCCAAAACAAAGAATAATCATAAAATGCTAATTCCTTTTTACTTTTTACCCTTTTCTTTTCCCAATATTTTTCTAATTTTCTTTACTTTAAATACAAAAAAGTCAATTTAACAATTAAAACAATTTACCTTCATTCATTTGTAATTATTTAACAATATGATTAAATCAAATATAAATACACATTCCCACCCCAAGAAATATTTGAAATTAATTAACTTACTTCCAATTTTTATGGAAATAACCCTTAGACATTAAAGCAATATTTTAGCTCATCAAACATTATTTTATGAACAAAAAGATAATTTAAACTATCATTTAAATATTTACCTTAAAATCTGATTCCATAATTAAAATGTGATTAATCAAAATAAATATGCAATTCATTAAATATTTTTATAGAAAAGAATGAAATTAGGAAATCATTTAAATTAAGAATACATTGGTATTTCAAAACACATAGGGATTCCATAATAATTCTTAACTTGAATCCAAATTCACATAGGGTCAAACATGCCACATATCATACTTGATTTGAGTACGATCAAGGAATAAATAGGGAGGCCCAATGCGACATCTTTGAATTAACCACCGTTGGGGGATAACTTAGACCTATGTATCTAGATGAAGAAATAACCATGTACCTATGACCACTCAATGCATGTTAAGGGTACCTTCTTAATGTATATATAGTCAAAGCACACCATAATCACCCAACAGGGTTTAATAGCATAAAGCAGAAAATAACATCGATACATCTATCATATAAATCATTCCTTGAACATGAATAACCACGTTCACACTTAATCACATCATATATAATGGACATCACTAAACTAAAGTGCATAATGATAAACTAGACATATAAACGTACAAAATGCCAACAACTAACACGTTGAGGAACCTCATCTCGAACATGAAGTGGTTAATACACCATTCAAATCAAAGATACAATCACAAAAAAATAAAGAGGAAACGGTGAAGTTGAAACATCGATCCCACCACTACAAGCTGCAAATAGGAGGGGCACTACATTTTCCAAGTATTATCCTATTTAATTTTTATATTTTAACGATATAGATGATGAATGATTTATTATTTTATTTGACAAAAGAGAAAATGATATCAATAAATATTTGATATTAATGCTTGAAATGATGACTCAAGTATAATTGTTGCTAAGAATAAATGGTTCAAACTTAATCAAGAAGATTTATTACAACCTAGATTTTATCAACAACCATTTGAGTGATAATGATTTTGGTTTGGATATGTTGATATGTGACTCATTCACTTAAATTTATTTTTGAGTTAGGTTGGACCCAAAATAGTGTGTCCCACTTGTGGGACATTATAATTTAGCATAAGTTGAGAGAAAAAATGCCAAACATATTCATTTGAAAATATTTCTTTGCATGAAGTTTCCTTCATTCAAAGATGAACCTTTTTTCAAAATATTTCATGGAAAGGAACTTCAAATGAATACCACTTCCATAAAAGGAATAAAAATGATCTTCAAATGAGATCCCCTTTTATTACTTTTATCAAAATGACCTTCATTTGAAGGTTCTTTTTTATTTTATTCACATGTAAATGACCTTGAAATGAAGGTACCTTCATTCAAAGATCCTTTGAATTAAATGATTAGAAATGACCTTTCCACCTTAGTCCTTAGATTTTTGTCAATATTTTTTGTTTCAAATCTTGGATAATTGGACAAACAAATGGATTCACATGACATAATAATTTGTAGGATTGTATCTCTTGGAGTAAGCTTTCAAAAACTATAATTTCAAATATTTTTAATTTTATTATTGTGTTTATTTTCTATTTTATTTTGAACATAGATTTTTTACTGAACATCAAGGTCTTATCCCACACATTTGGAAAAATAATAAAATAATAAAATCAAAAGATTCTAAAAAACATATATGCACTAGGTATTTATAAGATTTGGCTATGGAGATAGCCACCCAAGATCTAAAGGCCTACGAAAAGCACAAAATACTTAGAAGATCAATATGACAAGAATAAACTATATTCCTATCAAGGAATGTATATAGAATCAATGTACAATGTGAGAGAGACACTTGGTTATATAGCCAAGGTGAGACATATGATTGGACAAGATCGTGAGAAGTGTCTTAATTCTATGACATGAGACAACTAATAATGAATCACCTAGGACATAATGATAAAAGTCAACATAAGATTATGACAAGTGTCTTAATCTTATGGTATGAGACATAAAGTGATAAAATCCTATGTGAAACCTAAGTAAACTTAAGTGATAGGATATGAAAGGTACCTAATAGTGGAACTAATTAGGTAATATCCCTATTAACACAAACACCCCCCATTAAGTGAAACTTAGGGGAGCATGCAAAGATGAGTCCCAACTACTAGGCCTAATGACGTACCCATGTAAAATTGTAACACAATCCCTCACAACTGGGGGAAGGAGAAAACCCAATGGGAAAAAAATCCCCCCCAAAAGAGAGAAAAAATAAGAAACTACTCTAAAAAAGATGAAAAGGACAAAACCACATGTGAGAAAAAAGTACCCCCATTAGAGAGAATGAAGAAGGTCAAGTGAACCCCCTTGAAGAAACATCTAACACCCCCATGAGAGCTTACAAATAGTGATACTTACTCTCAGTGAAGGTTTTTTTGAAGATATTTGCAACTTGCTCTACTGTAGGACAATATTGCAAATCAATGACCTGCTCCTATATCAACTCCCTGATGTAGTGCATATGGATCTCAATGTGTTTGGTCCACTGATGTTGAATTGGGTTCTTCAAGATCTAGATGGAAATTTGATTATCATTTGGAGGATCATGGGGGTGTAGAAAGGTGAATCCAAACTCAATCAAAATATTTTGAAGCCAAATTGCCTTAGTAGCAACATTAATAGCTCCTCGATACTTAGCCTTAGTTGAAGAGAGAGAAATAGCATGTTTCTTCTTACTTTGACAACAAATGGGGCAATAACCAAGATGAAATCTATAGCCAAAAGTGGAATTACGATCATCAAGATCACCAGCCCAATTAGATTTTATATATCCAAGTTGAGTCTTGTACTTGTTGCATAGTGAATCCCATAAAGTTGAGTACCCTGTATGTAATGCAAGATGCATTTGGTGGATTTCCAATGAAGCTCATGTGGTTCTTACATGAAGAGTGAAATCGTACCAACCACAAAATAAATATCAAGGCATATGTGAGTCAAGTAGATGAGGCTCCCAACATGTTGACAATATAAAGTGGCATCAACTAGGGGAGTACAACACTTGGCCTCAAGTTTGACTCTTGAAAAAAAGGGAGTAGGTGAAGGCTTAGAATCAAATAAGTGGAACCAAGCTATTAGATCAAGAGCACACTTAGGTTGAGAAAGAGTGACCCTAGAAGAAGACTATGTGATCTCAAACCCAAAAAAGTAGTGCAAGGGGCCCAATTCAGTCATAGAAAATCTATCATGCAAAAAAGATTTGACCTTGACAATGATGGATGATGAACTCTTTGTAATGATAATTTCATCAACATAAAGAACAAGAAGAAAATGAGAGTCATCTTGTCACAAATTATAGGCATTCGGATCTAAGTGACACCTAGAGAATTATATTGAGAGAAGAAAGGATTTCATCTTGGCATACCAAGCCCAACGGGCTTGCTTGAGGCCATAAAGAGACTTTTAGAACCTGCAAACCAAAGAAGAATCCTAAAAAAATCCTTGTGGTTGCTCTATATAAATCTCCTTTGCAAGAACTCTATGAAGAAATGCACTCTTCACATCCATCTGATAGACAACCCATCCATGAGCTACAATAATGCTAAGAGTTAAGCAAATGGAGTTCATCTTAGCAATAGGGGTAAAGGTTTTCATGTAATAAATGCCAAGAACCTATGAGAAACCTTTAGACATAAGCCATGCTTTGAAATTTTCCATAGTCCCATCCACTACATATTTGGTCTGATAGATCCACTTACATTGAACCATTTTTCTTCCCCTAGGAAGAAGAACTAAGTCCCATGTGTGGTTCCTCATCAAGGAACTATACTCTTCCTCCATTGCTAAATCCCATTCAAGAATTCCTGATGCTTCCTTAAATGATTATGGATCTAAAGTAGTAGAAATTTAGACACGTGGAAGGTATTGATGTTTGTAAGGAAGCTAAGGTAGTGGAACAACTTCCTACACTAATCTTGAGAGGAGAATAATGCAAAACTTTTATAGATCTTTAATAGTTATAGAAACTTAAACAAAAATAACCATAAATATCATGCATACCACAACACAATGATTTACGTGGGTAGAACCCTTTTAGGAGAAAAGACCACACTCCAAAAGCCACCCAATATATTATTTAAAAATCACAAAAAATTATAATATACTTGCAGAGTAAGCTTCTCATAAGAGTATTACCAATCGAAGATCCATAGGAAACACAACCTCTTTCAAACTCTCAGAATACATCACAATACACAACCGTAATACAAAACCCTCATAAAATAGGGTTGCCTTTTAGGGCAAGTCAAGCTAATAAAATATCAACCGTAAGATCTAAGACCTAATGATGAATGGTCTGGATTTACAATAATAAAAATATAAATAAAATTTCCTTTTGTGGGCACTGCCCTTGATCCCCCACTAGGGCATGCTACCCCTGGATCCCCAATTGAGGGGATGATCCCCTAGATCCCTTGTTGGGGGGAAATCCGCACACCCCCTATCACTGGAATATATCAACAATACCTTATGTATCAATAGTACTTTATGTAATTGCAAGGTTGAGGCACATTATCCCAAAAAACATCCCACTTGTTGACAACCTTACAAAAGCAATGAGAGGGTGTAAAAACATCATCTCTTAATTGTTAGGGGCTGAAAGGCCCATAGTCTCTTAACACTATTTGAAATTCTATGTGCTCATAGGTTTAGTTAAAGAACCAACAACAATCATCAAAGTCTCTACCTTAAACAACTTCACCCTATCATCTTTGACCATATCTCTAACAAAATGATACTATACATCAATGTGCTTGGTCCTAGCATGGAATGTCAGGTTCTTAGCTAGACATATTGCACTTTGTCGCAATAAATTTTCACTGCACCTTATTTTATTCCAATAAATGAACATAGCCTCCTAAGCCAAATGGATTCTTTACAAGCATAAGTAACTATCATATCATCAACTTCAGTAGTGGATAAAGCAACCACAACCTATCATTTTCTCATCCAACTAATTGCACCACCAAATAAAGTAAACACATAAGTATTGGTGGATCAACTACTATCAACATCTCCTACCTAGTTTGAATCCACATAACCATGAATACAAAGGGAAATCTAATCTTCAGTCATATTACTATAATAATTCATATTATTATAATAACACAAGGAATAATTTGAGGTACCATGCAAATGTCTGAAGACTCTTTTAACTACATCCCAATAAACTCTACCAGGATTAGACATATATCTGGAAAGAACTCCCATTGCTTGGGAAATGTCCAATCTAGTACAAACCATAGTGTACATCAAACTTCCAATTGCACTATGGTAAGGCACTCTGCTCATGTCTTCCATCTCTGATGGAGATGTTGGACAATTTGAAATAGATAACTTTGTTCCAGCTGAAACAAGAACACATAATGGTCTACAATATTACATATCAAGCCTCTGTAAAATTGAATTAACATGCTTACTTTGGCCAAGCCATAAATTTTTGTTCACTCTATCTCTTCTAATTTCCATTCCAAGAATATGTTTAGTTGCACCAAGATCTTTCATTTCAAATTTAGCAACAACTTGAGATTTCAATTCTAAAATCATACATTTCCCTTTACCAATAAATAAAATATCATCAACATATAATGCAATAAACAAGAAATGATCACCATCAATTTTATAATAAACACAATGATCTGATTTAGAACGCTCAAATCCCAAACTCAACACATATGTATGAAATTGATAGTACCACATCCTAAGACTCTGTTTTAGGCCATACAATACCTTATCATTGACGTATCAACATTACCTTATGTATCAATATTAATTTATGTAATTTCAAGGTTGAGATATATTATCCCAATAATGTTGTGATCGAGTCCTTTGAGAATCTATATGATCCCCAACAAGAGTGCCTACTGACTCAAGAGATTGTCGATCCCAACAAGGTCATGAAGAAGATGAGGATGAAGGAAGAGAATCCCCAAACTTAGAATGTGAACCCAACGAAGGTGCTACCTTGCAAGTTTGAGGTGAGGTAAAATCATCCGAGTCACTATTATTTGAGTCCACTATGGAGTCCAAGGATAAGGAGGATCAGAGGTCAAGCTAGGAGAGCTTTCCTCAAAATGAACACTCCTCTCAATGAAGAGTTCATGTGTCTTTGGATCCAAGAGGTGATACCCTTTGACACCATCTGGATATCCAACAAATATGTAAGGCCTACTTTGAGGTTCCAAAGCCTTGTGTTTCTCTAGAGAAATGCATGCTCAAGCTGGAGAGCCAAAAAATAAAAAATGTCACACAATTGGTTTCCTTCAACACCAAGCCTCAAAAGGAGTCATGACTTTCAATGCCTTGTGGGGAAACCTATTTTGAATGTATGTAGTACAATTAATGGATTCAACCCAAAATTTTGGACCAAGAGAACGAGCATGAATCATGTAGCTAACTTTCCTTGAGGGTCTTGTTTTTCCTTTCAACAACACCATTTTGTTTTAGTGCATATGAAATTGAATGCTGAAGATCTATCCCTTCAAGAGTACAAAATTGCACAAGATTATGGTTCACATATTCTTGACCATTGTCTGTTCAAAGAATATTGATGTACTTTCCATATTGCTTCTCAACATGAGCCTTGAAAGATTGAAATTTTTCAAAGACCTCATTCTTTTGGTGAAGAAAGTAGACCCAAGTGAATCTAGACTAGTCATCAATGAAGGTGAGGGCATAGTGAGCTTTGCTAAAGGATAAAATTGGAAAATTTCCCACTAGATCATTCTGAACCAACTGAAGAACTTCTAAAGCCCTCCAAGATTTCCCTTCATCAAACTTCTCTTCTGGATGCTTACCCATAGCACAACCTAGACATACACCATCTGAAAATTTGATGCAAGGGAGACCTATGACCATATCCTGTGAGCTAAGGTGTTGAAGATAGTGTGAGTCAAGATGTCCAAACCACTCATGCCATAGATCTCACTCATTGAATCTGAATGAGTGAGCAATGTTGTAGAAGGAGAGTGTGGCACAAAGTTAGAAAATTAATATAGATGAGACTCATGATCGACCTTTCCCACTACAACCAAAGCATTATCCTCAATATATTTGATCCCAACTGCATCTGGAGAAAACTCAACTTTCTTGCTATTCCCAAGATGAGTGATTTGGTAGACTAAAATAAGGTTGACACACAAGTCAAGAACACAAAGAAAATTCTGAAATGGTCCATCATCCATGTCAACCAAACCTTTTCCAATAACTTCCACTTGAGTTTCATCACCTGTAAGAATGTGTGGCATTGTACAAGGCTCCAACAAAGATAATTATTCTCTATCAAAACCAATGCAATGTGTAGCACCTGATTCAAGTATCTATTGCTATGATGATCCTGTGGCTACAACAAGTTCTTGTCCTTTTCCTTTCTTTGATTATGAATAAGTGGAAGGAGACACTTCTTTTTTGTAGGAAAATGAAAAATTGATGTGATTCTTCTTGAGGATATTAGTCAATTCATCAATTTGCTTAGTATGGTAATCATGCTCATCATGCCTTACTTTCTTACAATATGAACAAGTTAGTTTCTCCTTCTTCTATGAATTCCCTTTCTTGGAAGATAATGAAGAGTCTCCTTATTGAGGAGAAGAGGACTTTGCTTGATATTTGCATGAATTGTTCTTTAATTGCTTCTATTTCTTGCTAGATCCTATCCCATGATATTCCACCAAAGCTTGTAACTTGGATGACTTGAGAATACCCATAGTTATTAACTTCATTTTTTCAAGCATCAACATCTCTGTAAATGAATCAAATGAAGGTGTAGTATAGGCACTTCCCAAAGCCAACCGATAAGTCTAGAAACTAGAAATAAAAACTACATATTATAAAGGAAGCTTGTCCAAAAAATTGAAGACCCAATGTGTATCCTTCTTATCAATACCAAAATCTTTGAGTTGTGCTCTTAGTTCATTAGCCTTAGTTACATAGTCTTGGATTATATCAAAATTATTTGGATCTAGATTAGTGAGATCATAATCAAGTTTGCATCCCCTAATCTCATTAGTTTTGCCATACAATTGAGTAAGTTTATCCCAAGAATCCTTAGCCATTTTACACTTATCAATATGAAGGAGAAGATCAAGAGAAACATATTTCATATGATTTCCAAGAGCCATTCAATTTTTAAATTTAGATCGGTTGGTTTTGGAATGGATCCATCAATGTAGCAAATAAATCCTTTTTCCACTAGTTTACTCCATGCATTTATTTCTATGTTGCATAGTTATGTGGAGTTTAAAGAGGAAATTTAGGATGGCCCATGGCTGAAATTTGAAGAGCACAAGAGAGAACTCGAAGCATAATCACACAACACAACTTCCCCAAACTCACTCAATTAAAGAACCCCCCCAAGCAAATGATTTGGTACTTTATACTTAGTGTGTTTACAATTGCCACTTGTAAGAAAAAGCTAAGTGGTATTTTGATTTCAATGCTTTGAAATTGCCACAATATGGCTAAATCAAACTATGATCAACATGCAAAAGATTAAATTGTGATCTATGCAATATGATTGCCAAAATGAACCAAATAAGGCTATATAATAAAAGTACAATTTTTTCTCATAATGAATTAAAAGAAGAAGAACCACAATGAAGTGCTAAAAAATTTATGATTTTTTTGAAAAAAATACATCTGAAAAGGAGTTTGTATGAGCCTGAACGAAGCCCTAGAAGTTCTAAAAATAGGAAATGCTCAACAAAACCTGTGACAAATTGAATTTTCTAAAAAATTCGTGCATCAAAAATAAAAAACCATCTACACTAGTGCATAGAGCATGAAAAATTAGCCCAAATAAAAAAATTCGCTCTAAAAAAGGAGGTTAGGAGCCAAAGTTATGAGTCTTTAAAATTGAATTGAAATCTGAAAATGCCAATGGAGAGGGTAAAAATTGCAAAAAAAAAGCTCCTTCCACCAAATTTAGCAAAACTGCCACCAAAATTAGTGATCTACCAAAATAAAAGTTTGCTAGATAAATTAGAACCTCTGCTAGAATTGGAGGTCCTCCAGATAAATGTAAACCTCCACCAATTTTATCAGACTACCAAACCAAATTTGGCGGCACTTTAGTGTAGGAAAATTTAATAAAAAAATGAATGTAATATATTTTTTGTTGTAATTTTTTTTTTTTTTTTGAAGTGGGGGGCACATGACCACAACCCCACACCCCACAAAGTGGAGTCCACAGACCCTTCTAAGGGTCGCGAACCTTTAGTGGGTGTGGGGACTGAAGGGTACCCTGCAGTACCAACTTGCATGCGACATGCATAGGTACAAGCTTGTGCAGGTTTGCAATTTTAATTTTTTTTAATTTTTAAACTTTACAATTTTTCAAAAAAATTGTGATTTTTTTAATATGTTTAAAAAAATTTATTTAGAACATTCGCATATTTTTTTTACAAATAAAATCCTATCATGCAGGTTGGGTCATATAGCTCAACCAACAAAAAATTGCCTCAAAGGGAAACTTTCTCCAAAATCAATGATTTCACAGTCAATCTCTATGTTTTTGGGCCCTTTGAGCACAATGGTGGTGTTATTTTTGAATCAAAATGCTCTAAAGTGGTAGCTACCTCTTGGATCTAACACTCACCTTTAATATTTAAACCCTTACAGATTTGGCCTCCAATGTCCAACTAAGATGAGACAAAAGGTATATCTAACTTTCTCAAGAACTCTAGATGCAATGGTGACCTTAGATTTGATGCAACAAGATCCCAAAATTTACCTGCAATAAAAATACAAAATAAAAACCCTCTAGAATATGGTATATCTATGACACCTTTATGGTTCTCGAGATCATCCAAAGATGCAAGAGAAGAGAATACTCAATGCTTCAAGAAAATAAAATATTTCCACTCAAGATCTCCTAAAAGACTAACCAAAGGCACTCAAATTTCTCTGATATGATGTAAGATTTGGCTATAGAGATAGCCATCCAAGATCGAAAGGCCTATAAAAAGCACAAAATACTCAAAAGATCAATATGACAAGAATAGACTGTATTCCTACCAGTGAATGCAAATAGAATTATGTAATGTCCCCGTTTTTGGCACTTCACTTTTTAGTGATTGATAGCCTTTTTCCAGTGTGCTGTCGGCTAGTCAGTGGCAAAATTAGGGTTTCGCGTTTTGGAGGATGCTTTTGCTCGAGGTTGGGTGTTTTAATGGTGGATTCTTTCTGGGTTTCTAGAGAGCTACGTAGTGGTATGTTTTTCTTGGCATTTCGAGCACCTTCACGAATTTACTATTTTTAGTAAATTCTATTTCTGGTAGTGGTCCTCTTGGTCTTGGCACAGTTGACTTTCCTCTTCAGTCGACTCATTTGGTTTATTCAGATTCTAGCTTCGGGATGCAGTTTCAGAGAGATAAGTTCATTTCACTTAAATAACATTATATTTTAATGTTATATTACCCCTTGGCCTAGTCTATTGACTTAATGTTGTTTTAAAAGGTGGTCTTTAAGGGTGGCGCCATCATTGAGTTAATTTTATAATTATTAAGGTTGAATTAAAGCCTTAAGATTGGACGCCAATATTAAGTGATGTATTTAATTAAAAAAGTTGAAATTGAAGCTTTGAAGAAAGGGACACCATCTATTTGGAGGATTAGGGTTTGACTCTGAAAAGAAGATTAGGGTTTCGAGAAGGTCAACAACAAATTATAAAAGGAAGCCTTTGGTTCTCTTTTCAGCATCTTATGTTTTATGATATTGTTATGCTGTCGGAATGGCTTTGGGACTGCTTCGAGGAATGAATGCCTCCTAGCTTGGCTCTTTTTCTTGCTTGAAAGATAGCAACTAGTTGAGAGATAGTTTGTAATAGGTTTGTCTTGCATTTCAGTTGAGTATCTTGCATTTATGGAGTTCTAGATTTGCATTTCAGTCTCATTTTGAAGTTGTTGAAGTCAAGCTGAATCTGTAGTTTCACTCATAAATCTGAAAATAAAAATACAGTCGTTCTGGGTATTGATTCATTGAGTTTCCTTGATAGGGGCGACCCTTCTTGCAAAGAATTCAGATTTTAATATTGAGTGTTTATTTTTTAAAAGCAAAATCGCCTCTCTCTATTGGCCGCACCATTCTGGTCTGCCTGGCAAATGTTTAGAAAAAAGAATACTTTGATTTGTTAGTTGTTTCTTGGTCTAGTCCTCATTGCCATCATTATAGCTTTCGTTTGCATCAGGTCTCATGTCATTCTGGCAAGTATTGAGTGAGTTGTGAGCATTTTAGTGGATTCCAGAGTTGCTGGTCATGACTGCTGAATGTATGTTTCTATTCACAAGTCTCAAATCATAAACATTCTCGTTCTGGGTATTGTCTCATTGTGTTTCCCTATTGGTGGCGACCCTTCATGAATATTTGCAGAATTTAATATGAAGTTTATGATTTTATAAAGCAAATTCATCATTCCTTGAAAGCCGTACTTCTTGGAGTGCTTGGGGATTCATGCCAGTAATTTATAACCACTTTTAGTTGCCATTTCTTATTACGAAACTAGGTGCCATCATTTTGAAAGTCTATTGCATCAAACTTGAAGTCATTTGGGTCAGTTTTGAGTGATATATGAGCAATTTAGTGGGTTACAGACATGCTGGTTATATAATTTAAAGTGTAGGTTTGTCATAACAGATTTGAGGAAATCTGCATTCTCCTTCTTGGATTGGTGTTAGGAAATCATTAAAGGCTTTGTGAAAGATTCCTTATTGTTGCAGAAAATTGAAGAGCTCTAATACTTGATCTTGCATGCATTATATATTTCATTGTAAGCTGAACAGTAGTACTGTCAGCACTTCTCTTAGTCTTACTTTACTTTCTGTAATCGCAATTGTATTCCTTTGATCTCCGTCATATGGTCGCCTCATTTCCATACTGGAATTGGGTAGCACATACTTGGTGTTGAGTTTGCTTTCAGTATATTAGATGGTAGGGACCCTCTGACCACATGCTCGTCGTTCGCCGGTGCATCCTTGGTTAGAGTTCTTGTATAAGCATTTCAATTAAGACCCTCTGACCATATGCTCGCCATCATTGGCGCCATCCTTGGTTAGAGTTCCTTCCAGCTTTGTTTCGGCATTCAGATCCTCTGACCAATGCTCACACCTTGCCCTCATTGGGATCCTGGTGTACATTCTGGTTAGAGTTGCTTCAACATCGTTTTGGTTTAGAGCTAACCTTAACGGGTGCGTTTGTTTGTAATTTGCAATTGAAAAAACAAAAAAAAACTGGTTCGGAATATTTCATATTAATGTACAATGTGAGAGAGAACCTTGGATATATAGCCAAGGTGAGACATAGGATTAGACAAGATCATGACAAGTGTCTTATTCCTATGACATGAGACAACTAATAATGAATCACCTAGGAAATAATGATAAAATTCAACATAAGTTTATGATAAGTGTTAATCTTATGATATAAGACATAAAGTGATAAAATCATATGTTAAACCTAAGTAAAATTAAGTGATAGGATGTGAAAGGGACCTAATAGTGGAACTAGTTAGGTAATATCCCTATTCACACCAACAATATTGGTGTTGTTGTATCAACAAAAAAAGTTAGTTTGAATATAAACATAAATATTTATGTGGTATGAAATAAATCTGTCTAAATTATAGTTAATCTCACTTTAAAAATTAATAAAAATTAAAATTTACCAAAAAAACTATGGAAAAAAATCTATGCACTAGATATTTGTGTTACCAATCTATGTTTAGGAAATTTTAATTTTATCGTTTTTGAAAATAAAAAGTGATATGGAATAAATGTCACATTTTAAAAATACTATTAACTATTAAAAATCAAGTTCTTAAAACTTATGTAAAAATATTCACAAATTATTTTTTAATTAAAAAAAAACATTTAGACTTTGCACAAAATCTTAAAAATAACTAGTTCATGTCATCATCTTAAAATTATTAATAGTTTAGTTGATATGGATGATAAAATATGAAAATTTGGTTTAAAATGTTGTAATATCCCACTTTGGCCAAAAGTAGAACACACTATTGTGGGACCACTCATTGTTTATTGGTTCCTTTGACTATGTTACTTTGTGGGTTTATAGAAAATTGAAACTAAAACTGATTTATCATTTGATTCATAGACAAAATATATGTTTATCTTTGGTTGTTTATGTTTGGCATGGCTACCAATGTATGATTAAATTTTTATATTGTATTGTGATATCTATATGAGTTGTGCAATTTTGTAGGTTTTCTATACTTACAAGTTGCATGGGTAGCTTGGATGTGGGCTATTTATACTAATAGATATCTTAGTGTGTATGAAAATTCTATTTTTTGGCCTAATTTTGGTCACTTGATTTAGTTTTCATTATGAGGTAGAGATATGGTGTTGTGTAATATATTTATATCGTGGGAACTAAGATTGTTGTCAATTATGGTGCAAGATGTGTGAAACTTAGTTGGGTAGTGATCATAATTTCATGGAGGTTCCTTGTATTCTTGGAGATTTGATATGACATGGTTGTTTATGTAGGTACATTGGATAGTGATCTTGGTGTCATGGAGGTTCCTTATATGTTTGAATATCTGGCACAACATGGTTGTTTATGTACAGATACATTATTGGTGGTGATCATGGTTTCATGGAAGTTCCTTATACACTCGGTGTTTTGGTACAATATGGTTGTTTATGTGTATGCATTGTTGGTGGTTTTAGATTGATTCTTAATCACAAGTGGTGGTTTATCTTCTTGTTTTGGAGATCTTGGTTCTACTTTATCATGTGATATTGATGGCATTATAATTGAGTGTATGTGGACTATGGGTGATATTTTGAAATGGTTTTTGGTGCCATGGAGGAGATCTTGGATCCTATTTATTGTATGAAATGAGAATTTTATTGATAGGATATGATTACCTTCATTTTATTTAGAGATATTTAAATATTAGTACCATGGTGGATTATTAGAGTCTTTAGTTGAGATTTCAATTATGATATATTCAGTTTGAGAAAGATCATTCTTTATGAAATAGATGTAACTATTCTGCCATGGTAGAATTTTGATTGTGCATTAGAGTTTTAGCATTATACATGTTCTCTTAGGAGTAAATATTTTATTTGGGGCATATGATCTTCTTTTGAGGATATATATCACAATATCATGGAGAGTTCCCAATTCTAGAGTTGCAACCTTAGTGACAATTTATGATAATTTGATTGATGAGTAGTGTGATCATTTTTTTTGTGATAATTTTTTTAATTACAGTGTTGCATTAGTGCTTGGTTGGCATGAGATTATTGGTTGTACGACTATTTTAGATTTGGTTTATGCTAGAGATCTCTTGTTCTTGGAGATAGTGTGTTGAGATATCTACTCTTTTATGAGGTTTCAACAAGAAGACCAATGAGCCTACACCTAGGTTGGATGTGAGTTCAACATGGAATTGTTGAGGATATTTTTCTTAGAGAGAGTAACTATGTCTTGGTGTATCCTAGAGGAGAAATCTCTTCGCCTCTTCTAGTACTTTCAGTAGTGAATCATCTAATAGGTATTACCCACCTTATTTTGAGATGTTTTTCATTATTTATGCTTTGTATTCTCATGGAACACATAATTTTGAGCCTTGTATGTTAGTTTAGGAGGGCTTATTTGAGATTACTTGGAATGGTTTGTTCTAATTTGTCTCCTTATGCATATGATATTATTATGAATATAATTTTGAGGAGTATAGAGGATGGTTTGGGTGTATTACCTAGTTTTGGGAATTATTTTTTTGGTTTGATACTACTTCAAATTGAGAGGTTTACATCTTGGTGGGTCCATCAATTCATGTTATGTGTTTTATCTTTAAATTTAATAGTTGTTTATTGACAAGACTTTTATATTTGGAGTTTTGTGAAGGAAATCTTTCTTGTCACATCTTGAGCACGTAAGGATGTTGGTAGAAGGACATGCTACATGGTTTTGATTTATAGGTTTTCTCTAGATGATCTTGTGTTACTTCTTGGAGGTTTGTGTTCACATAATATTAGAGTTGAGGTTTGCATGTAGTTATTATAA
Source organism: Sequoiadendron giganteum (assembly GCA_007115665.2). NCBI lineage: Eukaryota > Viridiplantae > Streptophyta > Pinopsida > Cupressales > Cupressaceae > Sequoiadendron > Sequoiadendron giganteum. Next base: position 500,582,399 of record CM021100.1, read on the forward strand.
TCACTATGTTTATGTTCATGTTGTTACAATTTTTTACTTAATTTATTAAATACAGAGAATTTATGAGAGCTACGCGTAGACTAGTGGTGAGAGAGTTGTGTTGCAGTGGTTTATTGTCCAAGTTTGCATATAATTGTATATGTTCTTAGTATTAGATTATATTGATGATATTGGATACACATTCTATATGAGTGATATTCATGTAATTTTGGATGCCTTGATTGATTTTAGATTTGAAATTACCCTTGTAATGGGAGTCATTTAAGTTTTATATGAGTCATTTGTTAGATGTAATCATTGAATTGTGGTGTTTTGGGTCTTGATAATTTTCTCGCATGTTTATGTTTTATTGCCTTGGGGGAATTATTTATGTAGGATAGTGTATATAAATGGACTTGTGATCAAGATTTGAATTAGTTTGATATGTTGATGACATAAGGTCTACTTGTTATGATGAGTATACCTTGGTTTTGAGGTATGGGTAGTTGGATGTATTAGCAACTAGCTATGGTTTCTATTTTAGCTATGGTGATTAATTTTTGGAAGTTACTCAAATCTATTTGTTACCAATAAATTTTTCATTTTTTTGGATATTGAGTTAAGGTAGAATTCATGCTACTATGAGACATTTAGTGTGCCATTTCATTTTTGGTCTAGATCATATCTTTTGTGCATTGGTATGATAGAGGATAAGATGATTCATATTTTAGATGGTGGTCACCTTGGTTAATTTTATAGGTATCTCCATAGAGCACATGGGGCACTTGGATGTTTTATGGTACATTTTAGTTATAGGTGTTGTTCCATTGATATTTAAGTTTAATTTTGAACCCTAATGCAAGGTAAAGTCCATGGAAATCAGGGACAAAAGGGGGGGCAAAAGTGGCCACTTTTTTTAAAATCAACTAAAATTGAAGTTGGACGAGTAATTTGAGATGTGTATGGTCAAAATTTGAAGATATGATAAGAACAAGAATCATAGTATCCTAAATCTAGTTTCTAAACTATGAAATATTTTTAAAAATGGTTAAGGTTAATGCGATGAAATGTCAAGCACACATAAAAGTATCACTATTTTATCACTAAAACTATAACATAGTGTTTGGTGGACACCTATTTTTTCTACATTAGGTATTTTTAAAAACTAGTTGGTGGAAATATATCTAAGAGTGAGTAAGTTACTACAAGTAATTTTTTTGTTTTTTTGTTGAGTAATTTTTTTTATGATATTTTGAAATGGATGCATCCTAAAAATTATTGGAGTTGATCCCTCAACCCCATAGCTTTTGAGGATCACTTGAAATCAGACACATATCACACATAGAGAAATAACTAGACTATGGAGGCTAAATTGATCTAGAAAGATGAGTCATATTGATTATACAAACATCATTGAATGAGTTATAATGATATAATGAATCCTTATAAAGGAATACAAAAAGCTAAAAAAATAACCCTAGAGGAACCCTAGAGGAGGATGAAAGGAGATAATGACATGTGCCCTCATCCTAAGAACCAAGACACAAAAAGGAATATGAGCTATTAGATAAAAACCCTAAAATCCAATACCCACCTAATTACAACTTAGGGAGTAGCTAAAACCTCTAAATGAAAATGCATAAATTGGAAAGGGTGGGTCCCAAAAAATAATGCCTAATAAGCTACTCATGTACAAATGAAAGTGTTGGAAAAGTAAGGATAGACAACTGAGAGGGGGGGGTGAATCAATTGTTACCAAAAACAAACTTATTCAATATTAATCAACCTTTAGTCACAGATCTGATTATAAATAGTGCAAGCATAAATCAATAACACATTAGAGACACATGAACACCATTATTTTATACATGGAAACCCTGTTAGGGGAAAAACCACAGTGGATGTTAGTCCACAAGATTATACCCTATTAGAAGTATAATGAAGAATGAAAAAGGAATGCACTTGCATTCAAGCACACTGCCTAGAGTTTACTACTTAGAGGAAGGCTCACTACCTTACATACAATAATCAGATTAAATCCATCTGATGAGTTTGAACTGAGAATTTAGCTTCTACAAAAGCCTGGTGATAGTTTCGGTTAGGCACAAAAGAACTTCTACACACTCTTCCACACTCTGCTCAATCTCCTTCACACTTTGCTCTGTACTTGAATGATTTGACCCTTATTTGCAGATGTAAATTACATACACACACCGAGCACACCTTGAGAACACTTCAAAATGAGTAAATAAATGCTCTTATATATCCACCACACGGATTTACATCAACTACTCTATCGACCATAAATAAATAATGAATTACAATTGTCGGCCTCAATACATGAATAAATATTAATGCGCACCAACACAAGTAAAACACAACATATTGAGAACCCAAACAAAAACCTTCGAACATGCCAAACAATAAAAGATTAATCCTCATGGATCCGCAACATGCTACCATCATGTTGGCCAAGAACATGCAAACTCGAGCACACATCGGAAAAATCTCCGATCACGAACACTTCGATCAATGCAGATGTACAAAAAGGATAGAGCACAATCTAGAATCATCAATGAACATCACAAGAACATGCGTAACAACTGAAATTACCAGAATTTCACTCTCTTCTTCCAAGAACACCAACTATAGAAACAAAATGATTGTAGGAACATAGAACTTCATAACTTCCTCAAATCTTGATGCGTACCACTGAGACTTTCAGAAAACATACTAGATAGATTGAGAAACAAACCCTTTAGTGCACACCACTTGATTATTAACTTACAACACTTACCATCACTCTGACCTTCTCAGCTTCACTAGCTGCTTGCAATATATATTTTTGCAATTTTCTCAATCTCCTCGACATATACAACCTTCAGAATCACCAATTCTAATAGTGTTGACATCAATGACAACCACATATTAACAACATAACCACAACATCCAAAAATATCTCCCTTTGGCATTGATTGCAACACATGATGTGAAAAATAATGCCATCAACCCAGCTAGCTCTTCTCCAACAATCTCCCCCTTAGATTGTGCACTCTTTTTCTGTTATCTTCTTCTCCCATGTTTTTCACATTACTTCTCTCCCCCTTTGAAATTAATGGCAAAGGAACACATGCTCCGATCCTTATATTTAACACATCTGACTACTCCCCCTAAGTACCATCCACCACAACATCAATCCAGAATAGGATATGGCTATAAATTCACAAACTGATGCAAAGAATTGCATCTCTTAGTTCTGATCAGGAGGGGAAATCACCCCTAACTTGCCTCTGAGATAATCAAAAGTATCCTTAGGCAATGGCCTAGTAAAGATGTCTATAATTTTCTCCTTGGTAGGTATATACTCTAGTCTAACTTCTTTGTCACTTACTTTATCTCCCAGGAAGTGATATTTGATGGATATATGCTTTGTCTTTGAATATAACATTGAATTATTATAAATGTTTATGGCACTTGAATTCTCATAGAATATGGCAATGGGTTCTTCATAGTCAATTTTGACATCTCTCAAAATTTTCTTCATCCACAATACTTGAGTACAACTGTTTGCAACAACAATATATTCTACCTTAGCAATAGATAATGAAACATAATTCTGCTTTTTTCTTAGCCAAGATACTGACTTATGCCCTAAGAAGAATGCACCACCACTAGTACTCTTCCTATCATCCACATATCCTACCCAATCAACATCAGTGAAAGCACTTAGGATAAGATCATCATCCCTAGGATACCAAAGACCAAGATCAACTGTTCCTTTCAGGTATCTAAAAATTATTTTCATTTTAGTCACATGAGACTCTTTAGGATCAACTTGATGTCTAGCAACCATGCATACAACATTCATTATATCTGGCCCGTTCTGAGTCAAATAGAGTAATCCACCAATCATTGAACTATATCTTGTTTTATTTTCTTTAGGAGAATCATCATTCTATGTAAGTTTGCATCTGATTACCATAGGTGTACCAACTGGATTTGAATCTTCCATGCCAAACTTTTTCAGTAGCTCTTTCACATACTTAGACAGAGATATGAGAAATCCATCATCTAACTGAGTGATTTGTAGTCCTAAAAAGAGTTTCAACTATTCTATCATTGAAATTTCAAACTCACTTTTCATTTCATTAGCAAAATTCATACACAAATCTACATCACCTTAAAAAATAATGTCATCAACAAAGACTTCAATGATTAATTCTTTATTCTGACCCAAATTGAAATACAGATTGCTATCAATAGTACCTTTATTGAATCCAAGTTTCAACAAGTATTTATCCAATCTAGCATACCAAGCTCTAGGAGTTTGCTTAAGTCCATATAGATCTCTCTTCAATTGGCATACCATGTTTTCTTTTTCAGTCAGTTGAAATCCATCTGGTTGTTTAACATAGACTTCCTCTTCTAACTCACCAATTAGAAATTTTGACTTTACATCCATTTGATAGACTTTTTAATTATTGAAAGTAGCATAAGCAAGAAATAATCTTATAGCTTCAATTCTAGCAACAGGGGAAAAAGTTTCTTCAAAATCAATACCTTCCATTTGTGAGTACCCTTTGCAAACTAGTCTTGCTTTGTTTTTGACCAGTTCACCTTGCTCATTTAACTTATTTCGAAACACCCATTTGGTTCTAGCCACATTTGTGTTCCAAGGTCTAGGAAAAAGATCCCATGTATCATTTTTCTCTATCTACATTAGTTATTCTTTCATGGCTTCCATCCAATACTCATCTTTGCATGCTTCATTGATATTGCTAGGATTAGTTTTGGAAATTAGACAATACTCTTCTAAAATTCTTCTTCTAGTTTGCACACATTTTCTCTTATCTCCTATGATTTGACTGTCAGAATTATTTCACCTTACATACTTGGGAGTTTTAGGATTTTCTTTGACTTCTTGTTCTTGTGTTCTTTCTTCTGCACTTCTGCTAGTTTCTGCTTCTTGATTCTCTTGGTTCACCAGAACAATCTGAAGTTGATTCTGTGTTTGAACATTATTTCCATTGTTAGTACTATCATGTTGACCATCTGAATCATATCCACTACATTTGGATGGTCTAATAATATCTTCATCAACTTTGACATTTGCACTCTCAACCTTTTATTAAAGCACCGGTAAGCTTTGCTCTTAGTAGAGTAACCTAAAAAGATTCCTTCATCACTTCTAGCATCAAACTTTCCTATATCATTATCTCTCTTAATGTAGCATTTGCTTCCAACTTTTTTGAAATATTTGACATTAGGCTTATAACCAAACCATAGCTCAAAAGGGGTCTTACCAGAATTACTGTTGACATTCACCCGGTTAATGGTATACAGATCAGTACTTACAACTTCTCTCTAGTAGATATGAGGAACATTTGCTTCCAACAACATGGTTCTAGCAGTGTCTAGAACAATTTTGTTCTTTCTTTCAACAACTCCATTTTGTTGAGGGGTCCGAGGAGAAGATAGCTATCTTTGGATTCCATTCTCTTCATAGAAAGAATTGAATTCCCGAGAATTGAATTCACCACCTTTGTCTGTCCTTAAGCATTTGATCTTTTGACCTATCTCATGTTTTGCCATAGCTTTGAAACTTTTGAACTTTTCTAATGCTTCATGTTTTTCTCTTAAGAAAGCAACCCATATCATTCTAGAATAATCATCAATAAGAAAGATAAAGTACCTTTCACCTTGTAGAATTTTGATTCTGGATGGACCACATAGATCAATATGTATCAAGTCCAGTACTCCATTAGAGCTATACTGTTTGCTCTGAAAATAATTTCTAGTCTACTTTCCCATCTGACATTCCTTGCACATATTTTTAGTAGGCTTCACTAACTTAGGAAGATCTCTGATTGCTTGAGTAGAGCTTATCTTGACAATGTTATCAAAGTTCACATGACACAACCTCCTATTCCATAACCAACTTACATCAATCTGAGCAATTCAACAAATTTCACTAGCATCATTCAAGTAAAAAATATTACCTTTTGTCTTTGTACCTGAAGCAATCATATTTCCAGAACTTCCCCTTATTCTGCACTTACCATCCTTGAATTGAAGATTATAACCCTTGTCTACCATTTTTCCAACACTCAACAAGTTATTCTTTAAGCCTTCTACATAAAGAACATCATCAATATTGTGCTTACCACCAAAAGAAATAGTGCCTCTGCCACGAATCACACCAGAAGTGTTGTCTCCAAATATTACAACACCACCATCATAGTTTTCCAATCTTACAAACTTGCTTTTTTCACCAGTCATATGATGTGAGCATCCACTATCAATTACCCACTCATCCTTTTCTTTAATTTTTGCTGCAAGAGATTTCGCAGCATTCACATTACTAGAAGATTTAGTGGACACTTGACCATTTTCTTTGATAGCAATGAATACCATTCATCTTCATTTCTAGTTTGTTTATCAGATTCTTCATCAGTTACACCTTCTTCAGCATAATAGCATTTCCTTTGAAATATAGTCTTCTTAGGTTTGTACTTAGAAACTCTTTCAGGACATCTTGATGCAAAATGACCTATTTTATTGCAAGAAAAACATTTGATAGGTAACTTTCCTTTGTACTTACCATGAACTCTCGTTTCTCTTTTCACAATCAATGCTTCTAGTTCTTCTAATACTTTTTCTTCATCTTAAATATTTTTCATCCCATCTTCATATTTTAATGTCCTTTTGGAATTCTCTCTTGGATTGTATCTCTGTTGGCTTTTTACAGATACGATAGCTTTGAATGTAGACTCGGTCTTAGGAGTAGATTCACCAAATTCACTTAACTCAAAGGCAACAATTTTTCCAATTAGCATGTCTCTTGTCACATTTGTCACTGTTCCGAGTTCATCAATAGCATGAGCTCTTGTTTTGTAGGAGGGAGACACAAATCTAAGTATCTTAGCCATAATTTCTTCTTCATTCAAAGTTTCACCGGCACATATGATGCTCATCACCAGTTCATTTATCTTTTGAGAAAAAGAGAGGATGTTCTCATCTTCACTCATCTTCATGTCTTCCCATTTGCCTTTTAAAATTTGTAGCTTAGCACTTTTCACTAGTGCATCTCCTTCATACAATGTCTCCATCTTTTTCCAGATCTCATGTGCAGTCTTCAATCCTATCACATTTTTCATCTTTGACTCTGTCAAAACACTCAAAAATGCTTCAATAGTCCTGGTATTAGCTTCTACTTGCTTGTTCTAATCTTTAGAGGATGGACCATTCTAAGGAATAGTATATGCACTCTATGTGATCTTCGAGAAAGGTTCTCCAATGCACTTCAAATGACACTCCATTCTAAATTTCCATAAAGAGTAGTTTGTAACATTGAATCTAAGACTGTACTTGTATGATGCCAACTCATATTACCTCAAGTTGTTAGGATTCTTCAGAGGAACCAAATTTGATACCAATTGTTGGCAAAACAAGGATAAACAATTGAGAGGGGGGGTGAATCAATTGCTACCAAAATCAAACTTATTCAACATTAATCAACCTTTAGTCACATATTTGATTATAAATAGTGCAAGCATAAATCAATAACACATCAGAGAGACATGAACACCAAGATTTTGTATGTGGAAACCCTGTTAGGTGAAAAACCATGTTGGATGTTAGTCCACAAGATTATACCCTATTAGAAGTATAATGAAGAATGAAAAAGGAATACACTTGCATTCAGGCACACTGCCTAGAGCTTACTGCTCAGAGGAAGGCTCACTGCCTTACATACAATTATCAGAATAAATCCATCTGATGAGTTTGACTTGATAATTTAGCTTCTACAAAATCCTGGTGACAGTTTCGGTTAGGCACAAAAGAACTTCTACACAATCTTCCACACTCTGCTCTACACTTGAATGATTTGACCTTTATTCACACTTGTACATTACATACACACACCAAGCACACCTTGAGCACACTTCAAAATGAGTAAATAATTGGTCTTATATATCAGCCACATGGATTTACATCAACTACTCTATCGGCCATAAACAAATAATGAATTACAACTGTCGGCCTCAATACATGAATAAATCTTAATGCACACCAACACAAGTCATTCACAACATAGTGAGGACCCAAACAAACACCTTTGAACATGAAAAATAATAAAATATTAATCCTCATGGATCCGCAACATGCTACCACCATCATGTCGGCCAAGAACATGAAAAATCAAGCACACATCAGAAAAATCTTCGATCACGAACACGCTGATCAATGCGGACGTACAACAAGGATATAGAATTTTCTAGACTCATCCATGAACGTCATAGGAACATGCACAACAACTGAAATTACCAGAATTTCATTCTCTTCTTCCAAGAGTACCAACTACAGAAACAAAATGACTGTAGGAACATAGAACTTCATAACTTCCTCAAATCTTGATGCGTACCGCTGAGACTTTCAGACAACATACTAGATAGATTGAGAAAAAAAACTAATTATTAACTTACAACACTTACCACTACTCTAACCTTCTCAACTTCACTGACTGTCTGCAATATTTATTTTTTACAATTTTATCAATCTCCTCGACATATACAACCTTCAAAATCACCAATGCTAATAGTGTTGACATCAATGACAACCACATATCAGCAACATAACCACAACATCCAATAGAAAGATCTCTCACAACTAGAGAAAATAAGAAAAACTCATGGTAAAAACTTTCCAAAAGAGAGAAAGGTGAATGGAGGACAAAGAAGCCTCCATAATGTCTCAAAAATGAAAGGAACATGAAGAACAACATTCAGGAAAAATAAGCTATTGAAAATTTTCAAATGATGACTACTATAGTGTTGTAATGAAGAACCTCCTATGGAATCAAGATGAAGATGAAGATGAAGAAGAAAATTTGCGTGAGTGCTCCCAATGACACTACTCAAACATTGAATGGATGGAAAATAAAGGAAAAAATATTTGTCACTCAAAGATATAGATGGCACATGAATTTGCATGAGTGATCCCAATAGTATTGCTCACGCAATACAAAGAAGAAAGTAAAAAGTATAGGTGCCAATAGTCTGAAGAAACCAATCAACTAAGGATGAAATACTTCCTTCACAAAATAAGAGTGCAAGATTTTCTATATGTTAAGTGTTATCTCATCAAAATGCATGGGTAACCAACCATTGCATCTTCCTAGTACATAAGAACAAATACTAGATATGTAGCTCACTCTAAAGTGAAACCAAGGACACATTAGAACCAAAAATAGAAAACCATTCATAATGTCGATTAGGGAGATGCATGATAGGAGGGAGAGGCATGATAGGTACACTAAAATTGTGCATAATCATATAGTGCATGAAGGAGAAGAGCAATATTTGAATGCACATAAGAGCTCATACCTACAATTGAAAAGGGTATACAAATTAGGGCACACACGTATGAGGCAAAAATAACTAGGATTCAATATTGTCATGGAGGGACACTAACCTAACAAATGTGTGATGGATAAAGCTAAGGCACGAAAAAAACCCCCATGACACTTTATAATGGGTGAAATCACAATACTATGTCTCACTTTTTGCCCAAGATGGACATTTACATCAATATTTTTAATCGAATCTTTATCTTCTAAGACCTATAACAACTAAACCATTAAGAATTTGAAGATGATGTGAACTAGTAATTTGTGGCAATTTGTGTGTAGATTCTAAATATATATATATATATATTTTGAAATAAATCACAAATATTTCAAATTCTCCTTTAATAAGTAGTTTTAAACAAAAAAAAACATTTTTACAAAGTAACATTTGTGTCATACAACATAATTTTTTTTTCTATAAATGGATCAAATTCTATTTTTTGTAATATAGATTCTCAACATAAATATCTAGGTATAATTTTTGTTACATATGTTTTTTAAATTAATTTTTGAAGTCAATATAACTATAATTTGGACATAAATACAACCTAACTTGTGTATATATCGAAATCCATTTATTATTTTTGGTTGAAACAAGGACATCAATATCTAGAGAAAGGGTATTTTTTGATTTTTTTTTACAATGGTTTATTGTTTTTCCACCTCTACACAACAAAGAGCTTGATGTTCGAAGAAAAACCTATGTTTAGTAAAATTTGAAAATTAAATACATGATAAAATGAAAATATACTAAAAATATACTTGTTGGAAAGCTCTTTTTGAGGGCTGCAATCTTGCAAAATATAATTTTTAAATGACTTTATTTAATCCCTCAAAAGGTAAAGAAAATGTGGTTTTTTGCCAACATTTTGATAGGTGAGAAGGAGACTCCATTGTGGGTATTATTTAATACTACAAGGGTTCTATCCAAGGGGGTATTATCCATCCTTCTTCAATTAAAATCCTTCAGATGGAGCCTCTCAAGACTCAAATCACTAGCTTTTCTAAAAATAGTGATTTCAGGAAAAAATAGCATGTCCCAAAAGTGAGACACACTATTGTGGCGACACCCTAATGTAGCGTGAATATAAAATAAGGCACAACAAAATTTACAAAATCACCAAAAAACATACACTAGAGTGGTACTTTATCTTAGTGTGTCTACAAATGAAAGAGCGCATTTAAAATATGCTCAAAATACACAAAAAAGAAAAAATTATGCAAATACATGTAGAACACCTCAAAATAAGTCATCCCATGCAAAATAAAGTTTCCAAGCATCAAAACGTCCAAGTAATTCATCAAAATTTTAAAAAATAGAAAAACTAAATTAAATATACTTGGTGCCAAACCAGTAAATAGTGCATGGATAACACGAAAGATCTAAAAGACCTTTCCAATATTGCAAGAATCATAAAAAAAATGGAGGAATTGGTCAAAAGTTATGATCTTGGGAGTTAAAAATAGACATTTGACTTTGATAGGTGATTACATATACCACCAAAAAATATATGAAAATTACTTGTACCATTAGAAAAATTCTTAGAACCAACTTTCCAATGTGATATCTCATTTGTCAAATATTTGATATTGTATGCCGAAGTTATAAAAAATAAAACAAAACATTCTTTAGGGTAGATGATGGTTAGGATGAGGTGGTGGTGCAAGCGTTTGTATGGATGATGCCATCAAATGCTAGTTGTTAGAATATTCTCATGAGGATGGAATATTTTTCCAATTTTCTTGAGAAAATCTATCATTGCTATAAAATAGGAAAATATTGCCAAAAAAGTTTTGAAGGAAAAAATATACCTTGAAAATATAAAAAAAGTATGGATAGGCCATATCTTTTTTGATGAACACTAGAAATTTCATAAAACAACCAAAAAAATTGAAAGAAATGAGTGTCAAAAAAAGATAGTTGAACCCCAACAAATGTTAACTATAGCTGAGGGTTTTCTAGAACCCTCGTGTGGAAGAAAAGGGTGAGATCCTTGACAGAAAGGGAGAGAGGAAGTGCAACTTGTGAGATTTGTTGTGATTTGTGTAAGCCGAGTTAAGCATTGGGAAAGTGGTTGGTGAGGAACTGATGCAAAAAAAGTGTTGGAAATAACTAATCAAAAAGCGTTAGAACCTTGCAAAATCATCAATCAGGAAGAGCCCCAAAAACCAGGTCACTGAAATAAAATAAACCAGTTGTTGCATTGTAGGCATAGACACCTAAAATCTAACCTTATCCAACCACATCTAATCTTAGCCTATCCTAAGCTATTACTTAAATAAATAATATTTATTTAATTAATTTACCCATCACCTTTATCCCACCTTGCCCTATTCAATTAATTAAATAAATATTTATTATTGATTTAATTAATTTATCCTTAAAATTTATCCCCCATTTAATTAATATTTATTATTTATTTAATTAATTTGTCGTTCACCTTTATCCCCCACTTTAATTAATTAACTATTACTAATTATTTAATTAATGTATCCACCATCTTTTTCTAACCAATTAATTGATTAAATATTTATTATTTATTTAATTAATAGATAATTAATTTATCCATTACCCTTATCCTAAACCCTCCAACTAGATTAATTAATTAATTAATTTAGGCTAATTAATACCCATTATCTTTTCCTCCAGTATTTAAATCCAAACTTTTATTCTTCAATCCTTGCCCATTTAATCCTAGCCATTAGATTCATTCACATTGATCACAATCTAAACTTTCCATCATATGACAAGTGTCTCTCTCACATGACTTACTAAGAAATTGTGTAGATTCATTGAATCTAGACACTCCAAAAGTCAAAATAAATTTTTATATCACCCACCCATTTCATGCTACATCTCCAAATCTCAACATTCACATAAGGATGTTTCCCTTATTCATTCCTAAACCTAGCACTTATCCCTTATGTGACACTTGTCACATGACTATAATTATTGATCCAATCTCTAATCCTCATTCAATCCTAGCCATCCATTAAACAATATATCTTGGACCTTGATTTCCTTCTTGGAAATTCTATAAATGAGAGACCTCTCACCCATTAGATCATCTAATCTTATGCTACTATTTTATGTTGTCCAATTTTCTATTGAATCATCTTGATCATGCCATCATGCTACATAATTTATGATCAACATTGAAGCTATCAATCTATCAACATATTACACTTGATCTTTTTGAGGTTTGAATGTATTTGGTTTCATTTAGGATGGGTTTGATGCATATTTCATTTATGTCATTTGCATGCATTTTGTAGGAGTCCCACTAAAACTAAAAATAAATTGAGAAAAAGTTGACAAATGTAGAACCCTAAAAAAATCTGCCACCTACTAGGAAAAAAGTGGTTGAAAAAACAAGAATTCGTTCACCAGGATTATCTTTGAAATGGATGAAAAATACCTAAAATAGTCAGAGTGAATGCAAAAAATGGTGCATAGGGATCATTATTTAAAATAGAAAGCATGAATAGAAAAAAGTAAATAGGGATGGTTTTAAAAACCTAAAGTATTCACCAAATGATTGTCACATCAGATAAAATGAAGATCCATGGCATGAAAATCAAATCTTGTTTGTAAATGTTCAAAACCACAATGAAAAAAACTCAAAATTTGGAAGACCTAGAAATTTCCACAATGGATTTGCAAAATGCTAAAATTCATAGAACCCTCCCAATTTAAATAAAATTGGTCATCAATTCACAAAAGTTGTCAAACCCTTGTAGAAAATATAAATCCACATTGGAAAGGAAAATACATCATTGCAAAAGGTTAAAACCTCATTGGAAAATTAAAAAATGATTGAAAAACTCATCACTACTATAGAAAAGTCATGAAAAAATCACCTAAAAAATAATCAAAGAAAGTAGATTTTGCCAAAAAATGTAGGTTGAGGATTTTTTTGCATGGGGTCCCTATACGGTTCCATACAGTGTAATGCTTCAAAATCTATGCCTTTGCTAAAAATATCTCAATTTTGATAAAATGATAGTCAATCTTAGGAATTTTGGCCATTTCAAATGCAACAGTGAGGTTTGCTTAAGTCCAAGATGCAATTTTTTTCCCTAGTCCATATCTTCAAAAATGAACAAGGGATTACAAATATGGAGCTTTGATATCATGTTGGAGTGTTGGAACACAACTATCTACTAAGAAGGGGGGGGGGGTGAATTAGTAGATCAATTAAAACTAGTTCATTAATACTTTTAAACCAAGATAAAAGTATATGAAAAAAGATAAACATGTAGAGATCACACATACACACAAATACTCATAACACTAGATATATGTGGAAAACCCAATATGGGAAAAACCATGATAAGAATAGCTGCTAGGATCTACTATCCTAATCCAACATCACAATAAAACCTCATTGGTTACAAAGTTTAAGGGCACCAACCCTAAGGAGACACCAATCTTGTGATTTAAGAGAACCAACTCTAAGGAAGCACCTACTCCCTAATTTGAGCACCAACTCAGTTTT
>CM021100.1:500596385-500947857 GCA_007115665.2 Sequoiadendron giganteum
TGCCAAAGGAATATCATTATGCTATGCTAAATTAAGGGGACTACCCTGATTGAATGGAACAAAAGAAAAGGCTCTTGGTACTGCCATTGAGTTGGAATGTGTTGATATGCTTGCTGAAGCAGAGCTTGAACTTGTTGCAGCAGAATTACCACCAGTTGAAAAAATCAACGTCCCAAAAGAAAAGGTGGAAGGCTTTGTTCTAACAGTAGGTGATGCAGAACGCCTAACAAGAGGGTCTTTCCTTCTCCTTCTTTCATATGAAAACAATACCCTGTCACCAACACCAGGTGGTGTTGACTAAACTCTAGGGGAAGGAACAGTCCTTCTAAGCTCTCTCTCTTCTTCCTGGAGGAGCTAAATACAGAAACTCCACAGATTTTGAGCTTCTGGTTTCTATTCATCTGATATAAACAAAAATATTGATCTCTTTCTCCACACAAAGTCGCCAGATATGCTAAAAAACAACCTCTAAAAAGGCTATTAGCTCACTGTCAGCACATCAAAATAGCAAGACTTAAAAAATAAATTCTAACGGTCCCACCGGGCATCCCAAAACTGTTAGATACCAAAATTAGCACCTGATACTAAATTCAACAAGCTTCAGTAATTCTGGTAAAACATGGGATTCACTTCTATGTGGGACACTTGGAATGAAGTGAAACCTCTGGGTTCTAGGTCAGCTCCTGTTTGGATAATCACCTAAAAGTACTTAAAACTTGAAATTTTTGACAGGTAAAAGGATAGGAAAGAAACTTGAACAATAAAATAAATGGGTATTTAAAATTTCTAAGGTGATACACCAAAATTATAAGAATATCTTGATTTAACAACACATAATAGTGAAGCTAATAAAATTGAGCATACTAAAACACAACTTTGGCAAGTAAGAAACTACATAAAAATGTTTCATAGATAGGTAATAAACTAGTTCAAAGCTTTGAATTAGCAGGAAAAGAGAGACTTTTCACAATCTACAACCAAGCTTGAACTAGATAAATTTTCACAATCTATAACCTATTCAGCTACAAAATATTCACTTAAGACACAATTCCAAGACATAACATGTAGGATTAATAGAAATCTCAACATGAAACATCAAATTGAAAACAAAAGCATACGAAAATGAACTCCAAAGTAGGTCCCAAAGGCTCTTGTGTTATCAGAATGACTGCAAGGATCTCCTCAGAATATCATGAGTTACGACTGCAAAAAGAGAAAAAACATTAGTACTGAAACTCCAAAAAAATATGTCATATCATGCAGAAGAACTCCCTCAAAATGAGTTTCCAAAATCATAAGTACAACACTCAACCTCCATGGGTCAGATCCAGTAAAATAGCCTACAGAATAGCACACTCCACTCTCCAAAAAGAAGCCAAAAACATGGAAAAATTCTTCCCAAGTTATTAACCACCCTATGACTCAGCAAAACAACCCCAAAAACCACTCCAACTGACCATAAAGGCATCCCAACTATTTGGGAGAAGTCAAATCCGACCCCTGAATTTTTTATAACACCCCTGGATACCCTCCTAATGTTTGCAAACAAAACTTAACTTCCCTAAATGCCCTCCAAAATCATAAAGATTTCAACAAAACTCATAAAAGCATAAAAGGTATTTATCTTACTTTGCATTATAATAGTCACATAACTTTATGATTTATAATATCATCATAAAAGTTAATGTGCTTTACATTTAAGTTAAATGCAAAAAAGAAATAAAAAAGTATATAGTTCGGCTTCTATATGCAAAAAACGATGGAAGCACAAGTTAAGGGTTTTTGGTGTGGCGCATGTAATGCATAAGGCAAGGTCTAAGTCATGGGAAATATAATTTGTTTAACATTCTTGATAAATAAAGTGATTAAAAATCACTTCACTCCAATCGATGGAGCAAATACGGTTTCAACCCTAATCTCAAAAGCAACGAACCATTCATTTTTTCAGATTACCATTTGAAGCTTCTGAATGAAGCACAAGCCGACACCATGAGGCTTTGATCTTGAGCAGAAAAATGACATCTTTTGGAAAATTTTGTGGTATATTCAGAGTAATTTCCACGCATTCTCTGTTGATTCCTCTACTTGAGAACTCTAGCCGCGCCATTGGAGATCTCTATATTCTGAAGATAGAATTCGTGCCTTTGTTTTTTTGTTCTTCCTTGTTGGCCGCACCAGTGATGAGTCTCCTGTATTTTTTTCATACGAACTGGGCGCGACCTCCGTACTCTTATGTGGCAAGGAAAGATAAGGCTTTTCCATTGTTTGCTTCCTTGTTCTGAACAAAAGCTTTAGAAGCTTATTTTTATTGAAAAATGGTTGCTATTCTCTTAAAAAAGTGCAGACCCAAGTGTTAGCAGCGCCATATTTGTTCTGATAATGCCTTTTGAAGAAATATGCATTGTATATCCTTATCTTCTTGATTCTTTGTGCTTAGATCATGATTTTTAATGAAGCAAAATGAAAATACCTTTCATTACTCTTCAGAAAATGGAAATAAAACTCCATGTTGGCCACCATTGATGAGTCTTAGGCATTTTTCCCCTTTTCCTGTAAAACCCCAAAATGGGTAAACCAGAAAATGGAAGAAAACTGCATTTATCAAAAACCCATATGGGTATTTAGAAAGCCATAGCAAATCTGCATTTTGTGTAAAGATCCATATCTAGGTATTTTAGAATTTTGAAAGAAACTTCATACTTCAGTATTTGACCAAAACCCAATGTGGGTACCATGAAAAATAATAAAAACTAAGTAAATACGGCCCTCTGCATTCTGGCTTTTCCCTTCATTTTTCTAAGAATGAGTATAAATGAACTCTGTTTTACTTAACTTCCACTTTACTGCCTTCACCTTGCATTTTACTTAGAAAAATTATTGTATTCATTGATTTAAAATTTGTGATTGCCCTTCATTTAATCCAACTCTAGATCTCCATGTTGTTGTTTGATTTTATGACATTGCATCTCGTGCAAAGTAGCTCTCCACATTTCTATCCCAACATTTGTGTTTCTTTATTTTTATTTAATTGTGATAATGTTTTTTCCTAAGACTACCCTTTTATGATTGTCTTTTGAATCAAGACCTTGTGCGGTGCTTAGGTGAACTCAGTACTCATTTATCAATCAATTGTAACCTCCTCAATATATCAGTTATGATTTTCTAACACTACTGCTTTACTTCATAGTTACACCCATGCTTCTTTTGAAATCTTTAAATACCCTTGCTGCCTTTATGATCATTCTTGTGTCATTTCCAAAGACACTATAATTTCATTGAGCTTGTATCATTTCCTATATCAGCATGGCCATATGTTCACAAGATATAGTCTTCCATTTGATTGGCATTGTTAATGCAACATTTAGAATGATATCTCCTGTATGATCTCATATTCATTGCACTGTTGCATTTTTTACTCTTATGAAGTCTACTGTCGCACCATGAGCTTGTCACAATATGCTTATGATTGGAAATACATTACACTCTTATTGTAGTTGTTGATGTGAAATGATATAACATATTTCTGTTCACTTAAGATAAATTTGGTTACACATGTTAATATGAGTTGGGCTCAACCCTTATGGGAGCCTCATTCTACCCCACTCATTTTGATTCAAGTCATACCTACACCTGTAGCTGCACATGAGACAAACAAGTTAGAAATAAAATATTTTTCAGATGTATGATCATTCTTCTCTCTCTTTATTGGACAGGAGTGACTTATAGCTTGTCTGATGCATGTAAAAGACAGTCTATACATTAGTGGGTGAATATGTATGTAGGATTGGAGATTGACATTGCTTAGAGCTCTGCTCTAACCGTTGCAATTATTTCAGACGCAGGATATGAAGACTAAGAGTTGCAGAGGACATAAAACAAGCAACCTGGAGCTGAGGATCATGCAAAATGATGGACCAGCTGATCATCAGGCAATGATCGACCTCCCTCCCTATATATGCATCCCTTATTTTTATTTCAATCGATTCTTGTATATATTGCATTTTATGCACATGGGACAAGCTATATCTCACGGCTTGTGTGAGATAGATTTTAACTTTGAATCAATAAAGACTTCCTTTCAGAAATTTTGTGTAAATATTTTCAATATTGTATACATGTGTATAAATGCAACAATCCATTACTGAAAATAAAAGCTTCTTTATTCTTATGTTTATACACCTAAATGCAATTTAAGGAAGAGTGGTATGAAATGCACCTCATTTTGTTTTTGTTAAAACTTAACCAATAAGCTCGACCTGATTTGAGTTGTAAATGAAAAATGGGTAACAAAATGCATGATTTATATGTAACATGTATGAATTATGTAATGTCCCCTTTTTGGCACTTCACTTTTTAGTGATTGATAGCCTTTTTCCAGTGTGCTGTTGGCTAGTCAATGGCAAAATTAGGGTTTCGCGTTTTGGAGGATGCTTTTGCTCGAGGTTGAGTGTTTTAATGGCGGATTCTTTCTGGGTTTCTAGAGAGCTACGCAGTGGTATGTTTTTCTTGGCATTCCGAGCACCTTCACAAATTTACTATTTTTAGTAAATTCTATTTCTGGCAGTGGTCCTCTTGGTCTCAGCACAGTTGACTTTCCTCTTCAGTCGACTCATTTGGTTTATTCAGATTCTAGCTTTGGGATGCAGTTTCGGAGAGATAAGTTCGTTTCACTTAAATAACATTATATTTTAATGTTATATTACCCCTTGGCCTAGTCTATTGACTTAATGTTGTTTTAAAAGGTGGTCTTTAAGGGTGGCGCCATCATTGAGTTAATTTTATAATTATTAAGGTTGAATTAAAGCCTTAAGATTGGACACCAATATTAAGTGATGCATTCAATTAAAAAAGTCAAAATTGAAGCTTTGAAGAAAGGGACGCCATCTATTTGGAGGATTAGGGTTTGACTCTGGAAAGAAGATTAGGGTTTCGAGAAGGTCAACAACAAATTATAAAAGGAAGCCTTTGGTTCTCTTTTCAAAATCTTATGTTTTATGATATTGTTATGCTGCCGGAATGGCTTTGGGATTGCTTCGAGGAATGAATGCCTCCTAGCTTGGCTCTTCTTCTTACTTGAAAGATAACAACTAGTTGAGAGATAGTTTGTAATAGGTTTGTCTTGCATTTCAGTTGAGTATCTTGCATTTATGGAGTTCTAGATTTGCATTTCAGTCTCATTTTGAAGTTGCTGAAGTCAAGCTAAATCTGTAGTTTCACTCATAAATCTAAAAATAAAAATACAGTTGTTCTGGGTATTGATTCATTGAGTTTCCTTGATAGGGGCGACCCTTCTTGCAAAAATTCAGATTTTAATATTGAGTGTTTATTTTTTAAAAGCAAAATCGCCTCTCTCTATTGGCCGTACCATTCTGGTCTGCCTGGCAAATGTTTAGAAAAAGGAATACTTCGATTTGTTAGCTGTTTCTTGGTCTAGTCCTCATTGCCATCATTATAGCTTTCGTTTGCATCAGGTCTCATGTCATTCTGGCAAGTATTGAGTGAGTTGTGAGCATTTTAGTGGATTCCAGAGTTGCTGGTCATGATTGCTGAATGTATGTTTTTGTTCACAAGTCTCAAATCATAAACATTCTCGTTCTGGGTATTGTCTCATTGTGTTTCCCTGTTGGTGGCGACCCTTCATGAATATTTGCAGATTTTAATATGAAGTTTATGATTTTATAAAGCAAATTCGTCATTCCTTGAAAGCCGTACTTCCTGGAGTGCCTGGGGATTCGTGCCAATAATTAATAACCACTTTTAGTTGCCATTTCTTATTACTAAACTAGGCGCCATCATTTTGAAGGTCTATTGCATCAAACTTGAAGTCATTTGGGTCAGTTTTGAGTGATATATGAGCAATTTAGTGGGTTACAGGCATGCTGGTTTGCATTTCTGATTACTGGACTGTCACATCAGATTTATTACAGTCAAGTTTTGTGTGGGATTTAAGTGATAGAAGATATTAAGTTCATTTGGGGAGGTCCTAACAATTTGCAGCTTCTTCTTCCTCTCTAACATCATTCTTGCAGATTGTAAGGCTGTCAGTATTGGTCTAAAACAGCATCTTCAGTTTGGTATTTGAGTGAGGCGGTTTCTCTTCATATTGTAAGCTGAACAGTAGTACTGTCAGCAGTTCTCTAATCTTGCTTATCATGTTTGTAATGATTACTTTACATCCTGAGGTTGCATTGTAATTTCTTTATATCTCCGCCATATGGTCGCCTCCTTTCCATTCGGGAATTGGGTAGCACATACTTGGTGTTGAGTTTACTTTCAACATAGTTAGCGTCTCCGTCATATGGCAGCTCCCATTCCATCTTGGTTTGGAAAGCACATTCTTGACGTCGAGTTAATTCAACATCTTTAGCATCTCCATCATATGGTAGCTCCCACTCCGTCTCGGTTTGGAAAGCACATGCTTGACGTCGAGTTATTTCAGCATCCTTTGGTTTTAAATGCTAACCCTAATAGATGTGTGTTGCATTGCTTACTGTTATTGAAAATTTGAAAAAATTAGGCTCGGAATATTTTAGTGGTATCAGAGCCAAGATCCTGCCATCCTGTGAAAGTAGTCACTGATTTAATTGTCAGATGAGTGACAGAGATACCAAACACTATGTACAGAGAGAGATGACTACAAAAAAGTCTGTACTTGAGTTAATGCAAGAACTGTTTATGCTAATGAAGGATCCTGACATAAGGTGGGGAATCAGAAAGATTTATGCTAAGTCTGAAAGTCGGGATAGAAAGGTGCACATGTCACATCAGAATGATCGTGAGCTTGATGAAGATACCTTGACAAATGAAGAGTGTGTGGTAGAGCCTCATAATACGCCCCTTGACTTGCATGCGATAGCAAATGAAGAAGTGCAAGTTGAAGGACATACTATTGGTGTCTTTGAATCCGCTTATGTCCGTTACCAAAGTAATGATGCTGGTAATGATTCCAATGTGTTTGTACCTCCTCTTGTTGAAGATTTAGTGATGGATAATTCTCCTCTTGTTGTTGTTCAAACTCCTCAAGAGTTTTCACAAAATGAATTTATGACAAGTGATCAAGAAGACCTTTTTGGCATGCATATGACTGTTCATGATGAGATCAGAAATACACCTATAGATGATGGGTTCATTGAAGATAAGAATGATAAAGTTTTCCAAACAGCTAGCACTAGAGATTCTTTACTTCATTACAGTGATGGTGTCAAGGGTGGTTTTGGGTTTGATCATCAAACCAAACCATTGGAAATAAATATTAATGAGGATGACAGTTTAAGTGAATTGGGTGGTGACCTATTCAAAGAGTCGACACTCCAAAAGAAGCACGAAGAGCTCATTCCTTTTGATCAAAACAGTCAGCCTCTTACTATTTGGGATCCAGGTGTGGAGTCATCTAGTGAAGATAAGGAACTAGTGTGGGATGAATTCCCTTTTCCTCCGGATGAAGATCAAAAAATCAGATTGCATTGCAAACTATGAGGTAGCCCTTGGAGGAGGAGTTGCCTTTGAAGAAGAAGACTGCCTAGCCAAGCTCCATAATGATCTCTTTGAAGTAGTTGCAGCCACTAAAGAGGAATATGTGGTTACAAAAACCTTCCGAACAGCGGACAAATATGATTACTTGAGCAGATTGGATGCTGGCATAATGTTTGATCAAGGAGGCAGTGATGAAGAAGAAGAGCTAGAAGACCATATGGCTCTTGAAGATGTAGAGTTTGAAGGTGTTACCAAGCCCGAATCTGATTTTTCAATGCATGAAGTTGGTTGCAAACTTAGGGTCGAAGAAATTGTGGAATGTGTTCCTCTCCATGACATTGAGCATTTTCCTCTAATGGAGGGAGAAAGACATGAAAGCTGGAACAGCTATGATGGCAGCGAGGGCACAAAACAAAGTTCTGATTTTGAAAATCAGTCAGCTTGCAATCCGCCATCTTTGCATATTCTTGAGTGGGAGGATCAAGTCAAAGAGTCCCTTAAGAGGGAAGTGCGAGTTCTATCCCAATTTGATTGCACTCACAGTTTGATTGAAGATTTCTACTGGAAGGCTCAACTTGAAGAAAGAAGAAGAGGAGTTAAGGATGAAGTTGCTCTTCTCAACTTGCAACTTATCAGAGACTCTTGGGAGACATTGAAATCAGATTGCATACACTTGATTGCAGATCGGGATCATGCCGTTGAACTTGCAAAGAAGACCTTCAGTGCTTTCCAAGGGAAAGAGAGAAAGGTTGATGAGCTTACTCATGAGCTTGAATCAACAAAGGCTATGCTCGAAGAAACTCTAGTAGCATTAATGGAGGTAGAAGATCAGTTTGCTGATTTCAAACCTTCTAAGGAGCAAGAGAATGCACATAGAGCTGAAGAAATCGAGCAAGTCATTAAAGAGCTCGATAGTCTTGAAGGAGAGTTTGATCTTGTAGGTTTCACAAGAAAATCAGAAATTGCTAGTGCTGATTTGGAGCAGCAAGATGGAAGGAATGAATTCCTAGTGTATGACAATCCTCTTTTTGAATCGGGTGAAGAGGAAGCTTATGAGAAACATTCCTTTGTGGTAGATGATGGGACTTCAAGCCTTGAGGAAATCACTTTTGACACCATTGTTGAAGAGGGAAGTTCTAGCACTTCTTCTAGCAATGGAACAAGGATGCATAAGTTGCATAATGAGGACTTACCTGCTGCTCCTAGTGTCCCCATTCAGGAGGTGGAAAATCAAGAAGCATGGTGGAATGAGGTCACTAATCTTGATGGTCAACAAAGGGATGATTGGCACTCCGATGAAGAGTTCATTCATTTTCTGATGTGGATGCTTGTCAGATTCCTATCGGACTTCTTGCTTACACCATCTTCTCTAAGAATAACTAATTTCATAATGGAGTTTGATGAAGGGTCCATTGAATCCTTCCCGCAATTCTTCTCTCATGATTTTGAATTTGACTTTCTCAATGAATTCAGATTTGTTGAGTACTTCTTGGAGTTTCAGGGTGCGATGATTCAAATAGAACGTATTTCCCAAAGCGTTCTAGTAAAAGTAATTCTCCATTTGCAAATGGCTCTTCTTTACTTATGATGTGGGGCCCTGGTATCAGCTTGCTTTTGACATGTGTCAAGAAGGTATGTTGGAGTGATGAGCCTCAAATTCACTATCCTTTGGATGTTGTTACCTTCTTTGTCAGTCATTTGAAGTTCACTCCTAATGATCAATGGGAGTTTTGGAAAGTAAAGTTGAGCAAGGATTGGTACTTGGCTGTGATGGGATCTTCAGTGGGTTTATTTTCGGCTGTAGATATGAGCAGACATGATTTTTTGGGTGCTGATTTTCAGTTTGGCAACAGCTATCTATCTCCTTGGATGCTGATTTTCATAAAATCAGATTTCAAGTTGATCATTTCAGTCTTGTTGGGTTGCTGGTTCATTCAATTTCAGACCTTCCAATTTCTTTCGAGGGACAATTTATGGCTTCAAATGAGAGAATTGGTGGTGTGGACTGAGCACGATCAGAATTTGGAAAGAAACCATACTCATTCTAATGGTTTTCTTGGTACATATTCTTGTACAAATAATTGGAGCAGCAGACCATCGCTCGACTTGGCTTGGCATTTCGAGACTCCTACTGCTGAGATCCTGTTCAATGTCTTGATTCTACATTCTGAGACTCTTGGGGTTGGAATTGTGAGAAACTTCTTCAGACTTCATAGTTGTGCCATGATAATTCAGCGGAGGCATAGGGAATTCATGTGGAATCATGAGTTTGAGTTTGTTGAGTTCTTGCAAAGGATAGCCTTCCTCTTTGCAAGAAGAGTTGAAGATGTCACATTTGCAGTCATGGTTTCGTTTGTTACCATGTGGAGGTATGCTGAGGAGATTAGTTATGAGTTGAGTGACCTATCCTTCTTCTCGCCTAGAATTGTGGTTGACAGTGGTATTGTTGTTACTGTTGACTCTGGGCATCTTGGACATGAGACGTTGCATGATATTGATCTTAGTCCTTTAAGATCTTTCAGTTTGATTATCATGGATGGTAACACCTTGGAGTTACAAGGGAGGTTAGTGCAGCATTGGCATGATGTGATCAGAGTGGTGCAGCAGTGGCATGGTGGGTCCTTCCTGAGATGGATTTGGGAACCTGGGATCATACTTGTTTTGGTATGGATTAGTTTTAAATTTTTTGGAGTTATGGCGATATTGCTTGAGGACAAGCAATTTTGGGAAGGGTGGACTGTAATGTCCCCGTTTTTGGCACTTCACTTTTTAGTGATTGATAGCCTTTTTCCAGTGTGCTGTCGGCTAGTCAGTGGCAAAATTAGGGTTTCGCGTTTTGGAGGATGCTTTTGCTCGAGGTTGGGTGTTTTAATGGCGGATTCTTTCTGGGTTTCCAGAGAGCTACGTAGTGGTATGTTTTTCTTGGCATTCCGAGCACCTTCACGAATTTACTATTTTTAGTAAATTCTATTTCTGGCAGTGGTCCTCTTGGTCTCGGCACAGTTGACTTTCCTCTTCAGTCGACTCATTTGGTTTATTCAGATTCTGGCTTCGGGATGCAGTTTCGGAGAGATAAGTTCATTTCACTTAAATAACATTATATTTTAATGTTATATTACCCCTTGGCCTAGTCTATTGACTTAATGTTGTTTTAAAAGGTGGTCTTTAAGGGTGGCGCCATCATTGAGTTAATTTTATAATTATTAAGGTTGAATTAAAGCCTTAAGATTGGACGCCAATATTAAGTGAT
Organism: Sequoiadendron giganteum; assembly: GCA_007115665.2. NCBI lineage: Eukaryota > Viridiplantae > Streptophyta > Pinopsida > Cupressales > Cupressaceae > Sequoiadendron > Sequoiadendron giganteum. Next base: position 500,607,109 of record CM021100.1, read on the forward strand.
GCATTCAATTAAAAAAGTCGAAATTGAAGCTTTGAAGAAAGGGACGCCATCTATTTGGAGGATTAGGGTTTGACTCTGAAAAGAAGATTAGGGTTTCGAGAAGGTCAACAACAAATTATAAAAGGAAGCCTTTGGTTCTCTTTTCAGCATCTTATGTTTTATGATATTGTTATGCTGCCGGAATGGCTTTGGGACTGCTTCGAGGAATGAATGCCTCCTAGCTTGGCTCTTCTTCTTGCTTGAAAGATAGCAACTAGTTGAGAGATAGTTTGTAATAGGTTTGTCTTGCATTTCAGTTGAGTATCTTGCATTTATGGAGTTCTAGATTTGCATTTCAGTCTCATTTTGAAGTTGCTGAAGTCAAGCTGAATCTGTAGTTTCACTCATAAATCTGAAAATAAAAATACAGTCGTTCTGGGTATTGATTCATTGAGTTTCCTTGATAGGGGTGACCCTTCTTGCAAAAATTCAGATTTTAATATTGAGTGTTTATTTTTTAAAAGCAAAATCGCCTCTCTCTATTGGCCGTACCATTCTGGTCTGCCTGGCAAATGTTTAGAAAAAAGAATACTTCGATTTGTTAGCTGTTTCTTGGTCTAGTCCTCATTGCCATCATTATAGCTTTCGTTTGCATCAGGTCTCATGTCATTCTGGCAAGTATTGAGTGAGTTGTGAGCATTTTAGTGGATTCCAGAGTTGCTGGTCATGATTGCTGAATGTATGTTTTTGTTCACAAGTCTCAAATCATAAACATTCTCGTTCTGGGTATTGTCTCATTGTGTTTCCCTGTTGGTGGCGACCCTTCATGAATATTTGCAGATTTTAATATGAAGTTTATGATTTTATAAAGCAAATTCGTCATTCCTTGAAAGCCGTACTTCTTGGAGTGCCTGGGGATTCGTGCCAGTAATTAATAACCACTTTTAGTTGCCATTTCTTATTACTAAACTAGGCGCCATCATTTTGAAGGTCTATTGCATCAAACTTGAAGTCATTTGGGTCAGTTTTGAGTGATATATGAGCAATTTAGTGGGTTACAGACATGCTGGTTATATAATTTAAAGTGCAGGTTTGTCATAACAGATTTGAGGAAATCTGCATTCTCCTTCTTGGATTGGTGTTAGGAAATCATTAAAGGCTTTGTGAAAGATTCCTTATTGTTGCAGCAAATTGAAGAGCTCTAATACTTGATCTTGCAGGCATTATATATTTCATTGTAAGCTGAACAGTAGTACTGTCAGCACTTCTCTTAGTCTTACTTTACTTTCTGTAATCGCAATTGTATTCCTTTGATCTCCGCCATATGGTCGCCTCATTTCCATACTGGAATTGGGTAGCACATACTTGGTGTTGAGTTTGCTTTCAGTATATTAGATGGTAGGGACCCTCTGACCACATGCTCGTCGTTCGCCGGTGCATCCTTGGTTAGAGTTCTTGTATAAGCATTTCAATTAAGACCCTCTGACCATATGCTCGCCATCATTGGCGCCATCCTTGGTTAGAGTTCCTTCCAGCTTTGTTTCGGCATTCAGATCCTCTGACCAATGCTCACACCTTGCCCTCATTGGGATCCTGGTGTACATTCTGGTTAGAGTTGCTTCAACATCGTTTTGGTTTAGAGCTAACCTTAACGGGTGCGTTTGTTTGTAATTTGCAATTGAAAAAACAAAAAAAAACTGGTTCGGAATATTTCATATTAATGTACAATGTGAGAGAGAACCTTGGATATATAGCCAAGGTGAGACATAGGATTAGACAAGATCATGACAAGTGTCTTATTCCTATGACATGAGACAACTAATAATGAATCACCTAGGAAATAATGATAAAATTCAACATAAGTTTATGATAAGTGTTAATCTTATGATATAAGACATAAAGTGATAAAATCATATGTTAAACCTAAGTAAAATTAAGTGATAGGATGTGAAAGGGACCTAATAGTGGAACTAGTTAGGTAATATCCCTATTCACACCAACAATATTGGTGTTGTTGTATCAACAAAAAAAGTTAGTTTGAATATAAACATAAATATTTATGTGGTATGAAATAAATCTGTCTAAATTATAGTTAATCTCACTTTAAAAATTAATAAAAATTAAAATTTACCAAAAAAACTATGGAAAAAAATCTATGCACTAGATATTTGTGTTACCAATCTATGTTTAGGAAATTTTAATTTTATCGTTTTTGAAAATAAAAAGTGATATGGAATAAATGTCACATTTTAAAAATACTATTAACTATTAAAAATCAAGTTCTTAAAACTTATGTAAAAATATTCACAAATTATTTTTTAATTAAAAAAAAACATTTAGACTTTGCACAAAATCTTAAAAATAACTAGTTCATGTCATCATCTTAAAATTATTAATAGTTTAGTTGATATGGATGATAAAATATGAAAATTTGGTTTAAAATGTTGTAATATCCCACTTTGGCCAAAAGTAGAACACACTATTGTGGGACCACTCATTGTTTATTGGTTCCTTTGACTATGTTACTTTGTGGGTTTATAGAAAATTGAAACTAAAACTGATTTATCATTTGATTCATAGACAAAATATATGTTTATCTTTGGTTGTTTATGTTTGGCATGGCTACCAATGTATGATTAAATTTTTATATTGTATTGTGATATCTATATGAGTTGTGCAATTTTGTAGGTTTTCTATACTTACAAGTTGCATGGGTAGCTTGGATGTGGGCTATTTATACTAATAGATATCTTAGTGTGTATGAAAATTCTATTTTTTGGCCTAATTTTGGTCACTTGATTTAGTTTTCATTATGAGGTAGAGATATGGTGTTGTGTAATATATTTATATCGTGGGAACTAAGATTGTTGTCAATTATGGTGCAAGATGTGTGAAACTTAGTTGGGTAGTGATCATAATTTCATGGAGGTTCCTTGTATTCTTGGAGATTTGATATGACATGGTTGTTTATGTAGGTACATTGGATAGTGATCTTGGTGTCATGGAGGTTCCTTATATGTTTGAATATCTGGCACAACATGGTTGTTTATGTACAGATACATTATTGGTGGTGATCATGGTTTCATGGAAGTTCCTTATACACTCGGTGTTTTGGTACAATATGGTTGTTTATGTGTATGCATTGTTGGTGGTTTTAGATTGATTCTTAATCACAAGTGGTGGTTTATCTTCTTGTTTTGGAGATCTTGGTTCTACTTTATCATGTGATATTGATGGCATTATAATTGAGTGTATGTGGACTATGGGTGATATTTTGAAATGGTTTTTGGTGCCATGGAGGAGATCTTGGATCCTATTTATTGTATGAAATGAGAATTTTATTGATAGGATATGATTACCTTCATTTTATTTAGAGATATTTAAATATTAGTACCATGGTGGATTATTAGAGTCTTTAGTTGAGATTTCAATTATGATATATTCAGTTTGAGAAAGATCATTCTTTATGAAATAGATGTAACTATTCTGCCATGGTAGAATTTTGATTGTGCATTAGAGTTTTAGCATTATACATGTTCTCTTAGGAGTAAATATTTTATTTGGGGCATATGATCTTCTTTTGAGGATATATATCACAATATCATGGAGAGTTCCCAATTCTAGAGTTGCAACCTTAGTGACAATTTATGATAATTTGATTGATGAGTAGTGTGATCATTTTTTTTGTGATAATTTTTTTAATTACAGTGTTGCATTAGTGCTTGGTTGGCATGAGATTATTGGTTGTACGACTATTTTAGATTTGGTTTATGCTAGAGATCTCTTGTTCTTGGAGATAGTGTGTTGAGATATCTACTCTTTTATGAGGTTTCAACAAGAAGACCAATGAGCCTACACCTAGGTTGGATGTGAGTTCAACATGGAATTGTTGAGGATATTTTTCTTAGAGAGAGTAACTATGTCTTGGTGTATCCTAGAGGAGAAATCTCTTCGCCTCTTCTAGTACTTTCAGTAGTGAATCATCTAATAGGTATTACCCACCTTATTTTGAGATGTTTTTCATTATTTATGCTTTGTATTCTCATGGAACACATAATTTTGAGCCTTGTATGTTAGTTTAGGAGGGCTTATTTGAGATTACTTGGAATGGTTTGTTCTAATTTGTCTCCTTATGCATATGATATTATTATGAATATAATTTTGAGGAGTATAGAGGATGGTTTGGGTGTATTACCTAGTTTTGGGAATTATTTTTTTGGTTTGATACTACTTCAAATTGAGAGGTTTACATCTTGGTGGGTCCATCAATTCATGTTATGTGTTTTATCTTTAAATTTAATAGTTGTTTATTGACAAGACTTTTATATTTGGAGTTTTGTGAAGGAAATCTTTCTTGTCACATCTTGAGCACGTAAGGATGTTGGTAGAAGGACATGCTACATGGTTTTGATTTATAGGTTTTCTCTAGATGATCTTGTGTTACTTCTTGGAGGTTTGTGTTCACATAATATTAGAGTTGAGGTTTGCATGTAGTTATTATAATCACTATGTTTATGTTCATGTTGTTACAATTTTTTACTTAATTTATTAAATACAGAGAATTTATGAGAGCTACGCGTAGACTAGTGGTGAGAGAGTTGTGTTGCAGTGGTTTATTGTCCAAGTTTGCATATAATTGTATATGTTCTTAGTATTAGATTATATTGATGATATTGGATACACATTCTATATGAGTGATATTCATGTAATTTTGGATGCCTTGATTGATTTTAGATTTGAAATTACCCTTGTAATGGGAGTCATTTAAGTTTTATATGAGTCATTTGTTAGATGTAATCATTGAATTGTGGTGTTTTGGGTCTTGATAATTTTCTCGCATGTTTATGTTTTATTGCCTTGGGGGAATTATTTATGTAGGATAGTGTATATAAATGGACTTGTGATCAAGATTTGAATTAGTTTGATATGTTGATGACATAAGGTCTACTTGTTATGATGAGTATACCTTGGTTTTGAGGTATGGGTAGTTGGATGTATTAGCAACTAGCTATGGTTTCTATTTTAGCTATGGTGATTAATTTTTGGAAGTTACTCAAATCTATTTGTTACCAATAAATTTTTCATTTTTTTGGATATTGAGTTAAGGTAGAATTCATGCTACTATGAGACATTTAGTGTGCCATTTCATTTTTGGTCTAGATCATATCTTTTGTGCATTGGTATGATAGAGGATAAGATGATTCATATTTTAGATGGTGGTCACCTTGGTTAATTTTATAGGTATCTCCATAGAGCACATGGGGCACTTGGATGTTTTATGGTACATTTTAGTTATAGGTGTTGTTCCATTGATATTTAAGTTTAATTTTGAACCCTAATGCAAGGTAAAGTCCATGGAAATCAGGGACAAAAGGGGGGGCAAAAGTGGCCACTTTTTTTAAAATCAACTAAAATTGAAGTTGGACGAGTAATTTGAGATGTGTATGGTCAAAATTTGAAGATATGATAAGAACAAGAATCATAGTATCCTAAATCTAGTTTCTAAACTATGAAATATTTTTAAAAATGGTTAAGGTTAATGCGATGAAATGTCAAGCACACATAAAAGTATCACTATTTTATCACTAAAACTATAACATAGTGTTTGGTGGACACCTATTTTTTCTACATTAGGTATTTTTAAAAACTAGTTGGTGGAAATATATCTAAGAGTGAGTAAGTTACTACAAGTAATTTTTTTGTTTTTTTGTTGAGTAATTTTTTTTATGATATTTTGAAATGGATGCATCCTAAAAATTATTGGAGTTGATCCCTCAACCCCATAGCTTTTGAGGATCACTTGAAATCAGACACATATCACACATAGAGAAATAACTAGACTATGGAGGCTAAATTGATCTAGAAAGATGAGTCATATTGATTATACAAACATCATTGAATGAGTTATAATGATATAATGAATCCTTATAAAGGAATACAAAAAGCTAAAAAAATAACCCTAGAGGAACCCTAGAGGAGGATGAAAGGAGATAATGACATGTGCCCTCATCCTAAGAACCAAGACACAAAAAGGAATATGAGCTATTAGATAAAAACCCTAAAATCCAATACCCACCTAATTACAACTTAGGGAGTAGCTAAAACCTCTAAATGAAAATGCATAAATTGGAAAGGGTGGGTCCCAAAAAATAATGCCTAATAAGCTACTCATGTACAAATGAAAGTGTTGGAAAAGTAAGGATAGACAACTGAGAGGGGGGGGTGAATCAATTGTTACCAAAAACAAACTTATTCAATATTAATCAACCTTTAGTCACAGATCTGATTATAAATAGTGCAAGCATAAATCAATAACACATTAGAGACACATGAACACCATTATTTTATACATGGAAACCCTGTTAGGGGAAAAACCACAGTGGATGTTAGTCCACAAGATTATACCCTATTAGAAGTATAATGAAGAATGAAAAAGGAATGCACTTGCATTCAAGCACACTGCCTAGAGTTTACTACTTAGAGGAAGGCTCACTACCTTACATACAATAATCAGATTAAATCCATCTGATGAGTTTGAACTGAGAATTTAGCTTCTACAAAAGCCTGGTGATAGTTTCGGTTAGGCACAAAAGAACTTCTACACACTCTTCCACACTCTGCTCAATCTCCTTCACACTTTGCTCTGTACTTGAATGATTTGACCCTTATTTGCAGATGTAAATTACATACACACACCGAGCACACCTTGAGAACACTTCAAAATGAGTAAATAAATGCTCTTATATATCCACCACACGGATTTACATCAACTACTCTATCGACCATAAATAAATAATGAATTACAATTGTCGGCCTCAATACATGAATAAATATTAATGCGCACCAACACAAGTAAAACACAACATATTGAGAACCCAAACAAAAACCTTCGAACATGCCAAACAATAAAAGATTAATCCTCATGGATCCGCAACATGCTACCATCATGTTGGCCAAGAACATGCAAACTCGAGCACACATCGGAAAAATCTCCGATCACGAACACTTCGATCAATGCAGATGTACAAAAAGGATAGAGCACAATCTAGAATCATCAATGAACATCACAAGAACATGCGTAACAACTGAAATTACCAGAATTTCACTCTCTTCTTCCAAGAACACCAACTATAGAAACAAAATGATTGTAGGAACATAGAACTTCATAACTTCCTCAAATCTTGATGCGTACCACTGAGACTTTCAGAAAACATACTAGATAGATTGAGAAACAAACCCTTTAGTGCACACCACTTGATTATTAACTTACAACACTTACCATCACTCTGACCTTCTCAGCTTCACTAGCTGCTTGCAATATATATTTTTGCAATTTTCTCAATCTCCTCGACATATACAACCTTCAGAATCACCAATTCTAATAGTGTTGACATCAATGACAACCACATATTAACAACATAACCACAACATCCAAAAATATCTCCCTTTGGCATTGATTGCAACACATGATGTGAAAAATAATGCCATCAACCCAGCTAGCTCTTCTCCAACAATCTCCCCCTTAGATTGTGCACTCTTTTTCTGTTATCTTCTTCTCCCATGTTTTTCACATTACTTCTCTCCCCCTTTGAAATTAATGGCAAAGGAACACATGCTCCGATCCTTATATTTAACACATCTGACTACTCCCCCTAAGTACCATCCACCACAACATCAATCCAGAATAGGATATGGCTATAAATTCACAAACTGATGCAAAGAATTGCATCTCTTAGTTCTGATCAGGAGGGGAAATCACCCCTAACTTGCCTCTGAGATAATCAAAAGTATCCTTAGGCAATGGCCTAGTAAAGATGTCTATAATTTTCTCCTTGGTAGGTATATACTCTAGTCTAACTTCTTTGTCACTTACTTTATCTCCCAGGAAGTGATATTTGATGGATATATGCTTTGTCTTTGAATATAACATTGAATTATTATAAATGTTTATGGCACTTGAATTCTCATAGAATATGGCAATGGGTTCTTCATAGTCAATTTTGACATCTCTCAAAATTTTCTTCATCCACAATACTTGAGTACAACTGTTTGCAACAACAATATATTCTACCTTAGCAATAGATAATGAAACATAATTCTGCTTTTTTCTTAGCCAAGATACTGACTTATGCCCTAAGAAGAATGCACCACCACTAGTACTCTTCCTATCATCCACATATCCTACCCAATCAACATCAGTGAAAGCACTTAGGATAAGATCATCATCCCTAGGATACCAAAGACCAAGATCAACTGTTCCTTTCAGGTATCTAAAAATTATTTTCATTTTAGTCACATGAGACTCTTTAGGATCAACTTGATGTCTAGCAACCATGCATACAACATTCATTATATCTGGCCCGTTCTGAGTCAAATAGAGTAATCCACCAATCATTGAACTATATCTTGTTTTATTTTCTTTAGGAGAATCATCATTCTATGTAAGTTTGCATCTGATTACCATAGGTGTACCAACTGGATTTGAATCTTCCATGCCAAACTTTTTCAGTAGCTCTTTCACATACTTAGACAGAGATATGAGAAATCCATCATCTAACTGAGTGATTTGTAGTCCTAAAAAGAGTTTCAACTATTCTATCATTGAAATTTCAAACTCACTTTTCATTTCATTAGCAAAATTCATACACAAATCTACATCACCTTAAAAAATAATGTCATCAACAAAGACTTCAATGATTAATTCTTTATTCTGACCCAAATTGAAATACAGATTGCTATCAATAGTACCTTTATTGAATCCAAGTTTCAACAAGTATTTATCCAATCTAGCATACCAAGCTCTAGGAGTTTGCTTAAGTCCATATAGATCTCTCTTCAATTGGCATACCATGTTTTCTTTTTCAGTCAGTTGAAATCCATCTGGTTGTTTAACATAGACTTCCTCTTCTAACTCACCAATTAGAAATTTTGACTTTACATCCATTTGATAGACTTTTTAATTATTGAAAGTAGCATAAGCAAGAAATAATCTTATAGCTTCAATTCTAGCAACAGGGGAAAAAGTTTCTTCAAAATCAATACCTTCCATTTGTGAGTACCCTTTGCAAACTAGTCTTGCTTTGTTTTTGACCAGTTCACCTTGCTCATTTAACTTATTTCGAAACACCCATTTGGTTCTAGCCACATTTGTGTTCCAAGGTCTAGGAAAAAGATCCCATGTATCATTTTTCTCTATCTACATTAGTTATTCTTTCATGGCTTCCATCCAATACTCATCTTTGCATGCTTCATTGATATTGCTAGGATTAGTTTTGGAAATTAGACAATACTCTTCTAAAATTCTTCTTCTAGTTTGCACACATTTTCTCTTATCTCCTATGATTTGACTGTCAGAATTATTTCACCTTACATACTTGGGAGTTTTAGGATTTTCTTTGACTTCTTGTTCTTGTGTTCTTTCTTCTGCACTTCTGCTAGTTTCTGCTTCTTGATTCTCTTGGTTCACCAGAACAATCTGAAGTTGATTCTGTGTTTGAACATTATTTCCATTGTTAGTACTATCATGTTGACCATCTGAATCATATCCACTACATTTGGATGGTCTAATAATATCTTCATCAACTTTGACATTTGCACTCTCAACCTTTTATTAAAGCACCGGTAAGCTTTGCTCTTAGTAGAGTAACCTAAAAAGATTCCTTCATCACTTCTAGCATCAAACTTTCCTATATCATTATCTCTCTTAATGTAGCATTTGCTTCCAACTTTTTTGAAATATTTGACATTAGGCTTATAACCAAACCATAGCTCAAAAGGGGTCTTACCAGAATTACTGTTGACATTCACCCGGTTAATGGTATACAGATCAGTACTTACAACTTCTCTCTAGTAGATATGAGGAACATTTGCTTCCAACAACATGGTTCTAGCAGTGTCTAGAACAATTTTGTTCTTTCTTTCAACAACTCCATTTTGTTGAGGGGTCCGAGGAGAAGATAGCTATCTTTGGATTCCATTCTCTTCATAGAAAGAATTGAATTCCCGAGAATTGAATTCACCACCTTTGTCTGTCCTTAAGCATTTGATCTTTTGACCTATCTCATGTTTTGCCATAGCTTTGAAACTTTTGAACTTTTCTAATGCTTCATGTTTTTCTCTTAAGAAAGCAACCCATATCATTCTAGAATAATCATCAATAAGAAAGATAAAGTACCTTTCACCTTGTAGAATTTTGATTCTGGATGGACCACATAGATCAATATGTATCAAGTCCAGTACTCCATTAGAGCTATACTGTTTGCTCTGAAAATAATTTCTAGTCTACTTTCCCATCTGACATTCCTTGCACATATTTTTAGTAGGCTTCACTAACTTAGGAAGATCTCTGATTGCTTGAGTAGAGCTTATCTTGACAATGTTATCAAAGTTCACATGACACAACCTCCTATTCCATAACCAACTTACATCAATCTGAGCAATTCAACAAATTTCACTAGCATCATTCAAGTAAAAAATATTACCTTTTGTCTTTGTACCTGAAGCAATCATATTTCCAGAACTTCCCCTTATTCTGCACTTACCATCCTTGAATTGAAGATTATAACCCTTGTCTACCATTTTTCCAACACTCAACAAGTTATTCTTTAAGCCTTCTACATAAAGAACATCATCAATATTGTGCTTACCACCAAAAGAAATAGTGCCTCTGCCACGAATCACACCAGAAGTGTTGTCTCCAAATATTACAACACCACCATCATAGTTTTCCAATCTTACAAACTTGCTTTTTTCACCAGTCATATGATGTGAGCATCCACTATCAATTACCCACTCATCCTTTTCTTTAATTTTTGCTGCAAGAGATTTCGCAGCATTCACATTACTAGAAGATTTAGTGGACACTTGACCATTTTCTTTGATAGCAATGAATACCATTCATCTTCATTTCTAGTTTGTTTATCAGATTCTTCATCAGTTACACCTTCTTCAGCATAATAGCATTTCCTTTGAAATATAGTCTTCTTAGGTTTGTACTTAGAAACTCTTTCAGGACATCTTGATGCAAAATGACCTATTTTATTGCAAGAAAAACATTTGATAGGTAACTTTCCTTTGTACTTACCATGAACTCTCGTTTCTCTTTTCACAATCAATGCTTCTAGTTCTTCTAATACTTTTTCTTCATCTTAAATATTTTTCATCCCATCTTCATATTTTAATGTCCTTTTGGAATTCTCTCTTGGATTGTATCTCTGTTGGCTTTTTACAGATACGATAGCTTTGAATGTAGACTCGGTCTTAGGAGTAGATTCACCAAATTCACTTAACTCAAAGGCAACAATTTTTCCAATTAGCATGTCTCTTGTCACATTTGTCACTGTTCCGAGTTCATCAATAGCATGAGCTCTTGTTTTGTAGGAGGGAGACACAAATCTAAGTATCTTAGCCATAATTTCTTCTTCATTCAAAGTTTCACCGGCACATATGATGCTCATCACCAGTTCATTTATCTTTTGAGAAAAAGAGAGGATGTTCTCATCTTCACTCATCTTCATGTCTTCCCATTTGCCTTTTAAAATTTGTAGCTTAGCACTTTTCACTAGTGCATCTCCTTCATACAATGTCTCCATCTTTTTCCAGATCTCATGTGCAGTCTTCAATCCTATCACATTTTTCATCTTTGACTCTGTCAAAACACTCAAAAATGCTTCAATAGTCCTGGTATTAGCTTCTACTTGCTTGTTCTAATCTTTAGAGGATGGACCATTCTAAGGAATAGTATATGCACTCTATGTGATCTTCGAGAAAGGTTCTCCAATGCACTTCAAATGACACTCCATTCTAAATTTCCATAAAGAGTAGTTTGTAACATTGAATCTAAGACTGTACTTGTATGATGCCAACTCATATTACCTCAAGTTGTTAGGATTCTTCAGAGGAACCAAATTTGATACCAATTGTTGGCAAAACAAGGATAAACAATTGAGAGGGGGGGTGAATCAATTGCTACCAAAATCAAACTTATTCAACATTAATCAACCTTTAGTCACATATTTGATTATAAATAGTGCAAGCATAAATCAATAACACATCAGAGAGACATGAACACCAAGATTTTGTATGTGGAAACCCTGTTAGGTGAAAAACCATGTTGGATGTTAGTCCACAAGATTATACCCTATTAGAAGTATAATGAAGAATGAAAAAGGAATACACTTGCATTCAGGCACACTGCCTAGAGCTTACTGCTCAGAGGAAGGCTCACTGCCTTACATACAATTATCAGAATAAATCCATCTGATGAGTTTGACTTGATAATTTAGCTTCTACAAAATCCTGGTGACAGTTTCGGTTAGGCACAAAAGAACTTCTACACAATCTTCCACACTCTGCTCTACACTTGAATGATTTGACCTTTATTCACACTTGTACATTACATACACACACCAAGCACACCTTGAGCACACTTCAAAATGAGTAAATAATTGGTCTTATATATCAGCCACATGGATTTACATCAACTACTCTATCGGCCATAAACAAATAATGAATTACAACTGTCGGCCTCAATACATGAATAAATCTTAATGCACACCAACACAAGTCATTCACAACATAGTGAGGACCCAAACAAACACCTTTGAACATGAAAAATAATAAAATATTAATCCTCATGGATCCGCAACATGCTACCACCATCATGTCGGCCAAGAACATGAAAAATCAAGCACACATCAGAAAAATCTTCGATCACGAACACGCTGATCAATGCGGACGTACAACAAGGATATAGAATTTTCTAGACTCATCCATGAACGTCATAGGAACATGCACAACAACTGAAATTACCAGAATTTCATTCTCTTCTTCCAAGAGTACCAACTACAGAAACAAAATGACTGTAGGAACATAGAACTTCATAACTTCCTCAAATCTTGATGCGTACCGCTGAGACTTTCAGACAACATACTAGATAGATTGAGAAAAAAAACTAATTATTAACTTACAACACTTACCACTACTCTAACCTTCTCAACTTCACTGACTGTCTGCAATATTTATTTTTTACAATTTTATCAATCTCCTCGACATATACAACCTTCAAAATCACCAATGCTAATAGTGTTGACATCAATGACAACCACATATCAGCAACATAACCACAACATCCAATAGAAAGATCTCTCACAACTAGAGAAAATAAGAAAAACTCATGGTAAAAACTTTCCAAAAGAGAGAAAGGTGAATGGAGGACAAAGAAGCCTCCATAATGTCTCAAAAATGAAAGGAACATGAAGAACAACATTCAGGAAAAATAAGCTATTGAAAATTTTCAAATGATGACTACTATAGTGTTGTAATGAAGAACCTCCTATGGAATCAAGATGAAGATGAAGATGAAGAAGAAAATTTGCGTGAGTGCTCCCAATGACACTACTCAAACATTGAATGGATGGAAAATAAAGGAAAAAATATTTGTCACTCAAAGATATAGATGGCACATGAATTTGCATGAGTGATCCCAATAGTATTGCTCACGCAATACAAAGAAGAAAGTAAAAAGTATAGGTGCCAATAGTCTGAAGAAACCAATCAACTAAGGATGAAATACTTCCTTCACAAAATAAGAGTGCAAGATTTTCTATATGTTAAGTGTTATCTCATCAAAATGCATGGGTAACCAACCATTGCATCTTCCTAGTACATAAGAACAAATACTAGATATGTAGCTCACTCTAAAGTGAAACCAAGGACACATTAGAACCAAAAATAGAAAACCATTCATAATGTCGATTAGGGAGATGCATGATAGGAGGGAGAGGCATGATAGGTACACTAAAATTGTGCATAATCATATAGTGCATGAAGGAGAAGAGCAATATTTGAATGCACATAAGAGCTCATACCTACAATTGAAAAGGGTATACAAATTAGGGCACACACGTATGAGGCAAAAATAACTAGGATTCAATATTGTCATGGAGGGACACTAACCTAACAAATGTGTGATGGATAAAGCTAAGGCACGAAAAAAACCCCCATGACACTTTATAATGGGTGAAATCACAATACTATGTCTCACTTTTTGCCCAAGATGGACATTTACATCAATATTTTTAATCGAATCTTTATCTTCTAAGACCTATAACAACTAAACCATTAAGAATTTGAAGATGATGTGAACTAGTAATTTGTGGCAATTTGTGTGTAGATTCTAAATATATATATATATATATTTTGAAATAAATCACAAATATTTCAAATTCTCCTTTAATAAGTAGTTTTAAACAAAAAAAAACATTTTTACAAAGTAACATTTGTGTCATACAACATAATTTTTTTTTCTATAAATGGATCAAATTCTATTTTTTGTAATATAGATTCTCAACATAAATATCTAGGTATAATTTTTGTTACATATGTTTTTTAAATTAATTTTTGAAGTCAATATAACTATAATTTGGACATAAATACAACCTAACTTGTGTATATATCGAAATCCATTTATTATTTTTGGTTGAAACAAGGACATCAATATCTAGAGAAAGGGTATTTTTTGATTTTTTTTTACAATGGTTTATTGTTTTTCCACCTCTACACAACAAAGAGCTTGATGTTCGAAGAAAAACCTATGTTTAGTAAAATTTGAAAATTAAATACATGATAAAATGAAAATATACTAAAAATATACTTGTTGGAAAGCTCTTTTTGAGGGCTGCAATCTTGCAAAATATAATTTTTAAATGACTTTATTTAATCCCTCAAAAGGTAAAGAAAATGTGGTTTTTTGCCAACATTTTGATAGGTGAGAAGGAGACTCCATTGTGGGTATTATTTAATACTACAAGGGTTCTATCCAAGGGGGTATTATCCATCCTTCTTCAATTAAAATCCTTCAGATGGAGCCTCTCAAGACTCAAATCACTAGCTTTTCTAAAAATAGTGATTTCAGGAAAAAATAGCATGTCCCAAAAGTGAGACACACTATTGTGGCGACACCCTAATGTAGCGTGAATATAAAATAAGGCACAACAAAATTTACAAAATCACCAAAAAACATACACTAGAGTGGTACTTTATCTTAGTGTGTCTACAAATGAAAGAGCGCATTTAAAATATGCTCAAAATACACAAAAAAGAAAAAATTATGCAAATACATGTAGAACACCTCAAAATAAGTCATCCCATGCAAAATAAAGTTTCCAAGCATCAAAACGTCCAAGTAATTCATCAAAATTTTAAAAAATAGAAAAACTAAATTAAATATACTTGGTGCCAAACCAGTAAATAGTGCATGGATAACACGAAAGATCTAAAAGACCTTTCCAATATTGCAAGAATCATAAAAAAAATGGAGGAATTGGTCAAAAGTTATGATCTTGGGAGTTAAAAATAGACATTTGACTTTGATAGGTGATTACATATACCACCAAAAAATATATGAAAATTACTTGTACCATTAGAAAAATTCTTAGAACCAACTTTCCAATGTGATATCTCATTTGTCAAATATTTGATATTGTATGCCGAAGTTATAAAAAATAAAACAAAACATTCTTTAGGGTAGATGATGGTTAGGATGAGGTGGTGGTGCAAGCGTTTGTATGGATGATGCCATCAAATGCTAGTTGTTAGAATATTCTCATGAGGATGGAATATTTTTCCAATTTTCTTGAGAAAATCTATCATTGCTATAAAATAGGAAAATATTGCCAAAAAAGTTTTGAAGGAAAAAATATACCTTGAAAATATAAAAAAAGTATGGATAGGCCATATCTTTTTTGATGAACACTAGAAATTTCATAAAACAACCAAAAAAATTGAAAGAAATGAGTGTCAAAAAAAGATAGTTGAACCCCAACAAATGTTAACTATAGCTGAGGGTTTTCTAGAACCCTCGTGTGGAAGAAAAGGGTGAGATCCTTGACAGAAAGGGAGAGAGGAAGTGCAACTTGTGAGATTTGTTGTGATTTGTGTAAGCCGAGTTAAGCATTGGGAAAGTGGTTGGTGAGGAACTGATGCAAAAAAAGTGTTGGAAATAACTAATCAAAAAGCGTTAGAACCTTGCAAAATCATCAATCAGGAAGAGCCCCAAAAACCAGGTCACTGAAATAAAATAAACCAGTTGTTGCATTGTAGGCATAGACACCTAAAATCTAACCTTATCCAACCACATCTAATCTTAGCCTATCCTAAGCTATTACTTAAATAAATAATATTTATTTAATTAATTTACCCATCACCTTTATCCCACCTTGCCCTATTCAATTAATTAAATAAATATTTATTATTGATTTAATTAATTTATCCTTAAAATTTATCCCCCATTTAATTAATATTTATTATTTATTTAATTAATTTGTCGTTCACCTTTATCCCCCACTTTAATTAATTAACTATTACTAATTATTTAATTAATGTATCCACCATCTTTTTCTAACCAATTAATTGATTAAATATTTATTATTTATTTAATTAATAGATAATTAATTTATCCATTACCCTTATCCTAAACCCTCCAACTAGATTAATTAATTAATTAATTTAGGCTAATTAATACCCATTATCTTTTCCTCCAGTATTTAAATCCAAACTTTTATTCTTCAATCCTTGCCCATTTAATCCTAGCCATTAGATTCATTCACATTGATCACAATCTAAACTTTCCATCATATGACAAGTGTCTCTCTCACATGACTTACTAAGAAATTGTGTAGATTCATTGAATCTAGACACTCCAAAAGTCAAAATAAATTTTTATATCACCCACCCATTTCATGCTACATCTCCAAATCTCAACATTCACATAAGGATGTTTCCCTTATTCATTCCTAAACCTAGCACTTATCCCTTATGTGACACTTGTCACATGACTATAATTATTGATCCAATCTCTAATCCTCATTCAATCCTAGCCATCCATTAAACAATATATCTTGGACCTTGATTTCCTTCTTGGAAATTCTATAAATGAGAGACCTCTCACCCATTAGATCATCTAATCTTATGCTACTATTTTATGTTGTCCAATTTTCTATTGAATCATCTTGATCATGCCATCATGCTACATAATTTATGATCAACATTGAAGCTATCAATCTATCAACATATTACACTTGATCTTTTTGAGGTTTGAATGTATTTGGTTTCATTTAGGATGGGTTTGATGCATATTTCATTTATGTCATTTGCATGCATTTTGTAGGAGTCCCACTAAAACTAAAAATAAATTGAGAAAAAGTTGACAAATGTAGAACCCTAAAAAAATCTGCCACCTACTAGGAAAAAAGTGGTTGAAAAAACAAGAATTCGTTCACCAGGATTATCTTTGAAATGGATGAAAAATACCTAAAATAGTCAGAGTGAATGCAAAAAATGGTGCATAGGGATCATTATTTAAAATAGAAAGCATGAATAGAAAAAAGTAAATAGGGATGGTTTTAAAAACCTAAAGTATTCACCAAATGATTGTCACATCAGATAAAATGAAGATCCATGGCATGAAAATCAAATCTTGTTTGTAAATGTTCAAAACCACAATGAAAAAAACTCAAAATTTGGAAGACCTAGAAATTTCCACAATGGATTTGCAAAATGCTAAAATTCATAGAACCCTCCCAATTTAAATAAAATTGGTCATCAATTCACAAAAGTTGTCAAACCCTTGTAGAAAATATAAATCCACATTGGAAAGGAAAATACATCATTGCAAAAGGTTAAAACCTCATTGGAAAATTAAAAAATGATTGAAAAACTCATCACTACTATAGAAAAGTCATGAAAAAATCACCTAAAAAATAATCAAAGAAAGTAGATTTTGCCAAAAAATGTAGGTTGAGGATTTTTTTGCATGGGGTCCCTATACGGTTCCATACAGTGTAATGCTTCAAAATCTATGCCTTTGCTAAAAATATCTCAATTTTGATAAAATGATAGTCAATCTTAGGAATTTTGGCCATTTCAAATGCAACAGTGAGGTTTGCTTAAGTCCAAGATGCAATTTTTTTCCCTAGTCCATATCTTCAAAAATGAACAAGGGATTACAAATATGGAGCTTTGATATCATGTTGGAGTGTTGGAACACAACTATCTACTAAGAAGGGGGGGGGGGTGAATTAGTAGATCAATTAAAACTAGTTCATTAATACTTTTAAACCAAGATAAAAGTATATGAAAAAAGATAAACATGTAGAGATCACACATACACACAAATACTCATAACACTAGATATATGTGGAAAACCCAATATGGGAAAAACCATGATAAGAATAGCTGCTAGGATCTACTATCCTAATCCAACATCACAATAAAACCTCATTGGTTACAAAGTTTAAGGGCACCAACCCTAAGGAGACACCAATCTTGTGATTTAAGAGAACCAACTCTAAGGAAGCACCTACTCCCTAATTTGAGCACCAACTCAGTTTTTTGATGGCACCAACCTATCAAATTTACAATTAGGATTATGGAGCCACAAACTCTAGATTACATATGATTCATAAATGAATCCAATTCTATGTTACAAAATTATTCTACAACTGTTCAAACTCATGTTTGTTTATCTACAAGCATTCTCTTTGCTACTGCTATCTCAACAACTCATATCTTTGCTCTGCTCTTCTCTTTTCTCCCCTTTCTCTACTCTATTTTACACTTCTTCTTTTGAATGCATACCCCAAATGATGTTTTCGATAATTCAGTCTAGGTATCTTTTTGTAGCATTCACTTACTTAGCATCCCCAACAACACAAATCACATATCTAATAAATTAATCTTTTCTTTTCTTCACTGAAAAGCATCCTTCTCCTCAAGCCATGCACCACCGACCTAATCTCTAGATTTTTCTATTTTTAGCATACAAAAAATGTAGGGTATCATATGCATTTAATGCCATATATGCATGATATAATCTAAATTTTATTTTGTAGCTGATTAAGCTTTGATTTTTCAACCATACCTTTCAATCACCAATTAAAATTATAGTTGGAGCGATTACGACAATTAATTCCATTGTCGAGTTGATTTATAGTTATTTCCACCATTCGCACTACGTTTTCATCACCTAGTCATTGGAAGGATTCAATTTTGAATTTTGGCCATCAATCTCCAACTTCGCACCATGATCTAATGGTTATTGTTTAAAATCTCAACTTAAAAAAATGGTTGTAAGATTAGATTCTCTTTCAACCCGTGTCGTTGATTACCATCACATTTTTTTTTTGCTTAGCGCAACTTCGTGTGTGCTTAAAGGAACAAAAATGTGATGAAAAAGGACTTTGCAATGCAATCATAATTTACCACCTGTCATCTTAGAAATGCATCATCAATGCACTTCATCATTGTTCTTAAACTTAGACCCACCATATCTTTCATGAATAGGGAAACATCATTTGATCTTCAATCTCCATCATCCACTGTTAGATCTCCATTGCAATCCATAAGCCTAAAAAAATTTACTTAGTGCTCATCAAATAAAATTCACGATGTGAAGAACCTTGTTGATGCAATTATATTCTGCCACTTGGCAACATTTCATATATCGCATCTATGACCTTGTCAGACCCAACTGAAACTATGATATCACAACAACCGTTGATCCATCTCAAATACATCATTGACTGTAGATCTTCCTGAGAAGAGGGCCTCAAGCTTAGTCTCAATGAGACAAGTGTCACATTTTTGTAGTTCTGTGCACAACAATTATTGTCATCTCTTGAGTAGTGTGAGCGTATGAGAGCTACTTGATCATTAATCACTTAACCTCAACTGCTGATCTTCCTCTAAAATCCTATCACATATCACAAATTAGTTGAGTTTTGATGAAAGTGGAAATGTGATACAAAGAATTCCTGTGATAGCCATCCGATCTATAAGATTTGATGCACACTGTTGATCTGGATTGAGCAAATATTTAAGCATTAGACTTAGGAAATATAAAGTCTTCAACATCCTGCCAAGTTAGTAATCACTAGGGTGAAGGGGCTGGTTGCACGACTTTGAATGCTTAAGTCACAACTTAAGTTATTGATGACCTTCTATCAACAGTCAACACAAAAACAAAAAACCTTGTGAATGCCATGATTGAAAACCTAGGGTTTCTCTAGTAAACCCTAACTAGACCAAAGAGCATAATTAAATTATTTTTGAGCTCCATTATTATCCTCTGATCATGCAGATCATACCACTGGAATGAGTTCAAAAAACCCATATCAGATCTACCATATGATTTCTCTACAAACTTTTAGAAACAACCTCTGCAATAACATGTCAATATTACAAGACAACATTGCAACATTTTGAGCAATTTTGTAACAATTGCAAAACATTCTCTTCTCTCCATCTCTCCATCAATCAACCTATGATAGATCCTGTATCATCAATGACATCCAAAATTCCAATGATCTCCCCTTTAACATCAAACAATCTCCCCCATTTCATTGATGGAAAAACCAAAATGCTCTGCACCAATAGAATTCTCTGTGCATTCATTAACATTGATAAATCTGCATATAAACCATTCTCCCCCTTTGCAATCAAGGTTAAACTATGAGAGAACTTGAACTTCATCTTCCCCTTTGTCATCAATGGAAAAGGGACTCTTCAAGACACCATACTTCTACTGATACCAAATGTGTTGTTCCCCTTTGTTTGATACTAATTGGAAACCAATTTTTTAGGGACTTTAAATTTTTTGTCCTTTGTCCAAAATTTTCTCCCCCTTTACTAGATAAAGGAGTGTGGACCCATGATATTTGCAACCATCAAGCCACTAGAAATTTGTAAAACCAATCATTCCTAAATCAACTTTTCTCACCTCTTCCAGGGTTGTATGAATTTTCTTATGAATCTCCTCCTAGACTCATTCCCTATAACTAAGAATTAGTGATGTGAGGTAGGATAAACCACTCCCAATTTCTACCTCAAGTATTCAAATTCATCTTTTGAAAGAGGCTTTATGAATTAATCAACAACCCGATCATTGGTTGGCACATATTCTATCTCGACTTCTTGATCTACTACACTCTCTTTTAAAAAGTGATACTTGATTGAAATATGTTTTATCCTATAGTGCATCACTGGATTCTTTGATATGTTTATGGCACTTTAATTATCATGAAGAATAGAGATAGGTTCCTTGATGTCTTTGAGTGTTTTCTTCATCCATAATACTTGAGTACAACATGCCATTGCTGCCACATACTTTGCTTCAGCTGTTGAAAGAGTAACTGACTCTTGCTTTTTTCTCAACCATGAAATAAGTTTATTTCCAAAGAAAAATGTACCACCATTTGTGCTTCTTTTGTCATCCACACTTCCTACCCAATTTTCATCTTTATATGCTGTCTTGAAATGAAATATTCAACTTTGGGATACCACAATCCATAGTCAATAATACTCTTGATGTATCTAAAGATTCTTTTCACTGCATTGGCATGAGACTCTTTAGGAGTAGCTTGAAATATTGTAACCATACACACTTCTTGCATGATATGTGACCTTGATGTAGTTAGGTATAGAAATCTACCTATCATTGATCTATACATGGTCTAATTTGTATTTGGAGATTCATTTGTCTTGCTTAATTCACATCCAGTAACATGGGGGTACCAATTGGATTTCTATCTTCCATTCTAAATTTCTTGAGCATTTCCTTAGCATACTTAGTTTGAGATATAAATATCCCTTTATTAGTTTTTGCTATCTATAGACCAAAGAAGAAATAAATTTCTCCAAGCATTAACACCTCAAATTCATTTTACATTCGAGTGGAAAAATCCTTGCACATTATGTCATTATGTAAGGAGCAAAATTCTTTAATTCCAAACGATCTATAATTCCTTTAATAAATTGATTTCCATTCCATAAAATATCGTATCTCCATTCGGTAACATTGTTTAATCCACAAGAATCCAAAAAATTCGACTTTAAAGTATACAACAAGATTCATTAAACATCCAAGTACATTTATAAATACATGTCATCATTCATGACATTTATAATATAAAACATTGTAAAAGAAATTAACAATTCAAGACTTAGGAATTTTGTCGCCTTAAGTTCTACAATGATAATACAATAATGAAATATAATTAATATTTGAAGAAATATTCATTTGATCTTCGATCCAATAGACAATCTTCAACGTGAAGACAAGAACAAGGTTCAAGTGCTTTTTCCACCCAACCTCGAAGCTTACGCTTCCCTAGAATTCTTTAGTCATTCAAAGAATACCTGACCCTGCACGAATCACTTATCAAAAAGAAGTCAACAAATAGGATGGAATTTGATGCATTCCCAGTATAACTAGTAATTCCACAAGTATTTTCATTTTTCTAATTCATTTAAGAAACACGCAAGTTCGATACTAGGATATGGTAGAGAGTTATAAATATTCCATCTATTTCAATGGTCCTTAAGTTACTTGGCCAAGTAAAATGTCATGCATGACAAATAATAGTAGTTTTGGAAAAGCAAAACTACACTCTCTAATAACCCATATTCGACACCCGTCCCGGAAGGTAACTTTCCAAACACATGACATGCAGATTCAATTATCAAGTATGCATGGTTCCATTCAAAATAAATAAATTATCTTTCCCAACACATGTCATGCACATTCCATATCAAGCATACATGGTCTTATTGCAGTAATTTCACAGATTTAAATCACCAATAACATTTAATTCATATTTAAATTAAAATAAAAGAAGGTGTATCTCAAGTATGTAACTAAGTACATATAAAACCGGAATAAATGAGCACGCATTCTTTCGGTTCATTTACTCATAAAATTTATCTACACTTCAATTTAATCCTTTTCAAATTGGTTGCATTTCAAAGTAAGTATATTTTTAATTTTACTTTGATTCTTTTTTGTTTTTCATATTTCCCTTAATATAGTAATATCTTTTCATAAACTACATAACACCTTACATTTACTTCTGTTTCATAAATTTTTTTTTGAATCAATCTTTGAGAATTATCAAAATCCATTCTTTTGCTTTCCAAGCATATTTAAATACACAAAAATATTTAATCTTTCATTTTAGAAAAACATTCAATATTTTAATGTTTGATATTTCAATATCTTCATGTTCTTTTCTTGCAATTTCCAATTTTCTATTGTACAGTTTAACTAATGTAGTTTTTGTTGGGGTTTTTTTGAATCTAAAAACATGTTGTTTCTGTGGAAATCTTCACTATATTTAATGGAATAAATCCTTAAACATCTAGTTTTCTGTGCAAATCTTTAAACATGCTAAAAAATAATTCTTTAAATAATAAATCTAATGTCTCTTATTGTTTTTTGTTCAATTTGGTTCTATAATGTTGTGTTCAAGTTTGTTCTTTTCCTACATGAAATACAATCTGATGTTTAATATTCTCTTCTAAATTTGACAAAATAGTGATTTGTTTTCTATTCAAAACTAAAATACAAGAAAAATAGAAACTAATTTAACTCAATATTGTATTAACTGTAAATTGGTTTTTCAATCTATCTACCTGGCAATTTCCTGAATCTGGAAATTGATTATTTGTTTTCTCTATAATTTTCTATGTCTACTTTGACTGTTCTTCTTTTTCTCTTCTCTTAATTTTCGAAGGGAGGCAAATTTCTGTTCTATGCTCTTTTCCTAAACTCCCTCCTTCTTCCTTAATTCTGTGCACACCTCATCCTTACCTTTGGCCGACTCCTTTGTCTCTTTCTCCCACGTGCCTTGTCTTTCTTCCCTGTCCACCCTATTTTTCTCTCCTACCTACCCTTGCGTGCTTTACTTCTCCCTGCCTCCTACCTTCCCTTGCGCACCCTCTCCTCTCCTTGCTTTGTGTTATGTATGAGATAAGCAACAAGCTTATAGATTTAAGACATAAAATTATAAACTGTTTTCCCTTCCTCTCCTGGCCGCGCATGAGAGGTATAAGGAGTAATTCCAATTTTCAAAGGAAGTCAAACAAAAACTCCCTCTTGCTAGCTGCATGTGGGAATATCAACAGTCTCCAAATTTAAATAGAAACATAAAGAAAAAATCTTATCTCCCTTCCTTCTGGTGCTTCAGGATCAGGAGAATGAATCCCCACAAAATGAAAACATCAATTGTATTTTAGCCTTTTTCTCTGAAAACTTATTTTTCTCCACTCCATTCGAATTTCCCCTGCATTATTTTATTCATGCAAGATGGTAGTTGTTATCAAGGAAATCAGATCCACAATTTTAGTTTTGATCTCCAGCCAAATAGCCAGAACTCCAAGTTTCATTTTTTGATTGCATAATTGATTGAAAGATATTTGTTTTAAATTTGTAACTACTGTTTTGTTTTCAATTCCCATTTTAAACGTATTTTTGTTTTCAATTTGTTTTAAACAACTTATTTTAATATCTATTTCTATTTGAACATATATTTCCTCTCTCATTTATTAAATGAGAAAATAGCAAATAAACCAATAACACAATATTTACATTTTATATATTTTCACCATTAAAAATTTATTCCCATACTTTAGAATAAAACGCATTATTATTTCAACTAAAAATATAAAATTTACTGTTTTAGTTTTCAAAAGGATTTAAATTTTTATTTCCACACAATTACATAATATACTCAAATTGGCTAATATTTTTGCAAATAAGCAATCTTTCCATTCAAAACAACCATATTCATTTTCACATATATTTGATCAATCAGACAAACTTATTAAAAATTCCCAAACATAATCATCACAAAAACACATTGATAATAACTAAGTGGTGTTTGAGATTCCATCATCCTAATTAACGTCTAATGGCTAAAACGACTCTACTTGAAGAATGTTCTCGCCTTCATTCTGGTTCACCTGTTCCTACATTCACTTGCACTCAATTTCTCATCAACAATGACAATCCCTGAATTTCATAATAATGAATTCAAAATCATTTCATTTGCATTTGCATTTAAATTTAAATTTCAATCTCAATTTCAATTTCAATTTATATAATCATCTAATATAAACATTGAAATTTTCATGATTAATAATTGCAATAAAATAATTGATAAAATCAGTACGTGAAACATTACCACCACCAAAAATGATTTCATCTACATACAAAAAAATAATTATCTTATGATCACCTTTTGATTTGAAGTACAAATTATTGTCTACACATCATTTCATGAATCCTTGTTGTTGCAAGTACTGGTCTAATCTTGAATACCATGCTCTAGGTACCTATTTTAGACCATACAAAACTTTGTTTAGTCTGCAAGAATAATCTTCTTCTTTTGACAACCAAAAACCTTCAGGCTATTCTATGTAGAATTCCTCTTCTAGGTTTCCATTGAGAAAAGTAGACTTCACATCCATTTGATAGAATTTGAATCCTTTGTAAACAAAGAATACTATAAAAATTCTTGTGGCTTCCAATCTAGCCATTGGTGCAAATGTTTCTTCAAAATATATCCCCTCAATTTGTGCATATCCTTTACACACCAATCTAGCCTTATTCCTTACAAAAACTCCATCTTCACTGGGCTTGTTTCTAAAGACCCATTTTTTACCTAGGACACTCTTATTTAGGGGTCTTGGAACTAATTCCCATTTTTTGTTCTTTTCAATTTGGCTTTGTTCTTCTTCCATTTATTTTATCAAGATCTCATCTTTAAATGGCCTCAAAATATCTCTTGGTCTCTATTTGAGACATGAGAGAAGAAAAAAAATTATTACTTGTTCTTTGCAGCTCTTCTCCTTGTCTAAAATCCTTCATCTATGTTGCTAATAATCTATTCTATAGGATGATCCTTTTGAACATATCTTGCAGGTGCCTTTTCATTCTCTTCCTCAAGCTCTTCATCAATAATTTATCCTTCAGACTTTGATTCATCATCACATCTATCTCTATCAGGTTTAACATGCTTCAAATCATCATCAACCTTGACATAGATAATTTATACAATTTTGTGCAGCCTTTTATTGTAGCATTTGTAGGCTTTAATTTGACTGGAATATCCAATAAATATTCATTGATCACATCTTGAGTCAAAGCTTTCCAAGTTATCTTCTTCTCTCCCGATGTAGCACTTACTACCAAACACTTTGAAGTACTTAACTGAAGCAGGTTTTCCATACCACAACTCATAGGGAGTTTTATTACTATTTACTCTTAATTGTACTCTATTCAGGGTATATACTATTGTATGTACTGCTTCTCTCTAGTATACATTAGGTAGCTTGGCCTCATTTATCATTGTTTTGGCCATCTCCTTAATTGTTTTTTAATTTCTTTCAACCACTCCATTCTTCTATGGAGTCCTCTCTACATGATATTATCTTTTGATTCCATGCTTATCATAATATTCAATGAAATCATTTGATGTGAACTCTCCACCTCTATCAAATCTTAAATATTTGATCCTTCTTCTAATTTCCTTATCAACCATAGCCCTAAAGATATTGAATCTTTAAAATTCCTATGAATTATCCTTAAAAAATGTTACCCCTGTCATTCTTGAGAAATCATCAATCAACAACATGAAATAAATTTCCCCTTCAATTATTTTATCCTTGTGGGACCAAAAAGATCAATATATACTAACTCCAAGGGCTTTGTAGTTGCATACTCTTTTCTTTGAAATCCGACCCTTGTTTTCTTGCCTATCTGTCATTCTTTGCAAGTGGTGTTTACAGGTTTTTTTTATCTTAGGCATGTGCCTTACTAGTCCTTTTGAGCTTACTTTAACTAGATTATCAAAGTTGACATGGACCATTCTCCTATGCCACAACCAACTTTCATTTATCTATCCTATCATGCAACTTTGACCATTTACTTCAGTGAGATTGTAGAGGTTGCTTTCATTCCTTTGACCCTCTACAACTAATCTTCCTGATTTCCTTATCTTGCACCCTTCTGCATTAAATGTAACTATATATCCATTTTCACACATTTTATTAACAGTTAGTGTATTATTCTTCAATTCTTCAACAGAAAGAACATAACATGTAGAAAATTTTTCATCTATGCTTAGAGTTCCTTTTCCATAGATCTTTATAGCAGTGTTATCCCCCAAACTCATAGATCCTTCTTTACACTTTTTGAGTTTGATCATTTTTCTCTTATCACAAGTCATGTGCTTGGAGGAACAACTATCTATCACCCATAAATTCTTCTTTTTGCATGTAGTATAGTTTCTACATTCATAGATTGTGTAGAATTTTGTTCTTTCTCTTTCCACAGTTTCTTGGATCTCTTTTTTGCCTTATCTTCCTTCTTTTCAGGGATTTGTGAACCTTTTCTCACACTAGGGGGCATAATTTTCTTTTTATTCTATACTTTTGGGCTTAAAATCTTATGTGACCAAAATTACTACAACTATAGCATATTACATTCATATCTACCAAAGGAGTAAATGGATTTCTACTTACAAAGTTTGTACTCTTTCTAGGTACAACACTACATTCACTAGCGCTATGACCAAATTGATTACAAGTATAGCAATAACCATATAAATATGAAGAATACCTATTCATAGTATTTCTTTATACAGGGTGAGGAGGTCTTCTTTGATTTGACTTCTTCAAATCTCTCACCCTTATGAATCTGTCTGCATCAATGCTCTTTGAGTTCTTCTTCTTCTTCAAGTTTTTAGGGATTGATTAGTTATTCTTCTTGTCTTCAATATGCATATTTTCTCTATCAACTTTCTTTATCTCAACAACACTTTTCTCATCTTTAGAGGAATTATTCTTGTAGGATTTCTCATTCTTAGTACCAAACTTCACTTCTTCTTTGAATTTATCATATAAATTTGTAGATGCAATGGTAGTAGGACTCTTTCCTTTTCCAAATCCCAAGCCAAATTTTTCTTTTGAGGGATTTTGTTCGAGTTAATCAACTCATCAAGAATATTTGAGCCTCCTTTCAGCTTCAAACCTCTATCAATCTTTTCTTTAGCCATTTCAATCTCTTTTCTCAATGCCATTATTTCTGCCTCCAAATTCATGCATTCATTAGATTTAGATTCTAGTTCAAATTTGACTACATCTTCTATCCTTTTAGCTTCTTCCACTTGTGTCTTCAGGTTCACAACCATTTGATCCGATTCTTCAAGATTTTTGGTTAGTTTTTCAATCTCCTTTTATGCATGCTTCTTCTACTTTTTGTTCTCCTTTCTTAAGCTATCAATCTCATCTAGATCACAGATGAGTTCACCCTCTAGATCAACTTCTCCTTCATCAAAATCTTCAACTTCCTCATTTTCTTGATTTACAGAGTCTTTTATTATGAATAGGAATTCATTTCCCTCAGCCATAAAGGGACAATCATGCTCACCATCTGAGCTTTCACTGACATTAGAAGAATCAATTTCTTCTTGTGTGTATAGACTCTTCTTCTTATTCTTTGAAAAGTTCTTCTTGGGAAAGTAGGGTTTCCTCTTTTTACTATCCTCTTCTTGCTTAGAGTTATCCTTTTCATTATAGAGGCATTTAGCAAAAAAATGTCCTATTTTACCATAGTTGAAGCATTTGAAGGGTAACTTACATCTGTATTTTCTAGAGCCTCTTCTCAATCTTCTAATAAAGTTTGCTTCTTCTTCATCAGTCTCCTCAAATCCAAATGTAAATGCTTCTACCTTCTCCTTTTTGGTTTCTTTGAATGCGAATTCTCTCTTAGATGTATCTACACATCTCCCATTCTCATATCATAGGCAGTAAAGGTGTCATGCAACTCATCAACAATGAGTTTTTCCAGATCTCTTGCTTCCTCTAGTACAAAAAGTTTAGAATCATACCTAGATGATAGGATCTTAGGACCTTCTTGAAAATAAAAAAACATTTTACTCCTCCAAGGCCTCTGATTGTGTTAACAATTTCATCTACCCTAAGGAGGTATTCTAAATTTTTCTCTTCTTCACTCATCTTAAGGATTTAAATCTTTCCTTTATATGTTTGTATCTTGGCTTGCTTTAGCTTGTCACCACCTTCATAGATACTCTTCAACTTGCCCCAAATCTCACTAGCTATTTGGTAGTGCACTGCTTTGACAAACTCTAAATTATACAACCCAAAAAGAATAACATTCTTTGCCCTAACATTATTCTCATATGATTTCTTGTCAACTTGAACAATAGGAGGAGTAGCAGGAATCATATATCCTTTCAAAATAGATATCCATACATCAAACCCTAATGAAGATAAACATGCCTCCATTCTAATGCTCCAAAATGCATAGTTTGATCCATCAAAGAGAAGTGCTTTATTTGAGGAGGAACCTTTTTGACTAGCCATCTTGTGTTCACTGTCCACCTGAGCTAATTAAGCTTCTCCAAAAGAACCAAGGCTTTGATACCAATTTTTGGAAGACAACTATCTACTAAGAGGGGGTGAATCAATAGATCAATTAAAACTAGTTCATTAATAAACCAAGATAAAAGTATATACAAAAAGATAAACATGCATAGATCACACATACACACAAATACTCATAACACCAGATATATGTGGAAAACCCAATATGGGAAAAACCATAGTGAGAATAACTGTTACAATCTATTGTCCTAATCCAACCTCACAATAGAACCTCACTAGTTACAAAGTTTAAGGGCACCAACCTTAAGGAGATGCCAATCCCTTGATTTAAGAGAATCGACTCTGAGAAAGCACCTACTCCCTAATCTAAGCACCAACTCAATTTTTGATGGCACCAACCAATCAAATTTATAATTTAGATTATGGAACTACAAACTCCAAATTAAGTATGATTCATAAATGAATCCAATTCTATGTTACAAACTTATTCTACAATTGGTCAAACTCTGCTTTTCTTATCTACAAGCATTCTCTCTGCTATTGCTATCTCAGAAACTCATATCTCTAATATGCTCCTCTTTTCTCTCCTTTATTTTCTCTATTTTACACCTCTACTATTCTAAATGCATACCTTAGATGATGTTCTTTGTAATTTAGTCTAGGTCTCTTTTTGCAACATTCACTTAGCATCTCCAATAACACAACTCACATATTTGATAGATTAACCTTTTATTTTCTTCACCAACAAGTATCCTTCTCCTCCAGACATGCACTACCAACCCAATCTCTAGATTTTTCTATCATACAAAAAATCTAGGATTTCATATGCATTTAATGCCATATATGCATGATCTGATCTAAAATTATAGTTGGAGTGGTTACATGAATTATTCAATTCCCTAAGTCGGTTTATAATTGTTTCAATTGTTTGCACTATGTTTTCACCACCTAGCTATTGAAAGAATTCAATTTTGAATTCTGACCATCAATCTCCAACTTTGTGCTATGATATGATGGTTATCATTTAAAATATCAGCTTTAAAACATGACCATAATATCAGATTATCTTTAAACCCATGCCGTCGATTACCATCACATTGTTTTTGAAAGAAGATAGTGTGTGTATCAAGGTATAAAGAGTTGAGAACAATCCATGGGAGACCACGATCAAAGTGAGTAAATTTTTCTAGAATAGAAACCAAAGATAAAGAGTTGAAGCTGGGTAATCTGCACAAGAGTCTAAGTTGTGTATTTATCCTATTGTTACAATTTTATCAATGTTACAGTGGAGAGTGTTGCTCTCAAAGAGTTACTGTCAGACCGCCCAAGGGGACTGCACTATCAAACAAAGATTGCACTATCAAACACTAAGCAAGTTAACGAGGAATGTAATGTATCATTAATCTTTCTAAGTTCTATATTTTCTACTAAAATATTGAGAATAGAGTCTAAAGAAAAGATAGCGAGCAGATTTATTTGTCTACCGTCTCATGAATGATTCCCTATTTGTTTCCTTAAGTTGACTAAGCTATACTAATTTACTTTTTCTGAGTTCTTGGAATAGACAAATTCTTTTAACCAGATACGAGCACATTCATACTCATAATACTAATCTTGTAAAGATTTGTCTTGGTATGGTTAATGAAACCATCCACTTGGAGATTGTGAGACTCTCTCTAATTATAGTAAGGGAAATAGCTTAAATTTTCTTGGTAGATTGTGAGTTATTAATTGTATGCAAAAGATTTATTTTTAATAAGTTCTTGATTGAGCTCATGAACATCAATGGTTGGATCATTGTTTCTTGAGGTCTTACTAATATTAAAGAATAGGCATTAGAGTATTAAGTACAACTAGGTACTAGAATTGTTAATTTGCTTAATTGGTAAACATATTGACTCCCTATTTTCCCTTGTGAAAAGTTTACGAATTGTTTTGGGTTCCTCAAATTGAATATTTACTTTTATTTTAAACACCTAAGCCCTTCTAGAGTTAAGAAATTAGTTGAAAACTACCTAGATGAGGGTGAATGTGTTTGAAGTCTGTATATTTCTTTATGACCAATGGATTAGGTTAATTACTTGAGTCGACAAGAGAATGCCAAGATTTTTTTTTTTGAGAGTAGATACTCTCTTATAATCTATGTCTTCATACCTTGAACTAGTGGTAGTTTCCAAGACTCGGTAGATAGAGTGACTAACATGGGGGTTCAAGGAAAGTTTAATGCTATACCAACTCAATAGAGTTGTGACTAGAAAGTTAAGGTGTGGCATATAATAGTTCTTGTGACTATTCAATGGGTTGAACAATCAGTTCGAGATAACCCTAGGTCAAATATGGTACTCCAAGATGAGTAGGGTGGGTGAACAAATGACTTTGCTTGTTAGTAATGATTGTATTTATAATTTACAAATAATTTAGCCAAAGTGAGTGCAGTTGTCTCTGCATGCACTTGTCGATTCTCTGTGACCTAGATTGCTTAACTAATAAGAGTTGTCTTGCATAGTTGGAAGGTATCTATAGTTGTATGTTGATATTTGTTAAGTAGGGCACAACACTAAATCTTAGATGGAAAAAATAAGAGGTTTCTTAACTAAACCCTTCATTGAAGGGCAAGGCCACTTCAAGTTAGGAAGGTGTGCAAAGGACTGTTGGTCCGTGGTTTTAGGTAAAACACTTAGATGATGCTCTCCCTCTTGTAGATGACATGCCGAGTCTTGGAAGATAGAAAATATCCAAATATGGGATCTCTGACCTTGTTTCTCTATGTTATTGTTTTATCTTATGAAATCATTTATGTTGAAATGCAAAAAGTAAAATATGTTTACTCTTTTTAGTTTTGAAAGAATGATTAGATATTATGATGTATTTTTGTGAAATCAATTATGCAATTTCTTATTCCATTATGAAAGAAGAATTTTATACCTCATTTACCTATGATGTTAGTTGTAGACACCTAAATTTGACCACTTCCATATGGTCAAAATCTTATTATTTATTTGTCTAATTCATCTATATTAATAAATGACACATTTAATTAATATTATCCCATTCTCTAAGGTTTCTTAAAGTATTTAGTTAAATAATTTATCCTTTACCAAGTCCTCTCTACATTAAATAAATCAATCAATTTATTTAATTTAGTTAATTATCCTCTTCAATTTTAAATTCATTCTTTCTCTCTTTGTGTCCCATCCTCCATAACCTTTCCACTAATCTGGATTAATATAATTAATCCTTCATTAGCATGTGCATATCCTTAATCAAGATTAATGTCACATCTTCCATATTTAACCACTTGCCTCTAATCTTCATTAATTTTTCTAATCACCTGTTTGCACAACCTTAATCTTAATCACTTACCTTTTCTAGCATGTCCTTAAGTCAAATTTTCATGGTACTTACCTTATTTGGTTTGACCTCTTCCCCATGTGAATTAAAAATCCACACTTATTCCCCCATGCATTTTTCTTCCGCATGACCTTTCACAGGTCACATCAAGTACATGGGACAATGACCTCCTTTAGGAGGACCTTGTATTATCCATGGGTTTCTTCCAAGCTTGTGAATTTAAAATTCACTTTTATTTCTCCAATGTCCTCTCCAATCCCCATGGTGACAAGAGTGGACTTTCTAAAAGTCCTCACTTGTCACTTTTAGCAACACTTGGGGACAAGTAATCCCTTTTTAAGGAAATCCTCTTCAATCCCAAGGTACTTGCAAGTACCTTGGGACCACATGGCCTTTTCTATGTCACCTTGTACTTCTTCCATATCACCCTCCACATGGAAAGATGTGAGGGCTTGTGAGTCCTCAACTCACCACAACCCTTCATCTTGTCCATGGTGGATCAATCTCAGCCGTCCATTTTTCTTTAACTGGAGGGCCTTAGCCTCAAGTTAGAGGTTAAGATTTGTGAAGATTTTCAAGAGTTCTAAGATTGTTAAGCCATTATTGCAATATTCAAGCCATTTGTATTCAAAGCCATTTTGCATTCTCACCTACCATCTACCATCATTCAACTGCCTCCATTATTACAAGCTTGCCATCAAGGAGCATACATCAAGGGCCAACCACTTCATCAAACTAAACAAGTAAAAGGTATAATCTTTATTGTTGTTTGTTTAGTTTCAACTAGGCCTAACCGTTGAGGTGTTGTTGTGTTTCCTTTTTAATGCATTCATTTAGTTTTGTATTATAGACTAAGGATTTTCATTGCACATATTTCTGGCATGCTCGGTGGGACCCACGTCACGAGGTTGTCACTTTTACGTTTTTTATTTTTTTTGAAATTTTGCAGGTTCAAGAACACAAAGGCAACTTCACCCTCAAAGGGGCGTCTCCTCCCAGAAAGGGGTGACCCCGCCCATGAACAGGCGACCTTGCCCACAAAGGGGCAACCCCACCCTAAAATCCATATTTTTAGTTTCTATTTTTATGTGTTTTTAACTATTTATGCAGATTCTGGACAAACAAGCGACCTCGCCCATGAACAAGCGACCCCGCCCAAAAACCTTGATTTTTTGTTTTTTGTTTTTGTTTTATTTGTTTCTGAATTTTCTGTAGATTTTAGATCGAATAGGTGACCTTTCCCACAAAGGGGTGACCCCACCCACGAACAAGCGACCCACCCAAAAATCCAGATTTTTCAGTTTCTATATTTTTGTGTTTTTAACTGTTATTGGAGATTCTGGACAAACATGCGACCCCGCCCACGAACAGGCAACCCTACCCACAAAGGGGTGACCTTGCTCTAAGAGCTGATTGTGCTCAAAACACAGAGGTGACCATGCCTAAAACATAGAAAAATAGGTAAACAGATAGTAAGTTTGTCATTTCAGAAATCAGATTCAGGCTATTTTTCACTATTTCTGACCTGCTAATGTGTGTTTTTTTGTGAGTGTTGTTTCATTACTAACTATAGACACCTAAATTTGACCACTTGCATATGGTTAAAATTATATCATTTACCTATCTAATTCATCTATATTAATTAAATGACATATTTAATTAATATTGTCCTGTTTTCTAAGGTTCCTAAAAGTATTTAATTAAATACTTTATCCTTCACCATTTCCTCTCTAAATTAAATAAATCAATCAATTTATTTAATTTATTCAATTATCCTATTTTTTAAATTAATTCTTTCTCTCTCCTTGTCCCATCCTCCATAACCTTTTTACTAATCTGGGTTAATCTAATTAATCCTTCATTAAGATGTGCATATCTTTAATCAGGATTAATGTCACATCCTCCATATTTAGCCACTTGCATCTAATCCTCATTAATTTACCATATCATCTATTTGCACAAATTTAATCCTAATCACTTACTTTTTCTAGCATGTCTTTAAGTCAACCTTTCATGGTACTTACCTTATTTGGTTTGACTTCTTCCCCGTATGAATTAAAAATTCATAATTATTCTCCCCATGCATTTGACTTCCCCATGACCTCTCAAAGGTCACATCAAGTACATGAGACAAGGACTTCCTTTTGGAGGACCTTGTCTTATCCATGAGTTTCTTCCAAGTTTGTGAATTTTAAATTCACTTTTATTCCTCCAATGCTTTCTCCAATCCCCATGGTGACAAGAGTGGACTTTCTAAAAGTCCTCACTTGTCACTTTCAACCCCACTTGGGGACAAGGAACCCCTTTTTAAGGAAATCCTCTTGCAAGTACCTTCGGACCACATGGCCTTTTTCATGTCACCCTGTACTTCTTCCATCTCACCCTCCACATGGAAAGATGTGAAGGCTTGTGAATCCTCAACTCACCACAACCCTTCATCTTGTCCATGGTGGATCAATCTCAACCATCCATTTTTATTTAAATGAAGGGCTTTGGCCTCAAGTTAGGGGTTAAGTGTTGTTAAAATTTTGAGGACTTTTTGCATTTTAGCCATTATTGCAACACTCTTGCATTCAAGAATTTGCACTCCCACCTACCATCTTCCATCATTCAACTACCATCATTATTGCAAGCTTTCCATCAAGGAGCACACATCAAGAACAACATCAAGGGCCAACCACTCCATCAAGCTAGACAAACAAAGGTATAACACTTCTTGTTGTTTTATTGCTATTTTGTTTAGTTTCAACTAGGCCTAATTCGAGGTGTTGTTGTGTTCCTTTTCCATTGCATTTATTTAGTTTTTTCATTTTTAGATTAAGGATTTTCACTACACACATTTCTGGCACACTCGGTGGGACCCACATCATGGGTTTATTACTTTTATGTTTTCTATTTTTTGAAATTTTGTAGGTTCAGGAACACAAAGGCGACTCCGCCCACAAAGGGGCGACCCAACCTAAAAAGCTACTTTTTTGCATTTATATTTTCCCTGTTTCTAACCTTTTGCAGGTTTAGGTCCACAAATAGGCGACCCCACCCAAAAATGGGCAACCCCGCCCAAAAAGCCAGATTTTCTACATTTTTGTTTTTCCTGTTTTTGAATTTTTGTAGGTTCAGGTCCATGACTAGGCGACCCCACTCGAAAAGGGGCGACCCCGCCCACGAACAGGCGACCCCGCCCAAAACCCTATTTTTTCAATTTCTATTTTTCTGACTTTTTTTTTTAGGTTTTGGACAAATAGGCAACCTTGCCCAAAACATAGAGGCGACCACACCCAAAATAGAGGTAAAACAAGTAAACAACCACTCAGATTTTTTCATTTCAGAATTTAATTTATGATTGTTTTTCACCATTTATGACTGCTAACATCTGTTTATTGTTGAGTGTGTTTCATTGCTAACATTTCTACAACTCGATCTTCAAAGACATAAAAATGAAACTACTAACACATTTGTTGCAGGGGGAGAAAGCTTGTTTAGTTAATTTCTTGTTTTCATTTTTAAACTAGGAACATAGATTTAATTAAGGGTCGATAAACTTGTTTTTTGTGTTTGAAAGTGGGCTATTAATGTATCCAATTCCCTTGTGCCATTTGGTGATCTTGGGTGAAGAGAAACCATAGTCCACTTAGTCCTTTCTACCTATTTTAATTTTCTTAGCGAGACCTGCTTGAGGATTTGATCATCACCCCAAGGGACAATTCCAACCATGCATACCAACAGGGTATATAAAGGGGGGAGGTAAAAGTTGTACCTCAATCCAGTCACATCATGTCAGGCCAAGCGTCAAAGCTAGGGTGATACCTAGAAAAGACAAAGAAGAGTTGGTTTGAGCTCCCAGTATCTTGTTGGCTGCTCTCGACTCACACCTGCAGACAGGCTGGTGTTCATGATTGTGCCCCATGTACCGTGTGTATATCGAGGATGCCCTTAGATTCCTTGTTCAACCTAGATAGAGGACCATGTTGGCCATACCCTTAACACTAAAACTAGGTTTGTGCTATTTGAACTATCTTCTTGTGAAAAACTAGAGATTGTCAGTCAGTTTTGGCCTTTTGCTTATCATTTTTGTCCTTTACCTTAACTATTTTTGACTAAGTTACGTTCAAACCAATACATAGAGGTGATTGTACCTTGAAACGAGCAACCTTTCCCTCAAAGGAGTGACCCTGCCCTCAAAGGGGTGACCCTGCCCTTCCTGTTTCAGTCATTTTTCACCCAGACCAAGTCAAAAATCACCAACTTTCCTGAAATGGGTGACCTTGCCCTCAAAGGGGCAACCCCACCCTCAAATAGGTGACCTTGCCCTCAAAGGGGTGACCCTGCCCCCTTGTATCAAATTCTATTTATCATGTCCAAGTAAAAATTTTAGCAGTTTTTCCTGTTTGGGTGACCCTACTCCCTATTTGGGCAACCCCAACCACTATTTGGGTGACCTTGCCCAAGTTTGGGTGACCTCGACCACTGTTTGGGAAACCTTGCCCAACTTTGGGTGGCCCTACCCTCAAAGGGATGATCCTACCCTAAAAGGGCTGGCCCTACCCTAAAAGGGGTGACCCGACCCTCCCAACAACCATTTTCAGCCTCTGTTCGCTAGTCGTTACCTTGTTTCGGGAACCCATTTTTAGGTTTCGAGTGCTATCCTCTCATCCCAAGTAATCGTTAACCATTCCGACCATCCATCCATCCATTTCAGATATCCGTTTTCCTATTCCAAACATCGTTCCCCCTTTCCAACCGACCGTTCACCCATTTTGAGAGGCCGTTCACTCGTTTCGGGAAGTCGTTCATCCATTCCAAGAATTAATTTTCCCATTCTGAGTGTCGTTCCCCCACCTCATACATCTGTTCACCCATTTCAAGTGATTGTTTGTCTATTTCGTTAACCTATTTTCCTGTTTTGGGAGTTTGTTTATCGGTACTTCACCATTTTTCAAACTAAATCAAAACCAAGATCTGTTTGGGTGACCGTACCCTTGTTTGGGTGACCCTGCCCAAGTTTGGGTGGCCCTGCCCTAAAACTAAACCTATTTCCCAAATTTGATCCAAAAAGCTTGTTGTCTGCCTAGCTGTTTTCACATCTCATCCATGCATAAGCCTCACATCAGTCCATCTGCATTATGATCCATTTGCATCCAGATCATTATCCAAATCAAATAGGTGCATCCATAATCATCTTTAGGTTATACATCCATTATCGTTTTATCGATCCAAACCCTCTAAAATTCATTTGAAGTTGCTATCTGAATTGACCTAGGTGTCTGAACCTGATCATCATCCTTTAACATCTGCTTAGGATCACCATCCATCCTAGGTTGATCATCATCCTCAGCCCCATCAATCCCCTTCCATCTCAAGGAGGATTTGGTGCCATGACCATCAGTTCATCCTCTAATCCAATCAATCAGCACCTTAAGTCACCTAGGGTGATCTCTGAACCTAATTTAGAAACCCTTCCAATCATCCAATCAATTGATCTTTAATTTGGTTCCATCCAATCCCATCAATCATTTTATCGATCAATCCAATCTAATCTAATCAATTGATCTATCATCCAATCCAATCTTTATCCAACTATCCTATCCCATCCAATCATATCCAATGAATTAATCTGATCGTCCTTTAGATCATCATTTAGATTACATCTTAGAAGGTTAGTTACATTTTAGACCACCTAGTTGTTTTTCACGTTCATGCCCGTTCAAACCCGTTCATAAGTAAAAAAGTAAATGGCAGACCAACAAGCCCAAGGTTCCCAATCGAACATCCCACAAGATCCTAAAAACATTCCAAATATCCCACAAGATCCCCATAGCGACGCCTCATCACAATCAAACACTGACATCCAGAACACCACACCACTTGATGATGAAAACATGGTTACCCAACTTTAAGTCACTATTGATGAATACCTTAATGATCCTATCAATGTTCAGATGACTGATTGTCTCCTCAATGAATGGGGGATAAGATTATTTCCACTCTTCTCATGAGAGGAGTCAAACCACCATCCGATTTTGATGTGTCACAATATCCTAGTACCCACACTCTTCCTGCACTTGTCGATCTGCAAACTTCACAAAATGTCCCAGAGAATTCATATGTACTCGAAGGTGTACCCATGGAGAATTGGTATCATATTGAGTTTGGAAATGTTTTGATACACCAAGTTGTTAGTTATCGTCATCTCCCAACTGCAGCAGCAGAACCCGAGCATCACGATCCCTACACCTACGACATGCCACCATACATCCTGTCTGCTCCACCACTTCCAGCTCCGCATCCTAGTCAACCACCTATCAATACTGGGAGCATACCTACCCTTGCATTAATTCCACCTCTAGGATCTACCTTCACTAACAACTTTCCACAACCTGCATTCCAATAGCCTCCTACTAATCCTCACCCAACCACTTCATTGCAAACACCGCCACAACACACTACTACTGCTATTGCTTTGAATCTACCACCTCATCAGCAACCTCTGCAACACATCTTCATCCCACAAAAAAATTTCTCGATTCCTATGCAACCACCACACCAGGTGACTCAAACAGCGTCCCAAGAGCTACAACTGCTGCATGGCACTTCTATAGCAGTCCCACAACAAAAACAACCACAACAACAACCTCCATCGCATCATATAAATATTCCTACGTAAACACAAAATAATCCTCTTACAAAATATCTTTATCATCCATCCAACATATACATTGCTCCATCCCATCTCAATTCAAATCCTCATTAGGCTGTTCAGAACCAAACGTGGACCCAACTGCCACTTTACACCAATCCTCCGCAGTCACATACCAATCCCTACCAACATCCATCAAATCCACCCCCATATGTCACACAATAGCCCAACATTGCACATAAATACCAATCTTATCCACCCTATCTCCAACAACAAAAATCCTACCACTAGGGTGCACCTTTCATCTCATATCAACAAGGGGGTTCTACCTCTTTGTATTATCAAAATCCTACACAATAACAAGGTGTTTCATCTGCTTCTTATTACCAACAACAACCACCCTACCATAAAATAGCTTTCGCTTCTCATCATCATTATCCATCATCCTCCTATTTGCCATACATTAATTCAAAATCCACCTGCACCAATTAGAACCAACAAATGCCTTCTTATGCATCTCAACCCATCTATGATCCAACCGTTGTAGTGCCATCCTCATCATACCAACAATAATACTCATACAATCAACCTACTCTAAATCCTGCAACACCCATCAACAAATACTTGGAAGAAGTCAAGGCTACATTGAAGGACTTACAAGCTGGGATGGGCAAACAATCATTCAAGTTTGAGGAAATTTGTCCCTATCCATTTGACCACTCCATTTCCTTTCTTCCCTTCCCTAAACACTTTGAAATACCAAAATTCGATAAATACAAGGGAACCAAAGATCCCAAAGCTCATCTGCAAGAGTTTTATGCCCATTGCCAAGAAGTCATGTGCAATGACAACTACCTCATCCGACTATTCCCTAAAAGCCTACAGGGAGTCACCCTTAACTGGTTCATGGGTCTTGAAAAGGATCCATCAAATCTTTTGTGTAGCTATTAGAACAATTCATCTCCCACTTCTTTAATTTGGAGAAGGATATTGACATGCTTGATCTCCTGAAAGAAAAACGATGTGATGGAGAAACCTTTGCCAGCTATCTACAAAGATGGTGAGCCTTAGCCAACCGAATGAAATCCCCACTGCAGGAAAAAGACATGGTTACATTGTTCATCGAAAATTCCCATTGAGACATGGATCACAAATTTCGACTCCACTACATCACCACCTTTGCAGAACTAGTGGAGAAGGGTCCTATCTCAGAAAGATCCCTTTTTGCTAAAGGGAAGGTCAAAATTTTCAATTCTGATAAAGAGAGATCCTCTGGGGATAAACCTCGTTATTGGAATAAGAATAAGAATTTTTTTAATGATGGTGTCATTGACACCAAACATGTCCAGGTGGTTACCACCTCACAAAATTATCCTCCTCAGCAGCAACAGTCAATCCCAAACGCAATATCCGTGGCCCAAGGAGCACCCCAACAACTGTCAAATCAAAACAACGAAGGGGGAAATAAATGCCAGTTTAGTTAGTTGGGAGAACCCCTTAGTGTCGTGTTTAAAAAGCTACTTCAAGCTAAATATCCCATCACTTATCCTGTAACCAAGCCCCTTGACGAGTCCAAGCCCAAACTGACTTGGTTCAAAGAGAATGAGTATTGCGCATTTCACAAGGTTAAGGGACACACATTAGATAAGTGCCAAAATCTGAAAACATATGTCCAAAATCTCATAGATCGGGGAAAAATCCATGTGGATGCTAACACGACATCTTTGTCTAATGCTTAGCTTCACATATATCAAAATTCTTTTCCCAAGCATAATCAGGGTCCTAGTACATCCAACTCCAATCCTGGACCTAGCAACAACAACAACGAGAATAGCAGCACAAATAATATCAGTTATAAAAATGTGTCATACAATTACCAAGGTGTTGTCACATATGTAGAAAAAGTGGAGCCACATGTATCCATGATATGTGTCAAAGGAAAAGATCCATAATGTGTTGTTACCACTTGTCGCACCCCCATCACGGTCCCAACAACCCCTGCTTCTACCCAACTGCCATCTTTCAGTTCATAGTACAATATCCTTGATCACTTAGGCAAGAATTTGACTCATATTTCTATCCTAGATCTACTTAAGTCTTCCCCCATGCATCAAGATATCCTGAATAAGGCCTTACAGAGCACTCAAGTCCCTAACGACATAGATCCCACTCAATTCCAAGCATTGGTAGGAAATATCTCCACAACCTACCAATTAGGTTTCAGTCAGAAGGATATGCCATGCCTTGAATCAAGTCATAATTGTCCCCTTCACCTTAAGGTTGGGGTGAATTGTCATAAGGTGAAAAGGGTACTAGTAGATAATGGTTCTGACCTAAATCTTTGTACATTAGGGTTTATACAATAGGTGGGATACACCCAAGCTAACCTAAATAATCAGGGTATCACCATTAAAGCATATGATAATGCAAAATGAGATTCTGAGGGCACTATTTATCTTCCTAGTAAGGTGGGCCCCATTGTGTAGTATACTACGTGTCATGTTCTGGACCTAGAACTTCTGTATAACATCCTTCTTGGCTGCCCATGGATCCACTCTATGAAAGACACCCCATCAACCTATCACCAATGTTTTAAATTCTCATTTCAAGGAATGGAAGTAACCATACAGGCTGACCCTTAGCCATTTGAATATTTTTCGTGCCCTAGAGGCTTCCTTTCCACATTCTCATTACTACCTTGGGGTAGAAATGGGGGCATCCTAGACATTAGATTCTCATCCATCCACTAACACTTTAAACACCTCTTCATCCACACCATCCTCCACACCCGATTCCACCATCTCTAAGGTCTAGATCATTGACAAGGGATGTGGTGAGTATGAAATGCATACAACATTGAATGTGACAACCATGCCACCCTCACCACGTACATATGGACAACCATCTCAGTTTGTTCCAAAGGATGAAGAGAAGATAATCACCCTCCATGCTCCAACTATGGGATCTAGCACTTTCCACTCTCCTGTATTACGACAAGATACACCTGACGACGACATCAGCTAGTGGGTGTACTGTGAGGAACCTAAAAAATCTCCCCCTTAAAGGAATACTTCCAAGAGGCCTATCCTTGGCCTTCTAAGATTGCAAAAAAAAAACTATCAGGAGGGATGAATTGGTGTAACAGAATAGGGTAGATGACAACCAATAGAAGCTTCTCTACATCTGAAGAAGATAGGTTTGGGCTATGATACTGAACATAAGGCTCCTGTAGCATCCTCTAGCACTTCTAATAATGTTAGTATAGATGACGGTTCTGTTGAGGACATACAAGAGGAGGAGTCCATCATACATGCATATGATGACATCGATCACATCGATCTCCCTTCCATGTTTGAATGTCTATCTGTTTGCACCATCACCTTATCCATCAAACACCCCAAGCTTATAGACTATGACCTAAAAGGTACCACACTTCCCAACACCTTTCCCTCTGTGGACCAATATGTGCATCTCATGGGATTGGGGGAAGATAAACACCCCGGTCGCAAAAATTAAAAGAAACAAAATCAAAATGGGAACCTCGTGGAAACCTCCCTGAGGCACTTTGTGACTTTGAAAAAGTAAAAAAAAAGGGCGTATCTACTAGTGAAAACCTCAGTGAGGCACTAGAGGATGGGGATGTTCATCTTCCCATTGTAGGGACTCAAATATTCGGTCGATCATCCATCTTGATCGAACAAATAGAAGTAGTAAACTTGGGAGCCGAAGAGACCCCCAAGATCACCTATGTGGCTAAGGAACTATAAGAAGAAGAAAACTACCATCACTCAACTCCTTAAAGAAGGAATCATCAAATTCACTTGGACATACTCAGAAATGCCCGATCTTGATCCATATTTGGTGGTACATCACCTAGATGTCCATCTTGATGCAAAACCTGTCAAGTCGAAACTCTGAAAAATGCACCCTCAAGTGGCTCTCCTGGTTAAGAAAGAATTAGAAAAGCTGTTGGAGGTATGATTCTTCTGACCAATTGACTACTCTGACTGGATCTCCAATATAGTCCCAGTTGCTAAACCCAATGAAGATATCATAATTTGTATAGATTTCTGAGATCTGAACAAAGCTTGTCCCAAGGATGCATTTCCTTTGCCAAATATTGATATGATGGTCAATCTCACCGCAGAACATGAGATGTTATCCCTAATGGATGGTTTCTCCAGCTACAACTAGATTAAGATTTCCCCCGAGGATCAACATAAGATTGCCTTTACTACACCTTAGGGTACATTTTGTTATAATGTCATGCCTTTTGGCCTCAAGAATGTGGGGGAAACATATCAGTGTGCTATGACAACCATATTCCATGAATTCATCCACATAATAATGGAAGACTATGTTGATGGCCTACTAGGAAAATCAAGAACGAGAGAAGAACACCCTGCTATCCTTAAAAATGATCTTTGAACATCTGGAACAATACAATCTATGCCTCAATCCAAATAAATGTGTCTTCGGGCTCAAATCTAGAAATCTCTTAGGGTTCATTGTCTCCCATAGAGGAATTGAGGTTGATCTTGCTAAGGTCAAGGCAATCATGGAAATGCCTCCACCTTGTAATCTGAAACAACTAAGAAGTTTGCAAGGTAAGCTCCAATCTATCCAAAGGTTCATTGCTCAACTAGCCAACAAGTGTCAATCATTCATGTACCTCCTAAAGAAAGATACTGCATTTAAGTGGAACCCACAATGTCAACTCGACTTTGATCAAATCAAAAATATTTGGCTCACCTGCCTATTCTCATACCACCTATTCTTGGAAAACCACTCCTCCTTTATATCTCAGCTACCTCCATGGCACTGGCGGCATTGTTAGCACAACACAATGAGTCATCCAAAGAAAGAGAAATTTACTACATCAGCTAGACTTTGGTAGGTTATGAGCTCAATTATTCCCCAATGGAGAAGGCTTGCGTCGCCATAGTCTTCAGCTCATAGAAACTCATACACTACATTCTTAGTCATCCAGTCAAGCTAATCTCTAAGGTTTGATCCGCTTAAATATCTATTATCAAGAACAACACTCATTGGTCGCATGTCTAAATGGGTCATGTTGCTAAGTGAACTTGACATAGAGTATGTGGATTGTAAAGAAATCAAAGGACAAGTAATTGTAGATCAACTAGCAGATGCCCC
Organism: Sequoiadendron giganteum; assembly: GCA_007115665.2. Classification (NCBI taxonomy): domain Eukaryota; kingdom Viridiplantae; phylum Streptophyta; class Pinopsida; order Cupressales; family Cupressaceae; genus Sequoiadendron; species Sequoiadendron giganteum. Next base: position 500,651,474 of record CM021100.1, read on the forward strand.
ACTAGTAGATACCTATCCTTTAGAAACATAGTTTCCTGATGAAGGGGTCTTTGCAGTTTCATAAGCCACCACATGGACACTATACTTTGATGGATCACACACAAAAAATGGATCAAGAGCAAGAGTCTTGCTTGTCACCCCCCAAGGGAACTACATACCGAAGTCATTCAGATTGGCCTTCCCCTATACCAACAACATTGTTGAGTATGCAACTCTCCTCACAAGCCTTAAGATTGTAGTCTAATGGTGTATCTCTCACCTGCATGTCTTTGGTGACTCCCAACTGGTTATCAAGTAGGTTAATGATGAGTTCATAACAAAAGATGATAAGCTGTTACCCTACAAATGAATGGTAGATGACTTCAAGAAGTATTTCTCCTTCATACAATTTATCAAATACCTAGATTACAAAATAAAGCAGCTAACACCATGGCCACCATTGGTTCCCTCCTGGACATGCCTAGAGATCATACTGAATGTGAGTTCCTTGTGGAGCAACTATTAATCCCTGCATATGACATCCCTAAGAGTGAAATGGTATGTGACATTGTAGGTACTAAATCCCCCCTGTACCAAGAAATCTACACTTATCTTCATGATAACACCTTACCATCTTGACCTCACACGTAACCAACGAAAATCATTTATCCAACACACAACCCATTATAAATCATAAGTGATACACTTTATCGACGTGGGTATGATGGAACCCTCCTTCGATGTTTAAACACGATTGAAGACCACACTGCATTGGTAGAAGTACATAGTGGTATTTGTGGGGCCCATTCTAATGGCATGGCCCTAGCCAAGAGGATTATCAGAGCGAGATATTACTGGCCCACTATGGAACATGATTCTTGTGAGTTTTTCAAGAGGTGTCTTCCCTGTCAGCAACATGCGGATCTGATTCATGCTCTTGCACAAGAGTTACAACCCATCACAACACTGTGGCCATTTTCACAATGGGGTTTTGATTTGGTTGGAAAGATTTACTATCCATCCTCTAACAGTCATAATTTCATTATCATAGCCACTAAATACTTTACTAAGTGGATGGAAGCCATACCACTCAGCCAAATTACTAGTGTTCAAATATCCAAATTCATCATTTATCATATCCTCTACAGGTATGGAATCCCCTCCACTGTCATTACTGACAATGGAAAGCCATTCAAAAACAAGTGCATGAAATTCCTCTACAAGACATGATATCCAACATTGTTGGTCTACCCCTATTACCCCTAGGGTAATGGTCAAGAAGAAGCAACAAACAAAACCTTGATTAAAATCATTAAAAAGATGGTTAACAACACTGGTTGAGATTGACACCTCCACCTCCATCCTACCCTTTGGGCCTACCACACTTCCATCCACACCCCCATCGACTCCACTCCATACTCACTAGTCTATGGTGCCAAAGCTATCTTTCCGATCGAATTCAAAATCCCATCACTTCACATCTCTCTGAAGAATCTAATCACTGACGAAGACACTCGGGTTGCATGACTTGCTCAGTTGAAACTCCGGATAAAAAATGGGTCAAAGCCTAAAACCATCTACAAGCCTACAAAATTGCCTCAAGAGAAGCTACAATAAGAAGGTTCACCCTCGTCAATTCAATGTTGGCAACTTAGTCCTCAAGGAAAATCAACAGAATCAACAAGATTGGGATAAGAAGGGAAATTTTGAAGCTAATTGGTTAGGCCCTTACCTTGTCACCACAAAATATGGTTCTAGAGCATATAGACTATCTACACCTAAAGGAGATCCTTTGGAAGAACCCAATAATATCATGCATCTGAAGAAGTTTTATACTTAGGTCAGCTAGGGTATCCTTCTCGGTAAAATCTCAAAAATACAAAAAAAATAAAAAATCCAAAAAATCCAAAAGAATAAAAAAATAAGAAGAAAATCCAAAAATAGTAAAGAGAAATAATTCATCCTATGGTGAAAACCACCCCTGGGTGGCGCCTTTGATATGTATGATTGGTGAAAACCTGGCAATAGGCACCATTTGTATAGGGCTTAATCATAATCTACCTTGCGTCCTAGTTACTTTATGATTTATCCATCCAGATTTCAATATCCTTACCATCCTATCGATCCTATCCTTCCATCTGCTTGCATCAACTGGTTGCTTGGTATATTTTTGGTTGAGCATTGGATGAATATCATTTTCTATCTGACATCTTGAGCTTTTATCCTAATCTAAGCTTGCATCGCCTCGTTGCTTTGGTCGTCTCCATCTAGGATCATTCATCGTGTCGGTCTCCATCTAGATCCCATCTTGTCCTTGGCGAAAAATTTAGTTCATATCATATCCCATCCATAATATCATAAACATTAAAAATCATGCATATCATATCATATTCCATCTTGCATGATAAATGTTAGACATCATAATAATCATCCACATAAAAAAAATCATAATTCATCCATCACATCCTACACCATAAACGTTAGGCATCAACATAATCATTATGCATCATAATCATACATCCATATACAAAAAAACATAAATCATTCTAGGCATATCCATACATCATATCATCATAACCATACCATAAACATGCATGTGCATAAATGAATCATCCATCACATAGTGTCAATAAGGCCTCTCGCATATCATATCAAAAATCACAAAAATATAATATCCATTATGACATCCATAATAATGTCCATCATATATATCACAATACATATCCATCATATGCCATCAAAGATAAAGTACAAGTACAGGGCTATAACTCTGCTCTTATCTCTGCTACTCTATATTGTATCCCATCTTGTACTTGTCAATAATCGAGATCTAGTCCCTCTGATCCTCTAAACTATGAACTGCCTGCATCCGATCTTTGTGGTGACTTTGGCACTAGCACTCTACATGAAGGTGTCTCTCTCATGCTACTATATCCCCGAGTATGCGTCCCTATTGACTGGGATGGAATTGGCATCTGTGGTGGTGCTCAAACATAGGCGGGTACCTACTATGCTGGATCTAACACTACCGAGTAATAGACACACATATAGTAGCTTGCCTCCCTCACATACTCCTCTCACTCTCCAATTTGCTGTCTAGCTAAGTCTCGCTCTGCCTTGTACCTATCCTGATATCCACAAATGGACCTCCTCTCCTATGACCATGCACCCCGCACTAACTATAGCTGCTCAATATCTGATCCCATCCATGACACCTACTCCAAGGCTCTATCCCTCTCCTCCTACATAGCATGTACTTGTGCCTATAGTATCTGATCCCCTTCCCCTATCTCACCACTTTGTGCTATTGGTACCCGCCCCTACACTACATCTCTCTCCATAGCCTGTACCTGTGCCACTACTGCATCCCTCTCCCCCTACAAGACTTGCACCTATGACTGTAAGGCATCCCTCGTAGTCTCCATCACCTATACACGAGCCCTCATGGTCTCCTCCCTCTCTTGCATCAATCCCATGTCTCCCACTATCTCCTTTGCCACCTCAACCCTATCACAGATCTCATCTCGCTCCTACCTCAACTCCCTCCTCTCTCTTAGCAATCCCTCTACCTGCCTCCTCAGGTCCTCCATATCCCTCTCTGCCTCTACTAAAGCCTCTATCAATATCTGCTTGGTCCCTCCTCCAGACTCTTGTTGACCCCCTACCTATAGAATCATCATAGTAGCCTCTAGTTTTTCCCTCTCCCATCTCACTGACTCCCCTGCCTCATGCTCCCTCTCTACCTCTCCCTATAAATGAGTCACCTCTTCCCACAAATCAATCACCTCTTCTCATAGCCTGTCTATCTCGACTCGTAGGATCTCTCCCTCCCTCTACATCTCTGTCTCATGCCGCAACATCGCATTGACCACCGCCTAGAATTCCCTCTCACTCTCTACTAGCTGGGATCACAAAATGAGAACCTCCACCTCCAATCTACTCATCACCGCCTCTGAGTCTCTCAACCTTTGCTTGGTGATATGTAATCTCACCTCAGCTCCCCTCAATCACATGGCTAGATCCTTGGCTGCTGGTGGAATCATCACCAATGGATGAATATTATGTACCTCCATGTCCATCTCCTCCACTCCTCCCTCATCCCCTATTTCTATCGCCTCGACCTTATCCCTCTCGCCCATCGCCTCTAAGTCATGTCTCCCCTGCTCGGGCTCGACCTGTTCTTGCCACCTCCTCCTCCTCCTACTGGGCCTCCATTGACCTCTGGCCTCATCCTCCTTCTGCCCTCCCTCCTACGACTCTGCTACTCTAGCTGCCTCTAGCGCTCTCCTCTGCTGTCCTCTGGCTCTGCCTGCCTCCAAATCTCTATGCTGACCTCCTCCCACTATCGCTGCCCCTGGCTGCTCTCCTCCTACTCAGGTTTCCCCATCCCCTCTCCTCTGCTACCTCCCATCCATGCTTGCCTCTGGCTCTCTCCTCGTCCTCGTCCTCCTCCCTCCCCCCTCTCCTGCCAATTTGATCTCATCCTCTAGGCCGAACCCTAATTCCTCCCTAGTTGGCTCCTCTGGCTCAATTTGGACTAGTCGGTGTTACATAAACCATGCTACGTATCTCACAATGATCCCTACATATGCCAACCCTCCAGACCTCCCTGGGTACTCCACTATCTCCCGCACTAGTGTCGCCCAGTGCTCTTGTGAAAAATATGTTGAAATCGGCTCCCCTCATGGTCACTCCCACATAATCCATCTAAACCTATTCGGAGCACATGGAATATCTTGTATCAACCCATACTGCCTCGTCACTCGGTCTGGCTTGTGTGACTCCACTATCTGAGGCTCCTTCCCGACTATGTAACATCAGGTCATGAAGTACCCTCTATGTCTATTCTCATCCTGCCTCCACTTCGTGAAGCATTGTGTCATATACAACCTCCACACTATATCCTCCTCCTCCAGATCATCAAACAATCTCCTCCATCTGTCTAAATCTCTTGAACCCTGATACCGCCAAACCCAATCATACTCTACCCTGTACCAATAAGCCACTGACAATGTCGTATCCTGTTGACCCACTCTCACCACATCTGCTTGGACACACTGATGTCCTCCCAGACCTATACTTGAAGCAATGTCACATGACACACATTGAGTCCCTCTTGATAGTAGACCAAATGTATATCTCTATACAACTACACTAGGACACATGACCCCCATGCGAACTCTCCATCCCTCCCCTCGCACTACAACAAAATAGGCAATTAGCGCCTAAAACAACACCAGATTTTAGTGCATTTTGTTTCATGAATTGGGCACTTCTGATGGCACAAAAATCGGCACAAACTGGTATGCTCACTTCGGCACCAAATTTAGTGCCAAATTTAGCATTAGATTTAGCGCTAGGTTTAGTGCCAACTTTTGTTGCTTCCAATTTTGCTTCTGGTTTTTCTTCTTGTGTTGCTTCCACGTTTGCTTCCAGTTTTGCTTCCAGTTTTTCTTCCAAGTTTTCTTCTGGTTTTACTTCCATTTTTTCTTCGGGTTTTGCTTCCAGGTTTGCTTCCGGTTTTGCTTCCAATTTTGCTTCCAGTTTTTCTTTTAGTTTTGCTTCCAATTTTGCTTCCAATTTTACTTCCAATTTTACTTCTAGTTTTGCTTCCAATTTTGGTTCTGATATAATGCCACTTCTTGCATCTAGCTTTGCTTCCATTTTTGCATCTTTTGTTGCTTCTAATATGACTTCTATTATTGCATCTTTTGTTGCTTCTAAAATTGCTTCCATTATTACTTCTTTGTTTTCTACTTGAATTACTTTTGTTTTTGCTTCCTAGATAACACCAAGTTTTTCTTCCAAGATTGCTTCTAGATTGGCTTCCATTTTTGCTTCCTTTTTTGCTTCTAAAAATGCTTCTTGTTTTGCTTCCATTTATTAATTTAATATGTTTTATTTCAATTTAATTAGTTAAATATATCATGCCTCTTAAATAGCTCATATGATTAAATAAAAACATAATTATTATAACATGATCATCATTTATAATTAAAAAAAGTGATTCAAATATCTATATATGTAGATCAAAACAAGTGATTAAAACAAGTGAGTCAAATATGCCACTAGATTAATAACATGTCAAAATGATACATGTCCAATAGTCAACATAAGTCAAAATGATACATGTACAAATGATATAAGTAAAAATGATAAATTATATAGCTTAAAATGATACAAGTCAAAATGATACATGTCCAAATGATATAAGTCAAAATGATACATGTCAAATTGATACAACTCAATAATATGGTACTGCAAGCCATAAAAATGATACATATTATAGTAAACATGAAAAGAGGCATCACAACGATATACCGACAATGATCCATGATGCATTCTATATGATCATGAATGTCACTGGCTACTACTAGCAACTGCCTCATCATCATCATCAACCTCGGTGTCTTTTGTATCTATGTCATCATCATACTTTTCCATGTGATCTATACCATAACAAACATATTTTGGATCTATATCATGAGGATCATTTTGATCTTCTGGAAGACCCATTTTTTGCAAAAAAAAAAACATTTAAAATGAAAGTTTATTATTTATTTCATGCAATAATTTATTTTTCTTTTATATATCTAATATTACAACATGTGAAATGAAACCATAATCATATTACATCATATCAAAGTGCACATACCATAATAAAAGTTCAAAAATGTTACAACTAATATGTCATTCCAATGATGTAAACATGCAACAATTCTAATAAATGCTAGTAAAATATGCCAACATTTGCTGGAAGAGGAAGAAATATGACTGGAACTCTAGAGGCCCACCGTAATGGATTTTGATATTCAACCATGAGAGAAGAAGAGAGAGATGATGTCATGTATCAAAACTTTAAGCATCCATTCTTCCAACCAGTGGAGAAGGAGATGATTACTTTGCTTCATTTTCATTTACATAACCTAACCATATCATGGTGTGAACCAAGAAGACCAAGGATGTCTAGTTTTATGTGGAGGTAATGGATGTGGTCCAAAATTTAGGAGGGGCAAGAAGGTCAATGTATGATCTTGATGAAATTGAGGAAGAACAACAAGAGAGGGACAAGAAAAATAAAATCAATGAAGAGTTTTAAGGATTTGTCAAGCGAGTAACAGAGCTATGGGAGCAGCCTCATCTAAAAGATTTTGAAACAGAGTTTGATATACCATTTAGAGACCTTGGTTTTCATGGATTTCCTTTCAAAGCGTCTACTTTTATTGTTCCTACGGTAAATTTTTTGGTAGATTTGGTGGAATTACCTTTCTTAGTAATGACTATTAGTGAGATTGAGATTGTTAACCTTGAGAGAGTAGGGCTTGGGAAAAAGACATTTGATATGGCTATTGTTTCATCCTATACAACCATTGCAAGAAAATTTAAGCTAACATCAAATAACGAACAATTTTGAAAATAACATGAATTTTTTTGGTTGCTGCTATGTTAGGAATAAAATAAAAGTAAACAATGTTCCTTCTAGTGGCTTGATGATTGCAAATGAGGATTTATTGAATTTCAATGGAGTAAAATGAAAATGAAAAGTAGTTGATTCATATAATATATGTACATTAAACAATTTATGGTGCAAAATTATTTCTGATGCCTTCTATAGCTAAATGCTACACTCAGTTCAAGCATTAAGAAAATGCATCCCACCTAGAGTTTGTGTGAAATTGTTTTTTCCCTAGAATCCTTCTCAAAATCAACACCCTCGGCCTGATTTAGGATAAAATATCAATAATGAGCAAATTAACAAAAAATCAAAAGTGAATAATACATAATCTATGTTGTAAAGTTAAAAAGTCTTATAAAAATACATATAAAACTCCAAAACATTTTCCATTTGTTCTCTAAAGTTTAGTCCAATCAACCAAAGAAAGAAATATATATCTTATTACTATTTAAATCAAAAGATTAAGATATCTGATATACAATTCAAAACATCAGCATATGAGCTAATTTGTTAAAGTACCCATTCTTCTTCAAGTACTGATTCCTTGATAAACTCAATTTGGTCCTCAAATACATACCTGTCACAAGTTTCAAAGGAATCTATCATGAGAATCTGACCATGACTATATGTAACAATCTAAAACATTCATAATTAGAGACAAGTGCTTTACAAATTCTACTACACATTGATGCATTCTTCATGCTGAAATGAGTGTTTAGAGCTATGATAACCACATTCATGTCTTGATGGAATCTCACTGTCTAAGGAAGAAGTCAAAGTGCCTTGGAGCAGAAATAGCATTCAACATCGACCATATGGTGTCTACATTTAAATAATTTAGAATGGTCAAGTTCATTGAAATGCACCTTGTGATTGGTAAGAAATAGATAATAACTCCCTATAAAATAGGAAATTGGCAAAGAAAGAGCAAACAATCCCTTGCAAACTAATTACAAATTAGTAGCCTGAGAAGCTTCTTAGAGACTTACACAAGTGATCTTTCAAAAACCTGTGTTTGTATCTTTAAAGACCTTTGAATCCCACCATGCTCTGCATCAATCATCTCCATTTTTGTCTTGTTCATAGAAAAATGAACATACATAAAAACAGTGCAATTGTCTTGTGAAGCGGGTTTTGAAAAGTGAAAATCTAAAATACTTGCAAGAAAGGAGAAGGATATACAAAATATTACAAACCCATGGTTTAGGGTTTCTGGGCCGAGCCCCAAATGTGGAAGGATTTATTTTTCTTTCTGAGAAGTGAAAGACCATGCCAAAAGGCTTGCACTCATTTTTCTGAGAGCTCATATCTGCAATAGGAGTCATAGGTTTTCGAAAAACCCTAGATCAAAGACAAACCCAAAATGCCATTGAATAGAGCCCGTGGCCATAATCATGGAGCCATGAAGGAGGCTCAAAAATGTAATAAAGAAAAGTTTACACTGTTCTTTTTGGAAATAGAAAAAATATTCTAGAGAGGCCGTGACCAAGCTATCCCCAGGAAAGAGAAAAATATAGAAATACACAAATATTTCATCATTTGATCAAACCAAATATGGAGAGTATGATTTGTTTCATTTCTTTTGCTAGTGAGCTAAGTCCAGAGAAGCCGAGCCAAGATAGAAGGGTTACAAAATAAGGATGCATGGTAGAAATAAAACACAAATTCATTCGTATCTATTGAGTCCAAATCAAGCTTGTTTTGACAGAAAATGAAGGTAAGATACAAAGAAATGTTGCATAGAAACTTACTCAACTTCTTGTTGTTCGAAGAAATGTGAGGTCCAAAAGTGATTTGATGTCAGCCTCAAGACAAGCAAGGCATCAACAGAGTGGAGCAAGAGAAAAATGCATGAGAATTCAAGAAGGAATGTCTTTGAAAACACATTAAGATAAGTGGAAACAAATGATGAACCATGAAAGCTTTACCTGATTCAACCTCTAAATTTTTTTTTATGAAGAAAACTCTCAAAAACAGTGAGAAAATTGACAGATACTCCTTTGGAAAGCTTGAGGTTTCAAGCTCTTATAATGATGGTGGAATGTGCAGGGCAAGGGAGCTCAAAAAAACCAAATTTAGAAAACAAAATACATATATTTTATAATAAAAAATTAGGGCTTGGGTATTTTGTTTTAAGTCATCATGGTGGAAAAATTATTGATGTGAAAAAACTCAAATATATTTAATCATTAAATCTTTTAATATTCAAACAAATTTAGAAAACAAAATACATATATTTTATAATAAAAAATTACTATTATCTATTAAATTCATGTGTTAAGTTCATGCTTATACCTCTATATTGCTAGATGATTGTGAGAGAGGTGTGGTAGCATGGTATACTGCCATATTGTGGGAGATTTCTTACTGCCTGGTGGTAGTGTAGTGTATACTACCATACCGCGAGAGGCTTTTGACTATCTGGCGATAGTGCAGTGTATATCACCATACAGCGAGAGGATTTTGATTGTCTGGCGGTAACACACTATACTCCCATCCCATGGAAGCCTTATAGTAGTGGGGTTGCAGTGTATACCGCTCTACCACATATGTTGCTCACCTTCCAAGTGGTATAGCAGTGTATGCTTTTGATCATTACTTGAAGAGTGTAGATGAGACAATCTTATTTGTCTTACCAATATCTCAATGTCTCATCGACATTAGATCTTATGTTCCTCTGATGTTAGTTGTCGGTGTCGATGAGACAAGTTAATATCTCTTGCCGATATGCCACTATCTAAATCCGATGCTAAATCTGGCACTAAACCTGATGTTAAATATGGCACTGCTAAATTTGGTGCTAAATCCGACACTAAACCCAACGCTAAATCTGACTCTAAATATGGCGCTAGATCTGATGCTAAACCCGACGCTAAATATAGTGCTAATTAGTGCCTAATTTAGCACCTAATTGTCCTGATCAGTGCAAACAACACCAAAAATGGTGCCAATCCGATAAATAGTGCCGAATTTTTCAAAAAATTAGAGAAAAATACATTAAAACAGTGGGTGGAAGGAAAAAATAGAGCAAAAAAGAGAGCTAATCACAGGGATTTGTTGTAGTGTTGACAATGTGTTGGATAACCTCCATGTAGTTGAGGCTGTAGAATCTACCACTCCTATCTAGTATGAGTATCCCGTTGATCAACCTGCAAAGGGACAATGGAAATGGTGGTACTCTCAATCCTAAGCATCTATCCACATCTAACCCCTTCTTTTGCATGGGCAGGTCCTCTCGCCCGAACAGGACCCACACAATATGATCCAACGCCTCTCCCTCTAATCTCATGCCACTCACCATATGCCCTACTATGGAAAACCTTAGTACCTACTAGACATCCTCCAACATCACTGCCATCTCCCTTGTCAGGAGATGGAACATTGAAGTCCTCGAATCCCAGTGCTCGATCAGAGCTGTCAACATTGCTTGATGCGCCCTGATGGATGGATACCCCAACATGTGTAGAAGCCCCACCTAGGCCAGAGCATGGTGATTTGATCCCATCATCACCTGTCGTGTCACCTCCATCACCTCATATTTCCTCTCTCGAGTCCACAAACTATCAAACCGCTACACCCATTCCACACAACCTGTCAGTCACCAAATCCTTGCCCTGGGATCCTTTTTGCAGTAACTTCTCCTAACCCTCCTCCCTGGGATAATTTTCCTAAGTTATTCCACTTCTCTTTCTTTTTCTACACACTTTAACTCTTCTTCCTATAACCCCCCTTCTTTACCTTCGGCGAAGCCGCCCTTTCGGGCATAGCCACCCTTGCTGGGGTGAGGTCACCTTTCTTGAGCATAGTCGACCCTCCCAAGGCGGGGCCACCCTTGCTCGGGGTGGAGTTTCCCCTTTCGAGTGCGACCGCCCTTGTGTGGGGCAGGGCTTCCCTTCCGGGTAGGGCCATCCTTGCGTGGGGCAGGGCCTCCCCTTCCGAGCGCGATTGCCCCTATCAGGTGCAGTCACCCCTGCATGGGGTGGGGCCACCCCTGTAAGAGATGAGGCCACCCCTTCTGGGCGTGGGTGCCCCTGCGTAGGGCAAGGCCACCCATCTGGGCACGATCGCCCCTGCGTGAAGTGGGGCCACCCAATTCAGGTGCGACTGCCCCTGTGTGGGGCAAGGTAGCCCCTTCCCGGCATGACCTCCCTTGCCTAGGGTGGGGCCGCCCCTTCCAAGCGTGGTCACCCCTGCATGGGGCAAGGCTGCCCTTTTGAGATGTGGCCACCCCTGTTGGGCCCGAAAGTCAATTTCTTTCATCTAAACTTGCTTGTTTTCTCTTACAACCCCTATTTTCCCCTCGACTTCACTATTTGACGTTTCTTCAAACCTGCTAGGCGAAATTAATTTTTTCCCTCTGCCCATTTTCCTAACTTACCCCTATTCCCAAACCCAACTTTTCAATTTGAATTTTAACTCAAAATTATATTCTAAAATACTAAAAATCACAAAGAGGGTTTGAACCTAACCTGGCGTGGGACCGCGTGCTTATGGTAGAAGCTCCACACCTCATCCTTGCGGTGGATGATGTCATCGTCATAGTCCTCTGACATCTTCTCTTTCCTTATCTTTCCTCTTCTCTCCTCTCTCTCTCAACTGCCATTTGTGTGAATGAGGAATAGTAATTCTAAAATTACTATTTAAACCTTCCCTCCTTTTTCCCTTTTTTAAAATAGAGGGTATTTTTTTCCTCTATTTAACTTTTTCTCCTCCGATTAATCCTCCAACTTCTCGGGGCCGCCATTTGTGTCCCGTGTGTCTGTTTGACTCCGTTTAAAAGCCATTCTTCATGATTTTTTGAGCTCTATCCAATGGTACCTTCTATTTCTTCATATCAAGAAGTCACTTGGGGACGCTTTTTCTTCCCTTACCGCCTCAAGGGGGCATACCCTACCAAATCCATCCATACCTCATTCTTGGTCATTTTTCCACGTGATTGGGGCATCTCCCTTCACTCCCCTCCATTTGAGTAGCTCACATAACCTTTCCCGCGCCAGGGAATCTTTTTCTAGTCACTTCCTCTATAGAGTCATCTGCATTTATTTTTCTTCGAAACATTGTTGTTCTAACAATATCTCGAAGAGGGGCAAAATGTAGACACCTAAATTTGACCACTTCCATATGGTCAAAATTCTACCATTTACTTGTCTAATTCATCTATATTAATTAAATGAGATATTTAATTAATATTGTCCCGTTCTCTAAAGTTCCTAAAATTATTTAATTAAATACTTTATCTTTCACCATTTCCTCTCTAAATTAAATAAATCAATCAATTTATTTAATTTAGTTAATTATCCTCTTTTTAAAATTCATTCATTCTCTCTCCTTGTCCCATCCTCCATAACCTTTTTACTAATCTGGGTTAATCTAATTAATCCTTCATTAGGATGTGAATACCTTTAATTAGGATTAATGTCACATCCTCCATATTTAGCCACTTGTCTCTAATCCTCCTTTTTTTACGTAATCACATATTTGCACACCTTTAATCCTATTCACTTACCTTTTATAGCATGTCCTTAAGTCAACCTTTCATGGTACTTACCTTATTTGGTTTGACCTCTTCCCCATGTGAATTAAAAATTCACACTTATTCCCCCCATGCATTTGTCTTCCCCATGACCTCTCAAAGGCCACATCAAGTACATGGGACAAGGACCTCCTTTTGGAGGACCTTGTCTTATCCATGGGTTTCTTCCAAGTTTGTGAATTTTAAATTTATTTTTATTCCTCCAATGCCTTCTCCAATCCCCATGGTAACAAGAGTGGATTTTCTAAAAGTCCTCACTTGTCACTTTCAACCCCACTTGGGGACAAATAATCCCTTTTTAAGGAAATCCTCTTGCAAGTACCTTGGGATCACATGGCCTTTTCCATGTCACCTTGTACTTCTTCCATCTCACCCTCCACATGGAAAGATGTGAAGGCTTATGAGTCCTCAACTCACGACAACCCTTCATCTTGTCCATGGTGGGTCAATCTCAGCCATCCATTTTTCTTTAAATGGAGGGCCTTGGCCTCAAGTTAGGGGTTAAGTATTGTTAAGATTTTGAAGACTTTTTGCATTCTAGCCATTATTGCAGCACTCTTGCATTCAAGCATTTGCATTTAAAGTCATTTGTACTCCCACCTATCATCTTCCATCATTCAACCACCATCATTATTGCAAGCTTTCCATCAAGGAGCACACATCAAGAATATCATCAAGGGCCAACCACTCCATCAAGCTAGACAAGCAAAGGTATAAAACTTCTTGTTGTTTTGTTTAGTTTCAACTAGGCCTAATCCGAGGTGTTGTGTTTCTTTTACATTGCATTTATTTAGTTTTTTCATTTTTAGATTAAGGATTTTCACTGCACACACTAACATTTGTGTAGCTCGATTGTTGAAGATGATAAAAACGAAACTACTAACACATTTGTTGCAGGGGGAGAAAGCTTGTTTCTTTTCTAGTTAACTTGATTTCATTCTTAACTAGGAACATAGGTTTAATTAAGAGGGGTCAATAAACTTGTTTGTTGTTCTTGTATAAGTGGGATGTTGACATATCCAATCCCCTTGTTCCATTTGGCGATCCTGGGTGAAGAGAAATCATTTTCCACTTAAGTCCTTTTTTTACCCCTTTTTTAATTTTCATAGCGGGACTTACTTGGGGATTTCATCACCCCAAGGGGCGATTCCAACCACGCGTACCAGCAGGGTATATAAAGGGGGGAGGTGAAAGCTGTACCTCAATCCAGTCACATCATGTCTGGTGGAGCATCAAAGCTAGGGTGATACCTAGACAAATGTGAAGAGTTGGTCCGAGCTCCCAATCTCTCACTGGAAGTTCCTGACTCACGCTTGTGACAGGCTGGTGTTCACGATTGTGCCCCACGTACCATGCGTATATTGGGGACTCCCTTAGAAACCTTGTTAAGCCTAGATAGAGGACCGTGTTAACCATACCCTTAACACTAAACTTAGTCCTGTGTTGTTTGAACTGTCTTCTTGTGCAAAACTAGTGCTTATCAGTCAGTTTTGGCCTTTTGCTTGTCATTTTTGTCATTTTCCATAGCTATTTTTGCCTAAGTTAGGTTCAGACCAATACAGAGAGATGAACCTACCCTCAAAGGGGTGAACCTTCTCTCAAAGGGGTGACCTTTCCCTCAATGGGCCGACCCCACCCTTCCTACTTGAGCCGTTTTTCAGCCGGACCAAGTCAAAATTCACCAATTTTCTTGAAACAGGCGACCTTGCCCTCAAAGGGGTGACCCTACCCTATTTGAGCTGTTGTTTATCCTATCCAAGATAAAATTTTAGTATTTTTTCTTGTTTGGACTACCCTACCCCCTGTTTGGGCGACCCGACCCATTGTTTGGTCAACCCTACTCAAGTTTGGGTGACCCTACCCTCTAAAGGGGTAGCCTTGCCCTAAAAGGGGTGACCCGACCCTTGAAACAATAATTTTTAGCCTCTATTTGCTAGTTGTTACTTTATTTTAGATACTCATTTTCTGGTTCCAAGTGTCGTTCGCTCATTTCAGGTAGTCGTTTAGCCATTCCGACCATCCATCCACCCATTTCGGATATCCGTTTGCCCATTCCAAACATCATTCCCTCATTCTAACCACCCATTCACCCATTATGGGAAGCTGTTCACCCGTTTTAGGAACCCATTTTCCTATTCTAAGTGTCGCTCCTTCCTTTCGTGCATTTGTTCACCCATTCTAAGTGATTGTTCGCCTGTTTCGTGAACTTTTTTTTCTTATTTTGGAAGTCTGTTTATCGATACCACCTAACTAGTTTTTGAACTAAGTCGAAACCAGAGCTTGCTTGGGTGACCTTGCCCCAGTTTGGGGGACTTTGCCCCAGTTTGGGTGGCCCTGCCCTAAAACTGCATTTGTTTCACAAGTTTGATCTGAAAAGCCAGTTTCCCAAGATTCCAAAAGGCTTGTTGTCTGTTCAACTATTTTCACATCTCTTCCATACATAATCCTCACATTAGTTGGCTTGCATCATGATCCATTTACATTCAAATCATTATCCAAATAATATAGGTGCATCCTTAATCATCCTTTAGGTTCAACATCCATTATCATTTTCTTGATCCGAATTGACCTAAGTGCCTGAAACTAATCGTCATCCTTCAACATATTCTTAGGATCACAATCCTTCCTAAGTCTATTATCATCCTCGACCCTATAAATCCCCTTCCATCTCAATGTGGATTCAGTGCCGTAATCATCAGTTCATCCTTTAATCTAATCAATCGTTAAGTCACCTAGGGTGATCTCTGAACCCAGTTTAGAAACCCTTCCAATCAATCGATCTTTAATCCGATTCCATCCAATCCTATCAATCATTTTATTGATCAATCCTATCCAATCCAATCCAATCACACCTTTATCCATCTATCTAGTCAATTGATTCGTCATCAATCCGATCAATCGATCCATTATCAAATCCAATCAATCAATCAATCTTCATTTAATTACATCTTAGAAACTTAGTTATGTCTTAGATAAACTAGTTGTTTTGCACTTTCATGCTCATTCAAACCTGCTCACAAGAAAAAAAGAAAATGGTAGACCAACAAGCCCAAGGTTCCCAGCCGAACATCCCACAAGATCCTAAAAATGTTCCAAATGTCCCACAAGATCCCCATAATGTTGCATCATCACAATCCAATACCGACATTCAAAACACTACACCACTTGGTGAAGAGAACATGGTTAACCAACCCAAAGTCACTGTTGATGAATACCTTAATGATCCTATTAATGTTCATATGACGAATCATCTCCTCACTGAACACGGGGATAAGATTCTTGCCACTCTACTCACGAGAGGAGTCAAACCACCATCCGATTTTGATGTGTCACAATATTCTATTACCCACACTCTTCCTACACCTACCAAACCAAAAACTTCAGAAAACATTCCAGGGAATTCATATGTCCCTAAAAGTGCATCCACAGAGAATTTATATCATCCTGAGTTTGGAAACACTGTGATACATCAAGTTGCTAGTTATCCTCGCCTCCTAACTGCAACCTCTACAACAGAACTTGAGCATTACAACCCTTATGCCTATGAAATTCCACCATACATCCCATCTGCTCCACCACTTCCATCTCAACATCCTAGTCAACCACTCGTATATACTAGGGGCACACCTATCCTTGCATTAATTCCACCTATAGGATCTGCACCTACTAACAACTTACTGCCACTTGCATTCCAATAACCTCCTACTAATCCTTACCAATCCACTTCATTGCCAACACCACCACAACACATTGTTACTGCTGTTGCTTCATCCCTACCACCTCATCAACAACCTCTGCAACACAAAATTCCCATCCCACAACAAAATGTCTCAATTCCTACCCAACCACCACATTAGGTGACACAAACTATATCCCAACCACCGCAACTGCCACATGGTGCTTTTACAACAGTCCCACAACAAATATATATTCCATCTCGCCCATCTTACCAAAAATTGCCACAACAACAACCTCCATCACAACATATATGTATTCCTACACAAACAACATAATCCTCTTATGAAATATCTTTATCATCCATCCAACATTTACATTGCACCCAAGACGTACATTGCTGTATCCCATCCTAATTCAAATCCTCATCAAGTTGCTCAAAATCAAACACAGACCTAGCCGCCACTTTACACAAACCCTCCACAATCATTTACCAATCCCTATCAACAACCATCAAATCCACAACAACCCCCATATATCATGCAATAGCCCATCGTTACGCATCAATACCAATTCTATCCATCCTATCTCCAGCAACAAGAGTCTTATCAACAAGGTGCACCATCCACCTCCTACTACCAACAAATACCATCATATCAACAAGGGGGTTCTACCTCTTTGTTTTATCAAAATCCTACACAATAATAGGGTGCTTTTTTCACTTCTTATTACCAACAACAACCACCCTGCAAACAATCGACTTCTATCTCTTATCATCACAATCCGTCATCCTCCTATTCGCCATACATTAATCCCCAATCCGCCTGTACCAATCAAATCCAACAAGCGTCTCCTTACACACCTTAACCCGCCCATGATCCAACCGCTGCTATACCATCCTCATCATACCAATAGTACCATCTATACAATCAACCTACTCCAACTCCTACAACAACTATCAATAAAGACTTGGAAGAAGTCAAGGCTGCATTGAAGAACTTACAAGTTGGGACGGGAAAACAATCATTCAAATTTGAGGACATTTTTCCCTATCCATTTGATCCCTCCATTTCCGTGGTTCCCTTCCCTAAACACTTTGAAATACCAAAATTCGATAAGTACAAGGGAACCAAAGATCCTAAAGCCCATCTGCAAGAGTTTTATGCCCACTGCCAAGAGGTCATGCACAATGACAACTACCTCATATAACTATTCCCTAAGAGCCTACAGGGGGTCACCCTTAATTGCTTCATGGGTCTTGAAAAGGGATCCATCAAATCCTTTGTGCAACTATCAAAATAATTCATCTCCCACTTCTCCTTTAATCTAGAGAAGGATATTAACATGCTTGATCTCCTGAAAGAAAAATAGCGTGATGGTGAAACCTTTGCAAGATATCTACAAAGATGGCGAGCCTTAGCCAACTAGGTGAAATCTCCACTGCAAGAAAAAAATAAGGTTACATTGTTTATCAAAAATTCCCATCCAGACATGGCTCAAAATTTTTGACTCCACTACATCACCACCTTTGCGACACTAGTGGGTCAGGGTCCTATCTTGGAAAGAGCCCTTGTTGCCAAAGGGCAGGTCAAAATTTTAAATTATGATAAAGAGAGGTCCTCTGGAGATAAACCTCGTTACTGGAATAAGAATAAAAATGCTATCAATGATGGTGTCACTGACACCAAGCATTTCAAGGTGGCTACCACCTCGCAAAAATTTCCTCCTCAACAACAGAAGTCAATCCCAGACACCATATCCGTGCCCCATGAAGCACCTCTTCCACCACAACAGTCAAATCAAAACAACCAAGGGGGAAATAAATGTTAGTTTACTCAGTTAGGAGAACCCCTTAGCATCGTGTTTAACAAGCTCCTCCAAGATAACTACCCCATCACTTATCCTGTAACCAAGCCCCTTGACGAGTCCAAGCCCAAGATGACTTGGTTCAAAGAAAACGAGTATTGTGAATTTTATAAGATTAAAGGACACACATTGGATACATGCCAAAATCTAAAAACATACGTCCAAAATCTCATAGATCGGGGTGAAATCAATGTGGATGCTAACACAACAACCTCGTCTAATGCTCAACTTAAAATATATCAGAATGATTTTCCTAAGCATAATTAGGGTCCTAGTACATCCAACTCCAATCCTAGATCTAGCAACACCAAAAACTAGACTAACAACACTAATACCATCAGTTATAAAAATGTGCCATACAATTACCAAGGTCTTGTCACATACGTAGAACAAGTGGAGCCATGTGTATCTCTGATACACATCAAAGGTAAAGACCCACAATATGTTATTACCACCTGTCGCACCCACATCATGGTCCCAACAGCCCCCGCATCTACCCAGTTGCCATCTGTTAGTTCATAGTACAACATCCTTGATCACTTAGGCAAGACTTTGACTCAAATTTCTATCCTAGATCTGCTTAATTCTTCCCCCATGCATCAAGATATCCCGAATAAGGCCTTAGAGAGCACTCAAAGTCCCCAACAATATAGAGCCCACACAATTCCAAGCATTGGTAGGAAATATCTCCACAACCTACCAATTACCTTTCAGCTAGAAAGATATGCCACACATTTACTCAAGTCATAACTGCCCCCTTCACCTTGAGGTTGGTGTGAATTGTCATAAAGTGAAAAGGGTCCTGGTAGATAATGATTCTATCCTAAATATTTGTACATTAAAATTTATAAAATAGGTGGGATACACCCAAGCTGACCTAAATAATCAGGTTATCACCATCAAAGCATATGATAATGTAGAACGAGATTCTAAGGGTACTATTTGTCTTCCTATTTAGGTGGGCCCCATTGTGCAGTATACTATGTGTCATCTTATGGACTTGCAACTTCCATATATCCTTCTTGGCCACCCATGGATTCACTCTATGCAAGCTGACCCATCAACCTATCACCAATGTCTGAAATTCCCATTTCAAGGAATGGAAGTAACTATACAAGTTGATCCTTAGCTATTTGAATATTGTCGTGCCCTAGAGGCTTCCTTTCAACATTCTCATTATTTCCCTGGGATAGAAATGGGGGCATCCTAGACATCAAATTCTCATCCATCCACCAACACATTAAACACCACTTCATCCAAACCATCATCCACCATCAGTAAGGTCCAAAACATTGACAAGGGATATGGTGAGTATGAAATGCATAAAAAATTGAACATGGAAACCATGACACCCTCACCATACACCTATGGTCAACCATCTCAATCTATTCCAAAAGATGAAGAGAAGAAAATCACCCTCAATGCTCCAAATGTGGGGTCTAGCACTTTCCGCTCTCCTGGATTACAATAAGATACACCAGAAGACGACATCACCTAGTGGGTGTATTGTGAGGAACTTGAACTATCTCCCCCCTTAAAGGAATACTTCCAAGAGGCCTACCCCTGGACTTCCAAGTTTGCAAAAAAAATAACTATTAGGGGGGAGGCCTTGGTGTAACAAAGCAAGGTAGATGACAACCAATAGAAGCTTCTTTCATCTGAAGAAGATGGCCTTAGGCTTTGATACTAAAAATAAGGGTGTTGTAGCATCCTCCAGTACTTCTAACAATGTTAGTATAGATGGTGGTTCCCTCACATAAATACTAGAGGAGGAGTCCATCATACATACATACAATGACGTTGATCACATTGACCTCCTTTCCATGTTCAAATGCCTATCTGTTTGCACCATCACCTTATCCATCAAACACCCCAAGCTTATAGACTATGACCTACAAGGTATCACACCTCCCAACACCTTTCTGTTAGTGGACCATTATGTACATCTCATGGGATTGGGGGAAGATGAATGCCCTAACCACAGAAATAAAAAGAAACAAAATCAAAATGGGTCACCTAGTGAAAACCTCCCTGAGGCACTTTGTGACTTTGAAAAATTAAAAAAAAAGGGCGTATCTACTAGTGAAGACCTCGATGAGGTGCTAGAAGATGGGGACATTCATATTCCCCTTGTAAGGACTTAACTATTCGATCGATCATCCATCTTGATTTAAGAAACACAAGCAATAAACTTGGGAACTGAGGAGAATCCCAAGATCACCTATGTTGCTAAAGCATTGTCGGAAGAAGAAAAATCTACCATCACCAAGCTCATTAAAGAAGGAATCATCAAATTTGTCTGGACATATTCAGACATGCCCGACCTTGATCCTGCTTTGGTAGTACATCACCTGGACATTCGTCCTGATGCAAAACCTATCAAGAAGAAACTCTGGAAAATGCACCCTCAAGTGGTTCTACTGGTTAAAAAAGAATTAGAAAAGCTATTGAAGGAAGGATTCATTTGATAAATTGACTACTCCAATTGAATCTCCAATATAGTCCCAGTTTCTAAACCCAATGGAGATATCAAAATCTGTACAGATTTTTGCGACCTGAACAAAGCTTGTCCCAAGGATGACTTCCCCTTACCAAATATTGATATGCTGGTCGATCTCACTGTAGGACATGAGATGTTGTCCCTCATGGATGGTTTTTATAGATACAACAAGATTAAGATTGCCCCCAAGGATCAACACAAGACCGCCTTTACTACACCTTGGGGTACATTTTGTTATAATGTCATGCCTTTTGGCCTCAAGAATGTGGGGGAAACATATCAACATGCTATGACAGTCATCTTCGATGACCTCATCCACATAACAATGGAGGACTATGTTGTTGACCTACTAGGAAATAAAAAATGAGGGAAGAACACCCTACTATCCTCAAAAATATCTTTGAACGTCTAGAACAGTACAAGCTACACCTCAATCCGAAGAAATGTGTCTTCGGTGTCACATCCAAAAAACTCTTGGGGTTCATTGTCTCCCGTAGAGGAATTGAGGTCGATCCTACTAAGGTCAAGGAAATCATGGAAATACCTCCACCCTGCAATTTGAAACAACTAAGAAGTCTACAAGGTAAACAATAATCCATCTGAAGGTTCATTGCTCAACTAGCCGACAAGTGTCAATCGTTCACGCATCTCCTCAAACAACATAATGCATTTAAGTTGAACCCACAATGTCAACTCAACTTTGATCAAATCAAAGAATATTTGGCTCATCCACCTATTCTTATGCCACCTATTCCAGGAAAACCATTCTTACTTTATATTTTAGCTACTCCCATGGCACTGGGGGCATTATTAGCACATCACGATGAGTCATCCAAAGAAAGAGAAATTTAATAAATTAGTCGGAACTTAGTAGGTTATGAGCTTAACTATTCCCCAATGGAGAAGGCTTGTCTCGCCATAGTCTTTAGCTCACAGAAACTCAGACACTACATGCTTAGCCATCCGATGAAGCTAATCTCTAAGGTTGATCTGCTCAAATATTTGCTATCCAAAACAACATTGACTGGCTGCATCGCTAAATGAGTCATGGTGCTAAGTGAATTCGACACAGAGTATGTGGATCATAAAGCAATAAAAGGACAAGTCATTATAGATCAACTAGCAGATGCTTATCCTTTAGAAACATAGTTTCCTGATGAAGGGGTCTTTGCAGTTTCAGAAGCCACCACATGGACACTATATTTTGATGGATCACACAGAAACAATGGATAAGGAGCAAGAGTCTTTCTCGTCACCCCCAAGGTGACTACATACCAAAGTCATTCAGACTGGACTTTCCTTGTACCAACAACATTGTTGAATATGAAGCTCTTCTTACAGGTCTTAAGATTGTAGTCCAATGGCGTATCTCTCACCTGCACATCTGTGGTGACTCCCAACTAGTTATCAAGCAGGTCAATGATGAATTCCTAACAAAGAATGATAAGCTATTACCATACAAATGTATGGTAGATGACTTCAAGAAGTACTTTGCTTCCATCTAATTTGATAAGATCCCTAGAGTATACAATAAATTAGCTGATGCCATGGCCACCATTGGTTCCCTCCTTGATATGCCTAGAGATCATACTGAATGTGAGTTCATAGTGGAGTAATTTTTAATCCCTGCATATGACATCCCTAAGAGTGAAATGGTATGCGACATTATAGGTCTTGAATCCCCCTGGTACCAAGACATCTACACTTAAATTCATGATAACAGCTTACCATCTGACCTTACACGTAACCAATGAAAATCCTTTATCCAATGCACAACCGGTTACACCATCATAGGTGATACACTTTATCGACATGGGTATGATGGAACCCTCCTCCGGTGTTTAAACAAGACTGAAGCCCACACCACATTGGTAGAAGTACATAGTGGTATCTGTTGGGCCCATTTTAATGGCATAGCCCTAGCCAAGAGGATCCTCAAAGTAGGATATTACTGGCCTACTATGGAACATGATTCTTGTGAGTTCGTAAAGAGGTGTCTTCCCTTTCAGCAACATGCAAACTTGATTCATGCTCCTGCACAAGAGTTACAACCCATCACAATACCATGGCCATTTTCAAAATGGGATTTTGATTTGGTCAACAAGATTTATCCTCCATCATCTGATGGTCACAATTTCATCATCACGACCACTGAATACTTTACTAAGTGGGTGGAAGCCATACCACTCACCCAAATTACTAGTGTTCAGATATCCAAATTCATCCTTTACCATATCCTCTGCAGGTATGGAATCCCCTCCACCATCATTACTAACAATGGAAAGCCATTCAAAAATAAGTGCATGAAATTCCTCTACGAGACTTATTATATCCAACATCGTTGGTCTACCGCCTATTACCCCTAGGGTAATGGTCAAGTAGAAGCAACCAAAAAAACCTTGATTAAAATAATTTAAAATACGGTTAACAACACTGGTCAAGATTGGCATCTCCACCTCCATCTTGAACTTTGGGCCTACTACACTTCCATCCACACCCACACTAGTGCCACACCATACTCACTAGTTTATGGTGTCGAAACTATGTTGCTGATCGAAGTCAAAATCCCATCACTTCGCATATCTCTGAAGAGTCTAATTACTGAAGAAGACACTCAGGTTGCACGAATTGCCCAGTTGAAACTCTTGGATGAAAAATAGGTCAAAGCCTACAACCATCTACAATCCTATCAACATTGGCTCAAGAGGAGCTACAATAAGAAGGTCTGCCCTCATCAATTCAATGTTGATGACTTAGTACTTAAAGAAAATTAGTGGAATCGGCAAGATCGGGATAAGAAAGGCAAGTTCAAAGGAAATTGGTTAGGCCCCTATGTCATCACCATAAAATATGGTTCTGGAGCATACATGTTGTCTACACTTGAAGGAGAGCCCCTAGAAGAACCCATCAATATCATGCATCTAAAGAAGTTTTATACTTAGGTCAGTTGGGGTATCCTTCCTGTTAAAATCTAAAAAATATAAAAAATGTAAAAAATTATCAAAATATAAAAAAATCAAAAAAGTCAAAAATAGTAAAGAGAAATAATTCATCCTATGGTGAAAACCACCCCTGTGTGGCACCTTGGATATGTACGATTGGTGAAAACCTGGCAACATGCACCATTCGTATAGGGCTTAATCATTATCTACCTTGCGTACAAGTTAATTTATGATTTATCCATCCAAATCTCATATTCTCACCATCCTATCAATCCTATCCATCCATCCACTTGCATCATCTGGTGGCTTGGTATATTTTGGTTGAGCATTGGATGAACCTCATCTGCTATCAATCATCCTGAGATTTTATCCTTATTTGAGCTTGTGTCATCTCATCGCTTTGGTTGTCTCCACCTATGTTCTTTTATCGTGTCAATCTCCATCTAGATCCCATCTTGTCCTTGGCAAACTACGTTGCCCCTGCACTTTCATGTAGGCAAGGCCGATCATTTGATCCACCTTCGGGGCTGTTTTTTGTCTTTTCCCATCCATCTTGTCCTTGGTGAACTATGTTGCCCTTGTGCTTTCATGTAGGCAAGGCTGATCACTTGATCCACCCCTGGGGCTATTTTGTCTTGATTGTCGTCTTCCACTGTCCTACCTTTCCATCTTTGTTGAACTACGTTGCCCCTGTGCTTGCATGTAGGCAAGGCTGATCATTTTATTTGCCCTCAGGGCATTTTTGTGCTCCATCATTTGTCTCCATTGATCCTCTTTTCACCTTTATTCATTGATTGGTATTTTGTACTTTTCAAACTACGTTGCCCCTATGCTTGTACGTAGGCAAGGTCGATCATTTGATCCACCCTTGGGGCTTTCCTTTCCTTTTACTTTTGTTGTCGATCTATTTGGATGTTGTCCTCCATCATCTGTCTTCATCTTCCTCTTTCCACTTTTATCCATGGTCTTTTCCTGAACTACGAGGGCTCTGCACTTTCACGTAGGCAAGGCTGATCTTTGATCAACCCCCAAGCCCCTAGGTCTTTAGGGTGTGTCAATTTTGTGTCTTGTGTTGTGTTGGAAAATATGTCCTTATCCAGCTGGTTCTTCACAAATGAAATCCATTTGTGTCATAATATTTAATCAGTTTTTGAATATCCTGCATTATTATCAATCTTTTAGTTTAGTATCCATCATTGGTCTCAATAGGATGTATCCTTCCTAATAGACCGCATCAACCATCCATCACCTTGATCCTATGGCAAAGGAAAATTTGAAATTGATTGCAATCTTTTGATGCTTTTGGTTTTTGTTTATCATTTGATCTCCCTATCATCACTCATCAAGGTTGCCATGATCTATCATATTATGGTGTGTTTTGATTGGTTTACATATGGGCATATCTTGATTTTAGTTTTGTTTTCTATTTTCTTGGTTGTCCCACATAGTACGCACCAAGACCCTTGCGGTCTTGTGTTATGCTGGGACATCCTTCTGTGCTTTTGGTTATCCCAATATCTGGCCCAACCAAAGTCATTGCAACCTTGGGGTGCTGGGATAGCCTTCTTTTTTGCTATGTTTTTTCATGCATTACACTCTAATCCGCCTTGGTCCACATACCATGGTACCTAGTGTCTTATGCTATAGCAAAACTCAATGCTCTGAAGATGGAAAATTGCATTAGGATTGCATTTCATTTTATCCTCCATTGCGTTCATATATCCTCCATCCTTTCTTTGTCCCATGACTTAGGATTTTGGTTGTGCAAACGTTGATTCCTTCCATCTTCCCCTTTCGCCTCAGGATTCCTATGGTTCTTGACAGGTGCAGTTACACAACTATCACCTCATTCGCTTCCACCCTTGTGTAGACCCTTATTTACACATTACATTTCACTTACTTGTTAGCACTTAGTTGCATTCTCATTTCGTATTTTAGGTTCACTAAGTTTCATCATATACCATGTGCATAATCATTTTAAGTTGTGTAGGTTAATTAATTTATACATCTTGAAACTCATTTCATTATTAATTCATTCATTAGCATATTCACTTTAGTTCATATCATTAACATCTCCTGTGCATTTGCATCACATATTATTAGGTTTATTTCCACATCCATAGCATCATAAAAAATCATGCATATCATATCATATCATCCACATAGAAATAATCATAATCCATCCATCAAATCCCGCATCATAGGTTTTAGACATCATACATATCGTAATAATCATCCACATAGAAATAATCATAAATCATCCATCACATCTTGCATCATAAACATTAAGCATCCTGCATATCTAATCATACATCCATATAGGCATAAACATAAATCATTATTGGCATATCCATACATCACATCACAATAACCATCCACCATAAAACCATAAACATACACATATGCATAAATAAATCATTCATCACATACACATCATATAGTGTCAATAAGGGCTCTCACATATCATATCAAAAATACAATGTCTATCACATCATCCATAATAATGTCCATCATATACATCATCCATACATATCCATCACATATATGTCATCAAAAACAAAATACAAGTATAGAGCTATGGCTCTGCTCTAATCTCTGCTTCCCTATACTATCCCCCATCCTATACCTATCAATAGTCGGGATCCTATCCCTCTGATCCTCTAAACCATGAGATTCCTGCATCCGATCTTTGTGGAGACTCTAGCACTGCCCCCCTATGTGGAGGTGTCTCTCTCATGCTACTATATCCCTGGGTGTGCATCCCTACTGACTTGGATGGTGCTGACATCTGTAGAGGTGCTCAAACATAGGTAGGTACCCGCTATGCTGGATCTGACACTACCGAGTAATAGGCACACATATAGTAGCTCACCTCTCTCATATACTCCTCCCAATCTCCCACCTACTTTCTGGCTATGTCCCGCTCTGCCCTGTACCTATACCGAAATCCACAAAATAGACCTCTTCTCCTCTGCCCATGCACCCCATGCTAACTATATTTTCTCAATCTCCATTCCCATTTGAGACACCTGATCCATGGCCCTGTCCCTCTCCTCCTACATAGCCTACACCTGTGTTTGCAGTGTATAAACCTCCTCCCCTATTGCACCACCCTATGCTGCTTGTCCCTGACCCTGCGCTGCATCTCTCTCCATAGCCTATGTCTATGACACTATTGTATCCCTCTCCCCCTGCAAGACCTACACCTATGACTGTAAGGCATCCCTCTTTGTCTCCATCACTTGTACCCAAGCCCTCATGGTATCCTCCCTCTCCTACATCAACCCCATATCTGCCACTGTCTCCTCTGCCACCTCAACCCTATCATAGAGCTCATCTCACTCCTACCTCAACTCCCTCCTCTCTCTCAATAGTCCCTCTACCTACCTCCTTAGGTCCTCCATATCTCTCTCTACCTCTGCCAGAGCCTCTGCTAGTATCTTCTCTATCCCTCCTCCAGACTCTCACTGACCCCTTGCTTGTAGTATCGTCACAATCACCTCTAGTCTGTCTCTCTCCCATGTCGCTGCCTCTCCTGCCTCATGCTCCCTCGCTACCTCTCCCTCCAAATGAGTCACCTCTAATCACAAATTGCTCACCTTTGCTAACAACTTGTCTATCTCGGCTCGCAACCTCTCTCCCTCCCTCTGCATCTTAGCCTCATGACGCGGCATCACATCGGCCATCACCAAGAACTCCCTCTCACTCTCTGCTAGCTGGGCTCGCAACACAAGCACCTTCACCTCCAATCTAATCCTCATCGCCTCTGAGTCTCTCAACCTATGCTTAGAGATATGTAATCTCACCTCAACTCCTCTTAATCACGCAAATAAATCCTCTATTGCTGGTGGCATCATAGCCAATGGATGAACATCATGTACATTCATGTCCATCACCTCGGCCTACTCCCTCTCCCCCATCGAATCTACATCATGTATCTCCTCCTCCTCCTACTTGGCCTTTGCTGACCTCCTGCCTCATCCTCCCTCTTGTGGCTCTACTGTTCTAGTTTCCTCTGGCACTCTCCTCTACTATCCTCTTGCTCTACTGGCCTCTGACTGCTGACCTCCTTCAGCTATAGCTACCCCTGGCTACTCCCCTCCTACTACAGTTGTACCTGGCCCTCTCCTTCCCTGTCGTCCTACCCTATTGACCTCTAGATCTCTCCTTGGCCTCCTCCCTCTCCCTCTCCCCTATCTTACCAATCTGATCTCATCCTTTGGTCTGAACCCTAATGCCTCCCAGGTCAGTGTCGTGGAAACCATGCTGCATATCTCACAGTCATCCCTGCATCTACAAGCCCTCCATCCCTCCCTAGGTACTCCACTAGCTCCCGCACTAGTGTCACCCAGTGCTCCTATGCAAACTTTGCCGAAATCGGCTCCCCCCATGGTTTCTCCTGTTTACTCCATCTGAACTTATTGGGTGCACTTGGAATATCCTGTATCAACCCAAACTACCTCGTCACTTGGTTTGGCCTATGTGACTCCACTATTTGAGGCTCCTTCCCAACTATATAACATCGAGTCATGAAGTATTCTTTGTGGCTATCCTCATCCTACCTCCACTTGGTGAAGCATTGTGTCATATATGACCTACACACTATATCCTCCTCCTACAAATCATCAAATAGTCTCCTCCATCCATCTAAATCTCTCGAACCCTAATACCGCCATACCCAATCATACTTTGCTCCGTACCAATAAGCCATTGGTAGTTTCGTATCCTCCTAACCCACTCTCACCACATCTGGCCTGGACACACTGATGTGCTCCTAGGGCCATACCTGAAGCAATGTCACATGACAAACGTTGAGTCCCACCTGGTAGCAGAACACGTGCATATCTCTGTATAATTGTGCAAGGATGCATGGATGCCATGCAAACTCCCCATCCCTCCCCTCAACAATATTATGAATAACCACCATGTAGCTGAGGCTGCAGAATCAACCACTCCTATATGGTATGAGTATTTTTCTAATCAACCCGCACAAATATAATGGTAATGGTGGTAGTCTCAATCCCAAGCATCTATCCACATCTATCCTCTTCTTCTGCACATGCAGGTCCTTTTGCCTGAACATGACCCACACGGTCGGATCCAACACCTCTCCCTCTGATCTTGTCGCACTCACCATACACCCTACTATGGGAAACCTCAATATCCACCAGACATCCTCCAGTGCCACTGTCATCTTCCTTGTCGGAAGATGGAAAGTCGAAGTCGTTGAATCCCAACGCTCGATCAGGGCATTCAATATTGCTCAATGTGCCCTAATAGACAGATACCCCAACATGTGCAGCAGCCCCGCCTGGGCCAGAGCCTAATGATCCACTCCTGTCATTGCTCATCGTGTCACCTCCATCACCTCAAACCTCCTCTCTCATGTCTGCAAGCTATCGAATCGTTGCAACCACATCACAAAACCTGTTAGTCACCACATCCATGCATTCATAGAATCCTTGCCCTAGGTTCCTTTTCACACTAAATTTTCCTAACACTCCTTGGGATAACTTTCCTAAAGTTGTCCCCCTTTACAATATTTTTCTTTCTAATCATTTTTTCTCTTTCCTTTTTCTTTCCATCTTCTTCTTGGCCCACCCTTTCATGCCCTTGGCGTTATCCGGATGCGACTACCCTTTGGCAGGCGCGACCACCCTTCCCGGGGTGCGTCCACCCCTTTGTGGGTGGCCAAACCTTGAATCTCATATAATCTACTTGATTTTCTTCCTAAAATCCCTCTTCCCCCCCCCGCCCCACATCATTATTTGACGTTTCTTCCTATTCAGTCGGAGAAATTAATTTTCTCCCTCTACCCATTTTTCTAACCTACTCCTACTCCCAAACCAAGGTTTTCAAATTGCATCTTCACTCCAAAATAAATTATAGAATGCTCGAAATCACAAAGAGGGTTTTGAACCTAACCTGGCGCGGGACCACACACTTGGCGTAGAAGCTCCACACCTCGTCTCCTCGATGGATGATGTCATCATCGTAATCCTCCAACATCTTCTCTCTCCTTCTCTTTCCTCTTCTCTCCTCTCTTTCTCTCAACTGCTAGCTATACAAATGAGGAATAGTAATTCTAAAATTACTATTTATACCTTCCCTCCCTTTCCCCTTTTTAAAAATAGGGGGTATTTTTTTCTCCTCCAATTAATACTCCAACTTCCCGGGGTCGCCATTTGTGCCCCGTGTGTCCATTTGACTCTGTTCAAAAGACATTCTTCATGGTTTTTCAAGCTCTATCCCATGATACCTTCCATTTCTTCATATAGAGAAGTCATTCAGACCCCCCTTTTTCTTCCCCTATCGCCCTCTCGAGGGGGCATACCCTACCATATTCATGCATACCTCTTTCTTGGTCATTTTCTTGCATGATTGAGGCATCTCCCTTCACTCCCTTCCATTTGGGAAACTCACGTAACCTCTCCCATGTTGGGAAATATTTTTTCTAGTCGCTTCCTCTACAGAGTCATCTCCATTTTATTTTTCTTCGAAACACTTTTATTTTAACAATATTTCGAAGAGGGACAAAATATAGACACCTAAATTTGACCACTTTCATATGGTCAAAATCCTATTATTTATTCATCTAATTCATCTATATTAATTAAATGACACATTTAATTAATATTATCCCATTCTCTAAGGTGTCTAAAAGTATTTAATTAAATACTCTATCCTTTACCATGTCCTCTCTAAATTAAATAAATCAATCAATTTATTTAATTTAGTCAATTATCCTCTTCAATTTTAAATTCATTCTTTCTCTCTCCTTGTCCCATCCTCCATAAAATTTCCACTAATCTAGATTAATCTAATTAATCCTTCATTAGGATGTACATATCCTTAATCAGGATTAATGTCACATCCTCCATATTTAACCACTTGCCTCTAATCTTCATTAATTTTCCGAATCACCTATTTGCACAACCTTAATCGTAATCACTTACCTTTTCTAGCATGTCCTTAAGTCAACCTTTTATGGTACTTACCTTATTTGGTTTGACCTCTTCCCCATGTGAATTAAAAATTCACACTTATTCCCCCCATGACCTTTCATAGGTCACATCAAGTACATGGGACAAGGACCTCATTTAGGAGGACCTTGTATTATCCATGGGTTTCTTCCAAGCTTGTGAATTTAATATTCACTTTTATTTCTCCAATTCCCTCTCCAATCCCCATGGTGACAAGAGTGGACTTTCTAAAATTCCTCAGTTGTCACTTTCAGCCCCACTTGGGGACAAGGAATCCCTTTTTAAGGAAATCCTCTTCAATCCCAAGGTACTTGCAAGTACCTTGGGACCACATGGCCTTTTCCATGTCACCTTGTACTTCTTCCATCTCACCCTCTACATGGAAAGATGTGAGGGCTTGTGAGTCCTCAACTCACCACAACCCTTTATCTTGTCCATGGTGGATCAATCTCAGCCGTCCATTTTTCTTTAAATGGAGGGCCTTGGCCTCAAGTTAGAGGTTAAAATTTGTGAATATTTTCAAGAGAACTCTAAGATTGTTAAGCCATTATTGCAGCATTCAAGCCATTTGCATTCAAAGTCATTTTATATTCCCACCTACCATCTTCCATCATTCAACCACCTCTATTATTACAAGCTTGCCGCCAAGGAGCATACATCAAGAGCATCTTCAAGGGCCAACCACTTCATGTCAAACTAAAAAAGTAAAAGGTATATTATTTGTTGTTTGTTTAGTTTCAACTAGGCCTAACCGTTGAGTTGTTGTTGTGTTTCCTTTTTATTGCTTTCATTTAGTTTTGCATTTTAGACAATATTTTTACTACACACATTGGTTATTAATTGCTTGGTAAATAATTCAAGTTATTTTTGTGTGTGAAGAAGATGGTTCTTACACATGGTATCATATCTACCAAGTTAAGCACTTAGACCTATTAACTCACTATGTAAGTATCACATCCAAAATTAAGTGACTAATGTTTGGAAAACCTTGTTCCAGAAATGGTGAGAACTAAGCAAACCACTAGGAATTCCTTTACTAGCAATGTAAGGTAGCTTAAAGATAAGAAGGAGCGAATAGCTCTAACTAAAAATATTGAGGGAACCAATGTTGATAGAGAGGATTGGTTGTGTGACACAAAAACCTTCACTCATGTAGTGAAACATGCTAGGGAAGAAGTGGTAGAGCTGAAGGAGGACACTAAGGTCACTACAAACTTACTTGTGGACATAGTTAACAAACCATCTCCTTCCAAGCCCATGCCTAGTGAATTTAGTATGAATAATGCTTCAAACAAGCTAGAAGGGTAGGAGATCACCTGCAAGTGTGTCACCCACCCAAAATCATAATAATCAGTTCTAACAAATCTGAGGGATATGCCCCTCTCTTCCGTGATGAATAGTTGTTTCATGTTGAAAATATAAAAATAAATAAGGATGTTTATATCCACTTGTTCATTAATAAAAGAAAGTTTATAAATATGTGATCAATTTTTTCACTCTTTAATTTGAAATGGAATGTGTGGTGAATTAGTAAATTTACATGCATATATGTGTTAAAAGGAAAAATAATAAAAAATTTAAACAAGAAACTTCAAGTAAAAGCCTAATTTCAGAATGATGGGAACCAAAAATAATCAGGAAAGGATTTAATAAGTTGGCTAAACCTCTAGGAATGCATAGGCTAAATAAGATCATATTTTTTCCTTGTTGCAAGAAACAAGGGAAAGGGTTAAATCTTGAAGGTGAGTTTAGAAGCAGGTTGGCAATGAAACCATATTTGAAGGTGAAATCAAAAGATGACATGTTTACACCACCCAAAGTGAGCATGGGGAGACCCACTCAGTATCTAAGTCAAATGAAGTGAAGAGGGACTCTAGAGATGTGAAGAAAGTAACTCCTCCCAAGTTTGATGGTACAGTAAGCAGAGATGCTGTTGAGGCTTGGTTAATTGGTTAGCTAGAGAACTATTTAGAGATATGAAGAAAGTAACTCCTCCCAAGTTTGATGGCATAGTAAGCGGAGATGTTGTTGAGGCTTGGTTAACAGAAATGGAAAAATATTTTGAAATCCACAACTATTCTGAGGTAACTAAATCCGTTTGGGGACCGTACTGGTTGGTAGAAGAAGCACCCACTTGGTGGATGAATAAGAAAATGAAGTTGATTCTGAGCTCACTAAAGTTAAATTGGGATGAATTTGTGGCCATCTTTAGGAAAAAGTGGGTACCTCAACTATATTTTGATAAAAAAACTTATAGATTTCCAAAATTTGAAACAGGGTGATTCATCCATAAATGAATATTGGGAAAAATTCACCCGCCTCTTCAAATATGTCCCACAATATTAGAAAAATGAGTGGTTCTAATTTGAAAGTTTATAATGGGTTTGAATGCCCAGATTGGTGGGGCAATGGATGTACATGGTCCAACCGCAATGGACCAAGTGTACAAAAATTCCATAAAATAGGAGCAAAGGCTCAAATCTATGGTGGCCTACAAAGAAAGGAATTAGAAAAAGTAAAACTAGTCTCAATCCTCACAAACTTTCAAAATAAGGGGTGACAAGTAGGAGTTTCATTGGAAAGGTGACAGGGGCAACCGTGGAAATAAAAACGAGGATCATAGGGACAAGAGAAATGGAGGCAACAATAAAAATAATGGAAAGAAGAGTGGGGAAAATGCAAGAAAGTCTACTGAGAGGAGGGGACCATTGGAGGGTGATTTTTGTGTGGTGGTGACCACTATGCTAACTAGTGTTCCAACAAGGCACCAGAGCCTCAACCTCAAGGGAATCCATTGTCATTGTAGCAAGTTGCTTTTTAGCAAAGAATACATGTAGCCTTGGACAATCGAAAGGTAGAGTATTAGATCACACCAATATAAACTACATGTATTTTTTTTGGAGTACCTATTTCAATTTTGATTGATACTAGAGTAAGAAAGTGTTTTGCTTCACCTAAAGTGTCAAATAAAATAAGTAGAAAGGTTGGTTACATGAAGAATTCTTGGTCTATAGAGTATGCAAATCAGTCAAGAGCTCAGGTAGAGCAGTGTCTATTTGAGGCTAGAGTAGAATTTACAAGTTTTTCAATAGAAGTCAATATTTATGTGCCCCCTTAGGTTCCTACGATGTCATCTTAGGTTATGGAGGCATAGAGAAAGAGTGGATTACTTTACCAAAATAATAGATTCCTTAGATGACCTAGGAAATAAAGTGTTCCTACAAGGAACTTCCCGAGAGGTCAAGTTGAGGAAAATATCTACCGTGCAATTAAAAAAGGCTATGCAAAGAGGATGCCAACTCTTTGTAATTGAAATAGAGGAGATGGAAGAACCCAGAGATAATAAATAATTCATCTATCAAAATGAATTTCTATTCTATGAATCTTAGAAACTTTAAGGAGAAGGAGACAAAGAATCTGTGGGTAAGAAGGGTTCAAACTTGGACAAATACCCATTCCTCCAAAATTTTGATGTGTTCTTAGACAAGTTTCCTAGGTTACCACCAAAGAGATCTTTCAATTTCTCCATCAATATCATACCAGGGTTAGAGACAATATTGAAAGCTCCTTATCAGATGACTACCACAAAATTGATGGAATTGAAAGTAGTTATAGGAGTTGTTGGAAAAAGGGTTGATAAGACCTTGTGTCTCGCCATTGGGAGCATCAGTGATTTTTGTTAAGAAGAAGGATGACACACTACGATTGTGCATTGATTACAACATTCTCAATAAAGCCACAATCAAGAACAAGTACCCATTGTCATGCATAGATGATACTTTTGATCAGATGCGAGGGACTTCAATTTTCTCCAAGATCGATCTGCAATTTGGGTACCATCAATTGAGACTCAATGTTGAGGATATCCATAAAATAGATTTACAAACTAGGTATGGGAATTATTAGTTCATAGTCTTACCATTCGGAGTAACAAATGCAACTGCAACATTCATGAACTTGATGAACAATGTGTTCAAAGATTGCCTAGAAAAAAATCTTCTCATCTTCCTCGATGACATATTGATATATTCCTAAAATGAGGAAGAGCATTATCAACATTTGTAGTTTGTCCTTCAGCAGTTAAGGGAGCACAAGTTATATGGGAAGCTAATAAAGTGCTCATTCTTTTAGAAGGAAGTGCAGTATCTAGGGCATATTATCTCAATGAAGGGATTTTTAGTGGATCCTACAAAGATAAAGGCTATCTTAGAGTGGCCAACACTGAAAAATATGCTAGAAGTCCCCAATTTCATGGGGCTAGCAGGATATTACAAAAAATTTATAGACAACTTCTCAAGGATTGCATGTCCCATTACCTCTCTTCAGAGAAAAGGTGAGAGGTTTGAATGGTCAGGAAAATGTTAGGAGGCATTTGACCTATTAGAAGAGAAGTTGACTATGATATCAATCTTAAAAATACCGGACCCTAAGGGACAATTTGTAGTCACCACTTATGCCTTAGGAGAGGGATTAGGAGGTGTACTCATGCAAGATGGATGCGTAATTACCTATGAGTCCAAAAAATTGAAAAAGTATGAATAAAATTATACATTGCATGACCTTGAGCTTGTCGCTATTGTGCACACGCTACAAATGTGGAATCATTAATTATTGGGGAAACCTTTTGAGTTGAGGTTTAAACACCAGGGTCTTAGATACTTGTTTACTCAATCTCACTTAAATGCTCGACAAAGAAGATGGGTAGAGATGATATCAAATTATGATTTTGAGATCAACTACATTAAGGGCAAGGAGAACTGAGTTGTAGATTCCCTAAGCAGAGGGATACATATCTCCTCAATGATCTCGGTGCAAACTAATTTCAGAAGCCAAGTATCACAACAGTCCAGAGGGGACAAATATTATGAGTAGGTTAAGGAAGCCCTAATAGACAACCCCTGAGATCCAAGGTATGATGGATTTTACTTTAAGTCAGATGGGTTATTAAGGTTTAGGGGAAATATATATGTTCCAAACTCAAGAGAGTTAAGGAACATAGTATGGAAAGAGGTTCATACCTCACCCTTCTTAGAACATCCTTGTGTGACAAAGGTTCTAGCTGATGTTAAGCCATTATATTTTTAGAAGGGAATGAAGAGGGATGCTACAAGGCATGTGGCATAATATCTTGAATGATAGAGGGTGAAAGCAAAGCATCAACACTCGATAGGATTATTATACCCTCATGAGATTCTCGAGTGGGAGTGGCAAGTTATCAACATAGATTTTTGTGTAGGATCTATCCATGTCTAAAAATAGGCATGATGAAATTTTAGTAGTGGTGGATAGGCTCACGAAGGTAGCCCATTTTATCCCTAGGAATTTGACAAATGAGGCACTAGTCATAGCTCATAAATTATTTTAGGAAGTATTGAAACTACATGGAAATACTGAGAAGATAATCTCAAATAGGGAAACAAGGATGACTTCAAGGTTTTGGCAAACCTTATTCAACTCCATGGGAACTCAACTAAACATAAGTTCAACATATCACCCAGTGATAGATGGTTAGATAAAAAGGGGGAACCAGGTATTGGAGGATCTTCCAAGGGTATACTACATGGATCAACAATACAATTAGGAGGATTACCTTCGACTTGTAGAATTTGCATACAATAATTCATTTCTCTGCAATGAAAATGGCTCCATTTGAAGAATTATATGGAAGAAAGTGTCAAACTCCTATTAGAAGATAGGAATAGCCTTGGTCCAAAAATGCTCTAAAAAATGGAGGAACATATCAAATTGATTAGGAAAAGTGTTGGAAAATGTGCCTCAACTTGCTGGCGTGAACCTCTGTTAAAGGACTTGGCAGATCTTCCCTTTGTGTTCATGCCTTTACCTCCATACTGCTAGGTGTTTGTGGAAGAGGTGTGGTAGTGCGGTTATCGCCATACCGCGAGAGCCTTCTGGATGAGGTGTGGTAGTGCAGTGTTACCGCCATACTATGAGAGTTTTCATATAGAGGTTTGGTAGTGTGGTGGTACCACAATACCGTAGGTGCCTTCTCACTAAGGAGTAGTAGCATAGGGTACCGCCATACCATGGGGGTCTCTTGACTTCTTGGCGGTAGTGTGAGGCACCATATTTCCTTGAGGGTCCTTTGGTTGTCTGACGGTTGTGTGGTGGTACCGCCATACCGCAAGTGTCTTCATGCTGAGATGCAATAGTGTGGTGTATACCGCCATACCGTGAGGGCTTCACACCTATTGAGCGATAGCGTGATATACTGCCATACCTCGAGGGTCTTCTGGATGACTAGTGGTGGCATGGTGGAAGTACCACAAGGAACAATTGACAGTTTGGTGCGATATTCAAATGTGATGGATGAGTGATGTGTGGACACATGACATGATTTCATTTGTTGATTTTACATCGCTGTTGTAAATCAACAATCATTTGTTGAAAGCTTTATTTTCTGTTAGCGATATATTTGCATTAAATGCATATGCTGACTTAGGGGTTGATAGAGTGCAAATATAGTAATATTCTCTGTAACTAAAATTTAATGCTGGGCAGCTCGATGTGTGCTACAGGGTGGTGTGCGTAACCTGAGATGAAGGAAGCTTGTCGGAGAAGTAATTAAAAACCCTAATAGTTGTTAGTTGATTGATTTGAGTGTTCGAGTAGTATGCACAAACCATTGTAACTATGTGAATAGTGAGACACATAGAATGAAAAAGAATGTGAACCTGAGAGGCCATGAGGCTATGCTAGTCGAAAGGTTGGCTGAGTGAGTGGGCTGGTGAGATGAAATAAATCCGCACTATATGTTGTGTGAGGACATTGTAAAAGTGCGAGGATTCTAAACAATGTTGTTACTTGTATTCTCCAGATGGACAAGATGTAAACTCCTGAAGAGCATAGCTCTGAGATTGTATTGTAACTGTTGTTGTTGCTGATTAATACAATTGAGCTAAGTGTTTTTGAGGGTGGAGTTTTTTACCCGGAAGGGTTTTCCCCACGTAAATTTGTGTGCTCATTTGTTTATCTTTCATGTTGTTTGATTCTATAAATTTGAATCTGTGCATAGTGTTGAATCTAGTTAAGTCTGCATGTGCTTTTCTCATAAGGGTTAATGTGGGAAATCAACTATGCCAGTTTCCACTTTATGGCATAGTAATTAGTGTCTTTGACTTTAATTTGAAGGAATTAAAGTCACGGAAGGCACTGCTATTCTTAGATGTTTTGTTCTAAGATGAATCGATTTATCAACAAGTGGTATTAGAGCTGGTAAAGGGAGGTCAAGGTCTATCTTGATATCAACAAGTGGTATCAGAGCCTTATTTTGGCTACTGGTTCTGGGTATTTCTCTTGTGAAGATTTGTTAGTCTGTCAAGCTTGAGGAAATCTAGAGGAATCCACTGATGTTTGATCCTTTGGTGAGTAAAAGTCCTTGCTCTTTTGAGACAACACACAAATCGTGAAAGACATTAAAGATGGAGAAATTGGAGTTGATCATATTGTAATGATGTGGTATGAGGCTCTTGGTTGGTAGCGAATGATCCTAATGCAAGGGGTGTGAGTTTATGCTTATGGTTGTGTTGCAGTGGACCATGGTTCATACTGGGTATCTGTGTCAGAGGCTCCCTAATGGTATGGAAATGATTGGGTTGTTTTTCATCCATGGAGTATTGTGCTTGTGTTGGGTGTTTCGACTTACCATTGAAGATGTTCTCTTTACCCTGATTGCATGAAGGCTATGAAGTTGATCTCTGGGTGGTTTAAAAAATTCTGAATAGCCTAGCTCTCTCGAATGCATGTGCATGCTTGTGGTTTTGGAATTGGTTTGGAATGGGCTTGGAGTTCCTATACTACTCATTCCTTTTATGGGTACCTTGTACTTGCATGGTTCAGATTCATATTCTTTGGTTTTGAAGGTTTTCTATAGATTTTCCTAAAAATTCTATGGTGATGCATATTCATGTTAGTTCATTGTTCTGGTTAATCATGATGGTTGTGTGCAGACTCTTGAGTCATCCAAATGTGTAGTGGATATGGATGTACATGGGTGTTTTATAAACACAATGGTTTTGCATGGTCAGAAAAACTTGTGGTTTTATGGAGTTGCTAGTAAAACTATTCTCTAGACCTTGGCTATTTGGGGCTTTACTGGATGAGATAGTTGCAGTTCTACATATAAGTGTTTTCTTGCTAGTTTCCTAGACTATGGTTCTTGAGTTTTGGAAATGATTGGAAAATCGGAATTGGTTGTGATCTGGTGTTTGAGTCAAATTTTCTACGTTGTTGTTCTCTTTGAGATCTCACTTTTGCAGTTTCCAGTGCGAAGATAGATTTGCAGACTTCATTGATTGAATCTATAGGTTGAGCATGTTGTGGGCTATCTTTACCTACATGTTTGCTATGAGACAACTCGGAAGTGGACTATCAATATCCACAAGGTTGTTTCAGTGTTGGTGTAGATTTGTTAGTTGGCCTTGTCTGTGGTCACTTGTGCATTGGCGTGGTTGCTTCTAGATGAGAGGAAGGATGGCATTAAGTACCTGAATAGTTGATTATGGGGAACTATAACATGTGTATCATGATGTCATGGAGAGCTTGATACACATTATAGTGTAAGATTTTGACAATGATGGTGTGGTCTGCATGGTTTTGAGATCTTGGTGTTGTTTGGCATTGTTGTCAGATGGACATGTTGTCGATTGTACCTAGAGGCTTTTTAGATCAACAAATGTTTGATCATGATGCTTGGAAAGCTTGGATGTCATGGTTCAATGGGAGATTTAGCAGTGACTATGAACTCATCACTTGGTGGTGAATGATCTTCTTTAGTGTTGTAGATGTTACTAGGAGGGACTCTTAGATCATGTTGCTATAGAAGGGTTCTTTCACATTTGCATGGACACTATTTGAGGATGTACAACATCTTGGAACCATGGAGGATGTTTGGAGTCTTTGGATGAGATGTTGGTGGTGTTTGATAGGCGATAGTGGTTTGGAGTTTGTTTGCTTGATGTCATGTATACTCTTGCTTGTGCATTAGAGTTTTGGCATGAGGATTTTCTCTTGAGATTGTGGTGAAGTCACTTGGAGCATGGTATCTCCAAGGGTGATGTGTAGATCATGATGTCATGATAAGTTCCTATTTTCAGATGTTTGGAGCTTTGATAGTGGTCTGGATTTTCTTTGTGTTTGAGTACATTGGTCATATGCTTGAGAACTTCAGGTTAAGTGTAGTAATGCAGATTGGAGATTAGCATGAGATGATTGGTTGCTGGTGCTCATGGATACATGGAGAGTGAGGTGAGGCTGTGATTCTCTTGAGATGAGAAAGGTGTTGATTACATTTGAAAGTTCGAGTAGCCTACACCTTGGTTGAACGCGAGTTCAACATAGACCAATGAGGAGATTGCTCTTGGATGAGTCATGGTGGCTTGTATATCTTAGAGGAGCTTTTGATTTTCCCACTCTTGGTATGATCGACAGTGGAGTCTAATTTGAGAGGTATTTTCCCATTGTCTCTTTCAAATGTGTTTTATGCTTTCTTTCATGATATGGATCTTGAAGTGTTGTTTACTAGTTCTGGAGGATTCATAGTGGAAGATGGACAACATGGTTTATCTCCTTGAGGTTTTTTGTTATATAGTTTTTTTTATAAGAACTGGGAGGAGATGCTTTATGTGCTGATTTCCTGAGATGGGAAATGAGGTAGTTGATCTTCTTTGAAGGGTTACATTCATGATTGATTACATGTTACATAAGTTAAGTTTGATCTTGGTGATTAAACGGTTGGGTGTTGTTATGGATTTTCCTTTGGGATGCGAAGGAGATCATACTTGTCACAACTATCTTTTAGAGGTGTATGTAGGAGGATGTTCTATAGGTATATGTTGTGCAAAGTTTCTCTCTTTGGTCTTGGTTGTCTTCCTAGAAGTTTGATTTCATTTTACATTGGTTGAGATTTGGTCGGAGCTTTTGTTTTCACTCAAGTTTTGAGTGGTAACTTGGAGGTTCTTTATCTTTTTCCTATGTTGGGTGTTGAAGAACTTGGAAGAACTCTGGAAGATTGTTGAGAGAAATGATTCTTGTAGTAGTTGGTTGCAGGTTATGCACTTCATTATGGATATTTCCTTGGTACTACATGGTTATACTTTCTATGTTCTGAAATTGGTAGACTTGTTATGCCATTAAACTTTTAGATTTGGCATTACCCATGTAGTGGAGTACCTGGATGTGTTTGGTCTTCTTCGACTGGTTTATACATGGTGCTTGTATCTGTGGTTGATGGGTTGGATGTGCTACTGGTATGAGTTTACTAATGTGGATACCTTGAAGGTATGTGTGATTGGATGAACTAGCACTTGCTGTGGGTGCTATTTTCAGTCATTTGGGTTTATCAGTTGGATAGGAGCAGTCAGATTGATTGTTATCCTAGCTAATGTTTTTTTATCTTGTTCTCTGGAGTGATGGCAATTTTTGTTGTTGATATCACTAGGATCTTTTTCTTGTGTTCGTTGGATTGGTGCATATGCACCTTGGCTTGTACCTTTCTTCCATAGGTGGCATGTTGGAGGATGACAAGGATTGTTGCCTGAATGGTGGACATCTTAGATGTTGTTGCAGAAGTCTTGATGGAGCATGAGAGCATGATTGAGATCTATGTGGTTCCATGGATGACTGTGTTTGGTTACAATGTTGTTCAGTACGTTGTAGTTGGATACTTGATTATGTTGCAAATTGTCTGGTAGACTGTTATATGTGGAAACGTGTTTTTTGGGTGTCTTGAATGCTGTTAAATAGGGTCTGAACTTGTGGAGCCTATGATATTCATTAAGTTCGAGTTTGGAGGAAGCCATTAAGTCTTCATCAAGTGGGAGCTTGTTGGAAAATGTGCCTCAACTTGCTGGTTTGACCTTTGTTAAAGGACTTGGTGGATCTTCCCTTTGTGTTCATGCCTTTACCTCCATACTACTAGGTCTTTGTGGAAGAGGTGTGGTAGCGTGGTTACCGCCATACCACTGGAGCCTTTTGGCTGAGGTGTGTAGTTTGGTGTTACCGCCATACCGCAAGAGTCTTCATATAGAGGTGCGTTAGTGCGGTGGTACTGCAATACCGTGGGTGCCTTCTCACTTAGGAGTGGTAGCGCAGGGTACTGCCATACCGTGGGGGTCTCTTGTTTGCCTAGTGGTAGCGCGAGCACCATCTTTCCTTGAGGGCCCTTTGGCTGTTTGGCGGTTGTGTGGTGGTACCGCCATACTGCAGGTGTCTTCAAGCTAAGATGCGGTAGTGCGGTGTATACTGCCATACCGTGAGGGATTCAAACCTGTTGAACAGTAGCGCAGTATATCGCCATACCTCGGGGGTCTTCTGGATGACTAGCGGTGGTGTGGTGGAAGGACCGCAAGGAACAACCGACAATTTGGTATGATAGTCAAATGCGATGGATGAGTGATGTGTCAACACATGGCATAATTTTATTTGTTGATTTTACATCGTTGTTGTAAATCAACAATCACTGGCTGAAAGCTTTATTTTCTGTTAGTGATATATTTGCATTAAATACATATGTTGACTCGGGGGTTGATAGAGTGCAAATATAGTAATATTCTTTGTAATCAAAATTTAATGTTGGGTGGCCCGATGTGTGCTACAGGGCAGTGTGTGTAACCTGAGATGAAGGAAGCTTGTCAGTGAAGTAATTAAAAACCCTAATGGTTGTTGGTTGGTTGATCAGATTTTTTTAGTATGCACAAAGCGTTGTAATTGTGTGAACACTAAGACACACAAAATGAAGAAGAATGTGAACCTGAGAGGCCGTGAGGCTGTGCTGGCCGAAAGGATGGCTGAGTGAGTGGGTTGGTGAGATGAAATGAATCTACACTATATGTTGTGTGAGGACATTGTAACAGTGCGAGGATTCTGAACAATGTTGTTGCTTGTATTCTCCAGATGGACAAGATGTAAACTCCTGAAGAGCATAGCTCTGAGATTGTATTGTAACTATTATTTTTGTTGATTAATACAATTGAGCTAAGTGTTTTGGAGGGTGGGGTTTTTTACCTGAAAAGGTTTTCCCCACGTAAATCTATGTGTTCATTTGTTTGTCTTTCATGTTGTTTGATTCTGTAAATTTGAATCTATGCAAAGTGTTGAATCTAGTTAAGTCTGCATGTGCTTTTCTCAGAAGGGTTAATGTGGGAAATCATCTATGCCAGTTTCTACTTTATGACATAGTAGTTAGTGTCTTTGACTTTAATTTGAAGGAATTAAATTCACCGAAGGCATTGTTGTTCTTAGATGTTTCGTTCTAAGATGACCTGATTTCTCAACAAAAAGGCTAGCAGAAGCCAATGATAGGCAAAAAAGTTATTCTGATGCCAAGCATGTGCTTGGACATTTCTCAGTGGAGAAAAAGTCTTGTTGAGAGTCAAACCTCATAATAGTTCCATTAAGTTTGGAAAGTCTTCCAAGTTAGCTCCTCAATATGTGGGAGTCTTCGAAGTTCTAGAGGAAATCAACTTAGTTGCCTTCAGAATCGCTATACTGCCAACTCTTGCAAGAATGCATAGTGTATTTCATGTTTCTTATCTTAAAGATAATGTACTCAACAATAATTATGTGATTGATTGGAATGCACTTCGGGTTTTGGATCTAGAGGTAGCCACGATCGAGCCACGTTCAGGGTGCTCAAAATGCATAGGCTTCGCCTACATAACAGAGAAGTGATTTAGTGCAAGGTCTATTGGGACCAGTATGCTGAGGACAACACCACTTAGGAGGACTACTAAGATATTAATAAGAGATTTCCTCATCTTCTGTGTGAATGTGAAAATAGAAACTACAAAATTTTCTTGCTATATGTTATAAAACTTTACATCATCGGGGACGATGATTCTCAAGGGGGAG
The DNA here is from genome assembly GCA_007115665.2 of Sequoiadendron giganteum. Classification (NCBI taxonomy): domain Eukaryota; kingdom Viridiplantae; phylum Streptophyta; class Pinopsida; order Cupressales; family Cupressaceae; genus Sequoiadendron; species Sequoiadendron giganteum. The sequence goes on from CM021100.1 coordinate 500,695,275, forward strand.
GATATGTTACATCCCACCCTAGATTTCTAAAACCACTTCTATCTTTATGATAATTAATGTGATGAATCATGAGATTATGAAACCTTGAATGTTGCATGTGATGATGAATTTGTGCAAAGGTATGTTACTACATCTAAATGGAATGTGGGTGGCAATTTGATGATATGAATATGATGAAATACTATGAGATGATTCTATTTTATTTAAAGAAATTGACTTATGAAAATGCAATGATATGATCATGATGTACCGGTTTTTGGCTAACTACCTACTATTTTCTTGAGTGAAAATACAAGAACAGACCAGACACCGTCCGAAGAGAAAGAGGAGGTGTATCACCTGGGAGAAGGGAAGGTTATGAACCCTCTAGAAATGTCATCTAAGCTTAGTGTCAGTTACGTATTTGGTTCTGTAAACCTAAAAGAGTCTAGGGATGTCAATAGCGTACTTGGATGTAAGTCAATCTAAGGCAGTTGATTCATGTTCATTTGCTATGTTTGTTTATGGAAATTTTGGGGTTTAATAAATCTCTTGTTTTAATATATATATAGAAGTGATTTTATATATATGAATATATGTGTGTGAGAATTGGTAAACATATGAATATATATGTGTATATATGGTATATGGATGCATATGTACATATGGAGGAAAAAATACACGTCAATGTATGTACATTTATGTGAACACATATGTATAGATAAATATATGTATGCATAGGTTTATTACGAAATAAAATAGCACATGCATATGCATATTCATATATGTTTTAAGCGTTGTACTATAAATGCTATTATTTGATGATTATCGATATTGCATTGCAAGTGGATGTTGATTATTTTGATCATTAATGAGTTTGTTATAGTGTGGCCAATACGCCAGTGCAATGACATAACAATCAATGTCGTCAACCATGCATGTGATGTTATTATTATTTTTGAATGTTATTATTTATATATATTTATCATAATCAAAATTGGCTGCATAAGCCGTGGGTTATTGTTGGATCAACTCTTATTAAAAGAGGAGCATATTATATTCATGTTTTGCTCGACTCTCTTGAAGAGGAGCATATCTGATCATTGTGGCGATAATCTTATGTTTAAAATGCTGATGGAAATCATGTTTGGCCATAGGTAAAAGGCCACGATGGTGGAACATACCTTAGCATTGTGTAACTCAAGTTCTACCATGATCTGAACCGTGGCTATCTCCATTCTATGTTGAGGCGATAACTGTTTCTTTTAACTGTTCTTGTTTTAACCTCATTGCATAATTTTGGATGGGATATTGGAACATCTAGAGGAACTATTTTATGTAACTACTTGGGTGGGAGTGGCCAAGGGAAAAGTAATCAGGGGAGCTCAATCTGTAACAATTTTCTAGCAACTACCTTATGCCATGTGAACGGTAGGAATTTGTAGGTATTAATGATTGGCAGAGTATCTTCTTGGAAAAACGGGGGGAAATCAATTCAATTTTTCAATCTATGGACATTACTGGATTTAGCGTACTCTTGGGAAGGAAAAGAAAGAAAGAAGATAGTGTGTGCAGAAGGTATAAAGAGTTGGGAACAATCCGTGGGAGACCACGATCAGAGTGAGTAGCATTTTCTGGAATAGAAACTAGAGAGAGAGAGAGTTGAAGCTGGGTAATATGAACACGAGTCTAAGTTGCGTAGTTATCATATTATTACTATTTTATCATTGATGTAGTGGAGAGTGTTGCTCTCAAAGAGTTACCATCAGGGACTGCTATCAAACACCAAGCAAGTTAGAAAGAAAGCATGTAACTCACCATTAATCTTTCTAAGTTCTGGATTTGCTAGTGAAAGATTGAGAATACTGTCTAAAGAAAAGCTAGCAAGTAGATTTATCTGTCTACTGTCTCATGAATGATTCCCTATTCGCTTCCTTAAGTTGACTAAGCTGAACTATTTTACTTTTTTGAGTTCTTGGAATGGACTAATTCTTTAAACCAGATAAGAGTGTTCATATTCATAATACAAATCTTGCAAAGATTTGTCTTGGTATGGTTAATGAAACTGTCCACTTTGAGATTGTTAGACTCTCTCTAATAGTAAGAGAAATAGCTTAAATTTTCTTGGCAAATTTTGAGTTATTAATTGTATGCAAAAGATTTATTTTTAATAAGTTCTTGATTGAGCTTGTGAACAACAATAGCTGAATCATTGTTTCTTGAGGGTTTGAACTAAGTATGTAATACCGATAGTAAAGAAGAGGCATTATCTAGTATTAAGTACGGCTAGGTGTCTGAATTGCTAAGTTGCTTAATTGGTAAAGGGATAGATTCCCTGCTTTCCCTTGTGACAATATTTACAAATTGTTTTGGATTCTTTGAATTGAAGATTTACTTTTGTTTTGAACACCTAAGACCTTTCAAGGTTAAGAAATTAGTTGACAACCATTTAAATGAGGGTAAATGTGTTTGAAGTCTGTATATTTCAATATGATCAGCTGGGTTAGGTTAATTATTTGAGTCGGAAAGAGAATGCCAAAAAAACTAATTTCGAGAGTAGATACTCTCTTATACTCTTTATACCTTGAACTAGTGGCAGTTACCAAGATCCGGTAGTTACAGTGAGTAACATGGGGTTCAAAGAAAGTTTAATACTATACCAACTCAGTAGAGTTGTGACTAGAAAGTTAAGGTGTGTCGTGTAATAGTTCTTATGATTATTCAATGGGTTGAACAGTCAGTTCGAGATAACCCTAGGTTAGATATGCTAAGTTCCAAGACGAGTAGGTTGGGTGAACAAATGACTTCACTTGTTAGTAGAGATTATATTTATAATATAAATACTTTGGCCAAAGTGGGTGTAGTTATTTTTGCATGCAATTGTTGGTTCACTGTGATCCAAATTGCTTAACTAATCAAATTTGCCTTACATAGTTGGAAGGTATCCATAGTTGTATGAAAATATTATTCAAGTAGGGCACAATACTAGAGCTTAGATGGCCGAACTAAGAGGGTTCTTAACTAAACCCTTTGTTGAATGCTCTCCCTCTTGTAGATGACATTTAGAGTCTTGGAAGACAAAAAAGTATGCAGATATGGGATCTCTAACCTTGTTTCTCTATATTATTGTTTTATCTTTTATGTTGAAATGCAAAAAGTAAAAGATGTTTACTCTTTTTAGTTTTGAAATCATTATTAGATATTATGATGTATCTTTTATGTTGTTACATCTTGTGTCATCTTGCTAGTATGTTTGTATTTTTTTGCATTGTGGATTTTTAATACTTTTTTTGTATTTTTCTCTTTTGGGGTTATGTGGAATTCTTTTATATGGTTGTAAATTTTAGTTCAAGGTAATTTATTTTTACTTTATTATCTCCATTTAAAGATGTCTTATGACATTTCATAACATGTATTATAAGTTGGCCAATGAGTGTAACTCCCTCCAACACCTCTCTTATGCATCATAGATTCTTTTACATTTCTAATGTGACATACCCAACTTCTAGAGGCCATAAATTTTGATCAAGGAAGTCAATTGAGCCTATATTTTTAAAAAAATAGAGTTTGAAGAGATCTACATCCTTGTAACTAGGGAATTGATTATGACCCATCTAAATAATTTCAAAGCAAAAAATAACCTCTATTTAAAAATTGAGTTTTTAATTCTATAGCTTGAAAATTATATTTTTTCTATTCTTAATATTAGGATGAAAGGTTGAGATATATCCTTAATACTTTGAGCAGTTGTCTTGATTTCAAAATCCTAACACATAATTGTAAATTTGGCTTCCTTATTGACCTAAAACCCATGTTTAATATTAGAAACATAAATTAGCAACTACTCAAACAATTTTTATTTCTCAACTTTTTAATTTTTATTCTTAAATTAGATTTGTAGGCATAAAAATGATCCATGTTAGTTTTGTGGTGTGGTTTTGACCTCCATGTTCAAAAAATGAATTCTCCTTAGGCCCAAGATAACTCAATTTCAAATAGTCATTATGTGTTAAACCTTGTGGCAAATTTTTTGAAATGCATGTTGTGTATAAAAAGACATCACACCTAGGTCATTATCCATCATGCTTGGTCTACCAATTAGCATTCATTATTTCTCTGTCATTTAAAATCACTTTTTATCATTGTGAGTATCAAGCTGCACTTGCCCTTATCATAGTATCATTCTAAATTAGTTATTTCAATTGCATCATCTCTTTGTCAATAGTTTGCAAAACCCCAGTCCTTGCACTAGGTCATTCCATCACCCTTTTGCACATTGTTTAAGCATCAAGTTTCAAGAACTACCACATTTACATCATTCTCATTTGTGTTATTGCTTGTTGCCTTCCAACTTTGTCAAAAATTGTTAAATTAGATCGAATTCTTGACTAAGTAGAAGATCCTTGCATACCAATCTCCCAAAGGAATTCATCAACATTGCTAGTTTTTCATTGTAGGTCTAAACATCCAAGGCGAGTCTTTGTTTTACAAACTTACAAAAGGTCTATCTAGATTTTAGTGTTGAATCTACAACAATAGATCTTTTTATGATCAAATATTAGATCCGACGATATAAATATTTGCTTCCAAAATTGATACATAATCATATAACTCACATAACATAATAGTTCATTTATCTCGAATTAAAAGTTAAATTTGAATAATAGCCATCTATCATGATTTTAACCATCTTCAATTGTGTTTTGTCTCCTAACTCTTTATTTAAATAATTATTGATCATAGCATGTAATGATGACCTTGGAGGTATTTGTGGGGAGTGTCGTTTATTTCTTCACAATCCTTATAGGTGCTATAACTAATACAATTAGATGACCTATAAGATTAGGTGATAGTATAAAGAACGGGCAAATCAAACTCCTACAAACATTATTTAACTTTGAATAGGCCAAAAAATATGTGGAGTGCAGTCGATTTCAAACACTATTGAATACACTTTTCCTTTTCATATGTGATCCCAATTAAGACAAAAAAATCCTTTAGCAGCTTAGTCCGCGCATTCTCTTTCTACATGAACATGTCTATCATTTCAAGCCCATATAGTTTGTCAAATTTAGGTACTTATGATAAACAATATTGAAATAAATTACATATTTTGTATAAGTAGATCAAATTCATTTCAGTAGGTTTAAAGGAAACAAGGGTTATCTTACATATTAACACCCCAAAAATACAATCTCATTCCATTTTACTTGATATAAGCTACCACGACCAAGCTATGTATTTGTTTCTATTTCAAAAGCAAACACAATATGACACAAATTACACTTCACAAGCAACTCCAAGCTGCCTTCAATCATAAACTGGAGCTATGATCTCTCTCTATCATCTTTTCTGCTATTATCCTACAATGAGCTCACTGACTTAAGTAAATGTAACATGATTGATTTTGAGTGAGTTCATTCATCATGTGGAATACTGCTCAAAATCATCTGAGCTCCAAACTGGGGCTGAAGAAAAACCATAGGGATAGGTGCATGAGTATAGGTAGGAGATACAGAGAAAGAAAACTGTTGCAATATCATGGCTAATATGACCTTGGCCTGCAGCACTGGGAAGTTCTGGCCAACACAAACTCTGGGTCCCAGCCCAAATGGCATGAAAGCCATGGGATGCTTAGCAGCCTTTGAAACTCCTTCACAAAATCTTTCAGGATTGAATTCCTTTGCATTCTCACCCCATAATTCCTCATCATGGTGAAGTGCAATGATAGGAAAGAGGAGCTGTGTTCCTGCAGGGATTGATAAGCTTCCCAATTTGGTATTATAGTCTGTCTGTCTGATCAATGCAACTACAGGTGGGTAGAGCCTCAAGGACTCGTTCAAAATCATGCCCATCTGCACCATAAGAAAATAATATAAGCATGAATTCAGAAAACTGTATTACTTGTAAGACTGAATGTTTTACCCATTCATATATAGGACTAGTCAGAGGGCAGCTCTTTGAGAGAGTGTATTTATGGAATGAAATTTTGACTTAAACAACACGTTCTAAATTTTGATTTGTTTAGTTGACTCATCAGAAACCATACTAATAGATCGATCTTATGAATTCAGATAAACCCCTTAAACAAGTCAAATCCTAAAATATGCTGTCTAATCGTTAGAGAAATCCAAAACCTCACAGTGCTAAAGACATGCAGTTGATTCCAGAAGAATCTTACAAGCTGTCATAAATAGCTGGTGCATTCGTTGTATAAACTCTTTTCTGTCACATCCAATGTAGTGGAGTCCCACATGCAGTGCAACTTACTTTTCTAAGGGTCTGCACCAATCGAAATTCTATTCAAAATATTCTACTGATAAAAGATAGATGCGGGACGCTTGTCCTGAATATGGGTATGTGCATATCAAAATCATGTTTAATATTTTCATTAGAGATTCCTTTAGTAAGGGAGTTATACAGCTTCATATGCGTTGGCCCTCATTGAAATGATAATCAAAGTATTTTTATTTGAATTATTTTATAATTGAAGTACTTAATATGGGTTAGTGCTAATCAAAATTATAGTCTAAGTACTTATTTGGAATTAGGGAATTCATTTACTTACAAGTTTTAGTTGGTTCACATTTTCTGGTTTAGGAGCTCTCCGTCCACAGATAGATAAGACCTCCTTTCTTGCTCGGTCCTGCCAAGAAGGGTACATACCAAGAAGTACCATAGTCCAAGTCAGCAAGCACACTGTTGTATCATGGCCCGCAAAGAAAAATGTCTTGCATTCATCAATGATTTCTTCAGTCTCCATAATTATGGCTTTTTGTACGAATCCTCCTTGCAGCTGCTGGGCGTCCTTGCTTTTGCTGCCTGCTGTCATCACGCTGAGGAGGTCACCGCTATAGCTGTTGGATCTTCCTGCGTTCCTAACTTTCTTTCTGCTTTCAATCAGCTGCCTCAGGGAGCTTCTGATATCTTTGTCTAGTTTTCTCATGTACCTCTTTTTTCCAGAAGGCCAGAACCTGAATAAACGGTACCGATTAGTTCAATCCAACAATCTCCATGTAAAAGGAAAAATATGCAGGTAAGCTGTAGTTAGAGCAAAGCGCAGCATGTCTGACAGAAATTATGGCAATATCTTTGCTTGATATCTTTTGTACAAAGCTAAATTCACTCCTATACGGAGTAATCAAATATGAACTGGTAAAGAGGCTCCTAGAACTTCAACAGAATCTGATATTGAACAATAATATTAAAAGAAAATGGAGTGGTTATTAATTTCTAAGGATCCAAGTAAAATTATTGCTTATGGTTCATTGTAGATCTTTTTAACCGGAAGACTAAAACCTTTTTAAAGGATTTCAATGAAAGAAAAATAATCTTGCCTGCTTATTAAAGCACAGAATAAACTCCGGGGAGCCTCAGAAATTAGAAGTGCCTGTTCTGCTTGCATATCAAAAATATGTCTACCTTCCACATAGTTGCCCCCAAACATTATATGGGACAGTATATTATCTGTGAGATCTCTGAACTCTTTGCAGGCTTCTATTTCATTTGCATCTTTCTCAATTCTCTCTTTCCACTTAGCCAGCATAGTGGAAGTGCTTGCAACCATCATCGGAACCAAGCCCTGACATCATAACATTAAAATAAAGAATTCAATCAAAATATCAATATAACCCTGAATTAAGTTGCATATACTAGTGTGTGTTTTAGACCTTGATTTAAGATTCTAAATACTAACCAACCAGACTCGAATGAACAACTATTGCTAGTGTTATTTTCTTAAGCTGTTCTATAGTGTATCGAAACTACTTTCAAAGCAAAATAACCCTCACCAAAACAGTCATGAACCTAAGCTAACAATAACAATACACAGTGTCTCCAACCAATGACTTAATGATTGTGACCAAAGAAAAGAACAAAAGAGCAAACCTTCAAATTGTCAATATGGAAAGCAGGATTAATAATTCTCCTATGTTGAGCCCACATTTCTCCTTCCAGACTGACAAGACCATCTCCATTGAGTTGCTTCATCTGGGTACTCTTCTTATATAGACCAGATTTGTTGCACAAAACTTCCCAAATCAAGTCAGGGTCTGTAATATTCAATCTCACAGTAGAACCAAGCCAGTGTATAAAAGTTTGACCTATCATACAAGAACAATGAATGAGTTTTGTATGAGACAAGTCAAAACAGTTTCACAAATATGTCAGTAAGCCTTTCAAGAAAAATTCTCCTCTACCATGACTGTGATATAAAAACTGCATTCCACATCAAACATTCTATAAAACACAAAGCACGAAAGAATTATACAGTTTTACATTGTTCCTAACATTCTCTGTCAATCAACACTCTATAAAACGGTGGAGCACAAAAGAAACAGACAGTTATATTGTAATGTCCATAAGATTCTCCTCCCTCACACACCTACAAATACTATTTATTATCTTTCCCCCACTACCGTCCATTATCTTTCCAAAGCTATCAACCACCATTTCCAATTCTTTTTAACAGTCTTAAACATAGCGTCCTACATTGTTCAACATGCTAAGTTCCTCTGACTGAATGCTTTATTCTTATATGCAAATATTATGATAAAACAACAACACTAGCAATAGTTCTTCCACTGAGAAATAAGATGAGCCATAAAAATCACCATATGTCCTTGTCCAAGAGTCATAAAATGACAGAGCTCTAGGAATAATATTATGGGATAACTTCATGGGCTTAGATATTGCCTTCTCTCTCATCTGGATCATATCTACCATGTTACCATAACCAAGTCTATATGGAGGACCTCTGATTCCCTGGCATTCAAACTTCTTCTTAACTTGAAGAGGCTTCCACCATATGATATTTCCCACTTTCACCAACAAAGACAACACTGAACAGAAAGCCAGAAGACAGAGCCACGACACTATATCCATGATATAATATCACTAATGCTTAAGAAACTTGCTTCTCATTTGACTTCACGGGTTACAACTTTCATTCCACTTGTACTCATGAATTGCTCAGAGAAAGAAAAATGGGTCATGTAGATATACATGGTGTGTTCTGATGGGGCCTAGGCTAACATCCAATTGGGGCCCTTCCCTCCCTCTAAATTTCCTAACCGATTTCCAGAAAACACATTCCTATGTATGTGGAAAAGGCAACTATTAGGTGGAGAAATCAAGATATTTCATATTATATAGTGCATGACAGGCACCTTTTGATTGAATTTGTCTGGTAATGGGAAACAAAAAAGGGGACACTCGTGCTTGTGTATGGAAACATGCAAAAATCCTTGAGCAGTTTCCGAGAAATATGCTACTCAAGAGCACCTTGACCACAAATGGTGGCTCCAGACAATCGTAGGATGCCTGTAAAACAACATTTAAGAATTCATGTCAACCATGCCACATGGGTCTAAAGTGACCTCCCCTGACACATCTAACGAGTGATGGCCTTCTCGAATGCCTCCAATAAATATTTTGGTAATTGGAAGCATGCATTTACCCTCATCATCATCCATTTACATTGGCTATTACTTCAAAATCCTTATGCACACTTTTTCTTCTTTTTGGATTTTAAATAATGATCTCTCTTGTAAGCTTTCTCCCTTATAACCGCAGGAGCACTCTTTTGCTCACTCTCAGAGGCTTCGGTTACAAGATAAACAATCAATGACATCCCAACTTACAAGGCAGTTTGTTTGATACTCTTATAAGAAAAAACTAGAGTCCAAAACTGTTAAAAAGTGGATTTATTAGAACCGGTAGCAAGGTGGTTTCTAGAACATGGTAACATAGGTTCCACTTTACTAACCATAGGTGAGATCTATTAGAGTAGCTTCAACTCAAGAGTAGAATAATAGAAGCGTAGTCTTGAGTTCATAGTGGTAAGAAAGAAAGTGAAAATGCTAGTGACAAGTTATGAAATTTGAACTTGAAAAAGTTTTACTTCTGTAAATCACTGTTGAGTTATGGGAAAACAAGTTTCGCATGTTGTTTGATGGTAAATCAATTGTTGGTAAAAGCCTCCAAAATCTCACTTATCACATAAAAGATAGAAAAATAATTGATTTTTAATTTCAAAAATAATTTTAGAATAATTTTTAAAATATTATTTAAGATAACAATCATTTTAAAGCAAAAATAATTATTTTAAATTTGAATCAAGATCATTGGAAACATTATTTTTAAAAAATAAATAAAGAATCTATGGATAAAGCTAAAATAAAACAATTACTTTTATGTACTTGAAAAATATTTATCCTTTATTTTAGTTTATTTTATTTTCAATATTTTCAATATTTTCAATTCCTTTAATTTATCATTTTTAAACTAATTATTATTTTCATCTAATTTTGATAGGTTACATATAGTGTGAGATTTGAGCCTAAAACAAGTCTCATGCCTGCAAACCACTGTTGAGTCATCAAATTACAAGTTTCAAATGTTGTTTAATGGTAAACCAGTTGTTGTTTAACGGTAAAAGCCTCTAAAATCTCAACTATCACATAAAAGTCAGATAAATATTGATTTGCAACTGGATGAGAACATTCTATTTCCATTTGCACTATTTTTTGTCAATTTGATGGCAACTTTCTTTTTTCTTTTGCATTGCTTTATGTTTTAAATCTGTATGTAAATATTTCATAATCCATAATACTTAATTTCTTTAAAGAAAAAATCTAGATTATTAACATGCATATTTAATTTTCTATTAAATAATCCTTGAACTTTCTTCAATGCGAGTTGAGATTTTAAAATATATTTAAAATATATATTTTAATTGAAATTATAATTTTAAATTATTATTAAAGTGAGATCATTTAAAATTTAAAGATATTTTAAGATAAGTAATTAAAATATTAATGTTCAAGTGTTTATAGAAAATAGTTGTATCAAGGTGAGTGTTTATAGAACTATTATTCTTAACATTGAAAGAAGAAAAAGAACCTCCACCACTATCATTAAGAGGAGAAAAATAGTCATTACCATCAATCAATTTAACATGGCCATTATAAAATTTGTTGATGTTAAGTAAGAACAAGAGAATTTAAGTACTCTTAGAATGACTTTACCTATGTTCATTCAAGATATATGAGTCATTAATATTGTTAAATAGAGATTCGATAGATTATGTATAAATAAGAGAGTTGTAAAATTCATAATTATAAATAGAATTACAATATTGAATCATAATTTAATAAATTATCTTAAATAAAACATAATCAAATTATCTTAACACAAGAATTAAAACATAATATAATTATTTTAATATAAGAGATAAACATAACAAGACTAGTTAAATATTTATATATAATAATAATTAAAAAAATCTACTAAAATATTTTACATAAAAGAAAAAAAGAATTTATTAGATTGATTGATGTCTTATTAACCCAAACAATTTACTAACAAGATATTATATATAAATAAAAATATGTTAAAATAATTTGAATTATTATAACTAATAACATTAAATCTAATAAAATAATATTGATTCATATACATAAAAGAAAAAAAGAATTTATTAGATTGATTGATGTTTTATTAACCCAAACAATTCACTAACAAGATATTATATATAAATAAAAATATGTTAAAATAATTTGAATTATTATAACTAATAACATTAAATCTAATAAAATAATATTGATTCATATAAGTGAAATCATACTGAAGCACTTCATTCAAGAGCACAATTTTATTATGATACTTTTAGTTAAAAATAAAATAAAATTTTAATATTATTTAATTATATAGTAAAGTTAAAAAAAAGTTTTAGAATGTTATATGTTCAAATTATATTTATATAGTATAAATTGAATATATTTATATATTTGATTTTTTTTAAAAAATGATACAATTTTGTTGTATAGACGGTTGTCATTGCATTAAAGGTTGATCTATTAATGTCTGACACAACTACTAGAGTTAAAGAGAATACAACTTGCAATAATCCTCCCAACGCAAATGAGGGGTTCAAACTTGTGACCCAGGCTCTAATACCAATTGTTGCACAGATAGTTGTCGTTGTACCAAAGAAAAGGTCGACCTGTTAATGCCCAATACAACTGGCATAATTAATGAATCCATAGGAGACAGTTAAGCCATGTCACGAACCCAAGCATTGCACTACACAACATAAGGTGACCAAGGGCACACACCTTGCATCGATTTTTAAATAAAATGACACTTTGTTTCTAGTCTATATGTAAAAGTTATGACTTTGGAAAGAAGGTAATTAGTAGGGAAGTTGTGAAATTGATAGAGCGAATTTGAAAGCATCATTGTGACATTCAAGACTAGTGGCAGTTTCACCTAGATTAGAAAGATAAGTAGAATTTGAAATGGATTAGTAAACTTGTCTCTTTTATTTTCATGTAGAAGACTTTGCACACATAAAAGGAGTCTTCTAGCACTTTATATGAACCAATTGAAAGTTGAAAACAAAAGGAAGGAATATAGTCTAATTTTTTGGATGAGAGTGACAATTATGTAACAATTTTATAAAGAAAATCAACATTAACTAGTGAAATGTAGACTAGAGAATAATTTTAATTATTATTTTTTTAAAGTGAAAAAATAGTAACTTTAAGTCAAATTCACATAGAAAATCATAAATTTGATGAGGCATTAACTTTTATCTAATATTCTTATAATTAAAAAAATTTATACTCTCTTCAAAAGATTATCTCCTTTAGTAAATCTATATCTTTAAATATATATATATATATATATATATATATATATATATATATATAAAATTATAATCAACCAATTTTTTTATTATAATAATCCACATAGAATAATTTAAAAAAATTAAAATAAAACTAATCAAATGACATCGGAAAAATTCACCAAAGGAAAATTCACTGTTCTACATTAATATTTTTAATAAAATCATTTTTTTTGAAATACATATTAAAAAATATTAATAAGGTTAATTCTCCATCGTCGTGAATTAGACACTCTATTCTACACTAAAGATTCAAATAATAAATCAAAGTATATAATCCAAAAATTTAATAAAAATCTATTTTTCAATCTTTTTCAAATGTTTTTCTATAAACTATTTTAAAAAATATATCAATAGACACTCTATTCTACACTAAAGATTCAATTGACAAAATATATAATAAAATGTATAAGTTTTGTTAAATTAATTAGAAAAATATAAATACATATAATCCAAAAATAATTATTTATCAAATAATACAAATTCAATCTAAAGTAATAAATTTAATGATCCTAAACAAAATATACTTAGTGAAGAGGTCTTGGTAGTTGAGCACCCTAACTTCACACTTCTCAAAATCCTACGTGAAAATTAAAAAACTCAATTTTTTTTACAACAACTTGCTTGGTAACGCCTTCCTTATAACTAAGGTTTTTCTCGACGTGTCCAAAAAAGTCCATAAAAAATTGAGACCGATACTTGTGCACTAAATCATGTGTTATTGGTGCACTGATGTGACATCACATGATTTGTTGCTTTTTAGATCTAAAAAATACATAATTATTCAATTATTGGAAATTATTATCAACACTAACAACTTCAAAGTCACAACTATTGATTCAATATTACTAAGATATTGTGCATTAATCCTTTCCCTATTCTTTTATGTTGTTATTCATTTTTGGCAAAACTTTTTAAATAGCTTCATTGACTAAACAAATGCAGATTCATTCCAATCCCACTTGAAATGAATCCAGCAATTCCCTCTATCTATATAAATACATCAATGTTTGCCATCTTATTTGTCTCTTGTTCTTTACTTCCTAACAAATTTGTTAGGTGTTGTTAGGTGGTCTCAATCAATCATCTTCAAATGTTTTGTGTTTCACGTGCTACCACCACCTCCCCCTCTCCCTAAAACCAGGTTGTAGGCCCATAATGGGCCGTAGTTCATAAAGTGGATTAGACCACGAGAGAATCAGGTTACAGCAAGGGGAATGTCCATGTGCTAGGAAAAAGATTGGATTGGATCCTTTCACAATCATTTTGGAGGAGATAATCGAGAATAAGAATGCATGGACTAAGATATGGGCATGGAGAGTGAATGATAGTGAATGATAGTGATTGATTTTCTTACACCATTTTTTTTACAGACCCCTTTATTATCTTTCGTGTTATTGGGCTGTACTGCACTTCAATGCAAATGGAAGTACATGTCTCCACATTATTGAAGATTTTATTGACATGTCAGGACAAAACTTTACAAATCTGATAAAAAAACACAAAACTAGCACTCAAATTCTTTTTATATTATGATATACCTTTGTGGAATGTTGTGAACAGTTGATCAAATTATTGTGCAGAATCAATGGTATAGTCTCATATCATTGTAAGTAGATTTTTATATAGTACACAAGTTTATAGTTATAGTCAAGATTAGTGATATGAGATTTCCACAATCTATCATAAATTGTATTTTTGTTGTTTTTAAATTCGATTGTGTGTAAGTTTTTCCATCAACATTTCGGATCACATCATCAAGATGTAAACAAGAACACGAGGAGAAAAAATGATAGAACACAGAATGTGATCCGAAATGTTGATGGAAAAATTTAAAACTTACACACAATAGAATCCAGAAACAACAAAAATACAATTATAATCAAGACTGTTTAACCATTCTCCAACTATTTAGCAATCTGGGTATATGACTGTCAATATGAATCTGTTATCTGTAATCTTGTTTCTCAATTAAAAAAGTATTACAAGTTTAGATTTGATTGCGCATGCAACGTGGTGACTACTAAGGAATAGTATATAGTTTTTGTTCTTGGCATTTGTAAATGATATTAGGTCTAGATAGATAGAGCTTTCCAGTCTTTAGCTTGAAATGACAATGCCGGTGTACTTCCTGACAGATCATAATGTACCTTTGGCAAAACGAGACATTTAAAAAAGATGAAGTATTTAAATATATATATAGTATGAGCAGATAATTTTGGAAGCAACTAAAAATGATGAGACCAAGTGGACCATAGATTAAGAATGAAGGTACTAACGCTAATTTCTAGCACAGTTTAAGTATCTTTTTGTTGTAGTCATCTTGCTCACATTTAGTTTTATTTAATCCCTTGATTCTATTCTTTTTTCCTTGGACATTCTTCAAGTTTCATTTTCTTGGGCATGATGAATTAAGTTAAATATACTGTGGTTAAAATAACTGGTTTGGATATCTTGTGCGTAGTATATATTGCTTTGGTTGTTCTTTGCTGCTTAGTTCGGTGCTGTGCTGCTGGGTAATAACTTTTATGATTTGACAGTATGTTTGCTGTAACTATTCTTACAGCTGTTTCTTTGTAACCATTATTGTATTTTGTTTAATATAATATAGAAGGAGGATTTTATTTTCTATTAAGGTAAAATGAGTTTTTCAAGGGTACAGATTCTTTTCTGCTAAAACAAATAGTTCTACAAGGAATGAAAGAGTCAAAAGAGACATCAACAGCACTTTTCTTAATCTAGATGGAAAAAACTCATAAAATATATTTATAAGATTATATTTTATGAGTAGATCTTATAATTGGGATTTTTTAATGTTTTGATGGTGTATTATTGTGTGTCATATATTTATATTGATCTCAAATACAAAAGTACACACAAAATATCAAACTTAGATAAGTTTAATATTAGAATGTTGTTTTGTTTACGAACAATCATTATATTAGTAAACAAAAATATGAAATATTTTTCATTTATTTAAAATGTAAATTAATTAAATGATAATGATAGATAAATTTGATTTAGGATATGGAGTTTAGATAGTAAATCATAAATAGATAAATATATTTTTTGAAATAACAAAAGATGATTTACTATATATAGTTTAGTTCTAGTTGTGGTTTGGTGGTATTAGACTACAAACTACCCTTCTTTGATTTGTAAGATATATTTATGGGCATTACAATTTATGAGTAGACCTTGTAATTGGGGTTTTTAATGTTTTGATACCAGTGTATCATAATGTGCAATATATTTATATTGATCTCAAATACAAAAGCACACAAACAAAATATTTTAAAAGTGTTTTTCTTATAAATGAACAATTATACTAGTAAACAAAAATATAATTAATATTATTTATTTATTTTAAGTGTAGAATAATAAAATGATAATGATAGATAAATTTGATTTAGGATATGGACTTTAGATAGTAAATTATAAATAGTAATTTTTTTTTTTAAATAATAAAATATGATTTAGTATTGTTTAGTTGTAGTTGTGGTTTGGTGGTATTAGACTAGAAACTACCCTTCTTTGATTTAAAATGATGCTTTGGTATTAGGTCTTGTTCTATGGTGTTTTGGTAGACAAGAAACTAAAATTTTCTTTAACCTAGTGTGAAATTGATCTCAATGTGTCATATTGACATTCTATATGTAAAATTGAGGTTCTATGCAAATTGTTTTGTTGACTTATTTTGCTAGCTTTAGTGATAAAAATTGGTTTGCTTCACCTTCTAATATTTAAAAATAATTTGGAAATATTTACAAACACCTTCAAGGAGCTTGGTAGGTAGAGCATGTTCTTCCTTGGTCACATCCATAAAAAGGTTAATTCAATGAAGTGTGAATAAAGATTGAAGACAACAAGAAATCATATAACTTATATATGGGTGAACCCACAAAAGTGGTTTACAATTCGAGTGAGGAAGGAAAACTTCCAAAACTCACCCATGCAAAAAAAATTCGTTTTGAGGGGTTTGAGCGAACTCAAGGTTCAAACGAACCCCAAAGGGGTTCACTCGAACCGGGGTTCGAGCGAACCCCTTTGCATGTGGGAACCCGCATTTCCCATTGTGGAAAGGGGGTTCGAGCAAACCCCTTAGGTTTGCTCAAACCTCCCTTTTCCCACCTTCCCACCCTATGACACAAAAAGACTCCATATTTTTTCCCTTCGAAGCTCGGGTTGAGAATAAAAATGGAAGAGACTTCACAAACCCAACTGGAAGATGGTAGTCCTCAGAATGAGCTATCCAACGAATATAATTTTTATATCTTTTGGTTTTATTATGTATGCATTTTTTAAGTTTTATTAAACATAGGTTTTTCACATAAAATCATACTCTCTATTATGCACATGTAAAAAATAGCACATTATCAAAATAAAATTTTGAAAAATATGTTTGGACTGGGTATTGATGTCCTTGATCCATTAAAAAAATAAAAATTGAATTTCGATACATATAAAAATAAAAAATAAAAAATTCAATAAACACTATAAAACCAAATGAAAGTGCTAGATATCATAGTTACAAATATAAATTCGAAAAAATTAGGTTTTTATCCTTCATACAAAAAAAATTATGTTGTATATGATGAGCATCACTCCTTAAAAATGTTGTTTTCTAAAAAAACCAGTTTTCGTGGGAGATGGAAAAAGAAGTGCAATTTGATTCCAAAAATTTTGAAAAAAATATTTTTAGAATCTATAAACAAAATGCGACGAGACTCTAGTTTGCATCATCTTCAAATTCCGCACGGTTTAGCCGCTATAGGTGCCTGAATGTGAAGATTTAGTTAAAAATAATAATTTCAGTGTCCAGTTTGGCCAAAAATTGTAAACCACTATTGTGGGATCACCCTATGTATGTCACTAAGTATGCAAATAAATGTATATAGCAATAAATTCTTAGACGTTCTCCTTAAATGATGTAAAGAAGTTGTGAGTAAGATCTAGATGAATCTTCTTCTTTCTTGATGTGTTAAAAATGAATCAAGTTTTGTCCTTTTATACAACACCCTAGAATATAATTTTGAAATTTTTTCACTTCAATTCATCACTCAATGATTAGTAAAAAGGTGGTGACATTGGACCAAATTGAATTTTGAATTTTGAAAATGTGGCAATTGATTTCACTCTTTAAAATTGAATTAGATTAAATTTTAGACTACAAAATAATCAATAGGTAGTTGAATGGGTAAATTAAGGATTAGAACTAGTTCCTAGAGATGCATGGAGGTTGGATCAAGCTAGGTTCAATGAAAATACCAACTCTTAGTGTAGAAATATGGCACTTGTACTCTAGTCATTACATAAAGGCTAAGCTAGTCAAAATGAGTCAAAATAATGGGAAACATGCAAGGCATGTGATTTTTACCATTATAATTCCCCCTAGTTTGTCTTACATGTGAACTGTTATGTCATTTCATGTTAAAGTAAGGCAAAAAATCATCATGAAAGAAATATTTTAGACACTCACAAAATTATATAGATAAGGATAGGGTGATCCCACAAAGCTGGTTTACAATTTTTGAGAGGAACTGATTTTTTCTGAAATCACATATTTTTAGAAAATATAATTATTTAAGCCTTTAAAATTTCTATTTTAAGGATTTCAATTGAAGAGGGTTTGATCAAACCACCTTAGATCAAACCCCCTTGGATAGAACCTCGCTAGTTTTAAACCATACCTATAAATGAGTCTCCTTTACACCTATCAAAATGCTGATAAAAAATCACTTTTGATTTACCTTTTGGGGGATAAAATGAATTCATTTAAAATTTATTTCAAATGATTATGCTATTCATCAAAATGAGCTATCCCATGAATATAAATTTAATATGTTTTGGTTTTATTATGTATGTGTTTTTTTAGTTTTATTAAACATAGGTTTTTCATCGAAAATCAAGCTCTCTGTTTTACACATGTGGAAAAATAGAAAATTATCAAAATATATATTTTTTAACTATGTTTGTGCAGGTTATTCATGTCCTTAATCCATTGAAAAAAATAAAATTGAATTTCGATACATACATAAAAAGTTATGTTGTATACAATCCGCCTATGTTTGAATTACAATTGGTTTGACTTCGAAACTCTATTAAGGAAAAAATATTCAATAAAAAACTATGAGACCAAATTAAAGTGCTAGATATCGTAGTTACAAATCTAAATTCAAAAAAAATATAATTTTATCCTTCATACAATTTTTTTTATGTTGTATACGGTGAGAATATTTTTTTAAAAATGTTATTTTTTGAAAAAAACCAGTTTTCGTGGGAGATGGAAAAAGAAGTGCAATCTTATTCCAAAAATTTTGAAAAAAATATTTTTAGAATCTACAGACAAAATGTGATGATACTCTATTTTGCATCATCTTCAAATTTCTCACGGTTTAGCCGCTATAGGTGCCCAAATGTGAAGATTTTGTTAAAAATAATAATTTCAGTGTCTAGTTTGGCCAAAAATTGTAAACCACTATTGTGGGATCACCCGATACCTCTTAAATGCATCTTCCTTACAATGAATAATCCATCTTGAAACCTACAAAAGAAAAAAAGAATCCAATTAGTAGCATTTGAAAGTAAATTGAAATATAGGCACTAACATAAATGCTTAACAATGTAAACAATCTCAAAGTAAGTGCACAAAAAATGTGTAGGGTAGCATTATTATTCGAGCATTTTGACCCTACCCTTGTTAAAAAATCTTGGCCTTTCATTAATAATTTTTTATCTTTTATGATTCAAGAAATCAATCTATCTTTTCTTAAGTCTTCTCTCTTCATGGTAAGTAAATTCCCTCAAAATTTATATATCAAGGAAAATAAAAAATGAAATAAGACATTCTAGAAAGAACATGTTTTTCAAGTTGGAGTAAGAAGACTTAAGAATATTTCAATTTATTAAAAACTGTAGATTTGTAGAGTCTAATTGTAACTTTGTAGGTATGTGTTCTTGTGCTTGCCACTTCTAGATACCTAAAATATGACCTTATCCAACCAAACCCAATTTTAGCCTATCCTAAGCCATTAATTAAACAAACAATACTTAATTAATTAATTAATTTATTCCATCACCTTTATCACACCTTCTCCTAGCCAATTAATTTTAAATAAATATCCATTGTTTATTTATTTAATTTATCCCCTACCTTTATCCCCAAATCCTCCATAATTAATTAATTAATTTAAGCTAACTAATCCTCATTACCTTTTCCTCTAATATTTAATTCCATTATATCACTCAATCCTTGTCCAATTGATCCCAACCATTAGATTCATTCACATGGATCACAATCTAAAATTGTCATCATGTGACAAGTGTCCTTTCACATGTCTAACTAAGATCTTGTCTAGATTAATTAAACCTAGACACTTCCTAAAAGTAAAAGTAACATTCCATCTCATCCATTAATTTCATATCATGTACCTCTTAATCCTAGCCATTCACATAAGTATGTCACCCAAATCCTAATCCTAAACCTAGACCTTATCCCTCATGTGACACTTTTCATATGAATATAACTTTGATCCCAACCCTAATTATCTATCAATCCTATCCATCCACTAACCAATCTATCTTTGCCCTTGATTCTCTCATGCAAATTCTATAAATGAGAGGTCTTTCATCCCATTTTAGATAATCTTCCATATTCATAACCTCATGCTGCTAAATTTTCTATCTATTTATCTCATCTTGTATCTACTTTTTTCATAGCTAATCTTTTATCATCATGTCCTTATCATCCTAATCCTATCATCATCCTATTGGTTCTATAAGAAACCACATTCCTCCATGTACACATCAAAATAACACATCAAGTGGAGCTAGGGTGCACTCTACTTAAGCTCTATCTAAGGAGAAAGAAGGATTTTAGGTGAAGGTATTATGTGTGTATTATATTATCTTCCATGATATTTACCTTCAATCCATTTTATTTTCCTCATTTTGGCATGCCTAATGGGATCGACACCCCTTTTCTAATGTTTTTTGTGAGTTTTTGTTGAGTTCTTAGTTGCGGGTTTTGATTCGACACTCAACTTTGTGATTCAACGCTTCCATTCGATAAAAATGCAATTATGTCACAAATTTATATGCCTTCATTATATCTCATCATACTTTTGTAGTGACTCACTATGTCTGTATTTCAACTTTTCATGCTTCCATTCTAGGAATTCACACCTATGTTTTGGCTTTTAGTACCTATGTTTTGAGAAATCACACCCATGTTCTGTTTGGATTTTTAGTGCTAACCCTTGGCTATTTTCTATTCATGTCAACATTTTCCCTAATATTCTTCTTGCACGTTTTGCTAATCTATCTTCTTTACATGTTTTAGATTTTCCTAACATTCTATTTTGCAAAAAATTATATTAGTCATTATTTTTTCTTTAGATCTAGGGTGTTTACAAAGTCACACTTCTATAATGTTCATACACACCTCTATGTCAAATTTATGTGCCTCTATTTAAAATTTTCATGCCTTCATTCTAACTTTATGTGCCTGCATTTTGGCTTTCTACACCTTAGTGTTAACTTTTAGTGTTTGCGTCTTATATAACTACACCTACATTCTGACTTTCCATGCTTCTATTTCAAATTTTTGTGCCTCTGTTTTGACTTGTTGCACTTCTATTTTGACCTTTTGCACCTCTATTTTGACTTGCTACACTTTTTCTTTAGAAAACCGTGCGTCTACATAGGTATAATTTTATTTTTATTTTTGTTTCTACACTTCTATTATGTCAAAAGGCACCTCTTTTTTCACTTGCAATGTTCGTGTTTCACAAAGTTGCACTTTTGTTCAATTTCTTTGATAAAATTTTCAAACTCTATATTTTTTCTTATCCAAAAAATTTCCCTATAGTTGGGGTGCGTGTACCAATCCCCATTGCAAAAGGGTTCCAAATTTTTATGGTCATCTTAATGCTAACAATCATATCTTTTGATCATTTTTTCATCTAACCTCTTATTGTGTACCTTGAAATCAATTCTCAAGGGAAAAAATCATTAAACTACTAACATATTTCTTGCATATTCACTTGTCAAAGGCTTTCTTTTTTTCATTAATCTAGGCACATTTATTTTCTTAAGGTTAATGAGGTTTGTTTGATGTGTCTTTGAGTGAGTGGTGTGTATGCTCTCCTCTCGCCCTTAGTGTGATCTTGAGGATCAAAAACATCACTTACTCCTTTTTTTTCTTTCAATTTTCATCCTAAGGAACCCAACGTGTGTATGCTCTCCTCTTGCACTTTATGCGATCTTGGGTGACCAAAAACACTTGGATCATTCCTTTTAGGAGACTTGCCTAGTTATTTCATCATCCTAGGGGATGACCTCAACTCTCATTTTTTGAAAGAGTATAAAGAGAGAGAGGTGAATCAAAAGAGTCTTCTCTTGGAAGTAGAATATTGTCAATATAGGCTAAGCCTCTAAGAAATTTATACCTTGGAGAAGTGAAGGTGGAGAGTAGGTTACCCTCTCCTCTCAAAAATTTAGAATTATTCTCTTTCATCTATGAATTTGGTCCTCACATACCCTTGAGATATTTGCAAGACTCCCTTGAAACTTTGTCCATCCTAGTTTAAGACCTTTTGATCATTTCCTAGTGTGGTGTAGGGTACAAATAATCATTCCCAAAGTTACTCAGCATGTATTTTCTTTTGTTAAGGTGACATATATCCCTTGGTAGGGTCTTTTCCTTCTATGTTAAGGGATGTAAAGGTGGTACATGACCTTTGCATACCCTATTCACCCATTCATTTAGAAGTATTAACCTTTGTCTGGTGGGCCTACACTAAGTTAACACTCCCGCTTGAATAATTCTATGCTTGTGAAAGTGCTTGGTGTGTCTTCTTGTGCTAAACCAATGCATGCCTATCTCCTCAATTCCTTCTAGCCATTTTTTGTTTGTGCTCTTTTAAATATACATCCTTGTCAAGAAAGAAAATACTCCATCCCCATCCAACCAGTCTTCCAATATATTCATCCAAGTCCATTTTTGCAATCCTTCATCCATACAAATCATCCAAACCCATATATCCTTCTTCCAATCCTATCTCCTATCCATCCAAAACTTATAAATCCTTCCAACCTACTTCCTCATCCATTAAAATCTTTTCAATCTAATCCTCCTAGCCAGCCTAATCCTTTTTCCATATATTCAATCCAAACCTCTCCAATCCAACCCTTAATCCATATCCAATTTCATTCTCCATTTTAATCCTTAGGTCCTATTCTTCTAAATGCCTAATCCATTTCTAGTTCATCATCCTAATTTTCATCCTCATCCAAAATCTATCCCAAAATTTCCTCATCCAATAAATCCTCTACCATTTCCAACCATCTAATCTATCCTCCATCCAACCTAATCTTATCTAATCCAACCTCATCCATTCCAACCCAATCCAACATCATGAACCCATATCATAACCCAAAAAGACCAAAAATAAACATATAGGGAAATTCCAATTACATTGATGATGGTGATGAGGATAGTCTTGTTGATCAACCTAACTATGATCCATATGATGATAATGAGAGTCTTGTGGACCAAGATGAGCTCTCCCCATACACCATTACTAATTTTATTCTCACCAATTACTTCAATAATGACAAAGATTCCATGATTCAATTAGTCTTGGTGCCAAACTTCCATCCTCCCCACCTTTATCCAATCGCAATCCATCTCCTATCACTTATCCTTCCCATTTATTTTATAAGGCAAACCAATCTTCTATCCAAAATTACCTTCTAGACCCATCCACATCCCAAATCTCCATCTCCAACTCCTTTCCATGATCCTCCTCCTTGTCAAGTAAATTTACCAATCCATGGAAGCTTCCACTTCTCATTCCACTTGTTCATCTCCCACATCCTTAAAATCCACATCACCCCAATCTTATAAATCCACTTCATCCCATGTTTCTCATGATTTCCTCCAAGGAGTATTAGAAAAGGTGGCTAAATCCCCATGCGAAAAAAATCCAATCCAATCTACCCATGTCATGCATCCCCCTTCATCCCCTCCACATCAAGATAAACCCTAATCCCCTAAATCTCATGAATCTCCTATCCCTCCCTCCATCCAATTTGACAAGTTTATTCAAACTTACTCCTCCATCAAGCCATCCAAACCACAAGAACTATTTAATTCCCCTAGTCTAAAGCATGCTATCATATATTCCCCTCTACATAAAAATCAAGACCTCCCATTCATCCCATCCAATGATCCTTTTCCATCTCAAGAGTAAGATATCCCTCTCCTCCCTCTCATGAAACCCTTCCATCCCAAGATAAAATTATCCATTCCATTCTATCTCATGATCCATCTTTGAATCAAGATCAAAGAATCCCTCCTTGTCCCTCTCATGATTTCATTTCAAATAAAGAGAAAATAATCCCTTCCACACCATCACATGATACCATTTCATCCCAAGAGAAAAGTGTCTCTTCATACCATTTTCATTTTTTTCTTCCTTCTACTCCATCTTACGATCCTCCTCCATCACATGATCCTATCCCAAGTTAATATCAAAGCACACCTTCTATCGCATCCAATGATCCTTTACCATCTCATGATTGCTTCCCTTTATCTCCATGTCATGAGCATAATCCATCTCAAGATCAAAGTGTCCCTTCATCTCCATCTCATAATATTATCCATTCCATACCATCTCCCAATCCCTCTCCATGTAAAGATCAAAGTGTCCCTTCATTCCCTTCTCATGATCCCCTCCCTTCCACTCCATCTTATGATCCTTTTCCATCACATGATCCCTCCCCAAGTCAAAATCAAAGTGCATTCCCATTTCCATTTTCATGTCATGATTATAATCCAAATCAAGATCCCATCACCCCTATCTAAGCTACCCATGAAATCCACACCTATCAAATGGGTTCTTCCACCTTCATCCAATCTAGTTCCCTCCAAGAAGCTATCATCCCTTTCATGTTACACCCCCCTCAAAATGGGATTCACATCTTGTTTCCAAAATAACAAGTATCCCTTGGGAAAAGGATTTGTCAAACTATGCATTATCAAGGAAACGGGTTAGGCCTCTATGAGAAAGGAATATTGGAACTTATCCAAATCAAAGAAAATTTAAATAATCATGTCCTTGGCTACCTAGCTCATACTCAAAACATTGGTACTCCTCCGAAAATTCACAGCTCTCTACTTAATTCCAAACACTCATATCCTCCATCCTCCATGTTTATCTTGGGTCCTTACGTTCCAAAGCCCAAGCCTTCATCCCTTCCATCTATTTTGGGTCCCTATATCCCAAAACGAAGTCCTTCATCCATTCCATCCATGTTGAGACCTTACATTCAACTACCCATCACTCAAATTCCCATTTGCGATAAAAAAAGGCATGCATCTTTGAAATCCTTTCAACATCCTACATAAATTAAACCATCCATGAGATTATTTCTCTCCATCCACCAATACAATTTCTATTAGAAGAAATTTGGATGCCAAATGTAGCATCAAAAATTGTCTCCCTTAACAATTTTGCACTAGGTTTAGCTCCCCACTATGAACTTGGACCTAATTATGTATTTAATTACCCATTTTATAAACATCTTTGAAAAATAAAACAATGGGAATGAAAAATTAGCATTTAATATTTTCCCCCAACACTTTAGGCCCTAAAAAGGATGGGTATAGTCTAGGGAACCACATGCCCTTGACGAACCCATTTTGGACCCATTCGGGATGTGTTAGTGTCTATATTTTATTATTTGAATTTTCAAAGTCATTTTTTGGCTATCGATATTTGAATTTTTGGAAATGATAAGAATTACATATAAATACAAAGTATTTTCACCATTTCAGTCCTAACACTTCCATTGGGAAAATTGAGCATCCTTAAAGAAATCAAGAGCAATCAAGAGAAGAATTATCAACATTATTATAGTATTTATTTCACTCAAGCATCATGCCAATCATTCGTTATGTTTTATGTAAGTTTGTTCATGTTTTGTTTTCATTTGTTTTGTGAGTACTAACACTTGCAGGACTTCAATCAAGCAATCAAATTCTCTTTGAAGGTGATGAGTACATGACTTCAATCCATCAAGAAATACATATATGAGTGGTGAGTTGCAACTTTAGTTAATTCATTACTTGTTTATCATTTAGCATCTACGCAATCGAGGGTAATCTATCTTTGTACATCATCATAGTCATTGTGGAGGTAGAAATACCAAAACAAGGTTTGACTTAGGCAAGACCCTATATGGCACAAACCTTCCCCCTATTTCATGTGTGTAGGGTTTCAAATCTAGATCAAAGTGGAGAAATATTGGCGAATAATTGATCATTCATGCATTTAAGTCTTACAAGTCGTTAAGACATGAAAATTAGATTTTTATATCAACATACAAAGTTTAGGTAGTGACCCCAAGAGAATAGGACCTACAAACCAAAGATTTCGGGATCATGATTTTAAATCTTGAAAAATAGGATTCCATTCTAGGATGCATCATGCCCCTAACAAAATAATTCAACACCAAATTTCTATGTTACGTTCCTTTGTGTCTACTCTTTATGTTTTTGAACTATGTTTCTTCCTTTTTGTTTCACATTTCTCAAAAATCATCATAGTTTGTTGCAATTTTATAAATAACCTAGAAACAATATTACACATTAAATTTCGGTCAACTATAAGTCAATCAATCACATCATCATCCCCCCTAAACAAGTATTAAAACCCTGATCTACCATTCTAGCTCTTCCATTGAGGTTTGTAGCTAAGTGGATTTTAGATAATTTTTAATCGTTCTAATGTCCCTAATTGGGAGAAGTGTGATTTAGGACCTAGATTCATTTTTCCCAATCAAACACCAAACATGAAATGTATCAAATTAAATCCACAAAAATCCAAGGATCAACATGTGCCCTCAAAAAGGCATGCAAAAATAAAGAAAAATGTGATCCAAAAGAAAAAAGTAAAATCCAAAAAGCCACAAAGCCCTATCAAGAAAAAATAAAAGCAAAAAACTATGTGAATTCCTAAATTACTCATAGAAGAAATACATCCCAAGGAAAATTCCAAATTGGCATCAAACTTGTTAATCCAATAGCTTCACTCGCTCTTAAGTCCTCTAATCCTCCATCTAATAATACTTCATCTTCCAAATCTATTTTGGGCCCCTATGTCCCAAAATCCACCATCTTAAGTCCTCCATCATATCCTCATTCTATTTTTGGGTCCTATCTCCCAAAATACACATCCACTCTTCCATCTAAATCTACAAAATTCAAAATCCACTCAACTCTACCACTACTCAAGGTGTGTGCCAATGGTGATCTTGCAACCATTTCCACCCATTCATCCACAAATATTCCAATCCCCCATCCATTATTCAACATCTATCCTCCATCATCACATTCATCTTATCCAATCCTTTGCATAAGTATATGTGCCTCTCTATCTTCCTATATGTAAGGAAGTTAAGGTAGCGAAACAATTTCCTACATTAATCTTGAGAGGAGGATAATGCAAAACTTTACAGATCTTTTCAAGAGTTAAAAAATCTTAAACAAAAATAAACAAAAATATCATGCATACCACAACTCAGTAATTTACATGGGGAAAACCCTTTCGAGAGAAAAACCCCACACCCAAAAGGTCGCCTAATATATTATTCAAAAATTACAAATATTACAATATACTTGCAAAGAAAGCTTCTCATAGGAGTATCACCAACCAAAGATCCAAAGGCAACATGACTGTTATCAGACTCACATAATACATTAGAATACATAGTCATAATACAAATCCCTTATAAAATAGGGTTGTCTTCTTAGGAAGTCAAGATTGATGAATAATTGCTCATTCATGCATTCAAGTCTTACAAGTTGTTAAGACATGAAAATTAGATTTTTATAGCAACATACAAAGTTTTGACAGTGACCCCGAGAGAATAGGACCTACAGTCCAGAGACTTCAAGATCATGATTTTAAATCTTGAAAAATAGGATTCTAACCTAGGATGCATCATGCCCCTAACTAGACAATTCAACACCAAATTTCTATGTTAGGTTCCTTTGTGTCTACTCTCTATGTTTTAAAACTCCATTTCTATCTTTTTGTTTCACATTTCTCAAAAATCATCATATTTTTTTGTACTTTAATAAATAACCTAGAAATAATATTGCCCTAGTTGTAAATACGTTTCTTCATATTTTTGTATATTTTGGCTTCCCAACATGATCCATATTTCATCTTTCTTACCATTATTCTACCAAAATTTATGAGAATACCTCCAATTTCCATAGTCTAATGTAGAAATATTTAAGGGATACCATACATGAAACTCAATTCTTGAGTCCTTACTCCATCTCTAATTCCATATACTATCTTCCAAATCCACCAACCCACATACTTATCCTCATCCTTATCCATGTTTTCTATTCCAAAAAATATAAAAAAAATAGTGGAAAAAGTAAAGAGAAATCATTCATCCAATGCTCAAAGCCACTTCTTGTGGCACCTTGGGCAAGTACCATGATGAAAACCTAGAAAACTAGTGTCATGATGAAAACCTAGAAAACTAGTTTCATGTTTAAACCATTATCCTCTTTCACTCTACACTTGTGGGCAAGTTTCATCCTACCTACCCAATCATATCCACATATTTCACTATAGCTCATCCTTATCCATTATCCTATCTAAATTTCATCCTCCCTTCCCTCATTTGACCTTGACAAGGATAAGGATCTTCCTAGAGATCATATATCCTACCTAACACATCTTATCCCATCCTCCAATACTCTATCTCTTATCCCTCATCCTATTTCCTTTCTCCCATCCTATCTAACTTCATCCTCCCTTCCCATCTTTGATCTTGATAAGTACACTCCTTTCTATCCTTCTATGCATGTACCTTATCCATATTCTTTATTATCCTCCATCCTATATCCCTCAAACTATCTCTTTCCATTTTATCTACAAATGCATCATCCCTTCCCTCATTTGATCTTGGAAAGGCTAGGGGTAAAATATGCATGCATTCTTTGGACAATGATAAACTTACATCCTACACTATCCATATCCCTTATGTACAATCCTTCCATCTTATGCATCTTTTCTTGGATCACATTTCATCCATGATTGCACTACCTCTAGTGTGGAGCATCTTACTCCTTTACAAGATGGTCCTTGGAGATCTACCTACTATTCATCCACTTCATCCTTTTATCTCCTATATAAGAAATACCTCTATCCTTTCATCCTTAGAGCAAGGCTTGGTTCTCCCTCGTCATTATATCTTATCCCTTCCTCTATTCTATCCTAATCATCCTATCCTTCATCCAATCATATCCTATCCTATCCTTCCAATCTCACCATTCCAATTTATCCCATCCAAATTTATTTGATCCTAATCCATGCAATACAACTTGTAATCTAGCTCATCATCCATAAGCAATCCATCATTTTGATCCAAATTAGCTAAAATCTATTTATCCACAATCTAATTATCATGAATGGATGTATCTTTCCCAATCCAAGTGTTGTTATTATTATTAAAAACACAATCCTTGGGGTATGCATTGTACTTATCATTAACTTTGATATCCTTGTCATCATCAATCAATCAATCAATTGGTTTCAACTTAATTAGGGGTATTATCTTTGATTGTTTTTGTCTTGTTGTACATGCTTTCTTGTTGCTTGTATGTTTTATCAACATTCTTTGAACAAGACTTCTCTGCACAAAGACCTAACCATAACGATGCCCTCCACCTTGAAGTTTGTATTAATAAACACAAGATCAGATGAGTCTTAGTAGATGGCGGAGTAGGTATGAATATTTTCTCACTAAAATTGGTGAAAGAATTAGGGTACTCTAAGAATGATATTGACCAAACTACAAAAATTGTTATCAAAGCTTATGATGATGTTGAGCGTTCCTCTAAAGGAGTTATTTTGATTCCTATAAGAGTTGGTCCAACAATACATAATACATTGTTCCATTTCTTGGATTTGGATTTGCATTATAATCTTCTCCTTGGTCGCCCTTGGATTCATGCTATGAGGGCCATCTCATCCACATATCATCAATTCCTTAAATGTTTACATAATGACACTGAGATTATTGTTTTTGGTGATCCTAATCCCTTTCAGTATTGCTCAAACCTAAAAGGAATCGTTGAACATAAAGTTCCAATCAATCAAGAGGCCTCATTATCCACTTCATCTACTTCTCCATCTCATTACATTGACCCATCTGCCCTTGTTAAATCATCCACTCCATTTACCATGCCATCAATCCCCAAGGTCCAAGGGTGTGATATGGGATGTGGAGAATACCGTATAAGTAATTCATCGATGAAAGACAATGCTAAGGCCGTTGAAAAAAATTAGACTTCCAATACTGATGTCAAGACAACTACAAAAGGAACACGAAAAGATGGTCTTGCTTGGTTTGAAACCTTTTGGGATCCTGATGATACATCTGCCTTTTCCTTATCTTCTTCCTCTCAATCCTTTCATGAAGATGATAGCTCTATGCATGATCTTGACCCCGCTAAAGATATCCAATCACCACCCTTCCATCCCACCTACCTTGGGCTAGGATATGCATTTTCTACTGTCACCCCTACCAAGCCATCTTTCCAAATCGTTAAGGGTGTGCAAGCCTCCTTTGACATTAATAGTACCAAAAAGAATAGTCCCAAAGATTCCATTGATGGCATTGCCACTCCTTGTCATACACCAAACATTCTTGACACTCCATCAATCTCACCCATCTCACTCACATCCATTTGCATCATAGACATGGACCAACAAGTCATATCTCAAGAAAATAACAAGGATAAAGCTCAATACTTAAAGGTGAAAGTGCCTTTCACAAATGGAGATCTCAAATACAAAGAAATAATAATCAAGAAAGTTCCTTTAGCCAAATTCAAAAGATATTGGACAAGTCAAAGAAACAAAACAAAGTCAAGACTAAAAGAAAGAAAAATTATGCCTCTTCATCAAAAATAACTGGGGGCATCTATCAAAAGAATGAAAGTAAGAAATAATTGATCTCCAACTATGCCCCTCCATCAAAAATAACTGGGGGCATATATCAAATTAGAATATCAAAAGAAGAGCTTGTTGATCTAGTGTCTCCACCATCATTTTCACTCATTCCATACATCCCATTCCATCCATCCATACTCACACATCCACCATTTCTCTCCACTCCCATTGGCAATGTTTTTCAATGTACCTTTGATGATGACCCCTTCAAGTACTCTAGCTCATTGGTTGCTCAAACTCCTTTTCGCCTAAAGCCCGATGGCCCATGTAGTGTGCACATTAGGGATCATATCATATCTTATTTTGTCTACCAAATCTATCATCCTTCATATTTGCCACTCACGCTCCTCATCTAGATTAGGTTCTTTCATCCAGCATGATCATCCCAACAGAATCAAGGTATCGTCATAGTAGCCTATGGATATAGTATTTATCAGCTATCTACTTCTGATGGTGAACCATTGCTTGATCCTATCAAAAGAATGCATCTCCACAAGTATTACACATAAGTTCTCAGAGTACCCTTTCAAAAATTAAAAAAAATAAAAAAAAATAAAAATTAGTTGCCTTGATGAAAACTTGGCAAACGAGCATCTTGGTGACAACAAAAAAAAAATATTAAAGATAAATAATTCATCCAAAAGTGGAAACCACTTTGGTGGCACTTTGGATAAGTACCATGGTGAAAACATGGCAAACAGGAACCATGTGTAGTCAGTCTACGCTCTTCCATCTACAATAACTCTATCTAGTCTTCCATCTTTCACCCTTCCATCTGACTGTATCAATCATCCATTATAAAGCTACAACATCCTTATCATGGCCTGAGAACAACCAAAATTTGGTACCCTTCACTTTCATGATCATCCTTCGCTTTCGCCTGCTACTTCCCCTCACCCATCATAAACTGGTCTTGTACTGAACTGGGGGCAATTGATTGATCTACATCTACATGGGAAATCACGCATGGTATCAACCTTTTAAAACCATAAAAATCATAAAATGTCCTAAAAAAACCTAAAATGTCCTAAAAAAATCATAAAAGTCATAAAATGTCTTGAAAAATTTATAAAAATCATAAAAAGTCCTAAAAAAGAAAAAAAAAATCAAAACATTCCAAAATCCAAAAATCTAAAAATATTTCAAAAGACAAAAAAATCAAAACATTCCAAAAACTCTAAAAAAATCGTAGAACTTTAAAATCCAAAAAAAATAAAACATGTCAAAACCCAAAAACATTTAGAAAACTTTCACAAATCCAAAAACAGAG
This sequence comes from Sequoiadendron giganteum, assembly GCA_007115665.2. Taxonomy (NCBI): domain Eukaryota; kingdom Viridiplantae; phylum Streptophyta; class Pinopsida; order Cupressales; family Cupressaceae; genus Sequoiadendron; species Sequoiadendron giganteum. Next base: position 500,727,256 of record CM021100.1, read on the forward strand.
TCATTTGAATGAGTCTGATTTATTTTTATATTAGTAGGCAAGGCTCATCCTAAAGGAGCCCTCAAGACATTAGGTCAGTCCTTTTAAGTTTGGTCAAACAATAAAATCATGACTTAGTCTTTGTCAAATAAAGCAAAGTCAAGTTGTGTTGAACTACGAGGTCTTTGTGTGTATAACGTAGGCAAGGCCATCAATCGATGAGCCCTCAAGGCCACCTAGGTTAGTCCTTTAGGGTTTTTCAAGTCAGGTCATCTTCTTTGGTCTACGAGAAATCATCACCACTCAAACCAGATAAAAAATTAAAGCAAGCTAACAAATCCAACAAAACAATCACTTCATTAATCAATCAAAACAATCCACCAATAAATTTTTTGGTCTTATATTAGAATGAGGCATCATGTCTCTTGTCTCATTCAGTCTTGTCATTTGTCTCTTATCAGGATGTGTCCTTCCTGGGATTAGACGTTGTCAAATTAGTCAACTTTGTCAATTGCCTTAAGTAGGATATGTCTTTCCTGTAGTTAGGCACTTATCAAAATGGTCAAACAGTCACCTTCCTTGGATGTGTCTCTTGCCTTACATAGGAAATGTATTTCCTACCATTAGGAATTGTCACATTGGTCAATCTTTATCAAACTTTATCAAATCAATTAACTTTGTCACTTTGGTCAATCTTGCCTTAATCAGGATGTGTCCTTCCTAAATTTAGGCTCAATCAAATCAATTGGTCAACTTTTCAATCCTTGTCAAATATTATCAATCAAACTGTCAATCACTTAGTCATTTCAGTCATCTTGGTCAAAGTGAACCTAATCAAATCACTCTTGTCAACACAATTGGTAAACATTACCTCACTGGCAAACACTTTGGTGGTCTGGGCTTGTTTTACCTTTTAATTGGTTTTTCAAAGTCATGTTACTAGCTACCTCAAGGATGTACCATGAAGGATTTAGAGGAGTGATGATGTTTGATGACTCATATTTTATTTGATTGCTTCCTGTGGTTTGTCTTGACAAAAAGATTGGGGCAACTTGGCCCTTAGTATGAGTTAAGACATTCCTTGTCTATGACTGTCTGTTTTGCAAATGGATGACCTTGCACACATTGGTCTATGACATACCATGGTGTTTGTTATCCTTTGTCATATTTTATTGCTCTATGATGATAAAACACTTTGTAAAGCACAAGAAGCTTCCTCACCTTCATTTCCTTCATATCTCTTTCTTTTCATCTATCATTTCTTCTATCATCCATTTTCGTTTATCATTTCATTTCTTTCTTCATCATATCTATTTTCCTCTACCATTTCAATCCTTCATCCTCTAGTACTCTCATCCATTTCAAGAGCACATTTGTGTTCTTTTCACCTACATGTCCTCTCGAGGGGGCATACCTCTACCTCCTCATCATCCTTCCTCATTCTTTCGTACATTGGGGCATATATTTTTCTTTGAAACAACACGACAAGTTGCATTTTCTCAAAGAGGGGAAAAATGTAGATGCATAAAAATGTCCTTGTAATCATTTTTATCCATTGCATGTTTCAATTGATCATCCACATAATCATATCGCCATATTCATAAAATCATTAAAATATTATAAATAATTTATAAGCATTTATTCATATCATTTAATCATTTATCCATTAAATCATTTATAAAAATTATTAGTATCATTTAATCATATTCCATTAAATAATTTAATCATTGATCCACATTTCATTAATCATTAATTATAAATCATTAACTTATCCGCTTCATTATTCGTTAATCCATAATCACTTAAATGTATTTCATAAATCCAGTAATTCATCCATTTGCATAAATAATTCCACTTTTACCATTTGCATGATTATTCATTTTCATTAATCATTAAAATGCATTCATATATTTCATTAAATAATTTAAAATTCATAAATCAACTTCCAGGAAATTAGCTCAAAAGTGCACATTAAACTCATAAATCATTTCCATGGAACTAGCTCAAAATTGCACATTTTGAGCTTCCAAACACGAATCATGGCATAAATCACTCCACTCATTTCTCATTTCTCATTTTCAAATTATGCATTCATCTATAAAAACCTCCTCCTTCTCACTTTTTGGGGATATACACATTTTGATTTCAAAATTCGATTTCAATCTCTCTTCCGTTCATCACAACTTCTTGTTGCACTTGTGCTCATAAAAATATGAGAGCATAAAATGCATAAATAAAGAATCATGGTGAAATAGGAAAACAATGGAGCTGATTTTCCTTTGAATGCATTTATTTTAATTTTTGCATAGTTTAGTTTGCATTTTGCATTTGTATTCATTTGGAAAGGCTTTATTGATGATATGCTAGAATTTTGTTTTGAATTGATAGATTAAATCGTTTAGCTTTCAGTTTTTACCATATAAACCTATTAATGAGAGAGTTTTTTCTACCATGATGTCACCCACCATATATAGAACTTTGAATAGACTAGATTTTCTACACACTTTAGTCCATCCTTGCATGGCACCTTTTTCTATAACAACTGATGTGATAGTCTCCATGAACCAAACCACCCATACACCTAACCCCACCCTTCATATGCATTTGGGATTGGTATTCACCATTCCTAGTTGTTCATAATAAAAACATCACATTCTCATTTTCATAATAAAAATCCATCCATAATAAACTTTCACAATCCCACACTTCCACTCGAGTCTCATGGAAAAGAAAAAAAAAAACAAACAAGAGCATGTTTTCATGTGGACATTGATGCAAAATCATAACTAGATCGATTGGATCCCTAAGAAGAACTATTTTCCTTGCTACTCACAACAATCCCTACCCATCTTTTCCCAACAAGATGAACCATTCCTCAGTTTGACATCATCAGTATCTATCAATCCTACACTTGGAAAGAGATATGGTCATTTTGATTTTCTCTTTTTATGATTTTCTTTTTGAAGCCATGGAGTCACCTAGTCTAGGCCACCTAGATCTACTCATATCTTAGTGTGTCATGGAAAAAGTTTGAAATGGGATATGGTAATTTTTTCATATGGTGTGTTTGTGATTATCTTGACTCACTAATGTTAGCTAGTACCTTAGATAGAGGTAGATAAAACATTCAAGTCTACAATATCCTCCCCTTATGGTCCACTAAGGTTATCAACAAGAATTATGTGCTAAGTAATAATCTTTTGTTTGTGTGTTTGTGAGTCCAAATTCCATGCAAAGAACATGATCACACCTTTGGTTATTTATACCATTGGTGCACAATATCCTTTTCTATATCAAATTTTATGATTTCTCACCACATTTCCAACTTAATTAATTCACCCTCAATCCTTTCCATATCCATCCATTCCAGCCCATAATCTTATTCTTTCATGAATTGCAACCTCATTCCCCCCACCTAACCTACACATTCATCCCCCTATTTCCTACACATGTAGACCTGACTATATTTTGTATCATGACAAGGAAAAACAAAATACTATGCATCTATACATTGCCATCTTGCATTACCTAGGGTCACTTTCATGGTTTGTCCTTTTCATTTGTTTCATACCTCGAGATTCCACAAGATGTTTTGTAGGTATATACATAAAATAATACAAACCAACCAACCTATACCTACCACCTACATCATTTAGTCATTTGAATTCCCATCATTCATCATGCAGAAGTAAATGACTGGACAATGACTAAGAGAGGGAAAACTATCATTGGACAATCAAACCTCAATAAAACCTCTAAGAGTGCAAGCAACCTTTGTTAATAAATCTCCTATATGCTAAAACTAATCATGGTTCTCTTGTTATGCTAATGAATCATATTAATTTACATCACCCATTAACAATCATTTCATTAACATTTCATTGCATTTTCATTCCATTATCCATTATCCATTACCATTTAATCATACTCCATTTCATTTATTACAATAATTTGACATCATTTATGCATTCATATCATTCATAATCATAAAAAACATATGCATCATGATCATATCATGATATAATATACACCACATCATATACCACATTATTCATTTCAATTATACAAATCCTACAATCATATAACCATTATGCATACATCCATCAATCCATCATAATCATACATAACTATACCCATGAACATTCATAAAAATTAACATTAAATAACATAATGCATAAACCATCATACATAAAGCATAATGACATCACATAAACATCATATCCATAAAATCATAATCATAAACATCCATAAACATCACGTCATACATAGAAGCATAAGCCATAAAACATAAAAGTACTACATCATCATGAACATCATCATTAGCATATCCATCATCACTTGCATAAAAAACATATTAGCATCCCATACATACGTCAACATAATAAAATAAAATCATCCATACATGCATAAATCACATCAAAATCCACATCATCATAAGAACCATAGACATAATCCAAACCCATCATATCATATATATCAAAAAATAATGTCATGGTACAAAATGTATAAAGGCCACTCATATATACAATAAAAGTCAATCCCCCCTAGGGCATAATACAAAAGGTCATAATCACCCTATCCCTATCTTGTGCTACATGCATCTAACTCAATCAACCTATGTGGTGGTGATCCGGGAGCAGACCCTATTCTGGTTGTTAAGGTGGCCCCATATTGAAAGACAATCCTGATCGAGTTGATCTCAACCTATTAGACCTACTACTAATTGTAAATCTAGGTTCCCTCTGATCTGCTAGCACAACCACCTCATACAACTCTTTATAATGTTGCACCTCTCGAGTAGCCTTGGTAATCTCTAAAAAAACATACTCTAACCCCTGTCCTCCTAGAAGTTGTCGAGTTGTCCCTCTCCTATCTCAGTCAGGCCACATATGCTTGAGCCTAAGCTAGTTCCCCCTAGAGTTGATCTTGCTCCGATATCACCACCACCATCTATACCCCATTGTCCCCACCACCCGCTCCATCCAAGAAACCCTATAGCCATATCACCTCTACCCAAGTGGTATCCCTCTCTTGTTGGAGCTGGTCTCACTTTTCTATCATTACTGGGAGCTAATATTTTTCATCTCCTCCTCCTCCATCCAACTAACCCTATAATCCAACTACCTCATCTCAGGCCATGTCTCTCTTCTATGGCATGTAGGTGCTTCTACCTCACTTGATCTTGCTCTCATTTTAGCTAATCTCTCTTGACAATCAATGTGTGGAGTCGTACCTAAATGTACTCATCATCCTCCCCATGATCATCACCACCACCATCCACATCCTCCTCATATCTCCCTACTTCCCTCCTCTATCACACATAGTGACCCTGCACCCCTCCACTATCTCCATCATCACTATCACTACTATCACTTCTCTCACTATCACTACCACTTCTCTCGCTTTTACTACTGATCTCCTCCACCATAGCCAACTAATCATGAGGGATCATCAATGAAACCAGACTCCTCCTCGCCCATGAGGCATCTTACTCGGGGGTGGTCCCTACATCTTCAATCACTACCTGTGGATCCAATTAATTGCAAGAGTGTCCTGCCAACTCCAAAAGGCCACATCAAACTCCACATGTCCTTCTGAAATCCCTCTCTCCTTGACCAACTATGAAAATATTTCCTCAACCTCTTGCACAATCTACTGATTTCCAAACTGTCTCAATACTCATACAAGAAAATATCGCTCAATAATAGAAGGAGTCCTACCAATCAAATAATGAATCCACTGAATATACAACATATATAAATGGTCCCCATCCCATACCTCATAGTCAAGTTATGGGTTCCAAATTAAAGAGTCCATATCATCTATCACTTGTGACCAATACCCCCTCTCACCCAAATGATGTTGTTGTAGAAAAATTTCATATGCAAATACATATGGAATCTAGGCCTCTCTCCTCCTATTGGTCATCGTTCATAGTATTGTGTAGTGCTCGTATGCCCAAATATGCAAAAGAGTGACCCCACATCCCTTGCTTTGGAAATCTCGATACATGATCATGTGCATCTCCTTATACAACTTCATCAACACAAAGAACCCTATGAAAAAAATATCCCATCCAGCAACAACTTATCCAATACTCTCACCCATCCAATGGAAAATCCCTAGGATCTCCAATCTAGCATTAGAATCCCTGTGATCAAAGCAACAGTAAATAGAAAAAGCTTCGACCACTCCCCAAGCCCTACATCCAAGTCTAGCTCAATCCACCTCACTAAAATATATGTCATCATGAACACCCTCTCCATTGTTGGCTTGACATGTAGGTAGTCATACTGGACTAACTCTCCAAGGATTGGAAGCTACAAAATCCACCAGACATCCTCTAGTGTAATGGCAGCCTCACCTTTTTGTAGGTGAAAGCTATTGGTGTCACTATGCCGTCTCTAAATCAAGGCTATCATCATAGCCCGATGTGACCTCAACTAGGGCATCCTAGACATGTGATATAACCCCATCAAGCTCAACCACTCCTTGTTGATCTTTGTAAGTTGATGTTGTAGTTGATACATCACATCCATTTGTCACTCCCATGACTGTAGGGGACCCAAACCCTCTTCCATCATTCCATGCACTAACATTAGCCTTCAAAAAACATCAATTCCTTTCACTTTGATCCCTAAAACTTCACACACTTGAATTTTCTATAAAGCTATGCTTTCATTTTGGTGCAAGTGCCATTTTAAGCATAGGTGCGACTTTATATAACCTAGGTGCAACATTACACAGGTGTCTCCATTTCACATGGAGGCACAAAAACTGTTGATGCAAGCATTTTTTTGTGCAAGTGTGGAAATAACCTCTACCCCCTCCCCTACCCGAGTGCAAGTGTAGATTTATGTATGCGTAAACATGAAATCTATAGACGTGAATTCTACAAGAATCATTTCCTCAAATGTGGGTGCCAAAATGATTTGTAAGCACAAATTATGTATAGGCATGATTCCCTACAACACAGGCACCATGATCATACCCAAAAGCACAACTCTATGAAGATATTCCTCCACTTTGACTCTCTTTGATTCCTAACTTCACCTAACATTTGACCCCTAAACTAACCCAAAACCCAGGGGATAGGTTACATACCGGGTCTCCTATGTCCTTAGGTCACTGATACTCTTAAACCCTCTCTGAATGATGCAAATTCCTTAGAATTTGAGCCATACCTCTTTCATGCGCTCCAAGCTCCAATCTCCAATTAGAAGGGTGAAAATGACCTTTTGGGCCCCTCCAAGGCCTATTGATAGGCCTAAACCCTAATTTTAGTGTAGAATGCTCTAAACTAACCATATTTTATTCATTTATGAGCCTATTCCTTCATTTATTCTTCCCTATTTCACCATCTTCTTCCTCTTCACCATTCTACACCATTCTAGCCTATCATTTTCAAGATACCACCCAAAAATATTTTATCAAAATTCTTTTGGTCGGTCTCTTGAGGGGGCATCACCTCTCGACATATTAGGGAAAATTTTTTAAACTTCTTTGACACATCACTTTTTTTATCTACTTAGATAGCTTTAGTGATGAAAATTGGCTTGCCTCACCTTCTAATATTTAAAAATAAATTGGTAGTGTTTAAAAACACCAAGGAGCTTTGTAGATAGAGCATGTTCTTCCTTGGTCAAATCCATAAAAAGGTTAATTCAATGAAGTTTGAATAAATATTGAAGATAATAAGCAATCATATAGTATGTTTGTATGTCACTAAGTATTCAAATAAACTGATATAGCAATAAATGCTTAGAAGTTCTCTTTAAATGATGTAACAAGTATTGAGTATGAACTATGCAAACCTTTTTCTTTCTTCATGTGTTAAAAATGAATCAAGTTTTGTCCTATTATACACTACCCTAGATAATTTGTAATTTTTGAATTTCAATTCATCACACAATGATTAGTAAAAAGTGGGTGACATGGGACCAAATTCAATTTTGAATTTTGAAAGGTTGGGGAGTGATTTTACTCTTTAAAATTGAATTATAATATATTTTGCACCATAAAATAATTATAGGTAATTGAATGGGTAAATTAAGGATTTTAACTAGTTCCTAGAGATGTGTGGAGGTTGAATCAAGCTAGGTTCAATGAAAGTACCAACTCTTAGTGTAGAAACATGGCACTTGTATTCTAGTCATTACATAATGGCTAAGCCAGTCAAAATGAGTCAAAATAATGGGAAAAGTATAAGGCGTGTAATTTCCACCACTATATTTTTCTCCTAATTTGACTTACATGTGAACTATTTGTAATGTAATAAATTATATTCTATGCAATTTCACATTACATGCACCTTTCCCTTTAGATAAATTAAGATAATTATGTTATTGTCTAATGCAAACCACCTTTTGTCACATGGAATGCCTAGTTCCTCGATTGTCGAGTCCAATTATCTCACAAACTAGTGTATGCCATGGATATGTCTACATGTTGCACTCATGTCTCACAAAAATATATGATTGAGTTGATCATTGGAATGTTAGATCAACCACATTTTGGTAGTGGAACACCTTTTCAAACCTGCACCCTCATTAAGAATTGGTCAGGCAAGTTGTTTGAGCTAAAAATACCCTCTTCCTTGAGGATGTGGGGATTCAATATTGATCTTTGGGAACTAAACATAGAGTTGTCTCATCCTCTCTCATTTGATTTAGCACTCTACAACAATTCTTGGACATACACAATATTCTCCATCTCTTCTTTACACATATCTTTCAAAGAACTCGAACTACAACTTTTAGAGTAAACTTCTTTGTTGCAAACATGAGGTTATGTTATAAAGAAGCCACTATAATATTGGAGGCTCTTGTTGCTTCTTCATTGCACTAGTGAGCTACTTTTATTCTTTTCTTGAGAGTGGTAACTTTCCAATATTTTATGTAGAGCATACTATTTGTATTTTGTTAGCATTTTTTTCTCTTTATCATTTTATGTCTATTTTTATTCTCTTGTATAAGACTATTTGTGGAGGTGGAAACACTAATATGAGGGTTTAACCAAGGCAAACTCTTATACAACCACCCAAACCCTTCTCTTTGGTCTTATGTGTGTAGGTATAGGTGGAAGATCTACTTGGAGAAAGCTAGGATTTCATTAGACATCTTTAGTGACATACTAAACTCTTCTTTATCCTTTTCATTCGTGTTCCTCTTATAATTTTCATTTTTGTCATGTTATATTCATTATGTAACTATATTGTATACCCCTTTCACATCCAAAAATCTGTGTAACTTTTTTTATGTTTTCCTATGATAGTTCTTGTTTTTTGTCCGTACGAGACACTAGCATCGTGCACTATCATACTATACTCATGTGGTAGTCCTAGATAGAGAGATTTATGAGCTATCTAGAAGACCTTGGTACCCTACAGTTTTGGTTTCTAATGTCTAAAGAGTCTAGATTATTCTTCTTCAAAAGACACATTTTACTAATTAATAGGTAAGCTTAAAGGTTTCAATTACCCAAAGGCTTACTCAAGTGGAGGGATGGAATTTGGATCCTCAAAGAATTTGATTATCCTTCATAGTGGTTCACTTTTCATACTCTACATTTTGGTGAACCCAATGTGAAAATCGCCTTTTGAAAATCTTTCCAAGCATCATTTAAAATCTTAAAACCCTTTTTGTCCTCTCTTGCATTCTATTCTCTTGTTCTCTAGAGTTTTTAAGGCTACACATTTTGAATAATCTTCTATGAGCTTCATGACCCAGTCCACAACTTCTAGATATGTAGTTAGAAGAAGGTCAAGAGCTACCTTACCTCTAATATAGTCCTCCTAGACTTGAGCTGATGTTTTTCAAAAATTCTGATCCTTTTGGCCCCCAAATGGTCTTTAGGGATTCTTATCCTTCAAAATATCCCTTGGAGTCTCTTGCTTCAGTAGATTATGAAACTACTCTCAAGATCCCCTTTGAGTAGGTCTAGTCTTGGTGTAGTCACAAATGGAGGGTCTACAAAGAATTGTCCAACCGTGCAACTTAGAGTTTAACATAGTGGAAAATAACACAAGAAATGACTTTGGAAATATAGATCTTATTGAATTGACAATATTACATGCATCATATACCTCATGGATGAATAACTAGGGCTCATAGGCCTACCATAAGGGCATTCAACATTACAATTGGCCTAAGGCCTTATTACAGTCCCATAATTGGGTAGTGCAAAATTTCTAAATTTTGATCATGAAATCCTAACTAAATACCCAAATCCCTTCCTCTAAATTAAAAATGATCTTAAATATGATTCTCTAGCTCCAACAAAGGATCACGTCAGCCTCAAGGGTTTAAAAAACCCAATGAATGAACAAATGTGAAGGTCAACCTCTAAAACATGAAAGATAATTCTTGTAAAAATAAACATCTTGTGGATCTCCAAGAAGTATCCCCTTGCATCCAAAATTCTTGTATGATGCTCCATTAAGCTTCCACGTGCTCCAAAATATGTGTGCACAATGAATCTGGACCAGGTCAGCCCCAAATGCTCTAACTAAAAATGACAATAATATTTTGAGAGTGATAACTTTCTATATACAAATGCAAATGATTTGAAATCTAGGTATGATGTAGATGACCTTGTGTAGATACTATATCCTACTCCGTGAGCTAAGAAATGATAATGCGGTGAAATATGGAATGAACTTCTGAAATTGCAATAGACTAACATGCAAGAAAATAAATGTTTTTGGTTGATACAAGATTGCTTTACAACCAGAGATTCTCCTACATTAGACACCCGAGGTTGGAAGAAAAGTGAATCCCTCAGTTTCTAGGTCTTAAAGACAAACCAAATTGGTCCACCTCAGCTTAAAAAATCAATGATGGATCCTCCATTGGTCTACCTTTCCACTTCACCAAATATTCCTTGCATAGGTTGTTTCTTGTGCTTCTTTTGGTTCTAGTATTCAAAATCTTCTCAATCTCCTCTAGTGGTTTTTGTGGTAACTAATCCTTCAGATCAACTTTACTGATACTACTGCTTGAGTATCCTTCATGATACTCACAAATGTCTACAATATTGAAAATAGGTGATATACCAAGTGTCTCTGGTAACTCCACTTCATATGCATTTTCAAAATCAAACTTCCTAAGAATATTACATGGTCCAAACTTCCTCATCTTTAGCTTTTTGTATGTTCCAATTGGAAATCTTTCCTTAGATATACCATAACCTCATCTCCAATAAAAAATATTTATGTATCCTTTTCTCATCTTCCTTCTCTTACTACTTATTGTTCATGTCTTTTGAGTGCTTCTAGACTTGATTATGCAATGTTTCCATGAATCCTACAAACTCCTCTACTTTTGTACTCTTCTTATTCTCAATAATAATATCTCAGAGATCTACAACTCATTTGGGATGTATTCCGATTACAATATCAAATGGTGTCTTCCTTTTACTTTGGTTTACTGAATTGTTGTATACAAAATCTCCTTGTGGTAGAACTATATCCCAATTTCTTGTTTTATTTCCAACCAAACATCTCAAAAACTTTCCCAAAATCATTTTTACTACTTCTATTTATCCATCAGCTTGTGGGTGATATGTGAACTAAACTTTAGGTCTATCTTCATCTTCTTCCACAATATTCTTAAAAAGTATCCAATGAACTTAGTGTCTTTATCTGAAAATTTACTCCTAATTAATCCATGCAATCTCACAATGTCCTTGAAAAATAAATCAACAATATGCACATCGTTATTAATCATACAAGGAATGAAATGTGTCATCTTAGAAAATTTGTCTACTACTAACATTATAGAATCATACCCTCTGTGTGTTCTTTGTAATCCCAATATGAAATCCATGCTTACATATGTGACAAATGACATAGCATAGGTTAACTACACCTGATCCATATGGATTCGAGGCATACTTAATCCACTAAGCATCAATCCTAATAAGATATTCAATACCAATAAAAAAGAAGAAGCCATTAAAACTAACATGCTAAAACACGAAAACTTGGAAAACATCTATTCTAAGACATTGAATCTTATCCTATTGGGGGAGTGGTGTCACATTGATGTGGAATGGCAACCCTTTCCCAATCCTCTGGATAATATGATCCTTTCCAAATGATATTATTGATTAAAATTGATGAAAACTGATAAAAAAGATGAACAAAAACATGATAAAAGCTAGATTAACATGATAAAATATAGGATGTTTGATGGGAGTGTATGAAAACCTATGCTAAATGTAAACAAAGCTCAAAGATGAAAGTCATTTAAAGGAAACTATGCTAAAATGGATGCAAACTAAGTTAACATGGAAGCCATTAATAAATGCTTAAGCTAATAATGCATGAAAATTATTCTAAAATGCTATCAAATGTAAAAAATGAGTGCAAATAGATGTGAGTTTCAACAACATAAGTTTGCTATCAAAAGATGGATGGATCCCTATTCAATAGATGCAAAGTATATTTATAAAATACACAAAAAGAAACTAATGGACAAGATTGAAAGAATCAATCAATGGTCATGATGGAAAGAAGATGGAGGAATGGACCATGGATCCCCATCAAGGGTTAAGAATGCAAGTTGATATTTAATCAAGGGCTCACAATCATGCAAAGAAACATACTTTCAAAGATTGCTCAATAAGTTTGTTGAAAGTTTGTTACAAGGAAGAATATTCCCTTTTTTGAATGAGTGAAGAGGGAGAATATTTTTAAGGAATATTCACATGCAAGGGGATGAGGAAAATTAGCATTTAGAAGTTAAAACAAAGTTTTAATGTGCAAAGGGGAGGGATATTCATAGGAATATTCCCTTTTGGAGGAATTTAAGATTTAGCATTAAATAATTAATTTATTTAATGAAAGGGGTGATATTAGAATATTTAATTAAATTAACTAGGACAACTAGGATTTATTTAATTCAATAAGAAGACATAGGGGTTTAAATTAAATAATTTGATTTATTCAATTTAAAAAGATAAATTGTTAGTGTGAGAGGGGATGAATTAACCCAATTAGGTCAATTAGGTTAATAGATGAAAATGAGACATTTAATTAAATAGCTAGGCTAATTTAATCAAACAAGTGAAAAGAGGATGGATTTTAGGATGAAATGGTGTTAAGTATATCAGATTCAAGTTTGTGATACCATTCAAGACATTTTTTTAGTGTCTACATTTTTCCCCTCTTTGAAGCGTGGTACTTACTACGTTGGTTCAAAGACTAACACTTTTTTGGATTAAAACCGCTGCTCAGATAAAAAAATTATAAAAATTCTAATTTTTGGATGCCCCACTATTGCCCCAAGGGAAGGAAAATAAGTTGGTACCCTACCCCCTTGGGAGATCGGGCAAAATTTTTGAATTTTGGGTTGATCTCTCAACAAATATTTAACAAAGATTTAATTGAGGGAGGACAAAAGATAGCTCTTAGAAAGCTCAGATGTTTGATGTAGACACATTTTATGATGTATAGAAGGTCATCGACCATGGGTAGCCTCATGTATATTTTGATATATCACACAAATTCAATACCTAGAGAGAAATCTTAGTAAAGATAGAAGAATAAGATGGATGGATTGACCATTGATTTCAAGATTGATTTAGAAGTCCAACAAGTACATGATTCATCGAGAATTTATTAGATTATGGTGTTGAGAGTGATGATTTTCTCATATATGAGATTGTGACTTTCTGTCATTCCTTATTGTTTGATATAACACATAGACGTGATGCATCAAGGTATTAATAACTAGGATGGTGTTGTATCTAATGTAATGGATTTTGACTCTGCAAACAAAGATGATAGTTCTTGTTCACATCTTGACATATGGAAACCTCATTGGAAAGTAGTTTAGAAGTTTAGAATATCTCAGACCAAAGCATACGCAATAGTCAACATGCTACTGCAAACAACCTCCCTACACACAACTAAGAAAGTATGTGCCAAAATTATTTTACAAGAATACCCACAAGTAGAACAAATGAAAGATAATGATCGATGCCCCATTCCTTACTCTCTAAATTGTTTAGACATCATCAAGAGGTCCTTAGAATGGGTCAATAAGATAAATCACAAGAAAATATCAAAACAAACAGTCAATGTTATCTGTATCTCTTGCCAAAGGTATGTTTTGAGGATAAATATCTAAAGTGATTGCCAATGATAATACCCATTGTAGGAAGGATGCATCCTAGGACATGTTATCAGATGTTGGCAGGTTGATAGCTTGTTTGAAACGCCATTGGTATAAGGTTCGATTGACATGTTTGATGATTATCAAGAGTTTAATTTTTGTGTTTAAGGGTTCTACTTTTGTTGATTGTTCTACTTGTTTCCCATTTGTTTTGCCAAAGCTTGAGCGTGATGATTGATTTATTATGGATGAAAGTTTATTATGAGTGAAAGCGAAATGGGATGGGTGATTTTGGATTTTTTTGGAATATTTCAATGTTTTTAATTTTTTGAAAACATGTTTTGAGGTTGTTTTTGGTCTTTTTGAATGTTTATATTTTTTTAATTATTTTGAGGCTATTTAGAGTTTTCAAATTTCAAATGTTTTTGGGGTTTTCTGAGCTTTGACCAAGAACCTAATGTAAAAGACTATCCCATGGGCCTCGAGGGCTTATCAAATATGAGCCTTGCCTATGTTATACATGCAGAGACCACACAGTTTGACAAGGAAGCATTTTTTATTTTGATGTTTTGACCTTTTTAGGGATTTTGATGTGTTTTGGATGTTTTGAATGTTTGCAAGTGTTTTGGATTTTGATGAGGTTTTATGAATGTTTTTGGGACTTTTGATGAGATTCAGATGTTTTTTGGATTTTCACATGATTTTGACGATTTGGATATGGATATGTGATGGTTTACATGATCTATTTTTGGATTTTGTTGAAATCCAAGCTAGGATTGATTTATTTGATTGATAGATTCCTGATAGTGATAACATTGTTGAGGATTCTCAACAATGCAAGGATAGTGTTGAACAACACAAAGACTGGGAAATGATATATCTGAAGATGATGATGGATTGATTGGATAAGATAGATCAAGATTTTGAAGCTAGGATTTGTTGTTCCTTTTTCGTACACACGCCCCACCTGAGACGGGGACCCTTTTTTCTTGCTTTGTTTTCTTGTCGTTGTCATAGGGTCTTGACTTTGTCCCCTTAAGGGACAAGTCTCTTAATCTTGGTCTTGTTTTGACCATGTACTTAAAGTTTCATCTGCACTTGAGGTGTCTATTTGCAACATCATGATGATGGTCTAACCCCTTAAAGTCTGCCTTAACTCCAAGTTTTATCTGGGAGGCAAGATTGCCTAAGTATGGGGCAAGTTCGGTAAATCTGAGGTTCCTCAGATTACCTAAGATCTAGTCTAGCAAGAAAATCCAAGCTACCTTAGATTTTCTGAGTCTGAGAACCCTTTGCAAACCTGAGTCTCTCCTGGGCAACCTATCATACATTTATGGCATATTTGCAACTATCATGTATTTCAGTCATTTTTATTTGAGTAGGGATTGGTTTGAGTGAGATTTCTCCTCTCCTATGCATCGTGGGATTGAAAGGTTTGGTTGTTTGATCGATTGATTGGTGGTTTTTATTTTGAGTTGTTCTTTGATTTCTTTGTCCTCCCACACTTCATTCCAAGGAAAGTCTTCACCTTGAAACCAATCTGGCTATCAAAGTCATCATGATTCACCTCAAAATGTAAAATCGGTCTCAACACTTAGGCAAAATTTTGTGTGTCGATGCTTATTTGAGAAATCCGAGCTAGCTCGGAATACCCGAGCCTTAGTCTGCTCAAAAAATCAAAGCTCCCTCAGATTTTCTGATATTCCCTAATGTGTGAAATACCCAAGCTTCATAAACTCCAAACTGACTAGTACATGAAACAAATTGGGATTGGATTGGGAACCATGTATAAAGTAGTCTCAAGGCGATTAATATTTGAAAGCATTTAATTATGTCAAAGCAGCATCTGTTGAAGATTTTGAGTGATTATGAGACTTAATGTGCTAACTCTTGGGGAATCCGAGCTTCCTTGGATTACCCGAGATCTAGTCTGGCCGAGGAATCCGAGCTAGCTCGGATTACCTGAACTCTTTCACTGTGCTTTAAAATCGCAATGCTAACAACTAATGTGTTTTCCCATAGGGTTATAATATCATTTCATGAAATATTGTTTGGATTGAGTGAGCTTTATGTCCATACATAGTGTGGCAGCAGACCTTTCAAAGTTAATTGCTTGCCTAGTATTGCCATTGGAGTTTGTATTATTATCATGGCATTAATAGTACACACATTGGTGCTACAGGAAACTAGTGATGCGGAAGGAATTGCTACTTAAATGGTGGCTGGTTTGTAGCTTGAAAGTGTTAATGGGGATATTTACCCATGTGCAGTGTGTTAAATAAACATGCATGGTATAAGTTGCAAACCATTGACTTGGGATGATTTGGAGTGTAATCATGTGTATTCTAAGCCAATGGTTTAGAAGAATTGGAAAGTGTGGCTCGTGCCACCAAAATATATCCAATGCCAAAAGATATTGTGCAATTGTGGTGACTATTTAATACTTTTTGAATGATTTATGCTGAATTGATAAAGGTAACGTGCCTCATTGATTTAAAATTTATCACATTTATGATCATTTTCTTTATTGCAGGTATATTACAAGCGATGCAACCTAGAGTATGCCACCTTGGGATAAAGGATTGAGGATCAAGTGCTCAAATGGAATTTCCCATAATGCATAAGAAAATGTGAGAAGAAGGGGAGTACTTCAAATCATTTCAAATACACCCACATATGGAAACATACACCATGATGCTGCCAAGGATATTTTAAATTGAATGTGATGATAAGCTTACATGAGAATTTGTGCCCAAACTGTCTATAGTTGGAGGGTGACCTCAAATTTTGTGCAATCAAAGGAAAATATTTTGGAAGAATCTAGGCCGACCTAGATGTTGTTTTTGCATTTAATGTAATTTTATTTTATTCAAACTCTCTAGGATAACTTGTTTGGGCTGACCTTAGCTTGTAAACCCTAATTCTAGGTTGACCTAATGAGGTTTTCTATAAATTGGGGCTCTAGTCTCATTTGTATGAGTTAGAATTTGAGATATCTAATTGCCAGAGCTAGAATTAAGATAAGAGTTAGCATTTTTTGAGAGCAAGTGCTGATACATTGAGAATACTTGAATTGTTGCAAACTTTGGGTGATTCAATATAAGTAAAGACATTGTTCTTTGGTGCTCTTTCTTGTGTTGTTTTACTTTATATGGTTCTTGTTGTTCTAAATCTTTACGATTGCTTCAAGATTATGATTTGCATGTGATGAAATGGTGTTTATGGTTTAATATTTGAGGTGTTTGAGCAATCTTTGGTCCATAATTTTAGCAACTTGTTGACTATAAATTATTGTGTAAAGTTAGCCCGAGCCTTGAATTTATGTGCTAAGTTCAATTGTGGGTATTTATTCATTTCAATTTCCAAATAAGGTTGATATGGGTGAATGCTTCATGATCTGAAAATCTTTTTATTCCTCAGAAGATTGCACTATTTCTATGATATTACAGGTTTAATCTGGGTTTAGTAGGAATTATTTTTGAAGGATTGGTCCACTTTGAGTGTTTAATCATTTGCCTTGTTGGTCTCAGGTTAGTTTACTTTTAGAAATCTCTCTAAACCTTTCATATTTTGTTATTTCTTTTAAATCTAAATTAAACTTAGGATTGTAAGCATCAATATATTGCAAAATCTAATGAACTAAAAGTTTCCAACATTTGTTTTGTAAGGTCCCTTATGATTACTAGCATTTTCACATTTATTACTGAGCTATTTTTGCATTGTCAAGAATTGACATTAGAGACCTTGGGGTTATCTCTTGAGGCTTGCTAATAGAGATTGACCTTTCAAGAGAGATAGGATTTCCATATTTTGTTTGTGTTGTTGCTGTGCAAAAAACACCATCAATGGATTGGTGCTAGAAGAAGGGCTGAATGTGAGTGACATTGCTGGAAGTTGAATGAGTATTCATGTTGAAAATATGAGATATGCTAGATCTCTAAATCTAAAAATTCAAATTTTGAGTCAAGATGGAAAAGCAACCTTATGCTTTCCATGATGGAAACAATCATCAGATTGATTTTCGTCAACTTTGTGTGTCTCTGCTGAGAGATTGGATCTCTAGAATAGTAAGGGTTTGCATCACTATGCTTTACCAGACCAATGCATAATCCATAATACCTCTAGGCATAATGAGTTTGAATGCTTAACCCTTTTGGGTAAAATTGAGATGGTTGTGCAAAGGAATATTTTCATGCGGAACCTGCTTGAACCACTAGCCTCCATAGATCTAGAGTTTGTTGATGCTGCAATTGAGATGCTCATAGAGTTAGTTAAAGATCAAATTGGTGGTGGTAAGTGTTTGAAAGATTTCATCTCATCTAAATGGTGCAGAGTTCATAAGGTATCTCATTTAGAATTCGCTTTGCATTCATGTGTGGAAATTATCGTTAAAGTTGGGAGATATCTAGAATGGAAAGAATGGTCAGTCAAGGAATGTACTACAAAGAAGAAAAATTCTAGATCTGGAGAATGTGCAGTAGGTGTTGATCCATCCAAAAACCAATCAACATTCCAAAAGGAAGAGTCTGAAATATCTGAGGCAATGGAGGTAGTTGATGAACATTCAAGTGAAGAATAGCCTACAAATGCAAAGGATGTTGGTCCTACAAAGGCTAGCCAAGTGTCTGAAATGGAAAATGCGGTTGAGGGTGAACCAAAACAGGAAGAAGAGCTAAGTCATATTTCCTCTATTCGTGATGAAGATCCAATACAAACTAGATACAATGAGTTTGTGGCAAGATATTTGAAGGATTGTGAAGGGAAAAACAGGCAGGATCTAATGACCCAAAAGTACGGAATACATTCCCTTAACACTAATACAACAAAGGAGAAGAGCATAAACTGGTTCTAATAGCTTTCTAAAAACTACTTGAGATGAATACAACTAGTAAAATAGATAACAAAAATAAGCATTCACAGTTGACACAAGATATATGTGGGAAAACCTTTGTAGGTAAAAAACCCACCACACAAAGTCAAGACAATTTTATTACAGTAATAGAAATGGTTACATACAATATACAATATTCTCTGATAAGCTCATAGCAGCACTTCCAAAAACTATCTCACTGTTGCAATGTTTTCCTCTCAAAACATACAGTTCGAATTATCAACTTACATGCAATATTGTAGTCGTCTCACATAAGTCATATGTTGCATTCAAAACTTCTCAATCAACTGCCAATCACAAGGTACATCAATCTCTGATCCAATCATGCAATCAATCAACCCATGTCAGTTTTCTTGCATCGAGCCACCCAGACATTAATGCCACCACCCAAATCGGGTCCTAATCGCCAGCTAAAGTCAGCTTGCAATTACCTGTTATTGCCACAAAAGCATTTGGCCAACCAGAAGCAGTCAAACTGCCACGTGTCTGATTTGCATTCGCCTATCACTCCTGCCACCGAGTTCAACTCGCTCAAACACAATCCCGAGCTCATCCGAGCTCCCTATGCTCATACCGCTCCATCGACGAGCTGAGATGACCCACCTGTGGTACTACAGTGAGCATGATTGAGGTCCCTCAAGCTTCCCCATGCTACTGCCGAGTCAAACTGACCCATCCATGATATGGCAGTTTGGCCAATCGAGCCCATCCAAGACCTGCCCGTGCTACCAGAGCACTAGCCGAGTCAGCCCGCGGTAATGCGGTGAGGTTGACCAAGCTCACCCATAGACTTCACCAAGCTCATCTACTAACCATCTCGTGCTACCACCATCTAAGTTGACACTAGCCACGATAATGGGGTAGTTGGTCAGAGTGACCGCTGGCGGTCAAACTGCGCTACTATGGGGGTCAATAGACCATCCCATGGTAGAGCGGTGACCGTCAGCCAGACCGCTTACAGTCTCACCGCAATTACTGTGGTGAGTGGATCCACCACCCGCGGTAAGGCGGTAGCAGCCAAGGCGACCGTAGGCAGTCTCACCGCCACCACTACAGTCAAGGACTTAATCGCCTGCGGTGTGGTGGTGACCAACCAGATAGGCTGAGCGAAGGCAACCATAGTCACCACGGTTAGGGACAAGACTATGAGTAGTAAAGAGGTAATCGCCACCCTTCCACCACGGTACCTCCAGGGAAAGAACTGATTGTCACAGTAAAGTGGTTAAGGAAGAATAGGGCTAGGCACGGTAAGGCGGTAAACAACAGAAACATCAAATTTTTTGCCAGGTCATGAAAATAGGGGCTTCAAGCTGGAAGTTGAGACACATTTTCTCAGCAAGTTCCCACTTGGCGAACACTTCCAGCTCCCTCATGGCGTTGAAAAAATTATTGTCTGTCATAGGCCCCAAGGCCCATCGATTCTATGCACCATATGAACTTGTCTGTGCTGACTAGCTTTGTTAAAGTGCCTATAGCATTCTTCAAGGTGTCCAACTTTTCTAGACTTACCTTGCCATCTTCAACCATATCCCAAATGAAGTGATATTGCACATTAATGTTCTTGGTCCTGGCATGAAAGGTCGGATTCTTTGCCAAACAAATGGCACTCGGACTGTCACAAAAAAAAGTGATCTGCCCTACATTAAATCCAACATCCGAACATAAAAACCTCAGCCAAATAGCCTCCTTATAGGCATGAGTTGTAGCCATGTACCTGCCTCTGTCGTGGATAAAACAACTGTAGCTCATCGCTTGCTCATCCAACTAATTTCTCCACCATTAAGCATGAAAGTGTATCCACTAGTGGATCGCCTGCTGTCAATGTCCCCTGTCCAATCTGAATCAACATAGCCATGAATGCTGAGAGTCCTTTGTGATGCAACCAAACTGCCATGGTAACAAAGGGCGTAGTATGAAATCCCCTTCAAATACCTATATACTCTCTTCACAACATCCCAATGTGATCTTCCCGTATTTTCCATAAATGGACTTAGAACTCCCACTGCTTGGGCAGTGTATGGTCTTGTGCAGACCATAGCATATATCAAACTGCCAACAACACTTACATAAGGCACATTGGTCATATCCTCTATCTCAGTAGAAGAATTTGGATAGTCTTCAACAAAAAGCTTAGTTCCATGCATGATTGGAACAACTAGCTGCTTGCAATCATTCATGCTAAAACTCTCTAGAACTATTTTCACATACTTACTCTGATTGACCCAAAGCTTTCTGCTTGTTCTATCCCTGGTTATCTCCATTCCAAGAATTTACCTATCAGCACCAAGATCTTTCATTTCAAACTTTGTAGACAACTGAGATTTAAGATCAGAAATCACAGTCTTGCTATTTCCAATGAATATCATATCATCTACATACAGGGTAATAATAAGCACACGATCATTATCAGATTCATAATAAATACAGTGATCATTTTTTATCTCACAAATCCAATTGACAACACAAACGTGTCAAATTTCTGGTACCACATTCTAGGAGATTGCTTTAAACCATAGAGAGATTTATTTAACTTACAAACCAGATTTTGTTTACCTCTTTCAACAAAATGCTCAAGATGGGACATGTTGATTTCTTCTTCTAGCTCACCATGGAGAAATGCTGTCTTCACATCCATCATGTCAATTTCAAAATCATATACAATTGCCAATGATAACAAAAATTTGATTGATGTCAGCTTTTCTACAAGGGAAAAAAACTCTCCATAATCAATTCCCTCAATCTGAGAAAATCCCTTTGCAACCAACCTTGCCTTATACTTCTCAACACTTCCATCAAGGCCTATTTTCTTTTTGAATATCCACTTACAGCCAACAGGCTTTCACCCTTTAGGCAGTGGTACCAAATTCCATGTTTCATTCTTTTTCAAAGAATCCATCTCCTCATTCATGGCTTGCAGCCAAGAATTTGAATTAGCCATGCTGATTGCTTCTTTCATAGTCCTAGACTCATTAGTGTTGGTAATTAAAGCAGGCACAGTTCAAATTTAACAGTGAGAAACCATACCTTTTGGGTTGCCTTTTTTCTCGTGTAGATATTCTTACAGGTTGAGGTTGTTCTTCATCATCAGAACTTTCAAAGCTGCTCGAGCTCTCCTCAGTCTTAGGTACACCATGTAGCTCTTCTCTTTCAGAAGTTTGGGGAATCTCAACTACATCTTTCTTCTTGTCACTCTGATCTGTCTCAAGCTATTGATCACTTACTGAAGGTTTTAGCTCACGAAATATCATGCTTCTATTGTATAGAACCTTCTCAGTAATAGGGTTCCAAAGCTTATATCCTTTTACACCAACTCCATAGCCGATGATAATACATTTGACATCCTTGATATCCAATTTATATCTCTTTACATTTGGCACATAAACATATGCCTCATAGCCAAACACACAGACATGCCTCAGAGAGGGCTTCTTACTAGACCATGCTTCCAAAGGCATTTTATCAACAAGAGCAGAGCAAGGAGATTTATTTATTAGATAACATGTTGTAGCCATAGCCTCAACCCAAAAATTTTGCTCCAAACCAACACCACTCAACATACTCCTTGCCTTTTCCATCAGCGTTTTATTTTGCCTTTCAGCAACTCCATTCTACTGTGGAGTGTAAGGCGTTGCCTTATGCCTTTTAATTCCATGATCAGTGCAATACCTTTCAAAATCTACAGAAAAAAAATCACTGCCATTGTCTGTCCTCAAACATTTAATTTTCCTTCTAGTCTGATTCTCTACCAAAGATTTAAATTCTTTAAACCGACTGAATACTTCTGATTTGCTTTTAAGAGAGTATACAAATTCCCTTCTCGAATAGTCATCAATAAAAGAAACATAGTATCTAGACTTCGATAACGAAGGAACATTAACTGGACCAAACACATCTAAATGAACATAATCCAGTATACCAAAAGATTTATGAGGACTAGAATAAAATGAAACATGGTGCTATTTTCCATAGATACAATGTTCACAAAAATCGAACTCAAGGTTACAATCATCAAGCCCTTCTACAAGATTTTTAATCTTTAAGGTTTTTAAACCTTTCTCACCTATTTGACCAAGTCTATGATGCCATAGCATAGTCTTCTTAGCTGGGAGTTTTACCTCCATAGCATTTGCAGCCAGAGAAGTGTCTTCATCTTTCTCTACAGGTGCAACATTGCATGACTTTATAAAGGCACTGTTACAAAGAACAAGACGCGCATCCAGCTTGTACAGAGTGCCAGTAAAAACACCCTTAGCCAACACCATTGCACTCTAGCCATTTTACATCCCTTAATTGAAAAATAAACTTCTACACCAACATCATTTAACTTATTGACAGAAAGAATATTTTGAGCCAGACCTGGTATGTGAAGTATGCCACCAATACCTTTGACTCTCCCATTAGGATATTGAATTTTGACTCTTCCTCTACCAACTATCTCCTACACCGTCATACTTCTCGTATTTAAAGAACTATTCTCTATTGGACATCATGTGAAAGGACGCACCTGAGTCAACCAGCCAAACATCATATGATGCTTGAGTTGTCAAGGCTACTGCAATGAAGGCGTCTGCATCACCATGAGAAGATTCATTGTCAGAGGAATTCTAGTTCTTCTTCTCCTTGCATTCCTTACTTATATGACCAGGTTGCCCATAGTTCCAGCATCTCACCTTGAAATTTTTACAAGGAGACTTCGATCTCCCTGCAGATTTGGATTTCGACTTTTCTTTCTTCTTGCCTTTCTCCTTTGGTCTACCTCAAACAACAAGAGCCTCTTTGGCCATCTCAGAAGACTTCCTTCACATTTCTTCAGACAAGAGCGAAGCAACCACATCATCCATCTTGAATGCAGTGGTTGTGCTTCCAATATCCATCACTAGATGATCCCAACTATTAGGTAATGAACACAACAGGAGAATGCATCGATCCTCCTCCTTAGTCTTTACACCTATAGATTCCAGCTGAGTAACACTCATATTAAATGAGTTTAGATGGTCTGCAATAGATGCACCTTCATCCATTTTCAAGGAGTACAACTTCTTTCTTAGGAATAACTTATTTACTAGTGACTTTCCCTGATAAATATCACCAAGCTTCTTCTACAATGAAGCTGCAAACTGCTCCTCATGAACGTTCAAGAGAACATAATCGGCCCGAATTAGTCTTATCAGACCTCTTGCTTTTCTATCAGGAAGATTCCAAGCCTCTTGAGTCGTACTTTGTGGCTTAGTTCCAGACACTGCAATCCAAAGGTCTCTATCCACCTGAAAGTCTTCCATTTTGAGTTTCCACAACTCAAAGTTGCTGCCATTAAATTTTTCAATATCTACTCTACCTGATGTACTCGCCATCTCAAACTGAAACAAGTTTTAACAATGCAATACTCCCACTGAAACAGTATTAGTACAAAAAATTGAGCTTTCTCTCAAGGATAACACAATGGGCCAGACTCTGATACCACTTGAAGGGAAAAATAGGCAGGATCTAATGACCCAAAAGTGCGGAATATATTCCCTGAACACTAATACAACAAAGGAGAAGAGCATAAACTAGTTCTAATAGCTTTCTAAAATCTACTTGAGATGAATACAACCAGTAAAATAGATAACAAAATTAAGCATTCATAGTTGACACAAGATATATGTGGGAAAACCTTTACAGGTAAAAAACTCACCACACAAAGTCAAGACAATTGTATTACAGTAACATAAATGGTTACATACAATATACAGTCTTCTCTGATCAGCTGACAACAACACTTCCAAAAACTATCTCATTGTTACAATGTTTTCCTCTCAAAACATACAATTTGAATTATCAATTTACATGCAATATTGTAGTCGACTCACATAAGTCATACGTTACATTCAAAACTTCTCAATCAACTACCGATCATAAGGTACATCAATCTTTGATCCAATCATGCAATCAATCAACCCATGTCGATTTTCCTGCATTGAGCCACCCAGGCATTAATGCCACCACCCAAATTGGGTCTTGATCACCAGCGAAAGTTGGCCTACAATTACTGTTGTTGCCACAAAAGAATTTGGCCAACCAGAAGTAGTCAAACTACCATGTGTTTGATTTGCATTCGCCTATCACTCCTGCCATCGAGTCCAAATCGGTCAAACACAGTCTCGAGCTTGTCTGAGCTCCGTACGCTCATATTGCTCCACCGGCGAGTTGAGACAACCCACTCGCGGTACTACGATGAGCACAACTGAGCTCCCTCAAGCTTCCCCACACTACTGCTGAGTCAAACCGACCCGTCTGTAGTATGGTAGTTTGGCCAACCGAGCCCATCCAAGACCTGCCCATGCTATTGGAGCACCAACTAAGTCGGCCCATGGTAATGCGATGAGCTCAACCGAGCTCATCCACTAACCATCCCGCGCTACCACCATTCGGGTTGACACTAGCCACGACAACGAGGTAGCCAGTCAGAGTGAACACTAGTGGTCAAACTGTGCTACCGTGGGGGTTGACAGACCACCCCACAGTAGAGCGGTGAACTTCAACCAGACTGCGATCATCATGGTGAGCGGACCCACCACCCACGGTAAGGCAGGAGTAGGCAAGGTGAGCCCAGGCGGTCTCACCATCACCACCACAGTCAAGGACTTAACTGCCCATGGTATGGCAGTGACCAACCAGACAGGCCGAGCGAAGGAAACTGTAGTCACCTCAGTCAGGGACAAGACTGCAAGCAGTAAAGAGGTAACCACCACCCTTCCATTGTGGTACCGCAAGGGAAAGAACTGACTGCCGCAGTAAACTGGTTAAGGTAGAACAGGGCCAGGCATGGTAAGGTGGTAAACAACAAAAACATCATATTTTTGCCAAGTCATGAAAACAGGGGCTTCAAGCTGGAAGTTGAGACACATTTTCTCAATAGATTGGTTAAGCCTAAGTTACAAAGTCTTCCTAGAGGAGTTTTTGTTACCAACTTGGTGTAGGATACATGAGGAAGAAAATTCTGAATTCACCTATTTCCAATGCCAGATGGTCATAAAGGAGGTGGAAGAACAAGTACAATTTTTGCAACATCCAAAAGATGCACATAAGGGTATATCAAATAAGTCTCGAATGGAAGAATATAAACAACTTGTTGATGAATATCTTGAAGAACATAAGGGAGCACTTAATGGAGGAATCAATATTCTTGATAGCTATGATCAATAATTTTAACTAGTGCCAATAAAAGATGAATTTAAGGAGTCCTCTCATTTATCAAATTCTATTTTTTCTCTATCTATTGATGAATTGCACAATGAAAATTCACAGATTTTATGTCTTAAGGATGTGGTAGCTAGTGTGGTTCATACTGATGTGCTGGAAAACCTTAATGATGCTAAAAATAATAATATTACAATCATGATTGATGTGTTTAATCACACAGTTGTGGGTGAGAGTGTGCTTGAAGATCAATATGTGATGCCTCCAGATAAACATCCTGTTGAGAAATTTATTGTACAGGACAATGCTTTTGCACTTTCATCTTTGATCCCCTGTGAAGAAACACAAATAGGTGAAAAGTTCCATGATGTTAATTATGAATTTATTCAATCTGATGTTTATCTTGAATTTCTTATTGATGACTCTACTAATATTTTGCATGTTTCGAGTGTGAGAGGGATACTGCACCATCAGTGGAGACCTCCTGACGACATGGGAATCAACTCTTCATGATTGGAGGGCAATAAATTCAACATTTAGTCTGAACAAGCTTCACACCAGGTTGTTTCTTTCCATACTGTAAATTTTGAATGTTTTCTATTTGATTATGGAGGTTTAGGAAAGACAACTTGCATATAGATTGATCATGGTTTGAATGAGTTGCCTCAGTTACTGGTTATCCCTGATTATGACACAAATTTTGAATGCTGCATTTTTGAGGTTTATTTTGCTAAGTATAGGGATAAATTTTCATTCTTGAGGACTGTTACCATCACCTTGTTGCTTGTCCATACATTGATGAACCATATGGGGTTGGGACTCATTTGTCCTTATCTGATCATGATTTTTTTTGAGTCTTCTTGTATATAATTTGATTTGAATAAATGCAGCTTACCTTGCTGTTCTTTTTCTTTAGTCTACTTTTTGTTAGGATAGATGGCTTTAGTTTAGATTTCTTTGTTTTGCCTTTGGTTTGCTTCTATTTTGGGTAGTTTAGGTTTTCTTTGGGTTTTGGTTTGGTTGTTGCTTTGCTTCTCTAGCTTGGGTTCCCCTATTTTTTGTTGGGAGTGTCTTATTCACACAACAAAAAATATTTTATCTAGGACTGTTCTAAGTATTTCCTTTACAAAATTTAATCATCCTTCCAGGATATGTTGGTGGAAGTCCTTTATTCGGTGTCACATGTGCTAAATGTTTAAAGTGGATGAGTCCTTGGATTGAGTTGGTTCCAAAATTTGCTTGAATCTTATACCTACACACACATCTTGAGACTCTTGAGGTTGTTGTAAGTTCCTTGAGAGGTCTTGTTAAGTGAAAAATCTTATATTTCTGCTTCAGTGCCACTGTGATTCTTAGCCCTGAGTGTAAGCTTCATTGCTTACAGACTGAAATGAAAGGAAGCAAAAAGAAACATCGAAAAAGAAAGAGAGAAAGAAAACAAAATATTGAATGTCAAAAGAAAGTGAATTCAACTTTTGAGGAGGATCCAAATATCTCTACTAGGGCTATGGATGTCTGGTTGGGAGTAGAGCTATGCTTAGGAGAATCACAATGATAACCTCGTCAGGGCTATGGATGCCTGATTGGTAGCGAGGATCTACCCAGGTCACTCTTGAAGTTAGAATCTTAGGTGCTTGAATGTAACTCATGGATTATCTTATTTGCTTTGTCAATATCAGAGTGAACCGTACTTAGATGTGCACATTGCAATAGAGTGCCCTTAGAGTCCTTATGATAAATAGTTGCTACGAATAGATAGTCAATACGAGAGTTGGATACCATGGATGTTGAAGTCGATGGTGGAATGCGTTGAGGGATACAATATGTAGATGAATTGACTGAAAATTTGGAATATTTGATTCTCCAAACTTGGGATGATGAGAAATTATGGGTTGATATGGAGATTTGATTGGGACCAACTTCTTGATATACCTTTTAGGTCACTCTTGAAGCTTTCTTTTGCAATAATGGGTAGTTTTTATGGATGAACTTTCCTTTTTGATTTTGCCCCATAGTTTCTTTGACTAATGGAGTTTGATAGAGATGATTTTCTTTATTTTTCTTTTGTGTCCATTTGAATTTTTCTTGTCCATTTTTGTTTACCGATTCTTTTTCTTAAATAATTTTCTCTCTTCTTTGATATAGACCTCTTTCTTGTGGTTGGTCCCAATTAGAGGGTGGAATGATGCATGGACAATGATTCATGATATGAATGGTTGGAGTGTTGGTATCTATTTCATCGTAAGGACTCTTTGCACTCCCCATGTTGGTGTTTGCGCTAGATAAAGTTGGCCCTAATATTATGGGAGTATTACTGACATACTTTGACTTTGCTGCTGAAAAACCATTTCCTTGTTTTTCAAGATGGTTTATCTTTTTTTATTTTTGATAATGCTTGATATCCTCATACTCACTTTCTTCAATATGTATGGAGGATGTGTTTGATTTTTATGCTTCTTCAAAAGGTGTTGATTCTTTACAATCCATATAGGAGTCTTCCTTATGATCCATTTTTTATCACTCTTCAAAGGATGTTTTTGATTCACCATGAATGTACAGGTCTTCTTCATGATTAATTTTTGATATGTCTATGGATTCTGCTATGCCTTGAGCATGTGTAAAGATATTAAGAGTAGGAGACTCTCATTCCTTGGTAATGAGATCAAGAGTATGAGACTCTTTTTTTGGATGAAGATCATCTACATGTCTATTAGGAGTAAGCATCTCATGGATAGATGGAGGAGTATATGATATATGAATATGACCATTATTTGCGATATCTTGTATGAATTGGAAAATACACATTATATCATGGTAGTATCTTGGAGATATGGATCCTTGACCTTGATTAATTTTGGAATTTCTTTCAACATGCTATGGATCAAGTTCTTGACATGGGTCAATTTCAAAGGATGGATTGCTTACAAAGGTTTCTTGAATGCCTTCATTAGGCATGGATATTGGCTGAATATTTACTTGATCTTTGAGTGGATTTGGATCAAGTGTTGAGTTGAGGATTACTTCAATATCTGCAACAATGAGTTCAAATGACGTCAATATGTCTTGGAAAGGATCATTGCTAGACTTTGGTGAAAGATGTTGATAATGCTTTGGAATAAATTATTGAGGTATGTATCTAACTCATTGGGTAATGTAAAGGCATCATCAATATGATAATTGGTGGATGGATCTTGAACTTTATCCTCAACGATTGTGGTAGAAACCTTGTCAATGTCTTCAACCATGAGATCAAATGATGTTAAGATTTCTTGAAATGGATCATTGTTATATATTGGTGAGGGATTTTGATCATGATTATGAAGTGTATCTTGAGGTATATTTATTTTCTCATTGGATGAGCTAGAGACCTTGTCAACATCTTCAAGGGGCTCATTGATAGATAGATATTGATCATCGTTTTCAACAATTGTGGTGGAAAGATTGTCAATGCTATCATTAGTGATTGAATCTTGATCATTATCCTCAACAGTTATTTTTCCTTCATCAAGAAGGTCTTGGATGAGATCTTTGAGTTTTATACAATCTGACGTGTCATGAACTTTTTTACTATGGTATTCGCAATAAGAATTATCATCATCCCATGGGATATTGATGCTAGGTTCACCCCCATTTAATTATTATGGAAGATTGATAAGTTTAGCATGGAATAACGTGTTTAATGCTGATTCGATTGGCTCCCCTAAAGGACTGTATTCAATTTTTTCATCTTGTGAGATTTGTGCTTGTTGAGATTCATCTAGTTGTGATTCATCTTGGAGATGTGGTGATTGATCTTGTTGAGGTTGTTGATTTTGATATCCAAATTCTTTATATTGAGGATGTTGTTCTTGATGGTTGTGGACACAACTCAATGCTTTGATGACATGGTTTAACCAATGGGGTCGTGTGTTGATTTTGGGGTGGAGATGTCTGTTGGTGATATGAATCAACCAATTTGGTAAGTATAGAAATTTGATTTCATAAAATTTCATCTTGATTTTGATTTTGATACCCTTGATATAGTTGATTTGGTTGTTGGTCAAGCATATTTGGAATATACACTTGTGGTATTTTTATGGGATCATGCACAAATTGATTTTGGATAATGTTTTGATTTGGAATGATGTTTAGATTTTGCATCATAGGCTAGCATTGAACATCGTTGCAATTGGGAAACACATTGATTTGATTTAGGTAACCTTGATTTTGCATGGTGTTACCTTGGTTTGGATCAATACATTGAGTTGTCAATATATTGTTTGGATTTTGAACAATATTGGTGTGATTTTCAAACGTATCTATCCCATAGTTCACCAAGTGTGGATTTGATATGTTTATGTTTGGTAGGTTTGTATTTGGTATACTCACATTTGGCATGTATTGATTTGATGGGATGATGTTGTTTTGTTGAAGACTCATGTATTGATCATTTGGTTGATAGATTTGTAGGTTTGAATTCGATTTAAATCTACCATAGGGAAAGGTGTTCCAAAATTTAGATTGGGCATACTCACATTTGTTGTAGTGTTGAGGTTTGTAGGATATAATGATCCTATGTGTGAATTGTATAAATGTGAGTTCTGATAATCAATTGATATTGTAAGGCTTTAATAGTTTGGTTAATTTAGATCACTCATGACGTATGAATCGAGTTTATAATCCATATTTTTCTTGTTTTTTGACCTTGTTGCAAAAGTGAACCTCTAAGGTGATTAGGACCAATGGTGTAAGTGGGTGATGAAAGGTGTGAGTGATGTGGGAGATAAACTTTATAAACTTTTGGACAACTCTTTTATCTTAAAGGTTTGATGTTTTGATGTCTTGGATAAATGATGTTAATGAACTTGTAAATCCTTAAGGTAGACTTGTGACCTTCAAGATAGACTAGTTCAAAAATATGATGAATAACTTAACTAGTTGCATGTAAAAGGATTTATTTCACATACAAAGTAGCTAAGTTATGGGATTGTTTTGATGTTTGTCTAAGTCCAAAGTGTTGATGTGTCCAAAAGTTTTCCAAATTTGTTGGTGAGATGGAATGTAAATATGATGAAGGTGGATGAAATGTTTTGACCCAATAATGTTAACCTAGAGTGAACCTTTGTTTGATTTGGCAAGACCAAGATAGTGAGAAACATGCTATACCTCTAAAGTGACAAAACCCTAAGGACTCAATGACTTTGGTAAATAGAACCCAATAATAAAACTCAATGATTTTGGCAATAAAACTTGGACTCAATGATGTGCAATATTTTCCTTGTCTCAATTTTCTTGTTTTGGGGTGTCAAAGTGTTGAGCATACAATAATGAGGGGTGTTCATCTGATTTAATCTTGGATTAATGAAGTTATTTTTACCACATACAATATCTTGCTTAAATTTAAAACTAAAATGTCTATGCCAAAAATATCCTTCATTTCAGAAAGTCCATTATGTGAAAATCATGAAGTTAGGGGCATACTTACCTATGTTAACTTTGGAAAGTATGGATTTAAATATAAGCCAAAATACTTAGAAGTCTCTAAGGATAAAATATTTAGGACAAATATCAATATCAAGACTTTTCAAAGGGTATCCACGCTTAAACCAAAGGGTTTGAAATTTGATGATTTTTTCAATGTTTGTTTCAATGTCTTTGAACCAAGTAATTTGTTAAAATGACTCTCAAGTAATTAAAAATTGAATTAGGTGTGTATTTCTTAGTAGGCTTTGTAACCGAGGGTAATTTTTCCTAGGTTGTTAGCAGATTATATGCAACATATAAAACCCAAAGTAGATAATGGAGTGAAAAGGAATAAATGAAAAATGGATGAAACAATCTCACCCAAGTTCTCCATTCTCCATGGCTGACCTCCATTACACCTTCTAGCTTGCTGAAAATATGAGGTTGCCCTCAGATTTATGATGAGCAATCTGAGATTATGACTAGTCCTAAACAAGTGTTGAAGGATTCAAATGATTATGTAAGAGAAGTTAAATCCTAATGTAAATTAATTAACTAAATGGCAAAGACAAGCAAATGCAAGACTCAAGAATTGCAAGATACAAGATTTGCAAGAGTTCTCAAGATTTTCCAGATGTCAAAATGAGGACAAAATTGCCATTTTATAGAAAATGCAATTTTGGATGAATAGACGAGATTCAAGATTAAGAAGTGCCCTAGAATCAATTGTCAAGATTCAAAATAACAACCCCTTAATTAGGATTAGGGCAAATTTCAAAATGAGTGGACAAGATTTAATTTAAGAAATTAAATCAAGGAATGAGAATATGTGCGACAATGAGATAAGATTTAGTAAGTAGAAAAAGAATAAGTTAGAAAATCAAGTCATTTTAGAAATTACTTAATTTGTGGAGGGAAATGCTATTTGGAATTTAATATTTTAATTTAATTCAAAATGATGAATTCATGTGACATAAATAATTAAATTATTTACTTGAAGAGAGAGAAATTTAAATAAATGATTTTTATTTAAATTTGGAAATGAATTAATTTGAGACAATTAAATAATTAATTTTAAATTATTTAATTGTAGAAGAAGTGGGTTAATAATTAAATAAATTGTGGGGGATTTATTTAATTATGAGGAGACTTTAATATTAGAGACGTATTTAAATTAATTTATTTAAATAATCAAGAGGGAATAGTGGATTAAATAAATTTAATAATTTATTTAATTTAAAGAGAAATTTAGACATTAGTGGCATATTTAAATAAATGTGATTTATTTAAATAGTCCAGAAGAATAAGAGAGATGAATTAATTAAATAATTGGTCATTATTTAATTAATAGTTGAATTTGCTCAGAGAGACATAATCAAATTATGTTTAGAGGAATTGATGAGAAAATTGAGTTTGCAGGCCTAGGCCAATTTTATGTGTCTATATTTTGTCTCTCTTTGTCTTAATGTATTTTATCATGTTATGGAAAAGAAAACAAGTCAAAGATATGTCCCAACAAAGGTACGGAGTGCCTATGCCCCCTCAGGAAGTTTTTTCAAATTTTGGCTCGGGGTCAGAAAAATTTGGAAAGTGTCCCGATAAGCTAAATGGATGCCTAGAAAAAAAATGAATCGATCAGTTTTGAAAATAGAGGATGTTAAGATAGTGAAAATGCCAGTCAAAGGCACTCAAATGAGCCTCAAGTACAAACCCAAAAGGAAAAACCCTAATTTTCAACCTATAAATAGGTTTGAAAAGGCAATCTACTTGTAATTTTCATATTTGCTAGTTAGAAATTTTGGAGAGCAGAGCATGAGGAGAAGATTGTGATTCCTATGACAGAGCACCATGGCTGCTGAGTGAGGACCTTTCGATGAACCGAGGGTGTAGAGGCACCGGTAAGTACCCCTTCTCGACTTTTCTTTTCTTGATTTTAGTGCATTAATTAGGGTTTAGGGGAGAAAAATGTATGCATTGTGATGCAAGTGCATTCGTGTAAACCACAAATGCTATCACGTTCGACGTATTTGTTATGTCACAATGGAAGTGCAAGGGATGGGCTAGGTTTAGGTTTAAAATGATGCAAATGCTAGGTTATGAGACACAACTGTCAAAATGCAACACAACTGAGCCAACACGTGACACAAGTGCAATTTTGCGACGCATGTGCGACACCAAACAACACAACTATTATGAAATGATGCAATTGGCATATAAAATGACACAATTGATATAGAGCCTCACAATTGTGAGCTGGGATGATGCAAGTGTTGGAATACAACACAAGTGTGAAATACAATGATGCATATGACTTAGCTAGATGCATTTGTAGTCAACGCGACGCAATTGATGTTGAACAAGGTTGACCAGAGTTGACTTAGTCTAGACTCATTTTTTAGATGCATTTTTGATAACATAGATAGTAATAATGATTTGTAATGCTAATCCATGTGTGCTAACCCTCATTTCTGCATGTGCAGAAATGACTAGTGCCCATTTACACGCATGAGTTCAGACCTGCTACAAATGCCTTCAGAGATTAGTTGCAAGATAATAAGCATAGATGACTAATGAGATTACGTCTATACTATGTCACCTACATGCCCATTATTTAGGCAAATAAGGGATTACTGACAGCATTATGTGAGAGGTGGCCCTCAGAGACATGTTCTTTCCACCTACCCATAGGAGAGGCCATTGTTACTCTAGAGGATGTATACAGGATACTGCGCATCCCGATCAGCGGGGAGCGAGTAGTCTATGATTCGCATAGAGGGTGATAGGCCCTGGGAGAGATGTATGATGTCATAGATGATACTGGTTTTGGGATACATGGGTATGAGATTGATTGGGAGTTTGTGGTAGAGCACTATCCTCGGTGGGATGCCATGTTGATGACTTGGATCATCGGGGTCCTTATACCAGATCACCACGGGCATAGATTCCTGATAGGATGGGGGGATGTTTTGGTACAGATGCATAGGAATAGGGCAATATTTTCTTGGGGATCATGTTTGCTAGGCCTATTATATCACCAATTTCATTAGGTTGCATATTAGGAGGGATAGAGTATCAATTGTGGCACTACTTTATTGCTGATCTGGGCATGGGAGCACATTCCCATTTTTCGCCCATCGGTTTAGATTCAGTAGCAGGGTAAGGGTATGCCCTATATGTATCTATATTTAGGTTTAGTTTCCTAGACATGGGTAGGAGATACAAGGTACTGGTGCCACATGATTGATACATTGATGAATTTTATTTGGAAGACTTTCAGAGATTGTACCCAATGGCTAGATGAGGATGGACACCTTTCCTTATGTCGGTAGTTTAGATATTTGATCGATCATACTGTGTAGATTCAGAGTATCATTGAGATGTACCTACCCCAATGGGTACTTCAACAGTTTGGAGAGAAATAGGGTGTGCCTGTGGGGACGACCGAGTATGCATGGTCATCAAGAGAGGCCATGTGAGGGATGGCTATAGTAGTGCCCTTGGTAGAGTAGTAGATTGATGGGTTGGTTATGCTACAATGAGGATGGAGAGGAGGGTCGATAGATGTTGGGACATCGGCTGAGTATGATGCCTAGTGGCAGATTCACAGGCCCATTCCCTCGATAGATCTAGATGGTCCTGTATTGATTGATCGATGATCAATCATTCCATGGGTGTAGAGGGGAGGACAAAGAGTTAGAGATGGTGGTTGGGGGAGGGATGGAGGTAGAGGGGATGGTGGCTGAGGTGGGGGAGATGACAGAGGTGGCAGAGGTGGTGGGAGAGGTGGAGGAGATGATGGAGGTGGCAGGAGTGGGGATGGTGGTAGTTATGGTAGGGGTGGGAGGAGGGGGAGGGGTGATGGAGGATGGAGGTAGCCTAGGAGATTGAGATAGTGGGTGGGTGGGGCACCATTTTCACCCATCAAAGAGGAGGGTGAGGAAGGAGAGTAGCTAGGTAGGCAGGAGGTAGATGGTCTAGAGGGGGAGGTAGAGGTTAGAGCAGAGGAGGAGGCGGAGGTCAGAGTGGAGGAGGAGGGGCTAAGAGAGGAGGATATTTTTGTAGAGCACCACCCATTGGACATTAACGTGGAGGAGGTTGTAGGATAGGAGGAGAGGGATGAGGAGGATGAGGAAGGGGAGGATGAGGCATAAAGGAGGCTGAGGGAGATGATGATCAAGGGTGAGGAGGAGGGTGACATGCCACCTATTTTTCTTGCAAATGCTATTTTTGATGAGAGATTTTCTGACCTTCAGAGCAGACTAGATGTGGCCTTGTCTTAGAACAAGGTCTTAGTAGCAGAGTTAGAGGTGGTGTGGGTGGACAGAGATTAGGCTGTGATTTGGGAGGAGGAGGCCGAGAGATGGGTCAGGGAGTTTGCACAACTATGTACAGGGCTGACAAGGGATATGGCTAGAGAGCTAGCCCAAATGAGTGAGAGTTGAGGTAGGTACCAACTATTTAATGATCAGACCATGCCACCCAAGAGAGGAGACCCTACATTATCTAGATCATACAACAGGATAGGTAGTGGTACCCAGACTCACAGCAATAGTAGGTCACATAACAGTAGTCACACCAGTGCAGGCAGGTCCACCTCATCTAGGCAGTCCTTAGGGCACATGTCACGTCATTCACACATACATTCATCAGGCCATAGCCATAGATTGAGTCATAGCCATAGATTGGTATCTTCAGGTCACCTGCCAGAGCAGAGGCAACCTCCCACTATTGACCCCTCAAAATTTTAGAGTCAGACTCCAATTACCTCACCCATTTAGGTTACAGTTGAGCTAATGAGTCAACATCATTCACCACATGGTTCACCTCCATGAGATAGAGAGGGAACCGCTTAGGGTTCATATTTCTTTATTACTATGAGACATTGTATATGTTGATTTTTGAGCCTATGAGCTCCATTTTTGGGATTCCTGTAGATTCTATACTATGATATTTATTCTTTTTGAGATATATATATGAGATAATCTTGATGCAGACTACATACATTGTTTTATGATGATATGCATTATGTTGTTGTGTGCTTCATTTGATGTGATGTGATGTTATGCATTAATTATGATGATTTTATCCTTATATGTCATGATTGTCCTAATTTATATGCTTATGATAATGATATTCTATTTGATGAGATGGATGCATTTATGTATAATGAGATGTATGGATATCGTGCTTTATGGTTATGGATGCAATTATGGATATGTCCATGTATGTATGTATTATGTGATGTATGGTGATTTTATTCCTATATGTTAATGCAAATGGTTTTTATGTATGCAAGATGTATGGATGTAAATGATAAACTATGAGTCATGAAATGTGAATGTTGATATTATTATGAATTTATTTATGCAAATATGAAATGTGGAAATGAAATGCTCGTATGATCATGTATGCAACTATGTTTTTGTATGTCACAGGATATCATCAGAGGATGGGAGAAGAGAAGACGAAGGTGGATGCTAGTGCACATAAAGATATGCATGTTAGTGCAGAAACAAGAATCCTTCAACAATTTCCATAGTACTATAATAGTTGTTGCTCTTAATCATCATTGGGTAGAATGTCATAATGGCCAACAAATACTATAATATGACATAGATCAATAGTGTGCAAGGTTGAACCATCACAGAGATCAAATAGTCACAGATAAGGATGATCATGACTCATACAAGGAACAACATTGTTCTGAGTTATCTTGTCATAACCAACCATAAACAAACAAGACTAATCATGAAACATCATTGCTTCTCTAAATCTTGATGTTAGGACATCCTCGAGAAACTAGCCACATGAAAGCCAATAAAAGACAAGATGACCATCGTACTATGTTGTTGCTTCTCTAAATCTTGATGTCAAGACATCCTTGAGAAACTAGTAGCAGGATGATCAAAAGGACAAGGATGATCGTCATGATATGTCATGGCTCCTTGAAACTAATATCATGATAACCATCAAAAAGGAAAAATAATGTTTGCCAAGAGTTTTCCAAGTGAACAAAATGTCAAGTGCTGAAAATGTTACGTGTTTTGATGTTGGAATGCCAAGGTTGACAAGGTCAAAGTTGTTAAATGCCGAGTGATGCCAGATTCAAGAAGGACACATCCTGAATGATGTTGATGTCATGAGGATTGATTCTCAGAGTCAGGAGAATCCATAAAAATGTCAGATGATGACGACGATGCTTAGGAAGGACACATCCAAAAGCTTGAAAGTTATCCTTTGGAAGGACCCATCTGAAGGAGAACTGTAATTGACAGGTTGGCTTGCCTTAACAAAATTTGACAAGGTGATAGATTTGATGACATCCCAGTGCGCATACGTGGGTTTGATTGAGAAGATTATTTAAAGTTTGTCGATAGATTACCTATTTAGAATTAAGGGACAATTTGATTGACTTGAAGATTTGATGTGTGTGAAAGTGTAGTGCCATGAACCCTAATGGACAGACCTAGTGCAGCCTCGGGGGCTCATTGATTGATGGAGTTTCCTACGTCATGCACTTAGAGACCTCATAGTTCGACATGACCAATGAATTTGTCTGAAGGATAGAAGATTGAGTCATGATTTTATTGTGACAAACCTAGAAGGACGAACCTAATGTCTCGAGGATTGAAAGATGAATCTTTCCTACGTCGAAAATGTGCAGAGACAATGTAGTTCAGACCAAGACAAAGACTGATTGATGTGAATGACTTGAAATGATGGGCCAAGAATTGACCTTGTTTTGAAAATTTTGACATTTTCTGAATTTTTTTGTGTTTTCTTTAGGACATTTTCCGAATTTTATGACTTTTTTCAAGACTTTTTCTAATTTTTATGACTTTTTTCAGGACTTTTTCTAATTTTTATGGCTTTTTTTAGGAATTTTTCTGATTTTTATCTTTTTTCAAGACATTTTCTAATTTTTATGACTTTTTCCAGGACTTTTTTTTTATTTTTATGAATTTTTTCAAGACTTTTTTTCATTTTTATGACTTTTTTCAAGACTTTTTACAAATTTCAGGACCATGTGTGATACCCACTATAGTCAAATGATAAAGGTCTTGCCCTTGGGTAGGTCAAGGATTACCTAAGTAGAATGCCATGGAAAAGGGTGTATGCAAGATAAAAGGCAAGGATATGCAAGGTGTGATGTCAACCACTACTAGCCATGGACGGAAATGATAGGACTGGTGGCAAATGTCATGGATGTCAAGATGTCATGGTTATGCAAAGTGGATGAAGGTTGACTGGAGTAATAGTAGATGGTGGGGTGATGATTGACTATGAATGGCACCTATTTACCAAGTTCACCATGGTACTTATCCAAAGTGCCTATTTGCCAGGTTTTCACTATTGGACGAATTTATTTCTTTTTACTATTTTTCCTTTTTTTTTTGTTTTTTTGGTGTTACCAAGACGCCTGTTTGCCAAGTTTTCATTAGGGTGATGATTTTTTTTCTTGATTTTTCATTTTTTTTGTATTTTTACGGTTTTTAGCCAAGCTCTATGATGCTATGTATAGAACTTTCGTAGATGCATGTTGTTGATGGGTTCTGTCAACTATTCTCCATCAGGTGTGGCTAACTGATATGCTCCCGAACCAAATTTTGTAGTAATGATATAAGGAACAAGCCAATTAGGATCAAAATTTAAAGGCTTCTCATGATTAGCCCAATTTCTTGGGTTTTGCATGAGGACCAAGTCACCAATTTCAAATTTTCTGACCATCAATCTTTTGTTATAGCTCCTGTAGAGATGATTTTGATATGCCTATAAGTGATTTAAGGCATTTTGTCTTCTCTCTTGTAGCATTTCTACTTCATGCAGGAAAGACTATCTATATTCTTCATCATCGATCATTCCCTTCAAGGAGACTCAAAGAGAAGGAATTTCAACCTCGATGGGAAATATAGCTTCAGATCCGTAGACCAAGGAAAATGGAGTGGCTCCAATGGGTGTGTGGATGCTGGTACGATAGGCCCACAAGGTAGGATTGAGTTGCAGATGCCAATCTCAGCCAGCATCATTGATGGTCTTCTTAAGAATGTGAATAATTTTTTTATTTGATGCCTCATCTTGACTGTTGCCTTGTGGATAATATGGTGTTGGATGTGGAATCACTCACAGTGTTCACGGACATCTTGATTTTTGAATGGACAACCATTATCTATGATGATGGACTATGGAACACCATACCAATAGATTATGTAATTAAGAATAAAATTTGAGATCTTCTTATTGATGATGTAAGTGAGGGGAACAACTTCAATCCACTTAGTCAAGTACTCAGTGATGGTAATGATGAACTTATGGCCACTAGAGGAGGATGGATGGATTTTTCCCACAAGGTCGAGTCCCCATAGTGTGAAGTGCCATGGAGAATTGATTGGTCTCATATCCTATGCAGGTGCATGGATTAGGTCGCTGTGTACCTAGAATTTCTGACATGTTCTGACAAACTAAAGAGCATCTTTTTCTACTGTTAGCCAATAATACCCCAGTTTGGTGACTTTCCTAGCTAGAGTTGGTCCACTCGAATGAGATCCACATATACCCTTATGTACTTCATGTAAATTTTTGTGAGCTTCATTAGTGTCAAGACAATGAAGAAGGGTGTTGTCAAAGCTATGGTGGTAAAGGGTGTCATTGACGATGGTGTATCGGGTGGCTTTTCAGATGAAGACTT
Organism: Sequoiadendron giganteum; assembly: GCA_007115665.2. Classification (NCBI taxonomy): domain Eukaryota; kingdom Viridiplantae; phylum Streptophyta; class Pinopsida; order Cupressales; family Cupressaceae; genus Sequoiadendron; species Sequoiadendron giganteum. The sequence continues at coordinate 500,767,550 of CM021100.1, forward strand.
TGCATTGATTATTGGATAATTTGGGTGGAAGGGTTTGGGACTTTAGATAGTCATATATGTCCTGGTACCAAGGCAAGCTAGGACCAACAAGTTCACAAACCATCTCTGACTCTGTAACATCGTATGTGGGAACCAACAGTTGTTCCACTAAGAAGTCAAATTGTGACACATTTTTGAGGATGTCCAAGAGAGATCCAATAGTTGCCATTGCATTGGCTACCTTGCTTTGTGCCCTAGGGATTTATTCAAAGGTTATCAAGCTAGAATAGGTAAAAAATCTATCTACCATTTTCTTGTAGGGAATTTTTTTTTCATCATTTGTTTCATAATCATCATTCACTTGGTTGATAACTAACCGAGAATCCCCAAATACTAGCAATGTTTGAATTTTCCATTTTATTGCCATTTTGAGTCCTGTGAGTAGTGCTTCATATTTTGCAATGTTATTAGCACAAGGGAAGGTGATCCAGAATGCCTTAGGAATGGAATCCCCTTGGGGTGTGATGAACAAGATACCAGCTTCTGAGTTGTGACCAGTGTGAGACCCATCAAAATACAGTTTCTAGGGTGATGAAGGTTCTGTGTGGAAGATAGAATCATCACAAAAATTAGCTATCAATAGATGAGTGCCTTTGATAGGTGCATCTGCAAGTTGATTAGATATTACCTATCTTTTATTGCCTTGCGCTCAACATATTGTATGTCATATTCACTCAAAATGATGACCCATTTTGCCAACTGACTTGTCAATGTTGCCCGACTTAGAAGATACTTTCGTGGATCAATCTTTGCTACCAACTATGTTTGGTGATTCAACATGTAATGTTTTAATTTCTAGGTTGCAAAGACAATTGTGAGACATACATGTTCCATAGATGTGTAATTGAGGTCATATCCGATCAGTGTGTGAATGACATAGTATATGGCTCTTTCTTTTTCTTCATAGTCATTTTGTGCCAATAATGCCCCCAGTGCATTGGTGGTTGTAGAGACACACAAGATCAAAGGATTTCCTTCAATGGGAGGAATTAGGACAAGTGGTGTCAATATATATTCTTTGATTTGTTTGAAGGTCATTTGGAATTTAGTTGTCCACATAAAGGGAGGAATTTTGTGTAACATGTATTGAAATGGCTGACATTTTTCTGCTAGCTAAAAAATGAAGTGTCAGATGGACTGTAATCTGCCCTGTAGTGTCCTTAGCTCACTAATTCCTTTTGGTGGAGGCATGTTTAATATTGATTTTATTTTTGCAGGGCCAAATTCTATGCCTCTTTGTGAAACTATGTAGCCCAATAGTTTTCCTGAAGTAACCCCAAAAACACATTTCTTTGGGTTGAAACGAAGGTTGTATTCTTCTAGCCGCCTAAAAAATTTGTCCAGGACCTTGAGATGATATTACCATGTCAAATATTTGGCCAAGAGGTCATCCACATAATCTTCCATTAAAGTATGCATGAGATCATGGAATATTGTTATCATTGCTCTCTGGTATGTGGCACCTGCATTCTTTAAGCCGAAAGGCATGACATTCCAACAGTATGTTCCCCATGGGCATGTGAATGTCATTTTGTATTGATCCTTGGGGGTGATGTGTATTTGATTGTAGCCTGAGAAACCATCCATGAGTGACAACATCTCGTATCCCGTAGTGAGATCAATAATAATGTGTATGTTTGGTAATGGGAAATCATCTTTTGGACAGGCCTTATTTAGATCTTTGAAGTCTGTACAAATACAAATTTGTCCATTGGGCTTGGTGATAGGGACAAGGTTGGAAATCCAGTCTACATAATCTATTGATCGTATGAATCCAAAATCCAGTAATTTCTTCAATTCATCCTTCAGAAGTAGTGCAATCTGTGGATGCATTTTCCATAATTTCTACTTGACTGGTTTAATACCTAGAATCAAAGGTAGATGGTGCAATACTAATTCAGGGTCTAGCTCTGACATGTCAACATATGACCATGCAAAGTTAACTGTTCTATCTGAGAAGAATTGTTTGAATTTAGGTTTTTCGTCTTCTTTCAATGATGCAACCAAGAGAACCATTTTGGGATTCTCTGGTGTAGCTATGTTAACTTCTATAGTGTCTTCAATAAGCATTACTGATTTTTCCTATGTTATAGGAAGAAATTCCAATCCTTCATCCTTAGGTTCCTTAGAGAGATTTTCACCTTCAAATACATCCTTTATTTTTACTATTGAATTGTTAGAAGGCGCCTTATGGTTTTCACCTAAAGATGTGTCTTTTTTATTTCATTTTTTATATTTTTGTGACTAGAGGATTTGAAATTCTCCCCAAAATATGTTGCATAATATAAATCAATAGAGAATCATGCCTCGTGATCACCACTTGGTATGCCCTCACAGAGTCCCATGAAATCTGCAATGGATTTGTCATTTTGGAAAATATCCGTGGTGGGTAGGTCTTGTTGGTCCTAGTCAATGAGTTGTGGGTAGACAAGGGAAATCCCATCATTAGTGTTGGTAAAGGAGGGGGAAGATGCAAAAATCATGCAAATGGAAGCCTCAAGTGTGAAGGAAAAATTGTCATCTTCACTTTCCTAGTCAGACTCAATCCATAGACCATCTGCAGAGTCAGATGAGTTATGCTCTTGGTCATAATATGGGACAAACAAATCAACATCATGATCAATGGATGGTAAGTCAGAGTCATGTATAGTATGTTTAGCTATGTCAGGTTTCTTGGGTGAGCTCAAGAATGGGGTAGGATGATGGAGATGTTATCAACAACAATTTATGCTCATTTAGGTCCCAAGGGATGCATACCCATTCTGTATGTTTAGAATGTTGATCTATAGAATTAATTTTGTACATTTGGCCGAATTTTTCCTCAAAAGGGAGTTGGTTGGGTTCTAGGAATAGTTCATCAATATCATAGTCACTCAGAGTTCAAGTTGATCCCCATTCCCATTCATGAGAGTCAGTTTCGGTAGGGGAGTCTTCGCATGTCTCGACAGTTTCAAGAAATGTTACGTCCTTACCTGAAAGTATATAGGTACGTTGATCATCAGTTTCAAGTTGGTCAAACCCTAGCCCTATATTCTTTGGTCTCTTAGAAATGATGATAGTCTTTCTCCTTCCATTGTTGTTTGGTCTAAGGCCACTAGTTCCATCAAAACCATGTGCTTTACATATGTCATCCTTTGTCATAGATATGTATTGGTAGTGGGGGTAATCCTTTCAAGTCCCTATAGATCCAATCAGTTATTTCAATAATGGCTTCATTGCTCATGCCTCCCCATAGTGTGAAGACCATTTTTAGAGGAACCTTGAAATTTGTCTTAGGTTCTACTATGAAACAAGGCTAACCATAGACTTTAGGTGGTTTAGGTATTGTGGTGATACAATAAGCCATATTCAATTTGAATTCTCCACAACCCATGTCTTGGATCTTAAAGTCACTACTTGGTATGGAGGTCAAGGAGAATCATGTGGCAGAAGTTGATAGTGGATATGGATGAATTGGTAAGTGTGGATGGGTCGATGTATTTTGAGGAAGTGGATGTTGAAGCCTCTCGATTGATAGGCACTTGATGCTTAGTAGTAGCTCTCAAGTTGGTGCAGTATTGAAAAGGATCAGGATCTCTTGGTATAGTAATTTGGGTGCCATCAAAGGGGAAATTTAGACATTGATGGTATGTGGAGGGAATGACCTTTAGAACATGAATCCATGGGCAACCAAGTAAGATATTGTAATGTATATCATGATCCAGGACTTGGCATTTTGTCTCTATGATAACTGGTCCCACATGAATTGGGAGTGTGATGATGCCTTTAGAAGAAAGTTCCTCATCATCATATGCCTTTATCACAATACTCTTGGTAGCATCTACACATGCATCGAAGAAGCCAAGATCCTTAACCAATTTTAAAGAGCAGATGTTCAATCCTACTTCGCCATCTACTAAGACTTGTCAAACCTTATGCTTATGGATGAAAACCTCAATATGCAGGGCGTCATTATGAGATGGCTTGGGTGAGGAGTATTCAATATCTAGAAAGGTAATGTGGTGAGGTGAAGTCAAATATCTAACCATAGTTTCAAAATGGTTGACATCAATATTGTTTGGAATAAAAGACGCTTGCAAGACTTCATCCAAGATGACCTTATGTGCAAGCGATATGTGGAGCAATTCAAGGATGGAGATTTGAGTTGGCATTTTTTTCAATTGCTTGATAAGTTTAAAATCTAGATTGGGTTTTTAATATTTAGTTAATGGACTTGGTATGGTAATCTTGGGCTGATTTGTAGAGGGGCCTGGGATGGTGACCTTGCCTTTGCATGTGGTGACATTGCATTCCGAGGCCTTTTTAATAGTAATGGTATTGACACATTTGTCTTCATTCGTAGCTCAAAAGTTATTAATGATTCTTCCATTAGAATAGTTGAAAGCAACACAGACATAACTGGCTTGATTGTTATTATTTTTTGTGCCAGACAAGGAGGGGTTACCTGAACCATGGTCCTATAGTTCATTCTTATGGATTGTATGGTCTGAATTATATGCAAATTTCTGACCACCAAGCTGAATGTTGCAGTTTTCAATAATATCTTGGACAAGATTTCTAAGTTGGCAACAAGAAGAAGTTTAATTCCCTTTGACACGGTGATAATCACATAATGCATTATCATCCCACCATGATGGCTTAAACTGACCGGGATCATATGGTTTAGGTTCTTCCAAAGTTATGACACCATTTTGGATGAGTTTCTTTAGGACAACTTCGATGGGTTCACCTAAGGGGGTGTATGCGCATTTTGGGAATTATTTTGTCTGGCGAGGTTGCCTTTGATTCGATTGAGTAGGATTGTTTTGAATGGAATTAGAAGTTGGTTTTGGTGCTCTCACAGGTGCATTTTGAGTTTTAACTCCTTTGATTGTGAGTACATGACCTATTGTGTTGACTATTTTTGCATCAACCATGCCATCATTGGTGATGTGTTTATTTTTAACCCAATATTTGTTTTTGTCATTGGAAGCACTTGGGTTGGTGTTTGTGGTATTGTTGATTGTTTTTCCACCATACTTAAGTTTTCCTTTGGAAAGTAAGGATTTTTCAAGTTGGACACCTTTTTCAACAAGATCAGTAAAGGTGGTTCAACAATGGACTTGTAAGCCATATCTTAGCGGGCCAAGGAGATTTTGTACAAAAATTGTGATTTTTTCCCTTTTAGGTATCTCCATAGGACATCAGCTTGCTAGAGTTCTCCATCTTTGGAAGAATGGGATAAAGGTCTCCCCTACATCATCTTGGGTGAGTTTTCATAAGGAGGCAATGCTAATGTTCGTATCAATGTTATAGGCATAATTTTCAACTAAATTGTTTGCCAATTCATCCCATGATTTGATTCCTTTATGAAATTGTGCGAACCACTCTAGTGCGTCCCCTATGAGGCTCCTAGAGAAGAGTCTCATTAAATAGGTGTGTTCATAGGCAATGTCCATGCAACTAGTAGTGAATTCTTAGATATGTTCAATGGGATTTTTCATGCATTTGTATTTAGGGAAATGTGGCACCACATATCCTGGAGGAAATGGTGGCATATACAAGGTTGTTTCAAATGGATATGGACATAGGTCATATGACATGTAAGATTATTTGTTTGATTGTTGCAAGGTTTCCACCTGTGTTTGAAGAGCAACAAGTTTTAGTGTGAGAGCCTCCACAATTGGTTTGTTGGTAGCATCACACATGTTGGTGAGAAGTATGGATTGAGTTCTCACCTATTGTGATGAGATGTGTTGGTTTGGAATATGGTTTTGGTGGGAAAATTGGGTGTTCTAATTTGCGATTGTTGGAAATGCATGTTTTGATGAGGGATGTGTTGTTGTGTATGGACTTGAGAAGCATAAGTGGGGATGTGGGATCCAACCATGTTGGCTTGAATTTGAGGGCCTTGCTAGCATTGAGCATGTTGATGCCCAAATGGAGTGTAATATTGGGTGCCTTGATTGCCTTGCCCAAATAGATAATTACGGCCTTGAGGAATGTTGGTATTTTGTCTCAAGGGAATGTTGGTGTTGACCTATGATGAATTTGGGACATTAGTTTGAGTTACTTGAATGACAAATCTTCGTTTATTCCTCCCAAAAGGGTTTAATGAGTTTGTTGTCATTGCATTAGAGGAACCTAATAAGAGGTTCGTTGATGTACCCATAGAGGTAGATGATGCCCCAAAGAGGTTTGATGTGTTGACACCCATTGTTCATCCAATAGTTTGTGAAGAAACTGTGGATGTGTGTTGAGGGATGGACTATGATGTGGTGTTGGTTTGGATTGATGATCCCCCAATAGATGTTGTGTTAACCATATTGGATGTATTGGTCATGATATGGGTGGTAGTATGACCAAGGGAGGTAGCATTGATGGTGTTGATGATATTTTGTGTGGTGGCTCCCATGGAGGAATTGTTTGTATCATGTGACTGGCTTATATGATTGGTAGTATCAAGAGATGTTGCTCTTATAGATTTGAGGTCAAATCCTTTTGGCAATCTATCCCCTTGGTTAAGGAGCATAGCTAGATTTCTGGTTGAATCATTTAAAACGAATTCTTCCACAAAGGAGGCCACTTCTAGGTTTTGGGCAATAGCTTGTATGTCTTCTTCAAAGACTTGCCCATTGGGATCTCTATGGATGAATTGTTCAAAAGGATTGGGTGAAGAGGATGGAATGGACATCTCACTAAACATAATAATGAGAGAATCCCCTATGTTGGTATTTCCATTCATGTTGTTAGGGAAGTTATTTGTGTTCATGTCATTGGAAAAATTGATTAGGTTGGTGTCTTGACCAAAAGAATCCACGAGTCTTCTTTTTCTCTATAGTCTAGTTTCAACCATTTTTTTTTTTCTCAACTTCGGGAATGGTGAAGGATGACCTAAATTTGCAAATGTTATGACTCCATGTTTTTGGATTTTGGAATAAGGAATTCTTATTGAATGATGAATGAAAAGGAGACTAAAATAAGTAGACTACAATGTATGCAAATGGAAAGGAGATGATTTACTTAACCATACAATGTTTTGGCAATGTCTCAATTTTGGAATGTCAATGGACTTGTAAAAAGGACTAAGGAGGACAAAGTGAAATTTCCACACTAGACTAATGAGTGGGAAATAGTTCACAAAAGGAAATGATGAAAGACAATGGTTTGATCAGGTTCAATGATAACCTACTCTTGAATGCAAAGGTTTGAAAAAGCATGGTAAGGAATATTCTCCTAAAATTTGCAAAATGAGTACCTAGAATGATGGTAAAGCCTAAGAATGTAATAGGAGAAATATAATGGAATCCTATGGTAATCTAAGAATGCAACCTATAATGTGAGGATGATGGAAGTTGAGAAATTATCGATTTGGTTGTGGATAGAAACAACAGAGGAAGATGTCTGGAATCTTGTATGAACAAGTTGAGCCTCAGTTTCTTGACAATGAATGAAATGTTAAGTTATAGAAAAATGTGTTGCAATAGAGCATATGCGTCATATAATAGGTGTTTTCGGCATTTCAGCAGGAAAATGCAGTTTGATAGATAAATTACAACATTTGATATAGAAAATGTGGTGTATGATAGGAAAATGCAGAATTTAAGGTTGCAAATGCAGTGCAACAGAGCAATTGTGGCTCAAAAGTCAGTAATTGCAGTTTAATATGACAGATGCGTTGCAAAATTTAATTTATGGCAAACAATTTGGCAGATAAAAAAAAAAGTGTTTCAGTTTTGAAGTGTTATTCTAGATCTGAATAAGATGTTGACTTGTTCATTTTGTCTGAAGACACTTGACAAACACATTGTCTTGAAAAATTTATAAACAAACACATAGAAAACATGTACAATCCCTATGGCTGAAAAGGTTGTATTCTTTTGGATCCCACACAGATTTTACTCCAACCACATATTCTTAGTGGATGATATCAGACGCTTGGCCCCATAGGCTCCCCCTTATAGTGCACTCACTTCTCAAGGCAACCAATCTTCCAGGCCCCATGAATCTCCCATGGCAGGCTGATCATCTCTACTAAAAATTGTGAAAATGTGGGTGCCTTCACAATGACCGTTGTTGCACCAAAGAATAGAAAAGGTTTTTGTTCACACTATAACAAGGGTTTTAATTTGGTCATTCCATTCATGGGGCACCATCCATGTGGAAAGAGACCGTTTCTTCCCTTCTTGTCAGAATGGTGATCATGATTCTTGAACTTTCCTCAAGAACCCACACTTATATACTGGCTGGAAGTCACTTAGCGTCTAGCATGTTACCAGTTGGGTCATTCCTTGGGGTGATTCCTTCTTCCCAGTAGGTAGACCCTCTAAGATAAACAAAAGCGAGTTAGTACACCCGTAGTTTGATCAATCTTTGTTTGCGTAAACAAAGAGAGAACACATGCCATGTACTTAGCTCACACTAGCTAGATTGTTCATTGTTAAGCCCAAATTGAAATATGAATGAGTGATTAAGTAACCAACTTGTTCATGTTTCTATTTCTCTAGATCACACAAGGCACAAGAGAATTGCATACACATTGCAGAGTTCATTACTAAATCACAAAACACTTCAGACACATGTTCATTTTAACTGTTTGTAGTGTGATCAAGCAAGGGTTCATTTTAACCATTTGTAGTATGAGACAATCAAGAGTGCATTTTGACCTAATGAAAATACATGAAAGTTCTTTTTAATCCAATGAGGGAACATGCATGGTTGTGTTCTTTTTAGCCTAATGAAAATGTATGAGTGTTCATTTTAACTCATTAATGTAATGCACTTTATTTGTTTGATTGATTAGATTTGTAAAAATAGAAAAAAAAATGGGTTAGACTCCAGCTTGCCACATGCTGTCATAGACAAATTAGCAATCTAGAAATCTGTAATCTATTGAAATAGAAAAAATTCAAAAATTTGGAAAAATAGAAAGAAATTATTTACCAGTCGATTGCATTGCAACAGAGCGAATGCGGCTCGCTATGATGAATGCGTCATTTGGAATTGCGACTGTGGATTTCTAAATTGAATGTGGCTTAGTTTTTGTCAAATGCGATGTGTGAAGTTAGCTGTGTCGTTCAGTGGATCAGATGTGTCACAACAAAGAACTTGCATCATTTACGAAGGAAGATGCGACACAACAGAGCGTTTGCATCGCAAAAAATGGCATTTATGGAATTTCATACAATTGTGCCTATAAAAATGACCAAATTTCTACAAAAATCTACAAAAAACATGTTTGAAAAGTAGTTGGGTTCACCAATGTAATCGAGGGTAATTTTTCCTAGGTTGTTAGTAGATTAGGTGAAACATATAAAACCCAAAGTAGATAATGGAGTGCAAAGGAATATATGAAAAATGAATGAAACAATCTCACCCAAGTTCTTCATTATCCATGGTTGACCTCCATTACACCTTCTAACTTGCTGAAAATATGAGGTTGCCCTCAGATTTATGATGAGAATTCTAAGATTATGACTAGTCCTAAACAAGTTTTGAAGGATTCAAATGATTATGGAAGAGAAGTTAAATCCTACATGCAAATTAATTAACTAAATGGCAAAGACAAGAAAATGTAAGACTCAAGAATTGCAAGATACAAGATTTTCTAGATGTCAAAATGAGGACAAAATTGCCATTTTATAGAAAATGCAATTTTGGATGAATGAACGAGATTGAAGATTGAGAAGTGCCCTAGAATAAATGGTCAAGATCCAAAATAAAAACCCCTTAATTAGGGTTAGGGCAACTATCAAAATGAGTGGACAAGATTTAATTTAAGAAATTAAATCAAGGAATGAGAATATGTGTGACAATGAGATAAGATTTAGTAAGTAGAAAAAGAATGAGTTAGAAAATCAAATCATTTTTAGAAATTACTTAATTTGTGGAGGGAAATGCTATTTTGAATTTAATATTTTAATTTAATTCAAAATAATGAAGTCATGTGATAGTAAATAATTAAATTATTTACTTGAAGAGAGAGAAATTTAAATAAATGATTTTTATTTAAATTTGGAAATGAATTAAAATGAGACAATTAAATAATTAATTTTAAGTTATTTAATTGTGGAAGAAGTGGGTTAATAATTACATAAATTATGGGAGATTTATTTAATTATGAGGAGACTTTAATATTAGAGACGTATTTAAATTAATTTATTTAAATAATCAAGAGGGAATAGTGGATTAAATAAATTTAATAATTTATTTAATTTAAAGAGGACTTTAGACATTAGTGGCATATTTAAACAAAAGAATAAGAGAGATGAATTAATTAAATAATTGGTCATTATTTAATTAATAGTTGAATTTGGTTAGAGGGACATAATCAAATTATGTTTAGAGGAATTGATAAGAAAATTGAGTTCATAGGCCTAGGTCAATTTTATTTATCTATAGGCTTACCATCATCCTCTAAGAGGTGATTAATTCAAGAAGATGGAATGGATAAATAGACTATGTCAAGGAAATGTACTGTCTTGACATGTCAAGCAAAAAAGTCTATTCTCTATTTGCTTTATTACCTCAACCACAAACCAAACATGGTAAGTAACTTCTTGGAACGGTGCTATTCCAATGCACTATTTTAGAATATGCTTCAGAGGTAATGGTGAGACACTATTAAAAAAGGTTGATAATCAAGAATTCTAGGATAAACTAGTTCCTATACATGCAACAATTCACTCAATTAAGAGCCCCCCCAACCCTTAGAAATATCTAAGGGTTTTGGCGTATCACACATATACTAAGGGAGACATTCGTCAGTATAAGACATTTGCACCATTTTTTATTGACTTTAGTAGCCCCAATTATTTATATAGTGGACCGAAATGAGAATATTGCTTGGGTCATTCCCTCTCACAAGTTGGGAGGCAAGCCCTCTAAAGGTAACACAAATTGTGAAGCTTAAAATGCTTTTCGTCACCCAAGATTTCCAAAAGGTGCAAGGGGAGAGGATAAGCGCTTCCAAGATCACAAAAACCACAAGGGGAGAGGATATGCACAACAAGTACACACAAGAAAATCAACCATGCATTCATTTTAACCTTGACAAGCATAATGAATTTGTTTTAAGCACCAAATTGAAGAATGAATCTATATTGTTCAATTTTAGCCTTTCAAAATAAATGTGAGGTTCTTTGGTTCAATTTTATCCAACTTTGAAAGCTAATTCATTTTATCCTTTCACTAAGTGTTAAGAAACACTTTAGAAAAATAGATTATAACAACTTGAGATAAAAACTTTCTCAAATCTTGATCAATTTTGAAATCATAAAATGTTTTGGAGAGCTAAACAAGAGATCTTCAAAACCCAACAACCTTTCTACAAGATTAATCATATAGAGTTTATTAGAAATGAAGAAAATCATGCATTTAAGAGATTAAACCCGGAATTTAAAAAAAATACAACAAAATTAATGATGAATGATTATAACAACAACTTGAGATAACGACAAATTTCTCAAATCTTAATCAATTTTAAAATCATAATTTTTTTTGGAAAAATAAACATCAAATCTTCAAAACAAGCAACCTTTTTGCAAGATTAATCATATAGAATTTATTAGAAATGAAAGAGCATTTAAAAGATTAAACCTGAAATTAAAAAAAAATACAATAGAATTAAAATTTTGATATCTTTTTCAATTCTTGATGAAATTGAGTGCCATAAAAAGCTACGGAAAGGTAAGAACCATATCTAAAAAACCTAGAAAACTATTTTTCAAGCTTTAATTCACCCAATTTTCTTTGATTAAAAAAAGTGACGGGTTTCAAGCAAAATTTTGGGTGTAACCTGCAAAATTCCTCCAAAAAACACTCAAAACATTAAATTTTTCCCTCCTTCTAGCACCAAAAGGTGACCAATGACATAGTATAGGTTAACTACACCTGATCCATATGGATTTGAGGCATATTTAATACACTAAACATTTATCCCAATAATATATTCAATATCAATAAAAACGAAGAAGCCATTAAAACTAACATGCTAAAACATGAAATCTTGAAAAACATCTATTCTAAGACATTGAATCTTATCCTATAGGGGGAGTGGTGTCACATTGATGTGGAATGGTGACCCTTTCCCAATCTCTTGGATAATATGAGCCTTTCAAATCAATTTTATTGATTAAAATCGATGGAAACTGATGAAAAAGATGAACAAAAATATGATAAAAGCTAGATTAACATGATAAAAGCTAATATTTTTTATATGAGTGTATGAAAACCTATGCTAAATGTAAAAAAATCTCAAAGATGAAAGTCATTTAAAGGAAACTATGCTAAAATGGATAGAAACTAAGTTAACATGGAAGCCGTTAATGGATGCTTAAGCTAATAATGCATGAAAATTAATCTAAAATGCTATCAAATGTAAAAAATGAGTGCAAATAGATGTGTGTTTTAATAGCATAAGTTTGATATCAAAAGATGGATGTATCCCTATTCAATAGATGGAAAGTCTATTTATAGAATAGGCAAAAAGAAATGGATGGACAAGATTGAAAGAATCAATCAATGGTCAAGATGAAAAGAAGATGGAGGCATGGATAATGGATCCCCATCAAGGGTTGAGAATGCAAGTTGATATTTAATCAAGGGCTCACAATCATGCAAAGAAATACACTTTCAAAGGTTGCTCAAGATGTTTGTTGAAAGTTTATCACAAGGAAGAATATTCCCTTTTTTGGATGAGTGAAGATAGAGAATATTCTTAAAGAATATTCTCATGAAAGTGGACGAGGAAAATTAGCATTTAGAAAATTAAAACAAAGTTTTAATGTGAAAAGGGGAGGGATATTCGTAGGAATATTCCCTTTTTGATGAATTTAAGATTTAGCATTAAATAATTTATTTATTTAATGAAAGGGGTGAGATTAAGATATTTAATTAAATAACTAGGATAACTAGGATTTATTTAATTAAATAAGAAGACATAGGGGTTTAAATTAAATAATTTGATTTATTCAATTTAACAATATAAAATTTTAGTGTGAGAGGGGATGAATTAACCCAATTAGGTCAATTAGGTTAATAAATATATGAAAATGAGACATTTAATTAAATAACTAGGCTAATTTAATCAAACAAGAAAAAAAAAGATAAATTTTAGGATGAAACGATGTTAGTATATCATATTCGAGTGTGTGATACCATTCATGAAATTTTTAAGTGTCTACAATATCTTCCCAAGGTCTCTCTAGTGCTGTCAAAGGTTTATACAATCTAGTATTCTGACTAATCCCTTTTGTAACTTGAGAAATTTTCAAAATTGTGAACATACTTCCTAACATCCTTATATATCTACAGCCAAAAATAGTGTTCACTCACCTGATCATCTATTGCTGTATCCACTCTGAAATTTCCTATTATTCCTCCACTATGCTTCTCTTTAATTAGAATCTCCCTCATTGAACTCCTTGGAATACACAACAAATTTCCTTTGAACAACATATCTTCTTGAATGAAATAATCCAACCATTGGCTTCAGCCTATCACTATTGGTTTTGTACATGCTCTCCAAGCTTCAAAAAAATATGGATCATCCTCATACATATGGTTTGGTTCTTCAAAATCCAATACTTCTACTCTCATCTTTGTCACCAAATTCCTTCTCTTGCTCAATGCATCCACAACTTTGTTTGGCTTGCCACTCCTATGTTTCAACACAAATGTATAAGTCTGCAAGGATTGCACCTATTCATATGTCTTTGATTCAACTTTCCTTGAATGTTTAAATACCGTAAGGCTTGATGACTAGTGTACAACACAAAATCCTTAGGCAACAAATAATGTCTCCAGTTCTTCAAGGCTTAAACTATGGCATATAATTCTTGATCATAAATTTAATATCTTCTTTTGGCATCATTAAAATTCTCACTGAAATAACCTACAGGTCTTCCTTCTTGAATCAACACTACTCCTATTGAATTTCCACTTGCATCATAATCAATTTGAAATAATTTGTCAAAATTAGGTAATGCTAACACTGGCTGCTCTATCACCTTTTGCTTCAACAATTCAAAACTTCTTTGTTCTCTAGATGTCCACTTAAAGTCCTTCCTATCTCCTCTCATTGTCTTAGTCATGGGTTCACAAATGCTACTAAAGCTTCTAATAAACTTTCGGTAGAAACTAGCCAATCCATGGAATGATCTTACCTCTCCAATGTTTATCGATGTAGGCCACTCAACAATCGCTCTAACCTTCTTAGGTTCCATATTCAATCCTTTAGCATAAATGACAAAACCCAAGTACACCAACTCTGTCTTCATAAAATAAATCTTCTTGATATGCAATACTTGTTTGATGTGCCACAAATGTTCTTCCCTAGTCTTACTAAAAATCAAAATATCATCCATGTAAACAATGACAAACTTACCCAATAATTGATTCAATACTTTATTCATCAACCTCATGAAAGTGCTAGGTGCATTGTTCAATCCAAAAGGCATCACTAACCACTCATACAACCCTTCATTATTCTTAAACGTAGTCTTCCATTCATCTCCTTCTCTGATTCTGATTTGATGATATCCACTCTTTATTTTTTGTGAAATAATTTGCTCCACTCAAATAGTCCATAATTTCATCCATCCTTGGCAATGGAAATCCACACTTGGCTATGATCCTATTGATTTCTCTATAATTCATAAACACTCTCCATTCTCCATCTTTATTTGGTGCAAGTATAGTAGGTACCACACATGGACTTAAGCTTTCTTTGATCAATACTTTCTTCAACAATTCTTGTATTTTTTGGTTCAAATTTTCATTATCTATTGGTGTCATTCTATGTGCTTCCTTGTTTGGAAAAATTTCTCTCGGTATTAGGTCTATATGATGATTGATACTCCAGACTGGTTGTAAGCCATCTATTACATTCTCTAATATGATATCTTCATACTTTGTCAATAGCTCTGCTACTCCTATCTATGGTGGATCTTCATCCTTTGCTATCTCTAAACTCCCACCCTTTCTTGGAAAATTCAAAACACATATTTTCATGCCTCAATCCATCCAAAAACTTTCTTTCGTCTACCAAAAATAGTCTGGTAGTGCTACAAACATCATGTTTTCATATTCTTCCAAAGGTATCAACTTAATTCTCTTTCCATTTGAAGTCAAAGTCAAAGTATTCCTTCTCCCATCATCAATTTATTTCTTATCATATTTCCATGGTCTTCCTAATAGTAAATGACATGCATCCATAAGCATAATATCACACAATACTTCATCCCTATATGATCCTATATGAAATTTCAGCAATTATTTCTCATTCACCAGTATCTTATGCCCATCTTGAATCCATGCTATCTTATAGGGGTTTGGGTTTTTCAATCTCTTCAAATTCAACTTGGTTAAAATATCTTATGAAACTAGATTATCAATTTTTCCACTATTAGTGATAACTTTACATACCTTTCCTCCAGATTTACATCTTGTCCTAAATATACTCTTTCTTTACAATGGTTCCTCATCACTAATGATTCACCTTTCTCAGGTTTCCCAACTAAATTAGGGGATTCAACAAGTTCATCATCCACATAAGTTGCTCTTCTAGTATGCTCAACTCTCTTTCATGTACTTCCTTGATGTCATTCATTCCACTTGGCACCTATTTTGAGCGTTGATAGGGTAATAATTGTCGGAGATGCCCACACAGTGTGTAGATGTCCATGCAGAGTGCTTACATCCCTAGTAGATTCCTATGGTTGGAGCCTATAGAGGCATTACACTTCCCATTGGAAGTCGATTTGTAATGCCCTCTTTGGCTAACCAACCTGAATATGGCCATTTCTTCCATTCCTCCTTCAAATTCACTCACTTTCATACCATTTCATCTCTTACACAATCTTCTTCTAGAATTCCATCCACAAGTTCAAGCACTTCAAGCATTCAAGCAACATTCTTGCACTCCATAGCAGCAATTCCATCACTCCATCAATTCAGTAGAGTAAGTGTAGAACAACACCATTACAATAGAGGCTTGAGTTCCTCTTATTTTCTCCTTCATTGGCATTGAGCACCCTCGGTGGAGGTGGTAAGATTTCTAATCCTCTCCTTTATTACTTGGTTGAGTAAGCACATTATTTTTTTGTAGTGTTTTAGTGTTCTTTTTCTTTATTCCTTCTTTATTGTACTATTTCTCTATCATTGCAAACTTGGCTATCTATGGAGGTGGAAACACCAAAATGGGGATCTAACTGAGGAAGACCCCTATACAACCCCCAAAAATTTCTCTCTCTCTCTCTCTCTCTCTCTCTCTCTCTCTCTCTCTCTTGTGTGCAAGTATTGAAGACATTCACGTGCTGGAGGCTTCATCACTTGCACCATTGTAAGCATTTCATTTCCACCTCTTGTTCTCTTCATCTATTTCAATGTATTTCAGCTTTACCACTTTCTATCATTTTCCTACATTCTAGAAGTTCTCAACAATCAAAGTAGAAGTAGTTGCTTAGCCATTTTTTATGATATACTCATTCTTTGGTCAGTATGAGATGCTGATGTGCTGCACTATCGTCCATATTCTGCGCTACCATCCTTTGGTTGAGAGCTTATCAGATTGTCTAGAGAATCTTTGTGACCTTCTCTTTCTGATTCTAGAACTTTCGTGCTATTCCTTGAGGTAGTTTAGGGCAGTTCACCCCGTGAGGATCTCTGAATGAAGAGAACTTGTGAGTAGCGAATCCCCCTTCTCTACATTTTGGTGAACCTGACGTGGAGTGAAAAACTAGAAATTTATTTACCCCTACTTGGTGAGCTCATAACTTTTGACTCGGTGCTCAGAATTCAGAACTGTTTGCACTATTGGAAAGGTCTCCTAGAGAACTAGTTCAGCCGCTAAAACACTAGTGCCTTTGACAATCTAGTTTTAGGGATCAACGCAAGTTCCAAACCAAAATTCCGCTCCGAAGACCTCCAAAAATGCAAATTACTAGAACATAGAAAATACTGAAAAATTGTAATGAATTTAATATCTTCTTTTATTAGCTCAGTATCTAATTTTATTCAAAATATTAATGATGTTCCATTTCATGCATGTGACGGTGACTTGGCTTTACCCATGTCACTCGGTGACTTTGATCCTTCTCATGAGATTCCTCCTACTTTGGAGGATATCTTTTTGCAAGAAGAAAAAATCATTAATACCTTTCTTAATATTACTCTACCTTATATTCATTCCAATGCACTCCCTTCTAGAGATGTTGCATTTGTGAATGATGAATCTTCTACTCCTTCCAATGCACTTTCTTCTAGAGATGTTGCATTTGTGAATGATGAATCTTTTATCTATTCTAATGCACTCTCCTCTAGAGATGATGCATTAGGGTATGATGAATCTCTTTCCACAATTGATTACATTTGGATTGATGTTGAGAATATGTCTTCAAATAATTATCCCACTAGTTGTGATGTTTCTGTAAATGTAATATTTGTCTCTAGTGCCTCTTAGAGGCCTAAGAGACCAGTCATTTACGTGACTCCAGCTAGCCCTTCTCTTGAAAGGGTTTGTTCTATTGATGGTGTTCCATTTGATAGTGATTCCCTTGATCTTTCTAAGGCTCCCTCTTATAGAGCACTATCCCGTACCTATGATACTAGAATGAATAAACAACTAAGACTTCCTCAAGCACCTAAACCCATGACTAAAGGACCTAGTGATTACGATCTTGTTGAGCAACTTCAAGTTACTCTGGCTAAGATCTCACTATGGGACTTGTTTCTGTCTACTTTGGTTTATCAAGGTATGCTTTAGGAAGCCTTGCAAAAGATCCTCTTTCCTTCTTCCGCTAGGCCGGTAGATGCTGATGTTTTGATAGTTCATATTCATGCAGATTCATCAAATATTATGTTTTGTCCACAGGAAATCCTGAATCTAGAAGTACAAAAGCAAGCAAACTCTCTAATGATCATATTTAACATTAAAAAAATTGACACTAGATGTGATCTCATTGACATTGGTTCATCACTCAATCTATGTTTTATTGACCAATTTCCTAAGATTAATATTGATCCATTTTTTCTTAATGTTTCTTTTGTTGTTATTCGTGGGTTCGATAATGCTAGGAAAAAAGCTCTAGGTACAATAGTACTACCTTTGCAGCTTGTACCTATTACTCTACACACTCTTGTATATGTTATGTTAGAGAATTTTCCTTATAACCTTCTTGGTAGACCATGGGTTCATGCTATGGGTGCAATCTCGTTTACCTTGGATAAATCTCTTAAGTTCATTTGTAACAATCGAGTAGTCACAGTTAAGGTTGACCCTGAGGCTATGCACTTATGTGAGATGGAAAATGTTGGTCAGGTTTTGGTTGTGCCTACTCTTATTCCTTTAGTATCTTCCAATGCATTGATGTTTACTCCAACAGTATGTACTACAAAGGATAATCTTGAGATATATGTCCTTGAAGAAGATGCTTCTGAAGCAAGAAATCTTGTCTATTCATTTCACCTCTTCTCAAAGGAATGCACATATTGGTTATGATTGGGGTTCTCTAGAATTTACAAAATCCTTCATCGAGGAATATAAATTCGATCCAATCCACTCAGACCTTTCGAAACAATAATTCACACTCGCTATCAAAGATGGTTATTCTTCTGTATCAAAGGATAGTGTGAATGCAAATTGTAATTTTCTTAGCATTGATCCTCCTTCTAAGGAAGATGATTACGCCTTTGCTAAAGAGGATGATGGTGATCCTATAGAAGAGTATGTCCCCTCTTGTTGGAATAATACTCTCTATGTAGATCCCCCCTCTTCTCAATATTTTCAAGCACATTATGGCCTTGGCTTTAAGCTTGTCTCTAAATATGGTTATGAGCGTAAAGGTTGTGGGTGTAATGAACAAGGCATACATATCCTTGTAGAATTTGTACCTCATAAGCATCATTTGGGGCTTGGTTGCTTGAATGAAAAATCTAAGTGGAAACCATGGTTGAATGTTGACACAATGTCTGCTCAACCTCGTTCTCGCAGATTGGTCTATCCTCCTTTGTCCTCTATCTGCGTATCTTCTTCTTATGAGCAATCAAAATTTTCTCTGCAAGATAAAGGGTTTCTTTTTTCTCCTCAATCTTTATCTAAACAAGTGTGTATTTTGTAGGCTTCTAAAAGCCCGATTAATTACTCTTCCTCCTCCTACATGTAAGAAATTTCATGAGCATGATAAAGGAAAAAATTATTTATGTGCATACCATTGAGTGCTTGGCCATTGCACTAATGAATGTAAGGCTTTGAAAGATAAAATATAACTCTGTGATTCAGGTGCCATTACTCATTTATTTGTTGATGCACTTGCCTCTTCCTCAAATGATAGGTGATATTGAGGTCTACCTCTATCCTGCATGTTCTAAGTATCTTGCATGATTTTCCTCCCCTATATGTTGGGGATAGTGATAACTTGATCTGGAGATGTGCGTCCTTCCGAAGGACCCCCTCTTCTTCGCTATGAATTTCAAATGTAGTTTCCCTTGAGTGGACCCTCTTCCTTTTGAAGGGTTTTCAAGGGAACCCCTTTGAAAGATTTTATCACAAGAAAGTTCTATGGCATCTAGCTCAGGGGCAACCCAACTAGACTAGTTTCCTATCTTTGCATCTAGCTTAGGGGTAGCCTGACTAGACTAGTTTCCTATATTTGTGTCTAGCTTGGGGGCAGCCCAACTAGACTTACTTCACATCTTTGCATCTAGCTTAGGGGTAGCCCAACTAGACCTACTTCACATCCTTACGTCTAGCTTGGGGGAAACCTGACTAGACCTCGCTTTTAAAATAGTGCATCCCTTGAGTGGACCCTTCTTCCTTTTAAAGGGTTCTTGGGGGACCCCTTTGAAAATATTCCTGCACTCTCAAGTTTGCCAGATCATGGTCTACTTCCTCAATGGTTCAGGTATACATTTCTAACCCTACTTCTTCAATCTACTTTATCGAAGCACTCATCAATATCCGTGCTCACTAAAGCGGGGGAGAAATATATAGGAGAAAATTTGCACCCCTTACGCAAATTCCCCCTTTACCCTTCCTCACTTTAGAAAACCAAATTTGAAGGATAAATTCCACCTAAGCCCGTTGCCTTCAATCCACTTGGCACCTGTTTTGAGTGTTAGTAGATAAATCAACTATCGGGGATGCCCGTGTGGTGCATAGATGTCCGCGTGATGCACTTATGTCCCTGGTATATTCCTATGGTTGGAGCCTGTAGAGGCATTGCACTTCCCATTGGAAGTCGATTTGTAATGCCCTCTTCGGTTGACTGACCTGAATATGGCTGTTTCTTCCATTCCTCTTTCAAATTCACTCACTTTCATACCATTTCATCTCTTACACAATCTTCTTCCAGAATACCATCCATAGGTTCAAGCACTTCAAGCATTCAAGCAACATTCTTGCACTCCATAACAACAATTCCATCACTCCATCAATTCAGTAGAGCAAGTGTAGAAAAACACCATTGTAGTAGGCTTGAGTTCCTCTCATTTTCTCCCCCATTAGCCTTTAGTACTCTTTGTGGAGGTGGTAAGCTTTATTCTCCTCTCCTTTATTACTTGGCTGAGTAAGCACATTACTATTTTGTAGTGTTTTAGTGTTCTTTTCCTTTATTCCTTCTTTATCATACTATTTCTCTATCATTGCAAAATTGGTTGTCCATGGAGGTGGAAACACCAAAATGCGGGTCTGACTAAGGCAGACCCCTATACAACCCCCCAACAATATCTCTCTCTTATGTGCAGGTATTGAAGACATTCATGTGCTAGAGGCTTCATCACTTGCACAGTTGTAAGCATTTCCTTTCCACCTCTTGTTCTCTTCATCTATTTTACTATATTTCAGCTTTACCACTTTTTGTCATTTTCCTACATTCTAGAAGTTCTCAACAATCAAAGTAGAATTAGATGCTTAGCCATTTTCTATGATATACTCATTCTTTGGTCTGTACGAGATGTTAGCACGCCATGCTGTCATTTGTATTTTGAGTTGTCATCCTTTGGCCGAGAGTTTATTAGTTTGTCTAGATAATCTTTGTGACCTTCTCTTTTTGATTCTAGAACATTCGCATTGTTCCTTGAGGTAGTTTAGTTCAGTTCACCTCATGAGGCTCTCTGAATGAAGAGAACTCATGAGTAGCGAAATCCCCTTCTCTACAATCCTAAAAATTTTACCTAATTTTTTCTGATACTTTCAATTGCTAATTCCCTAATCCTGTGAACTTGAGCTAAGTCAAACCTAAAACCCATTTTTTAAGCTCAATTAAGCTAATATGAAGAAGGGGAGTTGCAATTACAATATGGTAGTGAAAATGTATGAGGAAATATCAGAGTAAAAGAAGGGTTTGAGGGTGGTGAAGTGAATTGAGTTGAATTTTCAAGGTAATTAAGCTAAATTTTGAAAGTTAACATATTGAGAAGAGGTAAAAGAGATTCATAATGGGAGGTGATGTCATTAGGAGAGGGTTGTCAGCTCACAAGCAGATACTAGAAGATACAATGTTATTACCTATCTTCACAAGAGTGGGTTGGCTCGATTATTTCCTAAAGCTGACAGAATTTGACAATGATATAGCAAGAAGATTTGTAGCCACATTGTAGCACGATGAAACAATGGTAAGAGGTTGTTTAGTAGATTCATCCAAAGTTTCCATAGCATAGGTATCGAGGTTGCCTAGGACTAGAGCAGATGTTTTAGTTAGGGTAGATGCAATGGCTACAAGAGAATAATTTTATGAGTAAGGAGAAAATTTAGATTTTTCATCACAAGGTACAAAGAGACTTTATCTTCCATGGTTTATGGCCAACTATGCTTCCTATGTCATTAGATATCTTACTTGTGATGGTAGAGAAAATATTTTGTCTATTGTACATTTCAAATTGCTTAGTCACTTTCACCATAAGAGGCTAGTGAATGTGCCAAATTTTCTTTATAATATGTTAAAAAGGATGGCATCATAGTATCAAAGAAAATAGAGTGTCACTGCCTTATCACATCACTATTTGATTTCCATTTTAGTGAAAAGATGCTTGAGAATTCAGTACCCACAAGTAGCTTGGGAAGATTTTGTGAAATATGAAGATATTAACAGTTTACTTCAGGCACTTGTAGTACCTAAAAATTTAGAGCCACAAGTTGAACCTGTAAGAGAAGGTCCTCATGTATCACCTACAACTTCACGTACCCATAGACAAGGTGATATCGAGGAACACAATTATATCGAGGAACATAATTCCATCTTCTTCAAAACCACCAAAACCCAAGAACAAAAGAAGTAGTACATCCACAACATCCACACCTTCTAAAATAGAGAAGAAAAAGAAGGATGCTCAAAAGAAAAAGAAGGATGTTGAGAAGGAGAAACCTCACCTAGGACTTCGGGCTGATTAAAGAAAAAGTAAGGTGTAATGAGGGAGAGTGTAGAAAAACCTGAATAAGAGGAAAAGGGCCAAGAACAATAGGAGGAATATGTGATGTTGGTTGAGACAGAATCTCAAGGGAAGGGAAATATCCCTAGAAATGTGCATACACCTATGAAGAGGAAGAGATATGTATCTACCACTTCTGATACAAAGTCAAAAGATGTGTTTTTTTCTAAGAAAACACAAAAAAAACCCACATAGTCCTACTTATGAAGACTATTATTGTATAGGGTGTGGTAATGAGCAGTCTTTCAAAACTGAGGAAATATTTATAGAAGATAGAAATATCAGGAAAGAGCTTTAGGAATATTTGGAAAAAATTAAACATTTGGAAAAATTAGTGTAGAGCTATGAAAAGAAAGACAAGGAAAGGGAAACAAAAATATAAGAATTGGAAGAAAAATTACAAACATATGGCCATGGTACAAAACTAGATCTATTGGCACAATTTTCCATTACTAAAATAAGGGACGGAGAATTTGCAATAAAAATTTAGAGACCTCCTCCCATAAAAACCCCAATTCACCATAAAACCTTGTCTCTTGGTTATTAGTTATGGAAGGTGACTGATGAGTTTGCACAAGAAAAAGAAAAGTGGAAGAAAGAAAAAGAAACTTTGATTGTAGAACATGTTAAAGTGCTAGAAGGAAAAGAGATTTAATTAAGGAGATTAGCAGTTAGAATGGAAGAAGTGGAAAATAAAGCTGCTCAAATCATAAGATGTAGACCTCTAGCTAGAACATATGTACTATTTTTGCATGAAATATTTTTGAGTTTTTAGTTTAGTAGGTTAATCAGTAACCAATTAGTTGGGATGAGCAATAAATTTGAATTTCTTAATGTTTTTGTTGATTCTACACCAAAAGATCAGGATCAATTGTGTGTATACTATTTTCACAACTATGTGGTGCTAGATGAAACATAGTGGAATCCTCTGATGTTTGTAGGGGATCTCCAAGAAAGGGCACTATCATCTTATTATAGGAATGAATAATTCATGGGAGAAATAATGGAAGAATATGAAGAGAGGGAGAAATCAGTTGCTCTCCCAATAAAGAAAGAGTCTAAAGACCCTAATGCACTTATAGATGAATGGTTGAAACTCCTAGATCATAAAGGTGTAGGAAGGAAAATTATGAAACTAAGAATAGAGGATTACAAAAGAATTCAAACATTAGTTGTGGTATTATGTCAGTAATGTTACCATTATATACAAAGTAGATGGAACAACTTGACCCCAGAGTTGCAGACAAAGGAACCTCACTCAGTGTAAAATTTCACCACCATGCTTGAGAGGGTATGTAGATACTTGAAAATTAGTGTTGAAATAGGAATTCATTAGGTACCACTCACATTTCACCCACCAATGCTACTCTATCTAGTTCCACATTAGACTGAGGAAAAGGGTGAGAAGTGTGAGAAAGTTGGGATCATTATAATGAGACAAATTTTAGCTTACAAAGGTTTCTAATTAAATCAGATTAAAGGAGTTGATGTTGTCATGGACCTCAAGGAGATCACCCTATGATATAATCTGTATCCCTAGTTTTTTTCTTGAGGACAAGAAAAAGTATAGTTGGGGGGAATGATGGGTTCATCTATTAGCCTATTTTTTGTTGTTTTTATGCATACTTTCAGACATCATCAAACAATCCTTTCATACATTATTCCTATACTATGCTATCTTTTTATGCTTATTACACAACCTTGGACCTAAATTATAGTAATAGAAATATAGTTATAAGATAGTAGGATTTCATGGTTTATATGTGAGTATCTATGAAATGTGGATGGAATTATGTGTTTAATCATGTTAGTTACCTTTGTGTATATGTTTTGTGGATTAATGTTTTTCAGCCCAAGGAGACACTGTAGCCTATAGCAATTGGATGTTGTAGCTTGCAACAAAAGGAAGACTTGGAAAATGAATAGGGGAAGTGCCACATCATGCTGAATGCAATAACTACCATGTGGAGGCACCTGATGGAGTTAGTTGTCCATTATTATGATATTTAATAAGGCATTGAGAAGAATAATTATTTTTTTGATAGGATTTTGGATAGTTGTTTATGTGTTTTACATGCAGATCTATTTTGCAAAGTTTCAATTCTATTAGAACTCTTCTTTATTTTTAGTTATAGTTTGAACAATTAAATATTAACTATATAATCTAATATCTAGGACTTGTATTTAATGATTTTAGTTAGGAGTTGTGCTTAGAATAATATCCCTTGTGCTTGTATATAGCCAATGGTTGAGTTCTTAGTTTAGTTAGTTGATTTTAATATTTTTTTATCAATTTCTTTTCAGTTTCTGGTTATCATCTATAGACATGTTGATTATTCATAAATTATTTCATTGAATACAATCTATGAAGAATATTTTGTGTAATCTTTTGTGACGCATAATGAATGAAGTTCAAGTTCATACATGAATGGGTAGAATCTGAAGGGGTAGATTTGGTTTAGTTAAGTGAAGACTGTATACATCTAAAAATGGTCATAGTTAATCAAACCTATTAATTAATTAAATATGAGTTATTTAATTAATATTCTAAAGTCATCTACATATAAATAAATTTAATTATTTATTTATATTGTTCATTTTTCTAATTCTTCGAGCTTAATCAAATAAATAAGTCTATTTGATTATTATTATCTTCCTCTTAATTAAATTAAATACTTATTAATTTATTTATTTAATTATCATTTTATTTCTAAGTTTGAACATTTAAATTCAAACAATGAAATATTCCTCTAATTCATCCTTCACTTCACATTTAAATTCAATATTAAATATTAAATATCTTTTTCACCTTTCACATAATTAAATATTGTAAATATTTAATTACACACCTTTTTCACCTCACATAATTAAATATTAATTATTTAATTATGGAAGTTTCCAAAATACATGTCACATATAATTAAATAAATTCATTTATTTAATTAGGAATTATCCTCAAACTTCAACCAACTTTTCAATAAATGAAAAGACAAATGGCATGTTTGTCTCCATTTTTGAATGAAGGTGGTTTCATGGGTTGAAAACATTCTCCATCTTTCTCTCAACGTTCCACCTTTCTCTCAACTTCTAGAATCTCACACCGTTCATCTTGATAGGTTAGAATTTGACAGTTGATTTTTGTCAACTAGATTCTTGCCTTTCAAAAATCTATAAATACAACCCTTTTGTGAGTAGATTTCATCCTAGATTTTATGCACAGTTACTATAGTTGCATTTGAATCAGCATTTTAGCAATTTCATATCATAGCATTTCAAGTTCATAAGCATAGTTTAAATCATTAGCAATCGACATACATATTACATCAATCTTGTTCTCCTAAGTTGTCATTCTAAGAAGCTGTTGCTTAAACCAACTGAGAGCCAGTAACTTGAATCAAATCCTTGGAGATAAAGGACAATGGAACACATTTGAAGGAGCTATTATTATTTAGAGTTTACTTTGTATTTTTAATTAGTTTCCTCCAATCTAATGTTTCATTGGTGTGTTATTTTACTTTCTAATTAGTACACATATTTTAACAACACATTTTTGGCACCCACCGTGAGGCCTTGCCCCATTTTTAATATTTTTACTGCAGGTTTTCTAACAGGTGACAGACTGGAGCTTTGGTTTAGCGCATACGAGCATTGGATTAGCACATGCGAGCTCTGTTTTGGCACATACAACGATTGTTTTGGCGCATTGGTGGCCTATTTTAGCACATATGCTAGTTCTTTTAGCACATTAAATGACTGTTTTAGCGCATTTCTGTTTGTTCCTTTAGCACATATATTGATTGTTTTAGTGCATTTACTAGTTCTTTTAGCGCATACAAGGGGGTTGTAAAAGCAAATCCTGATTTTGACGCCATCTGCAGACAAAGATTTTTCAATTCGGTTTTAAAGTAAAATGAAGCAATCCTAGGATAGACACATAAATATGGAATTAACCAATACTAGGATAGTCACCAAAAATCATTTTTGCTTGGTTAAAATGAATCCAATGTTTGTTGTGAAGCAAAATCTTCACTTAGCATAGAAAATTCTCATTTGGATTTAAAATTGAACCATTTGTTTGCTGTGCTTGTTGGGTAATAGGTTTACACTCTCCCCTTAACTAGGTGACCAAAACACTAGACTTACCTTTTTCATTTTATGCAATTCATTCTTTATTACATCCTTTAGAAGGTGTACTATAGTGGGAAAAAGTACTCACCCTACGGGAATGACCTAAGTGGGAACAACCAAAGCCAGGTTTTCCAACCCACTCTAATCAAAAGTGAATTTTGGGGAAACCCATATTCAATGGAAGTGAGCAAGATAACCATCTTCAAAATCTTTGTTCTAAATATTGGGAGGTCTCCTGAGGGAGTTTATCTATTGCCACACCGAATGAAAACCTTTACTACGAACCATAGTGTAGAAAGCTAACCGTGTCAGTATCCAAACATCATTTCAATCACAGTGCAAGGGGAGGGAAGAATCTTCCCCCAAGACACTCACCATATAGTTGCCACAAATTGTTTGCTCAAGGGATCGAGAAATCTAACCTTGAGTACGCACCTAGAAAAGACAAAAACAAAGGTGCCCTCTAGGGGGTGACATGGGTATGTGAGTCGATGCAATTTTCAGATGTGGGTTGTGGTTCCTATGATGACCTATTTAAAAACTAAGAGTGAGTCTATCTGAAGTGCTTATTTTGTTTAATACCCATGAAAATCTCAAGAACATACACTCTTTGTTTAGATTTTGGGATTTGCAAAACAATTGTTTTCTACTATATGTCGTGTTTTCCCAATTTAAATCAAATAAAGATCATCCGAAAATATCAAACTGTGAAAACATGTATGTCTCAATACAGTAATTGGATAGTTTAGTGCAGCCCTGGTCTATTTCAGCGCATTTGTGCTCTGTTTCAGTGCATGTGTGTTCTATTTTAGTGCATCTGTGCTTTGTTGCAACACATTCATGCTCTGTTTTAGTGCATTTGTGCTCTGTTTTATCACATATGTGTAATAGTCCAGCACATAGATTGGATAATTTAGCGCATCTGCTAAAATTTTTATCACATATGTGTTTTGAAATTGGGTAATTTTCTGACACTTGAAAAGTTTTCCATCTAGTCTACTCTTTTTCTATGCTCAGGGTTTGGAAGTCTGAAAATTTTGTTAAAAAGTCCCTAGAGAAGAGGATTAGAAAGCCAAACAAGTCTCTCAGTCATAAGAATCTATTGAAAAGAAGGAATATTTTATACCAAATTCAAAAAGTTTTGCTTGAACCCGAAACTTTTATTCATCAATATAATGACTTTGTTAGAGGTTTCACTGACGATTTTACCTTAGAACCATTATATTCACAAGATTTATTTCAAAGAAGAGATCTTTCTCAAAGGCACAATCACAGTCAACATATTCATTCTTATTTTATCCCTCAACCAACAATTGTATACTCTACTCATCCTAATCAATTTCTGCAATAGAAAACTTTGGAACATTAGGCATTTATCAAAAATCCTTATCTTTTACAAATCTATGATCAAACCACACAAAGTGCAATATCATCTCTATTTTTTATTTTTGGTTTAATTCCCCACAACAAGATCTTCATCCTTTCGACTGTGAATCACGAGCTAAAGGTTAGAAATTTCACAAGTCATATCAATAGAATCTTCATTCTATTCTGATTTGGATATCCATTAAAATTGCATTATTTCATCTTTTGATCAAGGCTAGTGGAAATCAGGTAAAAGCTTATGCCTGTTGTCACAAGATCTTGAAAGCACATTAAAAAAGATGAAAGGGAAAGTACATCAAGAAACATGGGTGATAAAAGAACTAGAGGTGATAGGGGAGAAAATCCTTTTCACAGACTTCATACTGAGGATAATATTAATACTAATAAGATAACAGAAGAAAAGCTTCAAGAAGCAGAATATGATCCTCAATTCCATACTCTCATGGAATTAATTTTGGAACAAAATGAGGAAAGATATTTCCTTTCACTAGCTAATCAACGAGCTAAGTTACCTATTGATTTTGACACAGAAGGGTTTAAAGAGGATCCTGAAGCCCCCCTTAATAATTTTACTGCTCTTACTCAACAAATAAAAGCATTACAAGGGAAAATAAAGGAGATTGAAGGGGGTACAACAAAGAAGTATGTTTTGGAGGATATCTGCCCATATCCATTTGACATGAGTCTTATCATGATTTCTTTTCCAAAACATTGCAAAATTCCAAAGTTTGATAGATATAATGGGAAAACAAATCTCATTGATCATGTGAGGGATTTCTGAAATATGAGCTTAGAATTCGCTCATGAAGATACCTACTTAATGTGATTGTTTCCACGAAGTCTGGGTGGAAAATCTATGGATTGGCTTTCCAAGATCACTCCCCCCATCAGAACATTTGAAGAGCTAATAAATAAATTCATATCACAATACTCCTACAATATCCAACACCAGATAGCCATGCTTAATTTGTGTAAAGTGAAATAAAAGGTTGGGGAATCTTTCACCACATTTTTACAAAGATGGAGAAGGGTGTTTTCCAGGTATTCCCATCCTATTCCAAAAACAGAAAAGATGGAAATTTTTATCGATAGCCTTAATCAAGAGATGAGTTATAGGCTAAATCTCCATTGTCCTCAATCATTTGAAAAATTGATTGAAAATGCAATTACCATTCAGGGTTCCTTGGTCAAACATGGAGCTTTAAAGCTTGATAGTCCAAATTCGTACAATAACAAAAAAAACAATAGCAACAATAATGACAAATCACAATTTTGGACTCAAAATAAAAATGTTGTGAATGTGAAGCCTACCATTCTTAATGTATCAGGTGTCCAATGTACCAATAATGTTGTAAATTCTAGTAACCAAGACAATACTTACAAGCAAGGAAATGTGACTAATAATCGCGGTAATAATATTAGCAATAATCAAAATTCAAATATGCCTAGATCTTCATATTTTTCAAATCGTCGGAGTTTTACTCCCTTGGGCCAGTCTTTGGAATCAATTCTTATAGAACTGTTGAATCAAAATGATATTACATTGCCACCACAAAGAGATTAAGAGACTTGAGTTAAACCACCATCGTGGAATGACTCACACTTTTGCGATTATCATAGATGCAAGGGTCACAAGACAAGTAATTTCCAAGGGTTAAAGAATCTTGTTCAAGATTTGATTGAAACCGTACCATAACGGTTAAGTAATGATAATCATTAGGCATTGAAGGATCATCTCCCAAATTATCAAAAAGGGGAATCCTCAGGTGACAAAGGCAGGAACGTGAATCATGTCCACGACACCATTATCAATCATATTTACACTGACGATCAACAAATCAATTCTATTAGGATCAAAGGAAATAAAGAATATCGAGAGGTTAATGCTACAAAAAGGGGATAAGCCAAGATCATTGTAAAAGGAAGTTCATCTAAAGCAACATTTCCCCCTCCAAGTTAGTACAATTTGGTTGATCAACTACGAAAAACATCAACCCAAATTTCTTTCTTGGAGTTGCTCAAAATATCACCAGCCCATAAGGACATTCTGGAAAAGGCACTTGTTGACACAACTGTGTCTCCTAATGTGGATATCAATGAATTTCAAGCCATGGTGGGACACTTATCCTCGCCCACATGTTTATCTTTTGCTGAAAAGGATTACTCCTCCATGACCCACCCACATAATTCATCGCTTTATTTAGAGGTCATGGTTCATAAAGCCCAAATTAGACATGTTTTAATAGATGGGGGAGCCAGATTAAACATTTGTACTTTAAATTTGGTCCTTGCTTTGGGATATTCGAAGGAATCCATAGATCCATGGAGGAAAATTACAACTAAGGCATATGATGATGAGGAAAGAGCTTCCAAAGGCCTTATCATGCTACTAATCAGAGTGGGACCTGTTGTGAAGAATACATTTTTCCAGGTTATAGATCAGGATCTATCCTATAACATACTCTTGGGTCGTCCATGGATCCATGATATGCAAGCAGTTTTGTCTACATATCATCAATGTTTAAAGTTCCCATATGACGGACAAGAGGTAACAAATACCAATGGATCATATCAGTACTCATATTTGTTCTAACCTCAAAGCAACTTAGGATACTTTTGTCCTGCATAATAGAGAGGCCTTGGCAATTGCTACTTCTAAACACGGTGAACAAAAAGGAGAAATGATAAAGAATTTTGGCACCAAGATAAAATTAAAAGATAATGGGGTGGGAGAGTATTCTTTATGTCTCTCTAATCTACCCATGACCCTAAGATCCCATGGTCAACCATCTACATCCATACACCAAGCTACAACAGGTTCAACATCAGGCACACAAGCTTTGGTTCCTATCACCAAGTTTGATGGAAGGTTTATCAAGGTAGATACTCAAGAAAATGAAATAGAAGATAGGGCTATCCTTGATTGGCTCTATAAAGACGAATATGAAATGGTCCAACATGTTAAGTTACCCACTAAGCAATATGGAAAAGGTTATTCAATATTGCAGCAAATGGGTTATGAAGGAAATGGCCCTATAGGCAAAAGGAAAGAAGGTATTGTTGAACCTATCCGACTAAAAAAAATGCACCCTAAAGATAAAATTGGGTTAGGATATGGTGAGGATGCAAAGGAAGAAGAAGTACAAAGAGAATCCAATGATGAGTTAGCTGAAAGAATTCTTAGAATACAAGAAAACAATTCTGATACTGACTCTAATGAATATGAATGGGACACCATTTTTGATGATAAATTTTGGAGGGACAAAAAAGTAGATGTTGTAGACAAATATACACCCACATTCACACGAGGGGAAAGCTCAAGGCCTCCACTTGATTACATCCTACAAAGCGAGCATGAATCAAGTGATGATGATTCAATTCAAAATGATACAGATAATCGACAGGAGGATACCATCTTAGATCTTCCTCATAGAGAAAACTATAATAGTATCATGAATTTAACCGCAAGTGACCTTACCCAACCTGATGATCCATTTACCTTAGTCCACCTCGAACTCATTGATTGGGAACAAATTGCACCAATTGATATCCCAAATTTTCTCGATGATGCAACTATTGTAAACTTCCTTTGTTCATCCAACTCGGAAATAGGTTCCACCAGTAAATCACAAGATTAGAGTTTCAGACAGGAAAGTGCCAAGTTTCTCATCTATAAAATTAATAATATAAAAGAAGGATCTAATGGTGAAAACCTAACAAAGGCAGTATTAGATCAGGAAAAGAGAAAAATAAAGAGCACATCCAATAGTGAAAACCTTTCAAAGGCACTAGAGGATGGGAAACTTGACACTCTTCCTGGGCATTATCAAGAAAGGTCTTCCATTCTAATCGAACCAACAGAGGCACTCAATATAGGTACTATGGAACAACCCAAAGTCTTGCAACTTGCTGCATCTTTGACAAAAGAAGAAATTACAAGATTCACAAAATTCCTTGAGAATAATCAGAACAAATTTGCATGGTCATACACATATATGCTTGGGTTAGATCGAGATCTCATCATGCATCATTTATCCATCAGGTAGGGGGCAAAATCTGTGAAGTAGAAACTATGAAAAATGCACCCATATGTTGCATTATTGGTCAAAGAGGAGTTAAAGAAACTATTAAATGTAGGCTTCATTCGGTCTAGACTATGTAGAATGGATTTCCAATATTGTACCTATATCAAAGCCAGATGGACAGATCATAATTTGTACAGATTTCAGGGATTTGAACAAAGCATGCCCAAAAGATGATTTCCCTCTGCCAAACATAGATATGATTGTTGATTTAACTATTGGACATGCGATGTATTCATTAATGGATGGATTTTATTGATACAACTAGATAAATATTGCACCTGAAGATCATGATAAAACAATGTTCACAAGTCCTTGGGGTACCTATTGTTGGAATGTAATGCCATTTGGGTTGAAGAATGCAGGAGCTACATACCAATGGGAAATGACAATGATTTTTCATGATATGATGCACACATTCATGGAGGATTACATAGATGATCTCCTCGCCAAATATAACACCAGGGAAGAACACATAGCTATCTTATCTAAAAAATTAAAAAGAATGGGAAAGTTTAAGGTCAGACTTAATCCTAAGAAATGTGTCTTTGGAGTGAAATATGGAATGCTCCTAGGTTATATTGTGTCAGAAAAGGGAATTGAGGTGGATCTAGCTAAGGTACAAGCAATTCTTGATATGCCACCACCAAGGAATATTAGTGAACTACACTCAATGCAGGGACATTTACAATCCATCAGAATATTCATTGCACAACTGGAAGATAAGAGTTTACCATTCACTCATCTCTTACATAAGAATGTTCCATTTAAATGGGAAGACAAATGTGAACCAGTGTTTGATCAGATAAAGCATTATCTAATGAATCCACCATTGTTGATTCTACCAGTGCAAGGTATGCTACTCATATTGTATATTTTTTCCATGGAAGTGTCCTTAGGAGCATTATTGGCACATGAAGACAAAATAGGAAAGGAGCGAGCAATATATTACATCAGTCAAACTTTGACAAGTCATGAGCTAAATTACACCTTCATTGAAAAATTTTGCTTGGCAGTAGTGTTTACTTCTCAAAATTTACGACACTATAAGCTAACTCATACAATAAAGCTTGTGGCTAAGATTGATCCTTTTAAATATCTTCTAAGTAAGGCAACCCTAACTGGTAGATTGGCTAAATGGGTCATGATCTTGAGTGAAGTTGAAATTCATTATGTGGATCAGAAGGCTATCAAAGGAAAGGTAATAGTAGATTAGTTGGCAGAGGCACCAATGCAAGAAGAGCATCCAATACACATTGATTTTCCTGATGCTCATGCTTTTACAACAAATACTGCACAGTCATGGGCACTATATTTTGATGGTTCATACACTCAACATTGCTCGAGGATAGGTATTCTTTTCATTACACCTCAAGGACATAAAATTCCAAAATCTTATCGGATGATGTTTCCTTGTACAAACAATATAGCTGAGTATGAAGCACTATTAATTGGAATGAGAATTGCATTAGACTAGAAAATCACAGAACTGCAAGTTTTTGGTGATTCACAACTTGTCATAAATCAAATCAATGATGAATATCAAACTAAGGATGACAAGTTAATACCTTACAAAAGGATAGTGGATGATTTTGAGAAATACTTTGTTGATATCAAGTTGTGGACGCCATAGCTACAATCACATCACTACTCCAGTTGTCAGAGAATCAAGCATGGTATGATTTCCTAGTGGAACAATTGTTTTCTCCTGCCTATGACAATCCAAAAACTCAAATCATTTGCTACTTAACCAGTTCTGATTCTCCCTTGTATGGCCAAATCTAGACTTACCTCAAGAATAAAATTTTACCTTTAGACTTGTCTAGGAATTAGAAAATGAATTTCATCCATCAATCCTCTCATTACACCTTAATTGCTGATGTGTTATACTAGCGTGGTCTTGATGGTACCCTCCTTAGATGTCTTGAAAGAGATGAATCGGAAAAGGCCTTGCAAGAGGTACATGGTGGCATTTGTGGGACATAATCAAGTGGACTAACCTTAGCAAAGAAACTTGTTATATTGGGGTACTACTGGCTAACCATGGAAAATGAATCATTCATCATTGTTAAGAAATGGGAAAAATTTCAAATTCATGGGAATCTCATTCATGCTCCTGCTTAGGAATTACAACCCTTCACCACAACATGGCCTTTTGCTCAATGGGGATTGGATTTGGTTGGTAAGATACATCCATAATCTTCAAATGGACACAAGTTCATCATCACAACCACTGAGTATTTTACTAAGTGGATTGAAGGTGTCCCTTTAACAACTATTATTGGGAGACAAATTTCATCCTTCATTTTGAACTATATCATATGTTGGTATGGCATTCCCAACTCCATTATTATAGATAATGGAAGACCTTTTAAAAATAAAGATGTTGATGAACTTTGTGAGATTTCGCATCCAACATAGGTTCTCTACACCTTACTATCCACAAGGAAATGGTCAACAAAGGCTTCAAACAAAACAATTTTGAATATTTTGAAGAAAATAGTGAATGAGGTAGGCCATGATTGGCATGTCCGATTAAACCCAACATTATGGGCATATATAACAAGTATTCACACACCAATAGGTGCTAGCCCTATGCTTTGGTTTATGGAGCAGAAGCTATTTTTCCTTTAGAAGTTGAGATTCCCTCACTTTGTGTATCACTAAAAGGCTTGATAAATGATGAAGACTACAAAATATCAAGGTTGCAAGAGCTGGAACTGTTGGATGAATGACGTCAAACTATAGTTAATCATTTAAAGGGATATAAAAAATTTATGTACCACAACTACAATCATAGAATTAAACCATGAGATTTTCAAGTAGGTGACTTGGTTCTCAAAGAAAATCCTCGTACTCTACAGGATCAGGAAAAGAAAGGCAAGTTCGAACCTAATTGGTTGGACCCGTTCGTTATCATTGCAGCATATGGATCAGGGGCATATCATTTTTCAACATCAGAAGGGGACCTATTTGAAGACCTGACCAACAACATTCACTTGAAAAAAAATTATGCCTAAAAATATCAAAAACAATATAAAAAGTCCTGAAAAATAAAAAATAAAAAAATCGTTGCCTTGATGAAAACCTTGCAAATAGGCATCTTGGTAACAAAAAACCATCATAAAATCAAGAAATGGTGCAATAAAAATAAATCGTGAAAACCTAGCAAACATGCATCTTTTGTGATTTTGTTTGGCTCTCTCATCTATTGGGATACATTCTGCATATCCATCTTTCATCGACATCACATACACGCCTATCCATCACATATGCATCATGCATCCCAATATCTCCTTGAAATGACAAGGATTTCATCATGGCTTGATGATTAGGGTTATCCTTAGCAATATTTGTGTCTAACAAGAGTCAGAGTGCAGGGTCATTAGGGGGCGATTCGCTTCTTGGAGCTTTTTGGCAGACAAGCAAAAAAAAAACATGTGTCACACATTTGGAATATCAAAAACAACAAAATGTCCATTCAAAATTGGGTCTAAATGACTATTTGACAGAAACCTGAAATAAATTGGATGATCTTAATCTGACTAAAATGAATGACAAACTTAAAGCATAAGTTGAATTGTTGTTTTGACATTTGATGATATCATATCTTTGGAGTGGTTCAATGATGTACTGAACTAGAATCACAAGGAAGGATTATAATTTTTCTTTGCTTGTTGTCTGTAAGATAATCACTATTATTGTGAAAAAAAATCACAGGACATGCTCTAAAACATATCATTGATGACATTTCAGAATTTGCATAGGAAAATGGTTAACTTTTGTCTATTTATGCAAACAATACTCAGGTCATCTTGGTTAAATTATACCTCGATTCTTGTATTAACTTGCTAGATCAAACATCATGAAAGTAGTACTCAGGTCATCATTGGTGCTAATATCCCCTTTGATGCTTTTACTAACTTTCAACATATCAAAAGGCTCAATGATGAAAACTAAGTGCAAAATTGGTTTACGGAATGACAACTGTGGAATAGTTCATTTAGGCATTTTAGGATTGCATGGATTCATTTCAGTTACATTCATGGCTGTATGAAAGATTTTTGGAAGGTTGGAAATAATTTCATATATCTTATCGATTGAGTATACTTGGACATTTATTACATCTCATTTCATTATCATCTTCATTTATTACATCTCATTATCATTTTCATTTTCATATTTCATATCATCATTTAGGTTATCATTTTCACATCAATTGCATCATACATTATATATTGTTACATTATCATTTAGTTATCATTCATTCATATCATTTTTTTAATATCATTTATTATCATATGATTATCTTTACCATTATTTAGTATCACATTTTCCTCATATCATTTCACCATTCATTATCATTTATTTACCATTCATTATCATTTATTTATCATTCATTATCATATCATTCATTTCATCATTGTCAAATTTTCGTATCATTTCATGTATATCATTTTCATAATCAATGTACATCAAACATTATTTACATCATGTATTGAGAAAAATAAAAAGCACATTCATTTGAATTCATACATACTGCATACATCATGTAGAATCTTTAAATCATTTACATTGCATCATCATATTCATCTCTAACAACCATATCATGTACATGATCATCCATAATCAAATCATTTACCATAGATCATCATTTTTATCATAAAGCATATTACACCATATCATCATTGCATCATCATCATAAAAATCAAAAACATCATAACAAATAGAAATAAACATGCATACA
Organism: Sequoiadendron giganteum; assembly: GCA_007115665.2. NCBI lineage: Eukaryota > Viridiplantae > Streptophyta > Pinopsida > Cupressales > Cupressaceae > Sequoiadendron > Sequoiadendron giganteum. The sequence goes on from CM021100.1 coordinate 500,804,336, forward strand.
TAATCATTCATCATAAATCATCAATGACACATGCATATCAAATCACCACTGCATATCATAAATCTCATCAAAACAAATGTCCAGGTTTGCAAGGATATCAAATGTCTCAACAAGATATATAAAATACATTGAACAGATGTATCCATAATCATCACTAAGGAGTATTTGGATGTGGGTCATGGCTACTGATGCCTTCAAAGGTGGTAGGTCTCTATGGATCTCTACTGCCAGAAGCCCCGATATCTCATCTAATAGGTTGTCCCACACTCTTGGTAGCACTCCTAGTGTGACTACATGAGTGGGTCCATGACCGAGTACCTAACTATGTATAAGCAATCCTCCGCTCGGGCGACACTGCCTCAAAATATCTCATCCTATAGTACTCGGCCTACCGAGTAGTCTCTAGTCCCTGTACCACAACCTCTCCAATGGATGTGCTCTCAACTGACCTAAGGAGTCTCTCTACTACTCCCTCTACCTGAATGCACCGCTCTCTGAAACTGTCTCACTTTGCTGTGAGCTGAGCTACCTGTGGTCAGGAGGTGGTGGTTGTGTAGCCTGTGCCTATAACTAGATGATGGTAGCCTGTGCCTGTGCTAGCTGACTCCGAAGAGTTTGAACCTCTACCTGCAAGCTGTCCAACTGTCCTATGATGGAGCTCTAATAGTAATGCTTGGAGCTGAAGTACTCGGCTATTCCACCACTCTGGCTATGTGAAGTCTCAACCTAAATGGAACATCAAAGAAAAATATCTGCCCACCACCACCTTTGTCATCCCTACCATCATCATTTTCATCGGAGCTATCTGACTCATCCTCCTCATCATCCACCTCCATAGCCACCCCACCTATATCCTTTGCCTGTGGCTGCCCTACCATTGTTCCCATCATATAATTGGTCCACCTAATAGTGGAGTAGGCTCATCAAGACTAGTCAATCTCAAAAATGGATGTGAATAGAAGTAAGCGGCATAATCATCCATCATGTGAGCATCTATAACCTCAGGATGTATGGCCCAAAACTCTAGCTGTAGATCTATGTACTTAGCCCTCACTGCCTCAAAAGTGATGAATGAAACCCACTTTGGCACATCCTCTTGGCATCTGGCATAGTGAGCCACACCTTGCAACATCATTTGCACCTGACCATACTGCCTCAAAACTCCCATGACCAAAAACCGCTCAATGATGAAAGGATTCTGACCAATCATATACCTAGCTATCCCACAATAAGGAAGCTCTATGTCATCCTCATCCCATGCCTCACAGTCGAGATACGGTCTCCAAATGATGGTATCCATGTCATCCAATATCCTCCGCCAGTACTCTAACTTTCCCAGCATCGGCTAGATAAGGGGACCTGTGTAAGAATATACATATGGATAGCCCAATGGGTGATCTCTTCAAATAATGGGGAGAGTAATAGCAAAGTGCTCCCATGCCCAAATCTGTAGAAGAGTAACTCTAGCTGAGATACTCTTCCCATCCGCATACACCACCTGATGAAGATCGTGGTACAGATGGGAAAGCATGCATGATCCCCATGCATATCTAGTCTAATGGAGAAGCATGTCCTCCAGAATCTGACCCTAGCCTATTGATACTCCCTTTGACCTACAATCAGGACAAAGGAATCCACCAATGAAACCTGCTAGAACTGATGGCAGAGGGGTGTATCACTGTACCATATCCCTCCATGCAATCTCATACCCGCCCGCATGAGGATCCTGAAAAACTCTTTGTAAGGAATTTATCCCCCCAATCTCCTTGCGATCATAGATTACAAGCTCACCAACTACTGGGATGCCCAGAATCCTGTAGACATCCTCAGGTGTCACTATAATCTCTCCTATCGGCAAGTGAAAGGTATTATGCTCACTATGCTATCTCTCAGCTAATGTGATCAACAATGCCCTGTTGACCCTATACTGTGGGATCCTAAGTAGAGAACCCAACCCACATCTCACAATCACCCCTATCTCTAGTTGAGATAGTATGGGTATCATATCCCATGTATGGGGAAATTGCTCTCTGATCTGGAGGATATTAAAATTCTCCTATAACATCAAAATCACATCAATCAGTAAGGAATCATGAGAAAGCATCAAGAAAATGATGTCAAAACAATTGAATCAAATCAATATCAAATTTATCTTTACTATTTGTCTTTCAATCGGGAAAGAAAAATTTATCACATCATCTTTAGTATTTGTTCTTCAATTAGGAAGGAAAATTTATCAAAATCTACTATTTGTTTTTCATTCGTACATGAAAACAAATTTAACAGCCAATTGACTCAACATCACTATCATTTTACCATTTGTTTTTCAATCATGAAAGAAAATTTATCAGAATCATCATTTTACTATTTGTTTTCAAGCACGAAGACAAATTTCTCAGATCTTTATCAAAATCAAGTTAATCTATCCTTGATGTTACTCAAAATTATCAAATCAATTTGTCTAATACAACAACAATCATCAAGCAAGAATCAAATTCATTTCAAAAATTCAAAATCAGCAAAAAATTCATGGATGCATTAAAGCAGTCTTCCGATGCGCTAAATTAGTCAATGTGCTACTTTATCTATGGATGCGCTAAAACATAGATTGTATGTGCTAATTCATCTATGCACTACTTTATCAGGGCTATGCGCTAATTTGTCTAGTGTATGCGCTATTTGATCAGCCTATGCGCTATTCTATCAATCATATGCATCATTTTAATCTATGTGCTAGAACAATTCATAAATGCGCCAGAATGAAAGTGCTATTCTATCAATCCTATGTGCTAATCTATGACTCGCATGCGCTAAAAGGACATTTTATGTGCTAAAGCCATGATTTGAAAATTCAAAAAAATAAAATTCATCACAAAATTGTAAAAAATTTACAAAGGAGGATCACGTAATCTTACCGGACATTCGTACGCTGCTGGTCTTTGATACCGATGGGCTCACTTGAATCGGTGGCACTCATAATGGATTGGCATCTTGGAAATCTCTCTTAGAGCTCTGAAAACTGCAAAAGGCTATTGTTCAAATGACAATGACTTTTCACCTTTTCTTCCTTTTAAGGGGGTTAAAAATGGGAAGTTATTATTATTTTTACTATGCAACGTGCTATTTCAAGAGATAAATCGACGATTCTCTTCAAAATCATCTTAATTCTTTCAAACATCATCAGTATCATTTGAATCACATGATTTATCTCCTGAGGGGGCATATAGCATCATCAGTTAATTTTCAAAGTCAGGGGCAAATTTTCGAAATCTGAATTTTTCTTTGAAGCAATGCACAAAACACATCACTTCAAAGAGGGGAAAAATGTATACATCTAAAAATGGTCATAGTTAATCAAACCTGTTAATTAATTAAATATGAGTTATTTAATTAATATTCTAAAGTCATCTACATATAAATAAATTTAATTATTTATTTATATTGTTCATTTTTCTAATTCTTCTAGCTTAATCAAATAAATAAGTCTATTTGATTATTATTATCTTCCTCTTAATTAAATTAAATAGATTTCATAATTTATTTATTTAATTATCATTTTATTTCTAAGTTTGAACATTTAAATTCTAATAATGAAATATTCCTCTAATTCATCCTTCACTTCACATTTAAATTAAATATTTAATATTTAATATCTTTTTCACCTTTCACATAATTAAATATTGTAAATATTTAATTACACACCTTTTTCACCTCTCACATAATTAAAAAATTAATTATTTAATTATGGAAGTTTCCAAAATACATGTCACATATAATTAAATAAATTCATTTATTTAATTAGGAATTATCCTCAAACTTCAACCAACTTTTCAATAAATGAAAAGACAAATGGCATGTTTGTCTCCATTTTTGAATGAAGATGGTTTCGTGGGTTGAAAACATTCTCCATCTTTCTCTCAACCTTCCACCTTTCTCTCAACTTCTAGAATCTCACACAGTTCATCTTGATAGGTTCGAATTTGACCGTTGATTTTTGTCAACTAGATTCTTGCCTTTCGAAAATCTATAAATACAACCCTTTTGTGAGTATATTTCATCCTAGATTTTATGCGTAGTTACTATAGTTTCATTCGAATGAGCATTTTAGCAATTTCATATCATAGCATTTCAAGTTCATAAGCATAGTTTAAATCATTAGAAATGGACATACATATTACATCAATCTTGTTCTCCTAAGTTGTCATTCTAACAAGCTGCTGCTTAAACAAATTGAGAGCCAGTAAATCCTTGGAGATAAAAGACAATGGAACACATTTGACGAAGTTGTTTTTATTTAGAGTTTGCTTTGTCTTTTTAATAAGTTTACTCCAATCTAATGTTTCATTGGTGTGTTAGTTTACTTTCTAATTAGTACACATATTCTAACAACACAAAGACAACCACTTGAGCAGGCCACTCAAGGTAATTGTTCTTCACCATTTTTACAATTGTTTATTTCTATTAGTAGTTATTTTCATTTATCATTTATCATTACTTCATAGATTGCATACAAGTTAGAATATATTCTCATATCTTGATTATCAGTAATGAATATTTATGAGCATAAATGCATTTAGTTTGGAGTACTCTGAAGGTTAGAATAAGTTCAATTACTAGTCTTGATCAATTTTGAGTTACTTCATTAATTCTTTGTCAGCAACAATTCAATTACAGGTTATCGTAGCCATTAGCGATAATTTGCTTCTTTCACTGTTATGCAATTCTGTGATTTTCCAACAAGTAGAATACCTCAAATACGATAACCTAGGTAGCCTTTGGCCTCTAAAGGTACACATAGTGCAACACCATCACAAGTTTACAAACCTTGGTTGATAATTTAATGTAGTCTTTACAATGTTGAGTGGATTGTTCAACCAGTCATACCTCTAAATTGTGTTATTTCTACCAAGTTTACAAGACACTAGTTTAGACTCTACATGCACTATTTTTGTCTTATCTTTCTCCTTTGGTTGTTCTTATCCTGAGTAAGCTCTAAATTCCTTGAAAATTACATCTCTAGAAAATATTATTTTATGGGTAAGAGGATTAAAAATATTAAAACCTTTTATATTCTCAACATAACCAATGAAGATGCATTTATGAGCTTTTGGATCCAATTTAGAAAACTTCTCTTTAGGAACATGACCAAAATCATCATGACCAAAGACCCTGAAGTGTGAAACTAAAGGCTTTCTATCTATCCACATTTCATAAGGAGTGTTATCAACAAGAGTTGAATAAGGAGAGCTATAATCAAATATCAAGCAATACTAATCACTTTTGCTCAAAAATATCTATCAAGATTAGCACCGCTCAACATGCTCCTAGCTCTTTCCATCAAGGTTTGGTTCATTATTTTTGCTACCCCATTTTGTTCAAGATTATAAGGAGAAATATTTTGCTGAAAAATGCTTGCATGCTTACAAAACTCATCAAATTATCTAGAACAACATTCACACCCATTGTCAGATCTCAACACTTTTATCTTATAATTTGATTGCTTCTCAACTAAGGCACTAAATTCCTTAGTAATTTTTTTAGATTTATAACACAAAATAAATACATCCAAATGAATGATATCTAATAATCTCTTTGCCTTATTAGTTCCATTAGGAAATGCAGATCTATTTTGTTTACCAAACACACAATGCTCACATAAATAATATTTGTCAATAGAATAATTAGAAATACCGCTAGCCAAATTTTTATTAAGAATGGTCTTAAGATCTTTTTCAAGAATGTGACCCAATCTATGCCACCACAACATACATGCATTTTCAATACTAGTTACATTGGAATATTTACACAATGTAGATGTAACAATTATGGTAACAATGATGTCCATATGTGGCTATGTATTACCACTACTTATGGAAAAATTAAATTTTCTTAAGATCTAGGCAAAGAAAAAATAAACAAGATACATTTATATTCATCTTCTAATTTAAATTCTACTAGTATAAGTTAACTTATAATAAAATTGAAGGAATTTAAATGGTCTGCAATAGAATCACCATCTTTCATTTTTAATGAATATATCCATCTTTTGAGATACAAATTGTTAGACAAAATTTTAGTTGGATAAATATCACCTATCCTCTTCCATAAATTGTATGTGGTTTCTTCTGTGGAGACATTCAAAAGGATGGAATCTATGAGACACAACCATATGGTTCCTTGTGCCTTAGTTTGTTTACTCTCTTGTGAAATTAGAAACCATTGATCTCTCTCTTCAAGGATATTCTCCATCTTCATTTTTCACATCTCGTAGCCTATATCATTAAATTTATCAATATCCTAGCAAGAGGTAGAAGCCATGGTAAACAATCCTATTCATAAATCTGTAATATAACACAAGAAAAAAGCTCCCTTTGAATCTAGAAAACCTTCAACACTTAAGAGAAAGGTGTCCTCTTCTCAACATAATTGTTAGCTCTGATACCAAATGTTAAAATCAAGGTAAATGAAAGCTACAATATGAACTTATGCAAGTGAATTCAGATCTAAAAATCAGATTTAACCATTGTATTGTAACATACATCACAATATAAAAATCAACAAACAAAATGTGACATCGAATTGATGTGGAGAAACCATTTTGGGAAAAAAAATCCACACTATAAAAGAGGGAAAGCACATTATTAATCTTTGAATGAGAGAACATCACAATACACTTCATTGTTGATCTTTGATCAACCCAGGAATACCCTATTACCTACAAGAACTCAACATAAAACTACCATCTCATGGCTCCAATTTATAGAACTTGTGGGAGGTAAAACCATAAATGGTAAACCAAAACAAGAGGTAAAAAACCACCTGAAAAAACCAATGCCTTCTTCTTGGATAAGAAAAATACATAATAAAATATTAAATGGAAATTAGAAGATTCCAACATCGGACACCTAGCCCATAGCCTATCCAACTCCTAACTTTATGGATGCTTCGATAGCCTTTTCGCTCTCTACTGGAACACCAATGGATACCTTTACTTTTCCTATCTTGAGTGCCCCTTACATGTCATACTCTTGGATATTGTTGATCCATCTACACCTTTTTCTTGATTCTTCCTACTATACAAAGATATCCCTGAAAACTATACGTGGCACAAAAGAAGTAGTTTTGGCCCCTACAAGGTAAGATTTGAAATTTTTCATATATTGAATAAGAGAATATTTATGATTCTCCATTACAAAATAATTTAATTCAAAATATCTTAATTATTTTTTGAAAAAATTTATTTGTTTTTCATACCCATTTTTATTTTTATGAAGTAAAATAATATTAATATTATAAAAAGATGAAAAAGAAAACAATTGGGAAGGATTAGAATAGTTTGGACTTGCTACTCATGGTGTCTTCTTAAGTGCATATTTTATTTCCAAGAAAAATAACTTGATTCCTTATCCCAACTATAATATTTCCCCTTCTTCAACACTTTATAAATTGTCTTTTTCTTCTCAAAAAATTTAGGGACAAACCTTCTAACAAAATTTATCTACCCACAGAGAAATTGGACTATCTTCACTATTTTTAGTTGCAAGATGGGTTCTATTGCTTTTCCATATCATAGATCAATCCTTACCCCTTCCTTAAACACAATATGCCCAAGGAGATTTCCCTCTTCTACACCAAAAATGTACGTTTTAGGATTCAATGATATCCGATATTCCAAAAATCTTTTGATGACTATATTGGAAGTTTCCTAGAAAAATAGTGAGCGTCTATATTAACAATAATAGTCTGGTTGCCAAATCCCAACATCTGAAATAAAATGCATTCTTCCTCAAATGGGTGGGTAAATGGATGGAAAAAGTCCAAGTTATTCATTGGTGCCAAAAATAGTGAGATAAAAGATATTAAATTAAAGACCCTCCCAAGGGTTTTTTTCTAGTACAATGTTGAGAGCAAGGTCAAAATAAATAAATTCTAGAAGGGGGTCGTATTGATGGATGGAGTCAATTTTTCATTGAGGATTGAGTCACAAAATTTAATCCTCTATCACAATTATTTGAGAATATCCCTATGTGGATCCAACTGAACAACCTCTCACTTGAGTACTGGATTGTGGAAACCTTGGTCAAGATAGGAAGCAAGATCAGATTCTTTGAAATGTTTGATGAAAAAATGGAGGAAGGAGATTTCAGGATCTATGCATGTATCTATGTAAAGGTAGACCCAAATTCACATCCCATAGAGGAAATAGAGATTCAAATGGAAGGTATAATATAGAGATAGAAAGTGGAGTGTGATCTTTCCTAACTTAGATGCAAGTATTACAATGCCATCAGTCATTTGGTGGAGGGCTACATGACCCTAGAAAATGGGTTAAATAAGGAAGCAAAATTTATGAAGTGTCTCGACTTCTTCGTGATGGTAAAGTTTGGCATAGACACATAACATTCTCTTGGTGTAGACACCTAAAATTGACCACTTGTTTTTGCTAAATTTTATCCCATCATTTCATCTAAACCCCGTCTATCTCCATTAATTAAATAAAAATATAATTATTTAATTAATGTTATTAATTTACTCCTAATTCTTCTAAGGTCATTTGGTGGAGGGCTACAAGACCCTAGAAAATGGGTTTGATAAAGAAGAAAAATTTATGGGAAGTATTGACTTCTTCATGATGGTAAAGGTTGGCACATACACGAAGCATTATCTTGGTGTAGACACCTAAAATTGACCACTTGTGTTTGGTAAATTTTATCCCGTCATTTCATCTAAACCCCTTCTATCTCCATTAATTAAATAACAATGTAATTATTTTAATTAATGTTATCAATTTACTCCTGATTCTTCTATGATCCTAAATTAATTAATTGATTAATTTCTTACCTTACCTTTTATCCCCTTTCTTCCCTAAATTAAATAAATATCCTTATTTATTTAATTTAGTCACTTTATTCTCCCATGTTAATTAAATAAAATTTATTTAATTCCTCCATTTTCTCTCACCTCTTATCACATCCTCCATAATTTTCCAATATCCCCTAACCGTAATCCTAATCCACCTCCTAATGATGTGCACACACTTAATCATGAATTAAGAGGTGTCACATTCTCCAACTTTTCCCACTTGCATTCTAATCATTCTTCATTAATCCTAGTTCTCACCTAACCCATCCCCTAATCACTTGCACATTACTAATCCTAAAATTAGGAAAGGGCTAATCTCCTTTTCCATTTACCAACCATTCACTTTGTTCTCTAATCCTTAAAGGCTTTCCGATTTTGGGAAAGAAACCCCACATGGGTCCTTTCCCCAAAGTACAATTAAGGAATTTAAAATTCTTGTATTCCTTTCCACCCGATACCTTGGGAATATGGGACAAGGAAGGCCTTCATGACAAAGATCTTCACCATATCCCAAGGTACCTCCCAAGTACCAATCTCCCTCTCAGGCCCTTACATCATGCCACTTGGCATAATACCATGGATTGAGAGGTATCATGCATCCCTAGCCATTGATCTCATCCCAAATTATCTCCACCCTGCATTCATCTATCCTCTCATCAAATGAAAAACCACAACCATTTTCATCATCCTTGAATCTTTGAGCAATTTGGTAATGTTATGCTGCCAAATTTTTGTGAAGTACACATCAAGGGCTTCATCATACTTGGTTTTAATTGAATTCCTTGAAATTTTGAGCTCTCTTATGCCCTTAACTTGATTTTTGTTTGGTTCTTTGTATTGTTAGATTTTTATTGTAATTTTCCTTCATTTTAGGCATGAATTTACTTGCACAAATTTTGGTATGCCTATTGGGACCCACATCATGAGTCTAATAATAGTATTTTGTATAGTTTTGTTTGAATTTTTTTTACACAAGGCTGATTCCACTCTAGTTGAGTGGATCTACTCTATAAACAAGTGATTTCGCTCTTATAAAGGTGGCTTTTCTTCAACTCTTCAATACATAGACCCCCTTTTAGAGAACAGGTGGATATTCTCTAGAGGGGAAGATATGCCTACATAGGGGTGACTCTTCTCATAGGTGGATTTGATATAAATAGGTGGATCCAAGCAAGATAGGTGAAACTACTTTCGTAGAGATGGCTCTACTCATAACCAACTTCATTTCTAGATAGGTGGATGTGCTCTACAAGGGCGATTGCATGTTGTACTTGGGGAAACATGTAGGTAACCTAAATACATTGCATTTTACATCAATATTTTTACTTTTCATGTATTTAGTACTAATGCACTAACTCATTTGTGTGCTTGTGATCTCGCTAACTCCTTTTTGTAGCCTTGCATAGTCCAAGACCGGCGAATGAAACTACTAATACATTTCTTTTAGGACGTTGTCAAAGACCTTGTATGTTTTTACCACTAATCTAGCCACATTTCAATTTCATTAAAGGGATAATTAATATTGTGCTCCATGTTTGGGGTCTTTTCTTGACATATTCTCTCCCCTTGCACTGTTTTGTGAGCATAGGGATTAGAATCGCAAGGTAACCCAAGAATTGTGTTATGTTTATACTTAGGGGTGTTAGTTTGTTTGTATGCTCTCTCCTTGCACTACATGTGAGCTTAGAGATCAAAAACACCTAGCATTTCCTTCCCTTTAGGAGGTTTTCTTGGGGATTTCATGACCCCAAGGGAAAACCTAAACCACATGAACCAATTGGGTATATTAAGGGGGAGAACAAAAGTTGTACCCAAATCTAGTTGCATTATGTTTAACAAAGCTTTGATACTTGGGTGATTCTGAGTTAGGAGTGTAAGGTTGGTCCAAACAACTTGAATAACATTCCTGACCCAAAATTTTGATGGACTATTGTGCCTGACATACTCTCCTGGTATTTAGAGGACGCACTAGAGAGCTTGTTTCAACCTAGTTTAAGACCCTTTGGTTGTTTCCTATCATAGTGCAGGATACAGTATCATGCCCAAAGCTACTCACCATGTATCTCCTTTAGTAGAGATAGGAGCTCTTTGGGTAGGTATCAGGACCTCCACAGAAAGTGAAAAGGTGAGGCCTTATGCCACTAGATCCCTATCTATCGAATCTTGATCAAAAGGTGTCTCACACTAATCTTAAGATATTATTCTATGGGTGTGTGGGCATACGGTAGGTCAACACTCCTACTTGATTAATCTAGGTGTATGCAATCTGGTGTGTCTTTTTGTGACTACCAATGAGTGTATTTTAGTCCAACCTATCTGTGTCTATCTATTTTTGGTATTTCCTTTACTATCTAGTTTTCATCCTTATTTAGGCAATCCCACTCTATTCTTTGGCATATATGTTCCTACACATGTAATTGTGCTTTCCAAATCCATCTTTCATCCTTAGGTGACTCCACCTTGTCCTCAGGAGGCTCCATTTTTATTAGGATTTTTTTTTGTCTCTTGTGTCATCCTAGATGGTAAAATGCACTTTGTCAATGGGTGATCCTATTTTCCTTAAGTCGATTCATTTTTACTTAGGTGATTCCATCGATAGGAAACCCTATCATAGATAGGCGATTTTTTCAATAGACAACCCTATAATAGAAAGGCTATTCTACTTTTTCAACAACCAATTCTATCCAACCAAACTCCATTCTTAGGTAGTTTTTCTCTGTGGATAGCTAAATATGCTTTTGGGAGGATATGCCTTATTTTTGGGTAGTCATGTAGATAGGTGATCCCATTTAGGTGGCTTTTCTCTATTAATAGATGAGTTTATTCTTGGGTAGATACATTCCTAAATGGGAAGATTTTCACTATGCTTGGCCAGATATGTTCCCCATACAAAATCCAAATGGAAAATCCTCTTGACTAGATATAGCCCTAGTTGTTCCTAATCCAATCCCATAATTGAAATATTTTTCACATCATTACATCACTCATACTGATCACTTTCGTCATATCACTCATATCGAAAATAATCACATCATTACTCTATCCACACAAGGACATCCCTAAATGCACACCAACCGATATTCTCATCATCCTACATAAAAATCTAGCCTCCTAACACTTATTTGATAACTTTAGAATCATAATCCAATCAATCCATCATCATCATTCTTTCTAAGGAACATTTTCTATCCTAAGTAAGTAATTGTCATCAACCAAATCAACTTGCCTTGACCAAGAGGTTTAGATCATGTCAAAATCAATCATTCTTGATAACTTTTCCTATATCAAGTACTATCCACCTATCATCATCCCTTGTGATTGCTAACATAGTCTATCTCAATTATCAATCATCAACTTAAGTTCTCAAGTAAAAATTGAAAGCACTAAATTGATCATCCAATCAATCACCTAATCACTCTTGTTTAGTCCCATCCTTGGGATTAGGGTCACCATCATCCTCAATCCAATCATCTTCTCATCTTTCATATCTGTCACCACACAATTACAACTCATAGAACAACAACAACACAAATTTTAACAATCACCTTATTTCATCAACCCACCTAATAGCGAAGGATCCCAACAAACCAACATGCAAGGTGAACCATCAAATTTTCATTACCCTCATGACCTTGTATCCATAAAAGAGGAAATGGTTTCCCAACCAAATCTCTCTCCTAGTCTTGAGGAGCATTATAACAATCCAACCAATGTCCACATGATTGATCACCTTATAAATACATGTTTTGAAGCCATCCTTTCTAAACTACTTATGTAGGTCACTAAGACTCCACCAAGGTTCAATGTGACACAATATCTAGGCACAATTTAACCATCAACACCTTAGAACATTGAAACCTCTTGGAACACACTAGAGTTCAAGAATGATGTAGTGATCCAAGTTCCTCCCTCTCCCATTCGAATTCCTATAATAGGATCTCGATCAAGCCTTAGTCCTATTCATGGACCTAATCTACCATCATCTGCATAGTTCCAAGGTGACATCCAAAATCCCACATCACAAGTACTGGTTCATCCCCCATCTCAAGTGAATATGACGGTTCTCATAGCCAAGACACCTACAATAGCTCCTTATCATGTTCCTATTGTATTGGTTCAACTAGTATAACATACCTCTTATGCTACCAGTCCATCTTTGTCCCACATTCTACCTCCTACAAATCATCCACCTCAATTCTATCTTGATCCTCCACCTTAATCCTATACTAACCCTCCACCAACATATTTCTCTCTGTAGTACCATCAACAGTGCTTCTCGTGGATCCTCCTACTCAACAAGATTCATATCATTACCAACCTCCTACAACTCCACATCATAGCCAACCTCCTTACACCTCACAAGATTATATGTATTACTCATATGCACCTCAAACACCTCAACACTCATCCTTCCAATCTCAAAAACCCTTACAAAAATATGCTAATCCTCCATCACTTCCAACCTACCCTCTCCAAAATTCCATCACACTCCTATTCCTCTCAACCACCAAATACATCTCACAATTATCAATCCAACCCATCACAACCCCTTGTGCAATCCTATGCAATCCTATGGGAATGCACTCCCATATCCTTCACACCAACAATCCCAACCATCATCGAATTCCTATTCTCTACAACAATAATCAAACCATAATCAGTTTCAAAAATACATTTATCCATCTCAATCACCACAACAACCACCACATTTCAACACCAACAACAATTATCATACATGTATCTACCTCTTGATCAATCTAATCATCTTCCACCTCCACACAATCCATACATAAATTATCCTAATCCAAATCTTATAGATCCTCCTACATATACAACACCTAATCAAGAGTGGGATGACATGAAGGTTGGAATCAAGGTCTTACAAGCAGGGAATAGCAAGAATTTCTTTAAACTCGAGGAATTATGCTTGTATCCTTTTGATCACACTGTGACCACCACACCTTTTCCTAAGCATTTTGAGATCCCCAAGTTTGATAAATATAAATGGAATCGTGACCCTCATGATCATGTCAAGGAATTTTATATGAATTTTTAATAAATGACATATAATGATAACTACATCCTTCATTTGTTCCCTCAAAGATTAGGTGGAAAAGAATCAAATTTTTTCTTGCACCTTCCTCAATTTCTACCTTTACAGATTTATTTGAAAATTTTGTGGCAGACTTTTCCTATAACCTTGAACATGAGGTCAACATCATTGATCTATAACAAAAAGATTGGGGAAATTTGGCCCTTAGCATGCGTCTGGACACTCCTTGTCTGCGACTGTTTGTTTTCGTAAGTGGATGACTTTGTACACTGTGGTCTATCTCATATCATGGTGTGTACTATCCATTTGTGTTATGTCCCACCCAATGATGATTTAATGCAAGGCTTAGTTTGGACTTGGAAAAATATTAAATATTATACATTCTACTAATACCCATATTTCTATACTAACATTTTGAATAATTTATGCTAACATTGGTTCTATCCTGCATAATGAAGGAGTCTTGTGACACAAAAAAAAGAAGGTAATCTTCATATGCATACATTTTACAACCATTACGTAGACATTTTCATATGTATATATATAGTAAACCATACATCTATATTGCATTTCAAAAACAACACAAAAATATGCATATCCATCACATTTAGATAATCATGACATACATGCATTTACAAATTACAGAATTGTGTAAATTATACATACATCCACATAGCATTATAAATAATAGCATCAAAATTCAGCTCATTTTCATAAGCATAGAATACATTCATCGCATGTGTCAATATTGTGCATCCATCATCATATAGAACACAAATATCAATTTATAAACACATCATCATAGGATATGAAACATCATAATCTAAACATCATAATCCATACCATGTATATACATCATCTAGAAAACTGCATAATCATATATAAATAAACTACATCATCATATATAATAAATTAAAATCATATAAATGCCACCAAAAATGATATATATATATATATCAGTCAAAATAATATGTGTCACAATACAATGTCAAAGTGTATCAATCTAAAAAGGAGCTCGCAGGCTCTATGATCAAAATACAATGTCTAAAAATATAAACATATCACTATCTAGTATTCCCACTGCTGCCATGTAGAGTTTGAGGGGGTGACTGTTGATGGGATACTCGTTGTACCGAAGGAGGCTTGTTTTATGGTCATGTCCTAAGTGGACCCACCACATCATGTATGCTCTGTGTTCGGCTGTGGGACCTGCTATGAGAACTACCATTGTGTTCCTATGAATAGCTAGGATCTCATCTCTTAGGTGGTACCTCTTCCTCATAAATATCCCTATAATACCTCTCTCACTCACCAGCCCTGACTAACTCTTGAGTGAAGGTTGCATCTAGTCCAGTACATAATGCCCTCAACTCAATAAATCTACCCTCTGTCTCTTATCATCTGATAACTACTTGATCCTTGTACACGTAGGCACTATCTCTCTCCATCTGCATAGCATCACACTCTACAGTCATGGCCCTGACCCTCTCCTTGAAGGCCTCTACTTGGGCCTGTAAATTTGCAAAATTGTCCTTGGGAGCCTCCTCATCCTATTGTGGTATCTCCCCCACCTTAGCATCCCAATCCTCCACAATCCTATCCCATAGCTCCCTCTCCTACTCCCCTATCACCTCCTCCTCCTCCTCCTCACCATAGCCTACTAAAATTCTAAGGACATCAATCTCCATATCCTCCCTCCCGGCCTCCCCTGCTACCTCCTCAGCTACATGCTCGCCCCCGATCTCTATCTCTCCTCCTCCACCAAGGTCTAACATGGGTATATCCTCACCCTCATGCTCTGTCTCATGAATGGGTGATAATACACCTCCTCAACCACCTCTCCTCCCTCATCGACCTTGTCCACCTCTCCCACCTCCACCTCTACCTCCTCTGTCTCCAGCCCTACCACCACACCATCCTCTAGGTCTTGTACCCTATCTCTCAACAAGAGCTCACTGATTAGGATCTATGTAAGGAATGGACCTATGCACATCCCACCAAGCACCATATGCAACTATGGTACTAGGATCTGAAACCCCAACCGTTCATCCCCACTACAAAGGTTTTAATGCATGAATGTTTGCCTCAGTTGTAGCTACTAGAATCATCAGCCCCCACAATGAAACCTCTCTTGATGACTGAGAAAACTCAGCTCACCCTTGAGGCTCATCCTGCACTTCACCAAACTATCTCAACACTCGATTCGAAAAATGCCTCTCAATGATGGCACACTAGACACTATCCTACCAATCAAATATCGAGTCTGTTTACAAAATGGAAAGTGTTTGTCCTCATCTGTCCATCAACCATAGTCCATATAAGGTCTCCAAATGAACTGGACAAGAGTATCTAAAGAATGTCTCCAATAACCAGTGTCACCAACATGACTCTAGGTAATGTTCCCCACATAATGAAAAACATATGACGATATCGCATCAAGATCAGTGGTCACTGGGGGATGGAACACAACAATGTGTTCCCACTCCCAGATCATAAGTAGGGTAGTACCACAACTCATCAACTGTGCGTCTCTATATGCAATGTCATGCAAATGGAAATACATCATGGCCAGTAAACAGGGCCCCCATGCATATACAAACTCATTCTCTAACATCCCAACTAACATCTCACCCCACCCAATAGGAAATCCATGACCCCGACGGTCAGAAAGAACTATACCAGCAATCAATTTACAAAGCATACAATCTATCCTCTCATATCTCTCCACCAAAACATGCCATCTAATCTCGTAATGCTCAAAACCCAACTGCCTAATATCATCATATACATAAAATATAGTAATCTCACTGTATCCTCTCTAAGTGTCATATAACACTCTCTCACCTCTAATAGGAAATCTCAAGATCCTATAGATGTCCTCTAGGGTGATTGTGGCCTCTCCAGTAGGAAAATGAAAAGAGGAGGTCTCAGAATGCCACCTCTCACAAAGAGAATTCAACATACCTTTTATTTTCCTGAATAGTGGGCATGGTGCAAACATGGTGCAACCCTAATATCCAAATCATGCATGTCTTCTCACTCTATAGATCATCTCACAGCTCATATGTCATCGACCACGACTCTCAGGTGTATATCGGATCTAATACAACCTGCAAAGGCATCAAAATAATATGTGTCTGAAAATAGAACATTCATTTTTGCATCACAATTTTTTTCAAAAGTTTTATAGTCAAATGTGTCACTTCAATATCAAATGCATTGCAACATCTCAAATGCATCATTCTAATTTTCATATGTGTCACTCACTCTCAAATGCATCGTATACACATGCACATGTGTTGCAACATTCCAAATGTGTCACATAATAAAACACAACAACGAATAATGGATATGTGTCACTTATTTTCAAATGTGGTGCATTCTTATTGTCCTACCTATCATGCAAATGTGGTGCATTTAAATATGTGTGTTGCACTAACCTACATTCGACATTGGAAAAAGAAAATTTGATGCAATTCTACACATGTGGTGCAAACTAAAACAAATGCGTTGAATCCCTAAAATAACCTAAACGACCTAGACATCTTTGCACATATGCATCATTATGTGAGAACATGCATCGTGTACGAACACATATGCGTTGATTCTCAAACAACACATATGAAAAATAAAGTTTAAATCCCTAAAATAACATGAAGTTTAAAATTTCAAAAGATGGTTCAGGGGTACATACCGAGGGTCCTGTGTTGGCTGGGCATTTGAATGTCTGAATGCAGTATCTGCAATGCTCTGTGTATGGTACAAGTGATATCTTCACTACGAGATCAAAGCAAAAATCAAGGTTTTCCAATTGTTTAGGGTGCAAATGAATTGAATTTTCACCCCAAATCCTATTTATACCTAGGGTTTTGGAGGGTTTTCCTCCAACCTTTTGTACTGGACGCATAATTTGCCAACTTTCATTAGCCATTTCTTTGCCAAATCACTTTGAAATCAATTTCTTTCACCACCATCAAACTTTTGACTATCAAATTACCTAATCGGGACAATTTCCAAAATTTTCAATTGTTTTTCAAAAATTGTCATTTTTCCCGAGCGGACATACTCTAATTTATTTCACACTGGGCCATGACAGGGGCATGATTTAAATAATTTTCTTTGATACAAAGGCCGAAATGACATTGTATCAAAGAGGGGCAAACTGTAGACATTGAAAATTTGTCTAGGCCTATGACACCATTTTCGACATAATTCTAATGTTCATAGTCATGATTAAATAATGTTAATTATTTAATTACTTTCTAAAGTCACATTTGTTCTATTAATTAAATAACCTTAATTATTTAATCAATTCATGATGACCTTTCTTGATTAATTAAATAAATCTTATTTATTTAATTACGTCACTAATTAATTAATCCCCTTTCTAAATTAAATAATTTATCCTTTATCACATTTCAAACTATAATTAAATATTCATTTCAAATTATTTAATTATTCAATAACCTTTTCAACAATATTATTATTCCTGGCATATTCCTCTGATTAGATAATCATTTAGTTATCTGATTATTCATTTACCGCTTAAGTCGAGATATAATTCATCAGTCAGTTATCTCATGATTTATTCCCAAGGAACAAACTTTATGTCTTGATTAGTCAGTAATATTCTTCTACGTGCAAATTCTTATTAATTAAATAACTTTATTTAATTAAATAATTCATTTGTGCATTCAAACACAATGTTTTTGCTTCATCTTTCACATGCAATTCTTATTCTTCTGATTTTTGAATAGTTTCAACATCAAATTAAATTATTATTTAATTTAATCTTTATCATGCAGACTTTTTCACTCACATTGTAAATGACACAAATCTTCATTGCATGGCATTCATCAATCTCGATCGTTGATCTCTCTTTCGAATCTGAGTCGATCGTTCAAAAACCAATTTTCTATAAATTGACCTGACATTTGTCATTATTCCTCCTCCCAAAATCTTTATACTTTTAGGTCACTTAATTAATTTTTGATATTTTCTAAGTCAATAGTGAATACTCCATAATTGCATACTTAATAAATCTGAGGGAAAATATCATACAAACAGAAAAATGGAGAAGTGCAATCGAGGTCATTTTAAGGAATATACAGATGTTCAGTGAGATCATTTTGTTTATATGTTTTTATATTTCTTTGTTCTTTGTTGTTAAACGTAGGATTAGATTAGTGTTATTACTACTTTTATTGCTTAACTATCTTGTATGAGTCTTATTTCAAGCATTACAAAGGTCTTGCTAGATAATGTTCCCCCCTTAATTTGTGTACATTTAAGTTCATAAAATAGGTGGGATATAATCAATTTGACTTAGATTGATTAGTATCAAAGCACATGACAATATAGAACGAGATTCAGTTGGAACTATTTGTCTCCCAATTTAGGTTGGTCCAAATTTGTAGTATACCACATGTCATGTCATTGATCTTGACCTCTCCTACAACCTCCTCCTCAACCACCCATGGATCCATGCCATGCAAGTCATGTCATCCAACTATCATCAATGCCTTAGGTTTTTGCATAATGGTATTAAGGCCACTATCCATGATGATCCTCACCCTTTTGAGTAGTTTTGTTCTCTTGAGGCCACTTTCCTTAATTCTTGGCATTGTCTTAGGGTTGAAGTTGTGTCTTCCAACACAAATTCATCCTCATCTTATGTTGACCCTAACAAACTTCTCACATCCTCCAATCCATCCACTACTCTTGAATTGACATTTACCAAGGTCAAGATCACTGATCAAGGCTATGGGGAGTATGAGATGAGCACCACTCTCAATGTGGGCATCATGCCCTCATCTCCACGTACTTTTGGAAATCCATCCTCATCAATGAAACTACAAGAGTCAATAATCAAAATTTCAAGGGATCCACCACTTTCCAGTCTCTAGGTACTTTGGAACAAGAGAAAATTAAAGAAGATATTAGTCAATGGGTATACCGTGAAGAACCCAAGAGTTCTACTGCACTCTTGGAATATTTTCAACAATTTTTTCCTACTATCCATCAGATGGCACAAAAGATAAACTATCATGAGAAAGGATTGGGGGAAATGAATAAGGTATACTCCAACCTATAGAGTTACTAATTAATGTCGAACATCAAGGACTTGGGTATGAATCTAAGCAAAAGAAACCTTCATTATCACCAAGTACTTCTAAAAATGTCAGTTTGGATTTCGTTATTATTGAAGAAATTATAGATGAATTCATTAAACCCTCCTACGATGATTTGGATGTCTCCTTCCTCTTTTCTACTTCCATTCTTGCCATTGACCTTCCACTTCACCATCCCAAACTCATTGATTGGGACCAATGTGGATCTACACATCTTCATGTATTTTAAAATGATGAGGCATTTATATAACTCATGGGTTTATTTGAGGGATTAATTCATGATGATCATATATCAAGCTATGTATATGCACTTGATCAACATGCCTAATTTGGGGAAGATGAACTCCTTAACTTTGAAAGTAAAATTAAAATAAAAAAGTATTCATTCTCTTAGTGAAAACCTCCCCGAGGCACTTCTAGATCAATAAAAAGTAAAAATAAAGGGTGTATACTCTTATGAAAACCTCCTTGAGGTGTTATAGGATGGGGACATTCATCTTCCCATCATTGGTCCACACCAATTAGAAAAGTCTTCTATCTTGATAGAAGAGACTAAAAAAATAAACTTGGGCACTATAATTAAAACATGGCCCACATATGTGGAAAATTCCTTCTTAGAAGATGAGTATCAAACCTTCACTAGAATCCTTCAAAAAGGTCAATCAAATTTTCATGGCTTATTCAAACATTTCGGGGCTTGATCTTGCATTAATGATCCACCACCTGGATGTGTGTCCATATGCCAAGCCTATTAAACAAAAACTCCACAATATGCATCCTCAAGTAGCACTATTAGTCAAAGTAGAGCTTTAAAACTATTGGAATCTAGTTTTATTTGGCCTATTGATTGCTCTAATTGGATCTCCAACATTTTTCCTATTTCCAAATAGACTAGGGGCATTTGTATTTGCACCAACATTAGAGATCTCAACAAATCTTTCCTGAAAGATGACTACCCACTTTCTAATATTGGCATCCTTATGGATTTGATGGTGGGTCATGCTATGTTATCATTTTATGGATAGTTTTTTAGGATATAATAAAATTTTCATTGCATTTGAAGACCAACATAGAATGACCTTTACAACTCCATGGGGAACCTTATGCTACCAAGTCATACCCATCAGGTTGAAGAATGCAAGTGCCACAGATCCACATGCCATGACTACCATCTTCCATGATCTCATTCACATCATCATGGAAGACTATGTGGATGATTTTTTGGATAAATATGGTACTAGAGAATGTTGGAAACAAGCTACACTGAGAGGGGGATGAATCAGTGTTGTGAAAAAAATAGCTTTAGTAATCTTTAACTTTGAAGCATCAATAATATTCATTCATAATGCATAAATAGGAAAGTAAACACAACACCATAACACCTATATTTTTATGTGGAAACCCTGTTAGGGGAAAAACCATGGTGGATGGCCAATCCACAAGTATGATTCTGAGTATACTCAAAAGTGAAGATTACAAGGGAATGCATTTGCATTCAGGCACACTGCCTAGAGATCACTGGTCAAGAAAGAAAGGGCTTGCTGCCCAAGAGTTCAGATTAAAACCATCTAAAGATTTTAACTAAGATGATAGCACATAAAATGCTTGATTATAGTTCCAGATTAAGCACAACAATGGATATGTTCTTCTATAGACTGAATCTACAGTTATGCTCTACTCTACTCATGCACACAACACAAATATTCTATGCACAAGTGAAACTACGCATTATCGTACCTTTTCTTTGCTCTAACTCATAGTTCAAACATCAACACAACTCTTACATCATATAAAATGATACGGAAGACCAAGTATATATATCCACAACATAGGATTTATTTATACTTTGTCAACTTCAAAAAAACATAAGAAAATTACAACTGTTGGCTCACATTATGAGAAATATACAATACGTATCCTCAAAGGTCAGCCATAACTTGGGTAGAACCCAAAAAATGACATACAAACATAGATATACTTAATTAATTTATTCCCATACATCTATGACTTAATACATTCATGAGGTCGGCCTCAATACAAGAAAAACTAAGAACATGACAATCAAACCTTCTAACTTTCACATGATCTGGTACGAGCCACTGCGCTTCAAAAGAAATAAAGATAATATGCCAACAAATGTTCCCTGGGATACGCAAACCAAAATAATAACTAGAAATGATCTTACAAATCGAAGAACATTGTATTACCAGATACTTTGTTCTCCCTTGACAATTCTGAGTCTTCTTGTCAATAGGAAAAAATTATGGAGTGTCGACTTGATAGATTATTATGGTTGCCATAAATGAAAACACCAAGTGAACCTCACAATGTCTCTTGCCAACAATCTCCCCCTTTGGCATTGATGGCAACACTTAGTGAAAAATGACTAAGTATCAGATCAATACCAAGATAGACTGTATCGCCCAAAAATTCAAAAATGTAATTCTCCAATTCTCCCCCTGAGATGATTAAACATTTTTCACTCTATTCCTTCTCCCCCTTTGACATCAATGGAAAAGGTAGGTGTCAAATTCCAAAAAAGTGTCAATTCACAAAAACTGTTTCAGCAAAAGAAACTGTAACTTACATGAGTTGAAAAATATCAGCAAAGTCTTTCTTTAGCTGAATCAGATTTGTGTCCCAAACCCTTTTAAGAATTTCCAAAATTGTGATGTGACCATAGATCCAATAGGATTGAGTCTTTGTGGACTCCAAGTTGGATGGATCTACAACTCCTAAAGATTCCTCTCCTTCTTTGAGAGCACTTGACAATATGTCAAGTTTTGGACAAATGATGCTCTAGAGTTCACAACTTCTGGCAATAATTTTATCATTTTCATGTTTCAATCCTTGTATACTACTGAGCAGAGACATCACTTCTCCTTATTCTTTCCTAACACTACTGGTTACCAGATCAAATACTTCTGAGATAACATTTAGTTTGAGTTCCAGCTCCTTGACCTTCTTTTCATTTTCCTCTATAAATTTTGCGAAAGATAGGCATGCTTTGTAAATATTTCTGCCTTCTTATAGAACATCCTTCACATTCTTAATGCATGTAGTCAAGAGTGTTGTTTTTCATGTCACTAAATCTTTTAGCATCAAATTCTTTATGTAATTTTGTCATGGCTGATTTTTCAAATGGCTCAAAATGAGTGTCAACAAAACTGATTAGCCTTTTTAGCTCACAGGAGGATGAGTTAGCTGAATCTTTCACATAAGATGTCATTAATTCTCCATTACCCTGGATGCCAAATTTAACAATTCATTGTCCTCAATGTGGGATTTCAGTAGCTCCTCTCTTTCCCGAGCTTGAGAGAATGTAGATACTCTTATCTTCTAAACTGGTCTTAACATAGACAGGTGAATAGGACCTTCGATCAATTCTGGAATAGGTTCATTTTTTTGTGCAACCAAAATTTTCTTTATATTTTCAGCAGTGTCTCTTGTAGCAATTGGAATTGCTTTCTTCTCCTCAACAAGTGGTTCTTTAGCTGAAGGTGTGGGTTTGACTTCAGATATTTCTACCTTTTCAACTAAAATATTTTCAAGTGCCTCCACTTCTGTGGGAATTTTAGTGTTAGCATCAATACCGATATTATCATCAACATTGCCTTCTTCTACTTCATTCATCGGATTAGGTAAAACATTATCAACATGGGTTTCCTCGGTCACAATATCAACTCTTTCATTTAACAATATTTCTTTTAAAATTTTCTTAGTTTCCTTTGTGACTTCTTCTGTTTCACCAATCATAATTTGTTGACCCTTGTTTTACTCTTGAACTTATTTTTTTCTTTGTTTAGGAGTGCCTTCATATCATCTAGAGACATAGTTGGACATAGTTCAGCTAGAATCCTTTCTCTCATTTTCTCTTCTTCATTTCTAGCACTTAACCTCCTAGCTTCGAGAATTTTATATAATTTTTTTGGCAAACTATCCATTATTTCAATCAAAACTTAATTGAAATAATTCATGTGTTTTATAGTTGCCTCTTCCATAATTCTTTTATCAGAGACATTGAAAGATTCATACCATTTCAAAAGCGGTTTTAAATTTCCATCCTGAACTATAGCTTTCTCAACAGCTTGCACAAACATACCTGATTTATTTGTCTTTTCTTTCTTCTTGGCTTGATCACCTTCACTGGAAGGATTACTTTGTGTGACTGCTACTACTTTAGTACCTTGATCCTAGATCTCTTTAATTTCTTCATCAAATTTTGTCTCCTCATCATCTGAGATAGCCATATATATTCTTTTTCTTTTCTTCATTCCTTCCTTTCTGGATCTTTTGGGCTCAATTTTTATGGGAGTGACCTTTGCTATAGGGATTTACTTAGATACAGAGCTTCTTGTAGTCCTATCTTGGCTAGTTGGCACTACCGAACTAGCTAATTTTTCTTTTGATGCCTCCTTAGCAACTTGTCTTGCTGCTTCATCTTCAACTCTTTTTTGTCTAGCTTCTCTGAGCAGATCTAGAGATATTACCAAGCTATCTACAAGAATCCCAACTTCTTTTCTCACTCACTTAGTACCAACGGGATTTGTCAACTCACTATGCACCTGTTTATCCTTTTCAACATTTTTTTAAACCTCTCTTATGTCGGATCAATTGGTTTGCTTGGAATGTGTTGAGCATACATGTCCAAGACTACTCCATTGACTTCATAACCCATAGGCATAATCCAGATTATTTTGGGATTAACAACCTCCATCATGCACTAATCAATGCTCACCATAAAACAAATAGAATCTTTATATTTTTCCATAATAGAGGTAGGAATCCTCTCTCTTGCTTGCATCATAGCATGGAAATCCTTGAAATACCCCCACATAGCAGCATTCTTTGATTTCATGTCCCCGATATCATATAGCAGATCTCTGATGTGTTTGGCTACCAGAGTGTCCTTTCTCCACTAAACTTTACCAACTCCTAGAATCTCATGCATGAAATAATAGAACAAGCATAAAAGCAAGGTACCATATTTGAATGATTTATTCTTATCCTTCTTTATTTTGGCCAGATTTTCCATTAGCTGAATCCTCAGCAACTCACATAGGTCGTAGTCAACATTTTCTTTAACCATCTGGTAGGTTTCATAAATTATTGTGCCAGATATAGAGTTTTCTCAACTAGAATGGTAGATTTTGTAACCTATGAGCATGGATGCAAATTTTTCATCTGTATCAATGATTTTGTCTATGGTCATTGCCCTTGTGTCGTAAGTTGATCCTATTGCATCTATGACAATTTGATTTTTCATAGATTTCAGAATGAGCAACCCACCGAAAGAATTCAAATTGGTTACAACATTGATGGCTTCCTTAGTGATTTTGAATGGAATGGTAAGCCACATGAATTCATCATGCGCTCAACTTGGGACATATCAAACCCATTATGCTTTAGGAAACACGTGGATTTTAACCATCTGTACAAATTTCTTTGTTTCCAAAATTTTACACTCTAGCTGTACATGGAATTCTTCATCAACAATGTGGTGACTATACAGATTCAAAAGTTGGGAGCTACCCAGTTCTTCAATATTCACATGAATATAAACCCTAATATATTTTGTATGAAAAACTCCATGCAAAACTGATGAAAATGCTCCTAAAGGATTAGTCTCAAGAGATTTATAGGGATTCCATTTGAATTTTGGTCGAGGATGATCCTTGACTTCAACTACCAAAGGAGTACTCATTTTCTCCAAATCACAAACTTGCAGATTTGTTTATAAAATACCTTTTTTACTAGATCACAACTTGAATGTTGAATCACTTCCGACGCTTGGATCTCACCTCAAATCACCAAAGATCACTTATAAGCTCTCCAAACTTCTTCTCTTTGAAATTCAAGGTGAGAAATGAAGTGTGGAATGACTTTTTATCCTTTTATGCTCCTAACACTTTTATCGAAATAAAACAATAACCCTAATACATTTGGTTATACTGTATATGTACACAGTGGCAAATAGAGCATTTGCGGACCTCCAATTCAACATATCGATTCCTCTAATGATTTCAATAGCATTTGTTGATCTATTATGCATCTACTAAACACATTCTCATCTTGTGTCACTTTTTTAGTTAGGGGTTCATATAATTTTCTTTGATAGCTCCCTCGAGGCCATAGGTCTGAGACTAATTCCTAGAGGAATTACCAGAAGCAAGTTTTGGTGCTGGCACACTCTCTTCAGTAGAAGGTTCTTTCTTTACCCATTTCTTCTACATTTGTTGCCTCACTATATCTGTAGTGATTTTCCCTTTTCCATTGATGTCTTTCTACATATTTTTCTTTTGGTTTACTAGACCTTTTCTGTTCCAGCAATATGTTGCTATATGACCAATTTTTTTATAGTTATAGCATACAACATTTATTTTTCTAGACAAGTTGTATCATTTATTTCCTCTTGATCTACACTTGTTAGCAGTATGGTCAAGTCTATTGCATGTGAAACATCTAACACTTCTATGAAATTGATTCATCATACTTCTACATTCATTTGACTTATGACCTATCTTATGGCAATTGAAACATTGACCTAAAAAATTGGACCACTTTGATTCATCCTATTTCTGCACTAAGAAGCCATATGTCCAAACTTATTTCCTTTGAAACAATATCCACTAGATTTTTGAGAATTAGGTTGTCTTATCGGATACCTTCTAGGTTTTTTCATTTGGTTTCCTTGCTTGAATTGCCTTTGTCCAGAATCCTTTTGTCTTGATTTTGATCTTTCTCCTTTCTCAAATCCAAGACCTCTTTTGTCACCATGAGTCCTCTGATTATCAATTAGTTCATTGAGCATGGCTGAGCTAGATTTGAACTTTTCTTTGTACTCATTTGCAATAGCAAGTTCATTTATGAGATCATCTAGGTGTCTTTCAAGTGCATCTTCACCATTTCTAGATACTTCCAATTCATCATCCAATCAACTAAATACCTCATATTTTTCTTTCAAGGATTGAGCTAGACTTTCTTCATTCTTCTTTTTTTCTTCAATCTCTTTTGTCATATTCATCATGATGGATTCCATTTCAAGCTTTAGAACTATATTCTCTTGGGTAAGCTTTTCACATTCTTTTGTCTTCTCTTTTAAGGCTTTGCTAGTTTGATCATCTTCAGTGCCCTTGTTATCATTCTATTGAATTTTATCACAGAGTTCCTTTCTCTTCTCTCTTGACTTATTGATTTTTTCTTTCAAAGACTCAATAAATTTCTTTGCATCCTTGAGATTCACTTGTAGTTTTTGGACTTCATCTTTTAACTGATCAAGGTCATCTAGGGCCACCATAAGTTGTTGTTCAAGATTGCTTGAATCCATTGACATGTTATCCAAGATCTCCCCAAGCTATTATACTTCTTCTTCTTTAGAGGAACTAGCTTTGATACCAATTTTTGGAAACAAGCCACACTGAGAGGGGGGGTGAATCAGAGTTGTGAAAAAATTAGCTTTAGTAATCTTTAACTTGAAAACATCAATAACATTCATTCACAATGCATAAACAAGAAAGTAAACACAACACCATAACACCAAAAATTTTACATGGAAACCTTGTTAGAGTAAAAACCATGGTGGATGGCCAATCCACAAGTATGATTCTGAGTATACTCAAAAGTGAAGATTACAAGGGAATGCACTTGCATTCAGGCACACTACCTAGAGCTCACTGCTCAAGAAAGAAAGGGCTTGCTGCCCAAGAGTTTAGATTAAAACCATATGAAGATTTGAACTGAGATGATAGCCTCTAAAATGCCTAATTACAGTTCCAGATTAAGTACAACAATGGATCTATTCTTCTACAAACTGAATTTGCAATTATGCTCTTCTCTGCTCATGCACACAACACAGATATTCTATGCACAAGTGAAACTATGCATTATTGCACCTCTGCTCTACTCTAACTCACTATTCAGGCATCAACACAACTCTTGCGTCATACAAAATGTTACGAAATACCAAGTATATATATTTGCAACATAGGATATATTTATACTCTATCGGTTTCAAAAAAACATAATAAAATTATAATTGTTGGCTCACATTATGAGAAATATACAATGTGTACCCTCAAAGGTCAGCCATAACTTGGCTAGGACCCAAACAATGACATACAAACATAGATATACTTAATTAATTTGTTCACATACATTTGTGACTTAATACATTCATGAGGTCAGCCTTAATACAAGAAAAACTAAGAACATGGCAACCGAATATTTTAACTTTCACATGATCTAGTAAGAGTTGCTGCACTTCAAAAGAAATAAAGATAATATGCCAACAAATGCTCCTTGGGATACACAAACCAAAATAATAACCATAAATGATCTTATAGATCAAAGAACACTGTGTTACCGGATACTCTATTCTCGCTTGAGAATTTTGAGTCTTCTTTTCGGTAGGAACAAATGATGGATTGTGGACCTGATAGATGATTATGGCTTCCATCAATGACAACACCAAGTGAACTTTGTAATGTCTCTTACCAACAAAGAACACCTAGTCATCCTTGGATGCATCTTCACTTGCTTGGAGCAATAATAGTTGCATCTCAATCTAAAGAAATGTGTCTTTGGTGTCACTTTGGGAAAAATCTTGGGCTACATTGTGTCTTAGAGGAGCATTGAGGTTGATCCAGCTAAATTCAAAGTCATTATGGATACGCCTCCTTCTAAAATACTTAAATAGTTGAGAAGCTTCCAAGGAAAAATATAATCCATTCTAGTGTTCATTGCTCAACTTGTTGATAAATATCAACCTATCAATAATTTTCTTCACAAAGACACCACATTCAAATGGGATGATTCATGTCAACAAGGCTTCAACAAAATCAAAGAATATTTGGCTAATTCACCTATTATTATGCTACCTATATCAAGTAAATCATTGTTATTTTATATTCCAAGTACCTCAATGGGACTACAAGCACTTCTTACACAACATGATGAGAATGGGAAGGAGAGAGAAATGTATTATATCAACCAAACACTTGTTGGTTATGATCTTAATTACACACCCATGGAAAAATCATGTTTAGCAATGGTCTTTAGTTCCTACAAACTAATGCATTAGATGCTCAATCATTTTTAAATCAAACTCATTTCTAAAGTTGACCCCCACAAGTATTTGTTGACACAAACATCTTTGATGGGTCATATGGATAAATGGGTCATGCTTCTTAGTGAGTTTTATATTGAGTATGTCGATTGAAAAATAATCGAAGGTCAATTCATCATAGATCAGCTAGTAGACACACCTCTAGTAGATTCTTATCCATTGATAATAGAATTTTAAAATAATTTTATCTTCACTATCACTAAATAGGCTTTGTGGAAGTTATATTTTGATGGTTTATTCACTCAATGTGGCTCAGGTGTGGTTATGTGGGTATCGTCTTTGTCACCCCTGAAGGTTAATTTATACCCAAAACATTTTGGTTATGAAAATAGAGGTTCAATGTTAGTTGATTACATGCTTATAGTGATTCTCAACTCATCATTGAACAACTTAATAATGAATTCCATAATAAAGATAATTTGTTTCCTTTCAAATGTATGGTCGATGACTTCAAGAAATATTTTGGGTACCTCCAATTTGAGCAATTCCCTTTTCTTCAAAATAAAGTAGCAAATGCAATGTCTACAATTGTGTCCTTCTTAGATATGCATTGTGATTGCCATGAATGTGAATTCTTGATTGAGAAACTATTGATGCCTACATATGATCTTCTGGATATGGAAATGGTGTGCAAGATCATTGGTCCCCAATCCCCTAGTATCATGACATATATACTTCCTTCATGATAGCATTTTACCAATTAACCTCACTTGCCACCAACACCACTCATTCATCTAATGTTCATCCCATTACATAATCCTTAGATATACCTTATATCATAGGGGGTATGGTGGCTCCTTATTGTGATGTTTAAATAATATAAAAGCTACTTTGGAGTTGAATGAGGTGTATAGTGGTATTTATGGGACTCACACCATTGTTATGGTCCTTCAAAGAAGATTCTTCGAACATGCTATTATTAGCCTACTATGGAACATGATGCATGTGAGTATGTTAAGAAGTGTGTTCCCTGTCAATAACATGCAGATTTAATACATGTGTCATCTCAAGCATTACAACCTATTCCTCACCATGGCCCATTTTGTAATGGGGTCTTCATTTAGTCGAAAAGATATATCCCCCTTTGTCCAATGGACACACCTTTATTATCACTGCTACTAAATATTTTATTGAATGGGTGGAAGCCATTCCCCTCACCCTCATCACCGAAATCCAAATTTCCAAATTCATCCTATATCATATCATCTATCAATATCCTATCCCCTTTTTTATCATCACAGATCATGGTAAACCCTTCAAACACCAACATGTGATACAATTGTGTGAGAAATTCCATATCCAACATCATTGGTCCACTCCATATTACCCAAAGATAATGGCCAAGTTGATGCAACTAATAAAACCTTAATCAAAATCCTTAAAAAATTTGTTAATGGCACTGGTCATGACTAGCATCTCCACCTAAATCCCACCCTTTGGGCTTACCACACTAGTATCTATACCCCCACTAGTGCTACTCCATATTCACTTATTTATGGTGTCAAGGCTATCTTTAAGATAGAATTCGAGCTCCCCTCCTTATGCATATCATTGAAGAAAATCATCAATGATGAGGAGTATCGAGTTGCACAATTGAGTCAGTTAGAGCTTTTGGATGATGGTGCCTCAAAACCTATAATCATCTTCAAGATTATTAGAATAGGTTAAGAAGAAGCTATAAAAATAATATCAGACCTTTCCAATTCCAATATGGTGATCTTGTTCTTAAAGAGAATCAATGGACCCAATATGATCAAGAAAAGAAGGGAAATTTTGAAGCTTATTGGTTGGGTCCCTATGTCATTACAATAAACTATAGTTCGGGGGAATATCATTTGGGTACTCCTAAATGTGAACCTTTGGATGAACCCATCAACATCATCTACCTTTAGATATTCTATTCCTAAGTCAACTAAGTTATCGCACCTCCAAAAAATCCAAAAAAATAAAAAAAATGTCAAAAAAGAAAACAAAATATATATAGAAAATAGTAAAAGAAATAAATCATCCTATGGTGAAAACCACCCTTGGTGGGGCCTTGGATAAGTAAATTTGGTAAAAAACTGGTGATAGGTGCCATTTGAATGGGTAATAATCATTATCTTTCTCATTTCCCCTTTCTCACATGCTTTCATGCATCTTCTTACTACCCATATCCTACCCATCTACCTACATTCTATCCATTATAAATCTCAATCCTCCCATCCATCTCTTTGAATATATTGGTTGAGCATCTAGTAAGTCAGATTTACTATCCAAATTCCTAAGCTTAACTCATTTATTTAGGGGTGCGCCTCATGGATCCTAATACTCAAAGTACTTTTATGGATTAGGCTATTAATAGACATCATCAGTTGTATATAGTGTACATAGTGTTTTTCTTGTCTTGTCATGTAGGCCCATCATTGTTTATACTGGTCATTAGGTCTTGTTATGTTTGTGTGTCACCAAGATCCCCTATCAAGTTGGTACATTAAAATAATTCATTAGCTCTCAAAAACAGTAGATATCTTGATTATCCCTCGTCATATAAATCCTAGGATCGATCCCATCCACCTTTTGTCTTTGCAGGATACATTGTTCCTCATATCAAACCACATCCATCCACTCATCACCCTCATGGAAAAGGATATTCAATATTTCTTGTTATTTTGGATACTTTTTAAATCTTTGTTTATTTTTCTTGAGCACCCTATTCTACCTAATTGAGGTCACCATGATCCATCATATCATGGTGTGCTTCCACTGGTAGCACTAGGGCCATGTCTTGGTTTTTATCTTATCATATTTTCTTGGTTTACTTGCATAGTACACACCAAGATCTATCTTGGTATTGTGTTACAATGGGGCATCCTTTTGTGCTTGTGGTTTTCCAACATTGGCTCTACCAAAGCCCTCTACAACTTTATAGGATGTTGGGACAACTTCTTTTATTTGTTGTGTCAATCATATACAAAGTCACCTTAGTTCCTCATAGTATGTTGCATAGTAGTATCCCATGCTAAATCAAATTAAGTGCTCACTACATGGCAATCTAATAAATACTACGAAATTACTCAAATACCATTTCCAATACTACCACCTACTTTCCCATTATCCTATCTTTGATATCCATTCTCGTTGCCCCTTTCTTAATCATCAAGTTTTTCACGTGCAACTGTTTCCCCCTTTCACCTTTGCTATTAGGTATGGTTTGGTTTTGGTTGATACACTATGGTTTCCACCTACCATCTAAGCGTCTTTTATCATTTTCATATCATTTTAGTTTGCATTAAGTTGTTTATAATTTTATTCTAAGCATCTTTTATCATTTCCATATCATTCTAGTTTGCATTAAGTTGTTTAGAATTTGTTATTCTAAGCATCTTTTATCATTTCCATATCACTTTAGTTTGCATTAAGTTGTTTAGAAATTTTTATTCTAAGCATCTCGTATCATTTTCATATTATTTTAGTTTTCATTAAGTTGTTTATAATTTTTTGTTCTAAGCATCTTTTAGCATTCCATATCATTTTAGTTTGCATTAATTTTTTTATAATTTTTTATTCTAAGCATCTTTTACCACTTCCATATCATTTTAGTTTGCATTAAGTTGTTTAGAATTTATTATTCTAAGCATCTTTTGTCATTGTAATATCATTTTAGGTTGCATTATGTCGTTTGGAATTTGTTAGTCTAATAATATTTTCATTTTCATTAGGTTTTTTAGGGTTTATTACTCTAAAAAATCTTTTTCCATTTAGGTTGCATTAAATCATGTCATCATTTAAATTCATCATGTAGTGTGGTTATATAATTAGATTCATCCATTATATTTAGTTGCATTACACATAAAAATAACTTTTCATTTATGCATTCATTGTGCTTCCACATTTCATGAGAATATTGAGAAATGTGTCACCATTGAGAAGGCACTTGTTTCTAAGGGTTTAGTAAAAATATATAAGGAAAACAATGATAAACCCTCCAATGATTAATCCTAGTTTTGGAACAAAAATAAGAGTGTTTCCAATTATGGTGTAACTGATACCAAGCATATCCAAGTGGCTAACATGTATCAAGCCCATCAAAATTCACCCACCTCATCTAAAACAAATGTAATATGCATTCCTTAATGAACATCTCATCCATCCAATAAAGGTAATGCTAAACACTCTTTTACTCATTTAGGAGAACCTATGGTGTTTTGTAAGCTAGTACAAGTTAATATGGTTACCTATTTGATCACCCAACCTTTTGATGACACTAAACCAAAACCTAATTGGTTTAAGGAAAATGAGTATTGTGACTATAATAGAATCAAGGGAAATTCCACTAATAAATGTATAAATCTCAAGAATTATGTCCAAGACCTCATTGATAGAGGTGACATTACCATTGAAGGGAACCAATCCACCTTGTATAACACTCAATTGCACATATATCAAAATTCCTTTCTAAACGATGATTAAGGGGATAGCACATCCAATGATAATTCTAGCCCACACATGATTCCCAAAATAATAGTCAAATTAATCAAACCAACAATATTGATAATACTAAAGTCCCATTTAATTATGAAAATGTGGTCAATTTCATCACTTAAGTGGATCCTCAAGTGTTTATGAATTAGAGTGAAATCCAAATAACCACAATATGTATTCAATACTCATTGAGCTTGTATCACCATCTTGGGCCCATCCAATGCATCCCAATAGCCTTTATTGAGTCTGCAATATAATATCTTGGATCATCTTGGTAAAAATCTTGCACAAATATCCATCCTAAACTTATTGAAATCTTTCACCATCCACTAAGATATCCTCTCCAAAGAATTTCAAGATGTCCATGTTCCTACTAACATTGATCCAACATTAGAAAGGATAATTATCATCAACCTATCAATTGGGCTTTAGTCAAAATGACATGAATCTAATTGATCTAGCCCATAATCTCCCCCTATACATTAAAGTCCTCATTTCCAAGCACAAAGTAAAGAGGGTATTGCTAGATCTAATGGTTCCCCCCTTAATTTGTGTACAATGAAGCTCATAAAATATGTGGGATATAATCAAGCTGACTTGGATAATCAGATGATAGTATCAAAGCATATGGCAATGCAAAATGAGATTTAACTGGAACTATTTGTCTCCTAATTTAGGTTGGTCCAAATTTGTAGTATACCACATGTCATTGTCATTGATCTTAACCTCTCCTTCAACCTCCTCCTCAATTGCCCATGGATCCATGTAATTAAATTCATTTCATCCACCTATCATCAATACCTTAAGTTTTTGCATAATGGTATTGAGGTCACTATCCATGTTTATTGTCACCCTTTTGAGTATGGTTGTGCTCTTGAGGCCACTTTCCTTGATTCTTGAAATTGTATTTGGGTTAAAGTTGTGCCTTCCAACACAAATTCACCCTCATATTATATTGACCCTAACAAAATTCTCACATCTTCCAATCCATCCACTACTCTTCAATCGAACTTTACCAAGGTCAAGATCACTGATAAGGGCTACAGGGAGTATGAGATGAGCATCACTCTCAATGTGGGTACCATGCCCTCATCTCCACATACTCTTGGAAAGCCATCCTTGTCATTGAAACTACAAGATTCAATAAGATTTTTTTTTGGATCCACCACTTTCAAATCTCTAGGTACTTTGGAACAAGAGAAAATTAAAGAAGATATTAGTCAATGGGTATACCATGAAGAACCTCAATGTTCTACTACACTCTTGGAATATTTTAAGGAAAATTATCCTACTACCCATTAGATGGCTCATATGGTAAACTATTAAGTGGAAGGATTAGGTTGAAATGAATAAGGTATACTCCAATCTATAGAGCTACCAACAAATGTCAAATTTCAAGGACTTGGGTATGAATCTAAGAAAAAGAAACTTTCAATCTCACGAAGTACTTCTAAAAATGTCACTTCAAATTTTGTTAGTATTGAATACATTATATATGAATTCATTAAACTCTCATATGATGATTTGGATGTCTCCTCCCTCTTTTACACTTCCACCATTGTCATTAACCTTCCACTTCATCATCCCAAACTCATTGATTGGGACCAACATGTATCTACACATCTTCATGTATTAAAAAATGATGAAGCATTTATAGAATTCATGGGTTTTTGTGAGGGATTACTTCATGAGGGTCATAGATCAAGATTTTTTGATGTACTTGATCAACATGCCTAATTTGGGGAAGATTAACTCCTTAATCATGAAAGTAAAAATAAAAAAAAGTATTCACGCTTTTAGTGAAAAATTCCATAAGGCACTTCTAGATCAATAAAAAGTAAAAAGAAATGGTGTATCCTCTGATGAAAACCTCCTTGAGTCATTATATTATGGGACATTCATCTTCACCTCATGGTCCCACACCAATCATAAAGGTCTTCTATCTTCATAGAAGAGACTAAAGAAATCAACGTGGGCACTATAATTGAACCATGACTCACATATGTGGTAACTTCCTTGTTATAATATGAGTATCAAACCTTCAATGGAATCCTTTAAAAAGGGTCCATCAAATTTTCATGGCCTATTTAGACATTTCAGGACTTTTTCCTGCATTAGTGGTCCACCACTTCGATGTGTGTCCATATGCCAAGCCTATTAAATAGAAACTCCACAAGATGCATCCACAAGTAGCATTATTTGTAAAAGTAGAGATTAAACTATTGGAAGCTAGTTTTATTTTTCCTATTGATTACCCTAGTTGGATCTCCAACATTTCTCCTATTGCCAAACTAATTGGGGGCATTTGTATTTGCATCGAGATTAGAGATCTCAACAAATCTTTCCTGGAAGATGACTACCTACTTCCTAATATTGACATCCTTGTGGATTTGATGGTGTTTCAAAGTATGTTATCATTGATCGATATATTTTTAGGCTATAATCAAATTTACGTTGCATTTGAAGACCAACATAAAATGGCCTTTACAACTCCATGTGGAACCTTCTACTACCAATTCATTCCCTTCAGTTTGAAGAATGCAGGTGCCACATATCAATGTGCTATCACTACGATCTTCCATGATCTCATCCAAATCATCATGGAGGACTATGTGGATAATTTTTGGGTAAATGTAGGACTAGAGAAGAACACCTAGTCATCCTTGGATGCATCTTCACTTTCTTGGAGCAACATTAGTTGCATCTCAATCTAAAGAAATGTGTCTTTGGTGTCAATTTTGGTAAACTCATAGGCTTCATTGTTTCTTGAAGGGGAATTGAGGTTGATCCCACTAGATTCAAAGCCATTATAGATATTCCTCCTAAAATACTTAAATAGTTGAGAAGCTTCCAGGGAAAAATCCAATCCATTCA
The DNA here is from genome assembly GCA_007115665.2 of Sequoiadendron giganteum. Classification (NCBI taxonomy): domain Eukaryota; kingdom Viridiplantae; phylum Streptophyta; class Pinopsida; order Cupressales; family Cupressaceae; genus Sequoiadendron; species Sequoiadendron giganteum. Next base: position 500,840,844 of record CM021100.1, read on the forward strand.
ATAGTTTATTGCTCAACTTGTTGATAAATGTCAACCTTTCAATAATTTTCTTCACAAAGACACCAAATTCAAATGGGATGATTCATGTCAACAAAGCTTCAACAAAATAAAAGAATATTTGGCTAATCCACCCATGCTTATGCTTCCTATATCAAGTAAACCGTTGCTATTATATATTTCTGCTACCATGGTGAGAATGAGAAGAAGAGAGAAATGTATTATATCAGCCACACACTTGTTGGCTATGATCTTAAGTACACACACATGGAAAAATCAAGCTTATAAATGGTCTTAAGTTCCTAGAGACTAATGCATTACATGCTCAATCATTCAATCAAACTCATTTCTAAAGTTGACCCCCACAAATATTTTTTGTCACAAACATCTTTGACAATTCATATGGCTAAATTAGTCATGCTTCTTAATGATTTTTATATTCAGTATCTCGACTAAAAATAAATAAAATTTCAATTCATCATAGATCATCTACTAGACACATCTCTTGTAGATTCGTGTCCATTGATAATAAAATTTCCAAATGAGTCTATTTTCATTATCATTGAATAGGCTCTGTGGAAGTTATATTTTGATATTTTATTCACTCAACATAGCTTGGGTGTGGGTATCCTCTTTGTCACCCATCAAGGTGAATTTATACCAAAATAATTTTGGTTATCCTTCCCATACACAAACAACATTGCCAAATATGAGGCTCTCATCACTGGTATGAAAATAAAGGTTTAATGGAATATTAGTCGGTTACATGTTTATGGTGATTCTCTGCTCATCATTGAACAACTTAATAATAAATTATAGACTAAATATGATAAGTTGCTTCCTTACAAATTCATGGTCAATTACTTCAAGAAATATTTTTGCAACATCCAATTTGAGCAATTCCCTTGTCTTCAAAATAAAGTAGCATATGCAATGGCTACAACTAGTTCCTTGTTAGATATGCATCGTGATTGTCATGAATGTGAATTCTTGATTGAGAAACTATTGATGCCTATGCATGATCTTTTCGATATGGAAATGGTGTGCAAGATCATTAGTCCCCAATCCCCTTGGTATCATGACATATATGCCTTCCTTAATGATAACATTTTACCACATAACCTCACTTACAACCAACACTACTCATTCATCTAATGTTCATCCAATTACACAATCCTTAGATACACCTTATATCATAGGGGGTATGATGGCTCCTTATTGTGATGTTTAAAAAATACAAAAGCCACTTTGGCATTGAATGAGGTACATAGTGGTATTTGTGGGGCTCACACTAGTGGTATGGTCGTTGCAAAGAAGCTTCTTTGAATAGGCTATTATTGGCATACTATGGAACATGATGCATGTGAGTATGTTAAGAAGTGTGTTCCTTGTCAAAAACATGTAGATTTAATACATGTACCATCTTAATAATTGCAATCTATTGCATCACCATGGCCCCTTTTGTGAAGGGGTCTTGATTTAGTCTACAAGATATATCTCCCTTTGTCTAATGGACATGCCTTTATTATCGTCACTACTAAATATTTTTTTTAATTGGTGGAAGCCATTCCCCTCACCCTCATCACTAGCATCCACATTTCCAAATTAATCCTATATCATATCATTTATCGATATGGTATCCCCTTCACTATCATCACTGATAATGTTAAACCCTTCAAAAAACAACATGTGAGACAATTGTGTGAGCAATTCCATATTGCCCCCAAGATAATGGCCAAGGTGAGGCAACTTATAAAACCTTAATCAAAATCCTTAATAAATTTGTTAATGAAATTGGTTGAGACTGGCATCTCCATCTAAATCCCACCCTTTAGGCTTACCACACTAGCATCCATACCCCTACTATTTATAATCCATATTCACTTGTTTATGGTTTTGAAGCTATCTTGTCGATAGAATTCAAGCTCCCCTCCTTCCACATCTCATTGAAGAACATCATCAATGGCAAGGAGTATCGATTTACACGCTTGAGTCAGTTAGAGATTTTGGATGAATGGCACCTCAACACCTATAATCATATTCAAGATTATTAGAACAAGTTCAGAAGAAGCTATAACAAGAAGATTAGACCTCACCAGTTCTAAAATGGTGATCTTGTTCTTAAAGAGAATCAATGGAACCAATAGGATCAAGAAAAGAAGGGAAAATTTGAAGCTAATTGGTTGGGTCCCTATGTCATTACAACAAAATGTATTTTTGGGGCATATCATTTTGCTACTCCTGAAGGTGAACTTTTGGATGAACCCATCAACATCATCCACCTTAACATATTCTATTCCTAAGTCAACTGAGTTATCGCACCTCCAAAAAATCCAAAAAAAAAAAAATGTCAAAAAGCAAACAAAATAGATATAGAAAATAGTAAAAATAAAAAATCATCCAATGGTGAAAACCACCCTTGGTGGCGCCTTGGATGACTACATTTGGTGAAAACCTGGTGATAGGTTCGTATGGGGAATAATCTTTATCTATCTTGTTTCCCCTTTCTCGCTTGCTTCATGCATCCACTTAGCACCCATATCCACCCATCTACCTACATCATATCCATTATAAATCTCAATCATCCCATCCATCTCTTGGAATCTATTGGAAAACTTATATATTGAGTTAGATTTACTATTCAAATTCCTAAGCTTAACTCATTTATTTAGGGGTGCACCTCATGGATCCTAATACTCAAAGTAATTTTATGGATTAGGCTATTAATAGCTATCATTGGTTGTATAGAGTGTACATAGTATTTGTCTTGTCTTGTCATGTAGGCCCATCATTGTTTATACTGGTCATTAGGTTTCATTGTTATGTTTTTGTGTTTCCAAGATCCCCTATCGAGTTGGTACTTCAATAAAATTCATACAAATCCCTCAGCATACAAATCCTAGGATCTATCCCATCCACCTTTGGTCTTTGCAGGATACATTCTTCCCCACATCAAACCACATCCATCCACTCATTTTCTTCATGGAAAAGGATATTCAAGATTTCTTGTTATTTTGGATACTTTTTTACTCTTTGTTTATTTTTTCGTGAGCTCTCTATTCTACCTACTTGAGGTCATCACGATCCATCATATCATGGTGTTCTTCCATTGGCAGCACTTGGGGAATTACTTGTTTTTTTTCTTATCATTTTTTCTTGGTTGCCTCACATAGTACCCACCAAGATCTATCCTGGTCTTGTGTTACAATGGGGCATCCTTTTGTGTTTGTGGTTTTCCAATATTGGCCCTGTTAAAGCCCTAACTTTGTAGGATGTTGGGACAAATTATTTTGTTTTTGTGTCAATCATATGCATGTGATACAAAGTCACCTTGGTTCCTCATATCTTGGTGCATAGTATCCCATGCTAAATCAAATTAAGTGCTCACTACATGGCAGTCTAATAAATACTACCAAATTACTCAAATTTCATTCTCAATAATACCACCTACTATCCCGACATCCTATCTTTCATATCCATTCTCATTACCCCTTTCCTAATCATCAGGTATTTCATGTGCAAGTGTGTCCCCCTTTTTCCTTTCTTATCAAGTTTGGTTCAATTTTGGTTGATACGCTATGGTTTCCACCTACCATCTAAGCATATTTAATCATTTTAGTTTGCATTAAGTTGTTTAGAATTTTTAATTCTAAGCATCTTTTATCATTCCCATATTATTTTATTTTGCATTAAGTTGTTTAGAATTTATTATTATAAGCATCTTTTATCATTTCCATATCATTTTAGTTTGTATTAAGTTGTTTATAAATTTTTATTCTAAGCATCTTTTATCATTTTCATATTATTTTAGTTTTCATTGAGTTGTTTAGAATTTGTTGTTCTAAGCATCTTTTAGCATTTCCATATCATTTTAGTTTGCATTAAGTTGTTTAGAATTTGTTATTCTAAGCATCTTTTACCATTTCCATATCATTTTAGTTTGCATTAAGTTGTTTAGGATTTGTTATTCTAAGCATCTTTTATCACTACCATATCATTTTAGTTTGCATTAATTTGTTTAGAATTTGTTATTCTAAGCATCTATTTTCATTTTAATATCATTTTATGTGTCAGTATATTGTTCAGAATTTGTTATTATAATCATATTTTCATTATCATTTTATTTTCATTAGATTGTTTATGGTTCATCACTCCAAAAAATATTTATCCTTTTAGGTTGCATTACATTGTGTCATAATTTAAATTCATCATGTAGTGTGGTTATATAATTAGATTCATCCATTAGATTTAGTTGCATAACATATCAATCCATTTACATGCATTACATATTTCTAATTTACATCCATACATAAATCAGATGCATACATGGTCATCACATTTCATCCATAAGTCATCACAATATCATTAGGTCTCTTATAAACATATATACATATCCTCCCTTCATCACACCCACATAATATACATATAGTTGAACCCAACATCACCACTCAGTATAACATATCAAGTCATAGCATCACATATATCTAATCATACATATACATCCAATCATAACATCTAACATCATGTGTCACCCACCCATAACATAATCACATACAACCATATCCATACATATACATCAATATCCAATCATATTCATCCATGTGCATCATTAAAATAGTAAAATATCCATATCCATCACACAAATATATGTCCATAAAATAAATGAGTGTATATGGTATCATAAATGTCCATAAATAATCATATCATACACCATACATATATAACGAAGATCAATATCCTAATCAAAATAATTGTCATCGTTTATACAAAAGGACTCATCACAAATTATTTGAAAACCTATGTATCACCTCAAAACTACTACACCATATCACTATCCTTGATATCTGTTGTTGCCCACATTTGGATGTGTAGGGAAGGGTGGAACTCCCCCTGATGCTGATGGCCCTCCTCCTCAACCTCCTCGTGTGGGTCCTATTGACCCACTCCTCTCAGATCCAGATCATGGTGATTGAGACCCACTTTACCTCAATTTTTCTACCTCTTAGAAGCTTAGCCTCCTCTCTAACTCTAGGATTGTAGCCATATATAAATCCTTGTATTACTAGGCCTCCCTCTCTAGCCATACCAGTTGTTGCACCATCTTTTCTATCCTTGCACCTCCTCCCTAGGCCCTAGGAATGGTTGGCTCCTATCAGTAGCGTTCCTTGTATCCTTGAAACCACCACCTCCAATTCCTAGGCATTTCAATCTAGTTAGAGGTTGTCCCTCTCTGTGGAGACCATATATATCCCCCTATAAATTTTCCACTCGTGCTTGGAGGTTTTCCCTCTCTATTGTCCTGGTAACCAACTCATAGGCATACTCCAACTATCTTTGTAGATTTGATACCTTGTTCTTTTCCTTGAATAATTTTCCCTCTATGTCACCCTACTACTCATCATGCTACCATGGTGGCGTATCATCCTCTAGAGGAGGCATTGATCGAAGATCTCCTCCCCTACCCATCTACATTCATCTTCTCTACCTCCACCTCCTCCTCTCCCTCTCCCCCTCTCCATCCCCATTGGATCCTATCACCTCCTCCTCCACTATCTCCTCCTCCACAATATCCTCTCCCTCTTGCTGCTTATTCCAACTGATGGTCCTCCTCTTGAATATTTTGGCCTCTCCCACAACTACCTCTCTCCTCTCAATTGTTTCTACCCCTCACTTTATAACCATGGGATCTGACCTATGTCTTTCCCAATAGTTTGCATACCTCTATGTCATGTTGGCACCATCAATGCCTCCTTTCCCATCCTAGATGGCCTCCTCTATTCTATTCCATGAGTGTGTTGCTACCATAGGGGCTATTTTTCATCCCACCTCTATTGTCTCTCATGAAAGTCTCACAAACCTCTCAAGACCCTTTGGGATGTTATAGACCATGCCAAATTGTTGTGTCACCTGATTTGGCTCGTATCTCTTCATGAGGTACAAATACCTCCTAATGATGTAGCATAATGTAAACATGTACCCATTTTACCCCTCATCCTCCTCCTAGCCATCCATATCCCTATATAGCCTCCAAATGATGTCCTTGTCCTCTACCTCATCCAATAACCTCCATTAGTATGCCATGTTATGTACCTCCTAGTACTATATTTTGATCCTCCAGTTGAATACCATGGTCATATTTGAAACCCTATATGATCCATCCCTGATTGATTATGTGACACTAATGTGCTCCCACACCTAGATCTATAGAAGCATGATGTGGGTCAGGCTCTACCCTCCCCTATAGCACACAATGTGTAAATTTCAATACAATTTCCCCAACATGTAGGGGCCCCAAGAGTATCATTGTTATTTCTCCACCATCCTCACCACCACATACCCTAGTATCAAACTAAATAAATTTCCACTCTTGTCAAGTAGGAGTACCCTACCGATCAAACCACATAATTATAGTGTCATACCTAGCACTACCTCTCTAAATATGTCTATGACCAACACCCTCCCCATGTGGGTACATTTTTCCTCCCAAACTGTTGAGAATTTATGTCTCAACTTCCAGCTTGTAGCCCCACCCTTAATGTCTTGGCATGGAAAAATTGTTTATTTCAGCCTTTACCGCCTTACCACGGCGGTTAATTCTGTCTCTAGCGGTGTTGGGCCTAGCGGTTACTACAGTACTATAGCTAGTCAGAGGTCTGACCATGGTGGCCATGGTAAGACCGCCACCGATTGGCTGGCGGTTACCACAGTACCGTGGCCAGCCAGAGGCCTGACCGCGGTGGCCGCAGTAAGACTGCCAGCGGCTGGCTAGCGATTACCACGGTACCGCGGCTAGCCAAAGGCCTGACCAAGGTGGCCGTGGTAAGACCACCAGTGATTGGCTGGTGGTTACCATGGCCAACCAGAGGCCTAACCGCGGTGGTCGCGGTAAGACCGCCAGTGACTGGCTGGTGGTTATCGCGATACCATGACCAACCAAAGACCTAACCTTGGTAGTGCGGTAAAGATAGTGGGGAGCTCGGATGTGCTCGACGGCTAGTTTAACCGAGTTGGACTCGGGTTAGAGCTCAGTAGCGAATAAGGAGGGGACACATGGCTCAGTGTCATGCGATTATTGGCTAACGGCCAATGCAGTAAATGCAGCAGTTGCAGGTTGACTCAGGGTGGTGAACAGGACCCAAATTGGGTAATGGCTTTAATGCTTGGGTGGCTCAATGCAGGAAGGTCGACATGGGAAGATTATTGGTGTGTTTGGATCAGGGATGATTGTACTTTGTGATCGACGGTTGTCTGACAGAATTGAATGCAATGTATGACTTATGTAAGTCGAGTATGTGATTGCATATAGAGAGTTCAAACTCTATATTTAAAAAAAAAAAGGGGAACCTTGTAACAGTGATAATTAGAGAGTGTTGTTGTGAGCTAAACAGAGAAGTCTATGATTTGTATGTAACTGGTTGTTGCTACTGTAATACAAAATAGACAATACTTTGGTGGTGGGTTTTTTACCTGAAAAGGTTTTCCCACGTATATTTTGTGTGAACTATGACTGCTCTCTTTGTGTGATATTTATTTTACTTGCATGTATTCATCTCAAGTAGTTTGTGAAGCTATTGGAACTGGTTTATGCTTTACTTCTCTATTGTATTAGTGTTAAGGGAATGTATTCCGCACTGTTGGGTCTCTAGATCCATGAATTTTTTTTTCCCTTCAAGTGGTATCAGAGCTTGGCCAATTAGGTTATCCTTGTAGGAAAGATTAGTTTTTTTTTGTGCTAATACTGTTTCAGTGGGAGTCTTGCATTGTTAAAACTTGTTTTTGTTTGAGATGGCGAGTACATCTAGTAGAATAGATATTGAAAAGTTCAATGGCAGTAACTTTGAGTTATGGAAACTCAAGATAGAAGACTTGCTTGTGGATAGAGACCTCTGGATTGCTGTCTCTGGAACTAAACCACAAAGTACAACACAAGAAGCTTGGGATCTTGCTGATAGGAAAGCAAGAGGTTTGATAAGACTGAGTCTAGCTGATTCTGTTCTCCTGAACGTTCATGAGGAGCAGTCTGCAGCTTCATTATGGAAGAAGCTTGGTGATATTTATCAGGGAAAGTCTCTGGTAAATAAGTTATTCCTGAGGAAGAAGTTGTACTCCTTGAAGATGGAAGAAGGTGCATCTATTGCAGACCATCTGAACTCATTTAATATGAGTGTTACTCAGCTAGCATCTGTAGGTGTAAAGATTGAGGAGGAGGATCATTGCATGCTCCTGTTGTGTTCATTACCTGATAGTTGGGATCATCTTGTGATGGCCATTGGAAGCACTACTGATGCTTTCAAGATGGAAGACATTGTTGCCTCATTGCTATCTGAAGAGATGCAAAGGAAGTCTTTAGAGATGGCCAAAGAGGCTCTTGTTGTTTGAGGGAGACCAAAGGAGAAAGGCAAAAAGAAAGACAAGAAGTCAAAATCTAAATCTGTAGGGAGATCAAAGTCTCCTAGTAAAAAGTTCAAGGTGAGATGCTGGAACTGTGGACAACCTAGTCATATCAGGAAGGACTGCAAGGAGAAGAAGAAGAAGAATGCTTCAGACAATGAATCTTCTCAAAGTGATGCAGAAGCCTTCATTGCAGTAGCCTTGACAACTCAAGCATCTGATGATGTCTGGCTTGTTGACTCCGGTGCCTCTTTTCACATGACATCCAATAGAGATTGGTTCTCAAAGTATGAGAAGTATGATGGTGGAAAGTTGTACTTGGAAAATGATTCAACACTGGAGATTGTTGGCAGGGGAAGAGTCATAATTCAGTTTCCTGACGGGAGAGTCAAAGGTATTGGTGGTGTTCTTCATATACCAGGTCTGACTTGAAATCTTCTTTCTGTCAGTAAGTTAAATGATGCTGGTGTAGAAGTTTCTTTTTCTAGTAAGGGATGTAAAATGGCTAGAGGTGCAATGGTGTTGGCTAAGGGTGTTCGTACTGGCACTCTGTACAAGCTGGATGCACATCCTATTCTTTGCATCAGTGCCTCTATAAAGCCATGCAATGCTACACTAGCAGAGGAACATGAAGACTCTCCTCTAGCTGCAAATGCTATGGAAGTAAAACTCCCAGCTGAGAAGACTATGCTATGGCATCATAGACTTGGTCACATTGGTGAGAAAGGTTTAAAAACCTTGAAGAATAAAAATCTTGTAGAAGGGCTTGATGATTGTAACCTTGAGTTCGATTTCTACGAACATTGCATCTATGGAAAACAACACAGTGTTTCTTTTTATTCTAGTCCTCACAAATCTTCTAGTATACTAGATTATGTTCATTCTCATGTATTTGGTCCAGTTAATGTTCCTTCATTATCAAAGTCTAGATATTATGTTTCTTTTATTGATGAATGTTCGAGAAGGGCATTTGTATACTTCATTAAAAGTAAATCAGAAGTGTTCAGTCGGTTTAAAGAGTTTAAGTCTTTGGTAGAAAATCAGACTGAAAGGAAAATTAAGTGTTTGAGGATAAATAATGGTGGTGAATACTGTTCTACAGATTTTGAGAGGTATTGCACTAATCATGGGATTAAAAGGCACAAGACAACACCTTATACTCCACAACAAAATGGAGTTGCTGAAAGGTTAAATAGGACATTGATGGAAAAGGCAAGGAGTATGCTGAGTAGTGCTGGTCTGGAGCAGAAGTTCTGGGCTGAGGCTATTGCTACAACATGTTATTTGATAAATAGATCTCCTTGTTCAACTCTTGTTGACAAGACACCTTTGGAAGCATGGTCTGGTAAGAAGCCCTCTCTGAGGCATGTCCGCGTGTTTGGATGTGAGGCATATGTATATGTGCCAAATGAAAAGAGATCTAAATTGGATAACAAGGTTGTCAAATGTATTCTTATTGGCTATGGAGTTGGTGTGAAATGATACAAGCTTTGGAATCCTGATACTGAGAAGGTTTTGTACAACAGAAGTGTGATATTTTGTGAGCTAAAACCCTCAGTTAGTGATCAAAAGCTTGGGACAAATCAGAGTGACAAGAAGAAGGATGTAGTTGAGATTCCCCAAACTCTAGAAAGGGAAGAGTTGCATGGTGTACCAGAGACTGAGGAGAGCTCAAGCAGCTCTGGAAGTTCTGATGATGAAGAACAACCTCAGCCTGTGAGAAGATCAACTTGAGAAAAGAGGCAACCTGATAAGTATGGTTTCTCTATGCTAGATTCAAATTGTGCTTATGCTTTAATTACCAGCACTAATGAGCTGAGGACTATTAAGGAAGCAATCAACATGACTGATTCAAAGTCTTGGATGGAAGCCATGAATGAAGAGATGGATTCTTTGAAAAAGAATGATACCTAGAATTTGGTACCACTGCCTAAAGGGCGAAAGCCTGTTGGCTGTAAGTGGATATTCAAAAAGAAGACAGGTCTTGATGGCAATGTTGAGAAGTATAAGGCTAGACTAGTTGCAAAAGGTTTTTCTCAAATTGAGGGAATAGATTATGGAGAGATTTTTTCCCCTGTAGCAAAGCTGACATCCATCAAATTTCTTTTGTCTTTAGCAGTTGTATATGATTTTGAAATTGAGCAGATGGATGTGAAGACAACATTTCTCCATGGTGAGTTGGAAGAAGAAATTTACATGTCCTCGCCTGAGCATTTTGTTGAAAGAGGTAAACAAAATCTGGTCTATAAGTTGAATAAATCTCTCTATGGTTTAAAACAATCTCCTAGAATGTGGTACTAGAAATTTGACACATTTGTGTTGTCAATTGGATTTGTGAGATCAAAATCTGATCATTGCATTTATTATAAATCTGAGAATGATCGTGTGCTTGTTATTACCCTGTATGTGGATGATATGTTATTCATTGGAAATAGCAAAACTTTGATTTCTGACCTCAAATCTCAGTTGTCTACAAATTTCAAGATGAAAGATCTTGGTGCAGCTAGGTACATTCTTGGAATGGAGATTACTAGGGATAGAACAAGCATAAAGCTTTGGCTCAGTTAGAGTAAGTATGTGAAGACAGTTCTGGAGAGGTTTAGCATGGATGACTACAAGTAGCTTGTTGTTCCTATCATGCATGGAACTAAGTTGTCAGTTGATGACTATCCAAAGTCTGCTATAGATATGGAGGAAATGACCAGTGTGCCTTATGCAAGTGTTGTTGGTAGTTTGATGTATGCTATGGTCTATACAAGACTAGACATTGCCCAAGCAGTGGGAGTTCTAAGCCGATTTATGGAAAATCCAAGAAGATCGCATTGGGATGTTGTGAAGAGAGTTTTCAGGTATTTGAAGGGGACTTCAGATTATGCTTTGTGTTACCATGGTAGTATGGTTGCATCACAAAAATCTCTCAGCATCCAATGATATGTTGATTCAGATTGGGCAAGGGACATTGACAGCAGGCAATCCGTCGGTGGATATACTTTCATGCTTAATGGTGGAGCTATCAGTTGGATGAGCAAGCGATAGGCTGTAGTTGCTTTATCCATGACAGAGGCAAAGTACATGGCTGCAACTCATGCCTACAAGGAAGTTGTTTGGCTGAGGCGTTTGTGTTCAGACATTGAATTCAATGCTGGATAGATTACTATATGCTGTGACAGTCAGAGTGTCATTTGTTTGACAAAGAATTCGACTTTTCATGCTAGGACCAAGCACATTGATGTGCAGTATCACTTCGTGAGGCACATGGTTGAGGATGGCAGGGTCAGTCTAGACAAGGTGGATACCTTGAAGAATGTTGCAGACACTTTGACAAAGCCTGTGAGCATAGACAAGTTCAGATGGTGCACCGAATCGATGGGCCTTGGGGCCTATGAAAGACAGTGATTTTTTTATTCATGGGGTTAGTTGGAAGTGTTCACCAAGTGGGAGCTTGTTGAGAATTTATGTCTCAACTTCTAGCTTGTAGCCCCACCCTTAATGTCTTGGCATGGAAAAATTGTTTATTTCGGCCTTTACTGCCTTACCGTGACAGTTAATTCTATCTCTGGTGGTGTTGGGTCGACAGTTATTGCAGTACTGTGGCCAGCCAAAGGCTTGACCATGGTGGTCATGGTAAAATTGCCAGTGACTGGCTGGTGATTACCACGGACAGCCAGAGGCCTGACCGTGGTGGCCACGGTAAGACCACCAGCGGCTGGCTGGCAGTTACCACGGTACCGCAGCCAGCCAGAGGCCTGACCGTGATGGCCATGGTAAGACTGCCAGCGACTGGTTGGCAGTTACCGTGGCCAGCCAAAGGCCTGACCGTGGTGGCCATGGTAAGACTACCATTAACTGGCTGGCGGTTACCACGATACCACGGCCAGCCAGAGGCCTAACCACAGTAGTGCGATAAAGACAGTGTGGAGCTCAGATGTGCTCGATAGCTGGTTTGACCGAGTTGGACTCGGGTAACAGCTCGACAATGAATAAGGAGGGGACACGTGGCTCAATGTCATGCGATTATTGGCTAATGACCAATGCAGTAAATGCAACAGTTGCAGGTCGACTCAGGGTGGCAAATAGGACCCGAATTGGGTAATGGCTTTAATGCTTGGGTGGTCGATACAGGAAGGTTGACATGGGCAGATTATTGGTGAGTTTTGATTAGGGATGATTGTAATTCATGATCGGCGGTTTTATGATAGAATTGAATGTAATGTATGACTTATGTAAGTTGAGTATGTGATTGCATATAGAGAGTTCGAACTGTATGTTTAAAAAAAAAAACGGGAACCTTGTAACAGTGATAATTAGAGAGTGATGCTGTGAGCTGAACAGAGAATTCTGTGATTTGTATGTAACTGGTTGTTGTTACTGTAATACAAAATAGACAATACTTTGGTGGTGTGTTTTTTACCTAAAAAGGTTTTCCCATGTATATCTTGTGTGAGCTATGATTGCTCTCTTTGTGTGATATTTATTTTACTTGCATGTATTCATCTCAAGTAGTTTGTGAAGCTATTGGAACTGGTTTATTTTTTACTTCTCTATTGTATTAGTGTTAAGGGAATGTATTCCGCACTGTTGGGTCTTTAGATCCATGAATATTTTTTTCCCTTCACAAACAACCTCTATAGTAGTGTTGGTACTACCTCCACACTAGACGCCAATACCCACGATCCTCAAATAGGTAGTCAAAGGATCCTCCATATATCCTCCAGAGTCACTATCATCTCCCTTGTTAGGAGATGGAATGTGCTCATCTCAGAGCTTCATCGCTCTGCCAATGCTACCAAAAGTGGTCTATGGTTCCAGATGACTAGCATTTGTGCCACATACACTAATATGAGGGCATCAATACATGCCCAATCCTCCTCTTAAAACTCAAAAGTTAGCTATAGTACTATCGATCCCCACTCTTGAGTTCACATATTTTCTATGGCTTGCATCCATTTAGGCCAAATGTTACTATTTTTATATTTTCTATCTTGTCATATTTTGTCTAACTCTCCTAGCATTTTTTCCCCTTTAGGTGCATCCACCTATCCTCTAGTAGATATGTCCTTTAGGAACATCCACCTATCCTTTGGTAAATCTTCCTTTGGGTGAACCCATCTATCCTCTAGCAAATTTTCCTATTCGTAGTGCATCCACCTCTTCTCCATGGATCCACCCATTTGGTGAATTTTCCCATCTTCTATATTTAGCTCTTCTATGTGGATCTGTTGCTTGGGAAGATCTACCCATCTTCTAGTGGATCCACTTATTTAGAGCACATCTACCCCTCCTATGTATATTTTCCTCTATCCCCTAGCGCATCTTCCCATCCCTAATGGATCTTCCCTTTTTGTGGTGCATCTTCCTGAGATGAGGCACATCTACCTATTTTCTCTTCTTGGGAAGATCCACCCTATTGTGTTGGGTGGATATACCCCATGTACGACTTTGACTTATAATAAATACTTAAAATCTAAGTACAAATAAAATTTTGATTATGTACCTAACTACCTCATCCTCCTTGTCATGTATGTGCCCTCACTTGGTCTACTCAATGTGTGATATCTCATCCATGCACCATTTTCCCCACCCTACTTCACTTGATTGCTTATGTAATTAGGGTAAAAATGAGTAGTAATTAGCCCCTAATTACTATTTATAGTAAACACTCATCACCCTAATCCCCTTCTTTGCTCTCGTTGTCTCCTCACAACTCCTTTTTCTTTCATTCCTTCACCATCCTCATTTTTGCTAGTGCACTTTCTGATATCTTTCTTTCCTATCTTCCAAGAGGCTGCTCGCACCCCTTTTTTCTCATTCACCCTCTAAAGGGGGTATCACCACATAAATCTTCCTTCTAATTCTTACATTCCTCCATTTTGGGGCATATCTTTATCTATTCATTCCATTGAGTCAACTGTATTTTTATTTTCTTCAAAACATCAATATCTTAATGTTATTTTGAAGAGGGGAAAAATGTAGACACCTAAAATTGACCACTTGCATTTGGTAAATTTTATCTCACCACTTCATCTAAACCCCTTCTATATGTGTTAATTAAATAACATTGTAATTATTTAATTAATGTTATCAATTTACTCTTAATTCTTCTAAGGTCCTAAAGTAATTAATTGATTAATTTCTTACCTTACCTTTTATCCTCTTTCTTCCCTAAATTAAATAAATATCCCTAATTATTTAATTTAATCACTTTTTTCTCCCACATGAAAAATAAAATTTATTTAATTTCTCTATTTTCTCTCACCTCTTTTCACATCCTCCATCATTTTCCATTATCCCCTAACCTTGATCCTAATCCACTTCCTAATAATGTACACATACTTAATCATGGATTAAGAGGTGTCTCATCCTCCAACTTTTCCCACTTGCATTCTAATCATTCTTCACTAATCCTAATTCTCACTTAACCCATACCCTAATCACTTACACATTCCTAATCCTCATATTAGGAAAGGGCTAATCCCCTTTCAATTTACTAGCCATCCACTTTTTCCTCTAAGCCTTAAAGGATTTCGCCTTTTTGGAAAGAAATCCCACATGGGTCCTTTCCCTAGAGTACAATTAAGGAATTTAAATTTCCTTTATTTCTTCCCACTCCATACCTTGGGAATATTGGACAAGACACTACAGTAGAATAGGCAAATAGCACCTAAAATAGCATCATATTTTAGTGTATTTTTGTTCATGAATTGAGAGATCTAGCTAGTGCAAAACTCATTGCAAACAGGCATGGTCTTTTCGGCATCGAATTTTGTGCCAATGTTGACACTGGACGTAGTGCCATGGTTAGAACCGAGAAATTACAATGCCCCCGCTAGCACCTAAAATAGCGCTGGTAAATAGCACCAAAAATAGCCCCTCTGTTAGTGTCAGAAATAGCATTGGAAATAGCACCAGAAATTATGACAGAAATTACTTTTGAATTGACACCCAATTTGGCTTATGGTTTTGTTTCTAGGTCTACTCCCATTTTTGTTTCTAGTTTTGCTTCTGATTTTGCTTCCAGGTTCGCTTTTGGTTTTGCTTCCACTTTTACTTTTGATTTTGCTTCCACTTTTTCTTTTGGTTTTGCTTCCACTTTTTCTTCTGGTTTTTCTTCCGATTTTACCTCCAATTTTGCTTCCAGTTTGGCGTCCAGTTTTGCTTTTGGTTTTGCTTCCATTTTTGCTTCCATGTTTGCTTCTAGTTTTGCTTCCAAGTTTGCTTCCATTTTTGCTTCCGATTTTTCTTCTAGGTTTGCTTCCGATTTTGCTTCCAGGTTTTCTTCCAATTTTGCTTCTAGCTGTGCTTCCAATTTTGCTTCCAGGATTGCTTCTAGTTTGGCTTCCATTGTTGCTTCCTTTTTTGCTTCTAAAAAGGCTTCTTGTTTTGCTTCCATTTATTGATTTAATATGTTTTATTTTAATTTAATTAGTAAAATATATCGTGCCTCTTAAATAACTCATATAATTATAGAGTAAGTAATTTAATTATTTAACTCATATGATTAGATAACAAGATTTTATTTTTTTTGGGTCGGTAACACGAAATTTTTGTATTGCTTGTAGAGATAAAAAAGTAAATCTATTGTTCAGTGTCATTACCCACCAAAAGAGCTTAGCACTTCTCTGATTTGTTCAATTACATTCTGGAGGTGCCAAGCATTCATTTTACCTTTCATCATGGCCTAAACTATTATTGTAACATGATCATCATCTATAATTAAAACAAGTGAGTCAAATATCTATAATTTAATTAAATTTGACAACATCCATCTTGAGCAGTAAATTAAAATCATCATACGTAATAAATATCCATCCAAAAATCATCGACCACTTTTAATATATATAAATTGACAAGTCAATATTGATAAGATCATCATCATATATAATTAAAACAAGTGAAAGTCAAATATGCCAGTACATCAAAAACATGTCAAAATGATACATGTCCAACAGTCGACATAAGTGAAAATGATATATGTACAAATGATATAAATAAAATTG
The DNA here is from genome assembly GCA_007115665.2 of Sequoiadendron giganteum. Classification (NCBI taxonomy): domain Eukaryota; kingdom Viridiplantae; phylum Streptophyta; class Pinopsida; order Cupressales; family Cupressaceae; genus Sequoiadendron; species Sequoiadendron giganteum. Next base: position 500,857,229 of record CM021100.1, read on the forward strand.
ATAAATTATTGAACTTAAATTGATACAAGTCAAGATGATACATGTCCAAATGATATAGTGAAAATGATACATGTCAAAATGGTACAACTCAATAATATAATACTGTGGGCCATGAAAATGATACATATGATAGTAACCATGAAAAGAGTCATCATAACGATATATCAAAAATGATCCATGATGCAGTCTATATGATCATGAATGTCACTGGTTACTACCACCAACTATCTCATCATCATCACCACCACCACCACCACCACCACCACCATCATCATCATCATCATCATCATCATCATCCTTGTCATTATCATCATCATTATCGTCGTCGTCATCGTCATCGTCATCATCATCATCATCATCATCATCATCATCATCATCGTCGTCGTCGTCGTCGTCATCGTCATCGTCGTCGTCGTCGTCGTCGTCGTCGTCGTCGTCAGTGTCATCGTCGTCGTTGTCGTCGTCATTGTCGTCGTCATCGTCATCGTCATCATCATTGTCATTGGCCTAAATGTATTCTATCTCTACATCATCATCATCCTCTGCCATGTGATCTATACCAACATAACCAATATTTTTTGGATCTACATCATGTTGAGGATCATCTTGATCTTTTGGAAGACCCGTGTTCTACAAAAAAAACATTTAGAATAGAAAGTTATTATTTATTTCATGCAATAATTTTTTTTCTGTTATATATCTTATATTACAACATATGAGATGAAACCATAATCATATTACATCATATCAAAGTGCACATACCATAATAAAATTTCAAAAAAGTTATAGCTAGTACTGGTGAGTTAGGAGAAACTTTAGCTTTCAAAAACAAATCCAATTAGGCTGGTAACATTGAAAATTAAATATAGGCTAGTAGTATTTATGTTAAGGAAATTTCCTTTAGATACAAGGATTTAAAGCACTTCAACCATGTGGTACAAATGATTAAATCCTAGAGATGATCCATAGCAATGAAAGAGTCTAAAAATTATTAAATCCCTAGCAATATTTATTTTAAGGAAATTTCCTTTAGATGCAAGGATTCAAAGCACATCAACCATGTGGTACAAATGATTATCCCAGAGACAATATGTAGCAATGAAAGAGTCTGAAAAGGTAGAGAGAGTTACATTGGTGAGTTAGGAGAAACTTCAGCTTTAAAAAACAAAGCCAATTAGGTTGGCGGACATGTGGATTAGGCTAGCATTTTATGGAAGAGGAAGAAAGATGACTGGACCTCATGTATCAAAACATTAAGCATGCATTCTTCCAACCAACAGAGAAGGAGAGGATTACTTTGCTTCATTTTCATTTGCATAACAATATCATGGCGTGGGAACCAAGAAGATAAAGGATGTCTAGTTTTATGTGGAGGTAATGGATGTGGTCCAAACTTTAGGAGGGGCAAGAAGGTCAATGTATGATCCTGATGAAATTGAGGAAGAACAACAAAAGAGGGATAGGAAAAATAAAATAAATGCAGAGTTTAAAGGATTTGTCAAGTGAGTAAGAGAGCTATAGGAGAAGCCTCATCTAAAATATTTTGAACTAGATTTTGATATAGCATTTAGAGAGCTTGGTTTTCATGGAAGAGGAAGAAAGATGATTATTTTTCTTAATTTTCATTTGCATAACCATATCATGGCTTGGGAACCAAGAAGACCAAGGATGTCCAGTTTTATGTTGAGGTAATGGATTTTGTCCAAAATTTAGGAGGGGCAAGAAGGTCAATGTATGATCCTAATGAAATTGAGGAAGAACAACAAGAGAGGGACAACAACAAAAAAAATTAGTGTAGAGTTTCAAGAATTTTTCAAGCGAGTAAGAGAGCTATGGGAGCGGCCTCATCTAAAATATTTTGAACTAGAGTTTGATATAGCATTTAGAGAGCTTGGTTTTCATGGAAGAGGAAGATGATTACTTTGCTTCATTTTCATTTACATAACCATACCATGGCATGGGAACCAAGAAGACCAAGGATGTCTAGTTTTATGTTGAGGTAATGGATGTGGTCCAAACTTTAGGAGGGGCAAGAAGGTCAATGTATGATCCTAATGAAATTGAGCAAGAACAACAAGAGGGATAGGAAAAATAAAATCAATGTATAGTTTCAAAGATTTTTCAAGCGAGTAAGAGAGTTATGGGAGTAGCCTCATCTAAAATATTTTGAACTAGAGTTTGATATACCATTTAGAGAGCTTGGTTTTCATGGAAGAGGAAGAAAGATGATTGCTTTGATTCATTTTCATTTGCATAACCATACCATGGTATGGGAACCAATAAGACCAAGGATGTCTAGTTTTATGTGGAGGTAATGGATGTGGTCCAAAATTTAGGAGGGGCAAGAAGGTCAATGTATGATCTTGATGAAATTGAGGAAGAATAGAAAGAGGTGGATAGGAAAAATAAAATCAATGTAGAGTTTCAAGGATTTTTCAAGCGAGTAAGAGAGCTATGGGAGCAGCCTCATCTAAAATATTTTGAACTAAAGTTTGATGTACCATTTAGAGAGCTTGGTTTTCATGGAGATCCTTTCGAAGCCTCTACTTTTATTTTTCCTATGGTAAACTATTTGGTAGAGTTGGTGGAATTACCTTTCTTAGTAATCACTATTAGTGAGATTGAGGTTGTTAATCAATTAGGTGCTAATTTACTGTAGCAATGAAAGAGTCTAAAAAAGAAGAGAGAGCTACACTGGTGACTTAGGAGAATCTTCAGCTTTCAAAAACAAAAACAATTAGGTTGGAAGACTTGTGGATCAAGCCAAAATTTTATGGAAGAGGAAGAAAGATGACTGGAACTTTGGAGGCCCACCATAATGAATTTCGGTATTCAACCATCAGAGCAGAAGAGAGAGATGATATTATGTATCAAAACATTAAGCATCCATTCTTCCAACCAGCAAAGGAGGAAATTATTACTTTGCTTCATTTTCATTTGTAAAAATAATATCAATGCAGAGTTTCAAGGATATGTCAAGCTAGTAAGAGAGATATGGGAGCAGCCTCATCTAAAATATTTTGAACTAGAGTTTGATGTACCATTTAGAGAGCTTGATTTTCATGGAGTTCCTTTCAAAGCCTTTTCTTTTATTGTTCCTACGGTAAACTGTTTGGTAGAGTTGGTGGAATTACCTTTCTTAGTAATCACTATTAGTGAGATTGAGATTGTTAACCTTGAGAGAGTAGGACTTGGGAAAAAGGAATTTGATATGGCTATTGTTTTCAAAGACTTCAAGCAAGATGTACTCCGCATGTATGCAATTCCTCAATCTTCGCTCAATGGCATCAAGGAATGGCTGAACTTCATGGATATAAAGTATTATGAAAGCAGAATGAAATTGAACTAGCGGCCAATTTTGAAGACTATTACTGATGATCCAGATAAATTTATTGAAGATTTTGATTGGGAATTTTTGAATATGGAAGCTACTAATTCTGATTCTGATAATTCAAAAGAGTCGAATCAAGGATATGAACCCTCTGATGTAGAAGAGGAATCAAAATCAGATGAGGAAGGTTCAGAAGATGAATCTCTTGTGGATTCAGAGGAGGACGAAGAATAAGAAGAAGAGGAGGAAGAGGAGGAAGGTAAAACATGGGATGAATTAGAAGTTGAAGCCAAAAATGTAGATAAGGAAAAAGGAGATGAGTCTAACAGTGAAGAGGAAATGTGGCAACAAAAGGTAAAAGCTATAGGGAAGTCTCAGGCACCTGATATTAGAGATTCAAGAGGAATTCTTTCCAAGAGGCATAAAGTCAGATGAATTGAGTTCATCTACATCCTTCTACTATTTATTCATGCACATAAATGGTCATCTTGTAATCATAAGATTTGAGCTCTATTTACTCATCCTATGCATCAATAAACAACTCAACACAAGAGATGCAAATTGACATATTAACACAAAAATATCCAACTAAGTTATTGAAACTCAACTATTGATACCTCATTCTCAATCTAGATTACAAAATAGTTCCACTTTTTGTTTTGTAACATATTCCTTTCAAATTGCTTTGGATGGCGGCCATATTTCTCCTCCTTTCAAAACATGGCACATGGACTAGTTAAACTAATTAATATGCAATCATTTCCTTTTTCCAAGGAAATAAAAAATAAATCATTTAACATATTAAATATACTTACAAATGTACAAATCAAGGCCTGTAAAGCTTTATGGCCACTATGATGCGTGGCATGAAGTTTCTCAAGCCTAGCCTTGGAGGCCTTTTCCCGAAACATATACTAATTCAATTTAACTATGCACAAATAAAATTTACAAATCATTTAATAAATTTGATATAATCTTACGAGAAAATTCAAATACCTGTGTACTCTCCTCACTAGACTTCCTTCGTGCTTCATACTTCTCATATGCTTTTACAAGCTCTCTCCATACTTTGAGACTTACATCAAGTGACCTTTTTTTGAGCCTTAGCTCGGGAGGGATTCTTTTTATCTTCTTTGTTTGGTTGCACCAAAATCTCTTGCAGTTTTGAGACATTCGTAGCTTTACCTTCTTCACAGACCAACCTGTGCCAAATTCATTCTCCATGTCATGGATAACTAAATTTTTTCAGGTGCATGGGTATCTTTGAGAATGGAAAATGTAGATGGTCTTTGAACTATTGAAGGCATGATTCCTTCAACCTACTCACAAATGTTTTCCCAGCATCCGTCATTTGGAATTCCCCTAAAACCACCTTGCATTCTATCTTTGTATTGTAGCTACCAATGCAAGATTGAAAACATGGCGTGGCGGAAGAAGTTTGTGTCCTAGGAGTGGAAGTCTCTACTCCTTGTTCTAAATTCTTAGAGTTTACTATAACTGATTTCCTCTTGGATATTTTGCTCAATCTAGGAGTGGTTGGGGAATCAATTGATTCCATTTGACACAATTGATTTTTTTGCAATATTTGAGGGGTGTTACTGGATTGTTTTTCTATGTATCTGCCAAGTGTTGTCTAGTCCACAATAACCAATTTATTCATTGCCTCTACCCCCAATATAGTAGCCAATTCATCTTTATCTTTGTCAGTCTCATGTCCCTATATATATATATATATTTTTAAAAAAATTATATTTATTCTTTTAAATTTAGAAATAAAAAACTAAAAACTAAAATTCAAAGAAACAATGGAAACATTTACACATCTATAAATTGATAATGAATTACCTCATTGTGGATAGATTTTGTTGACAATGCTTGCTTCTCTCCATTGCTTGATATTTTGAAGTGACCTAGGGAAAATTATTTTCGTCTAGTCTATGGAGGCAAATGAAGTACACACTATCAGGTATGAAATTTTTTGTCCAATTTGTGGTATGAAAGTTTTGTTTTGTGGGCAAATTGTTCACTCGATTTTCTTAGTGTTGATAACCTAGGGAAAATATGTTCACTCGATTTTCTTAGTGTTGATAACCTTATCATGAAAACTCTTTCATAATGCAATCTTGCATGATTTTTTCATGGCATCGGTGACTATGGTGCGGTTGGGAAAAACCAAGCATTTTTTGCATTTATTTTCAGCAGTTGCTCAGCACTCACCAACCCAATTCCCAGATTTTCCAAGAATTTCACTATTTCCTTGATACCCAGGTTAGGGAAAGAATACAGAGGCATCTTCACTTTGTGCTATAATATTTTGAGCCAAAGCTCAAAAGTGTAGGGTAAATTTTTTTGTTGGTTTCTCAAAGGTTTTACAATTTATAATGATGGGACAATTTAGAGGTTGACTCGACTGGTTAGGCCACGAACCAGTAAACAATCAAAAATTCAAATGCAACACAAAGAACAGTAAACAATCACGAATTCAACTAAGAAAAAAAAATTGTAACCTTACCTTTGGTGTTGCAAACTAAATCGAATTTCTCATCAGTTGCTAATAGCACCCTGCTCTCTTCCTTCACGCAACGTTTTTCCCTTTTTTGTTGTCTGATTTCTTCCTTCATGCAGGAAAGTTTTAAATTTTTTATTTTCATTCATTAGTTGATGTTTTAGTCGGTGTTAGTTAACACCAACTTTAGCATCGACTGTTGGTCATTAATGTAATATGTTTCGGATGTATAAGGTAGTGTCAAGTGCACCTAATTTAGCGCCTATCATTGTTGTATAGTGACTATTTTTATTGTTGTGTATCATAGGATCCATAGGATTGGAAATAATTCCAAATCCTACCTTATTTTTGTGACCACTATTGTCTTGTGGCTCCTTCATCAACTCAGTTCAATAGAGCGGTTTTTACCACAGTCCCACAAGATGCTTCATCCTTCTTGGTGGTAGTGCAGTGAAAGATTTTGTGGCAGCACGCTAGTCTTCCTTCTATTATTTTCAATGTTGTAGTGAGTCCCATATTCCCACAAGTCTTCTACCATTGGCATGCGGTAGTGAGGTGACCACCATTGTCTTGCAGCTCCTTCATCAACTAAGTGCGATAGATCGGTTTTTACTACAGTCCCGCAAGTTTCTTTTTCCTTCTCGACAGTAGTGTGGTGAAATCTTTTGTGGCATAATTTTTATTCATAGAGAGGAAAGTGGGTGGAAATAGATGAGACAACGGAATCTACAGATACAATAGAGGTAAGAAGAGAAAGCAACCTCAACCAAAGGAGGAAGGTGTTTATGAATTCACAAATGCTACAACATAGAGGAGATAAAGGAATTTTTTTGTCTGTCAGGTCTCTAAGGTCAAACTTATTGGTTGAAAATGCATAGGAATGGTGATTAAATGTAATTCTATGATCAAGGGAAAATTTTGAAAATTAGGATAGCCAGAACATGATATCAATATCTCAAATATATGACTAAAGTGAGGTTTTGTTATAATTGGTGTACTAAACATTATTTACTATGTTGTGTATTATAGGGGTGAGACGAGGCGATGGCAACAAATCGTGTCATATAAAATGAGGACACAACAGATGAAGTGGGACATCATGTACTCAAATTTTGACTTAACTTAGGAAAAAATGATCTGATGGCATTTTGTGATACGTCCATCTTTTTTCATAGTATTATTGAAATTTTAAATGTATTATCCAATCTTGACATAAATTAATGCATGTTGATTATTTTAGATGGAGATTGGAGAAAATGCAGAGCCTAAGCTCTCAACTAGAAAAAGAATGAGATATGTACGTGAACGTGGACCTAAAATTGTTAAACCACATAGACGACAATGGGTGGAAGAGGATATGACAATGGATACTATAGACACAACAAATGATTACACTAAAGAAGAGATAGGTCAGGAATATAGTACATGGGATGAATATTTTGAGAAAATTATTGTTTGTAGATGTTTTGTATGTCATGGAAAGAAACAATTCAAATGAGCGATTGTACAAAGACATTACATATATGATGAGCTTCCAGGTAGTAGTATGCCTCCTATAATCGATTCAAATACAATAGGAATTGTGGTGAGGAACTTTCCAATTTGACATAAGTAACATGTATACTTCGTTTAAACATTATTTTATATTATTTAAATAACTAATTTTTTCTTAATGGATACTTGCAGGATAAATTTATTGGTTTAAAGTTTCTTGGATCACCAAATTCCAGCCTAGAGGGCAATGATCATTTATCAAATGATACATCTAACAAAAATATTTGCCAATATACCATCTCAAAAGATGAGGAATTGACGAAAATAAGTAACAGAACAAGAATAGGTGTGAAGATGCATAATTCGCTTAAAGGAAAGGGGAAGGTGGACTACATACCCTATGAGAATGAATGTGATGGATATGATGACTTTCCCCTGAGTTTGAGATCAATTTACAAAGAGACATTTGATCGCTGACTATATTGTGCTTGGCCTAGTGATCAACAACTACCTAGAGTGTACAAGGTGTTTCAATTTTGGGGATACAACTACATGATACAACCCTCCAATATTCATGGAGTGAATCTAGGACTCTTTATTATCCAAAATGTACATGTGGGATCCAAACATAGAAACAATTAAGAACAAACCATTAGGAGATTAATGCCATATTATGGTCCATCATATTATAATGGTGAATGGAGAAGGCTAGCAGAATATAAGCTTAGCATGTCAGCATATGGTCTAAATTTGAATATGTATACACATCATATCCAATTGGAAAGTGGAAAAGAAATGAATAGAGGTCATCTTATGTATATAGATGGATGTGCATACACACAAAAACATTGCAAGATTTATAAATAGTAGTAAGGGAAGGGACCCTACTGTAAGACCGAATTGTCAATTTGTTGAGGTTATAAATGATAAAGATGGAGATATGGAAAGAGAGGTTGATAGATTGATAATGGTTGAGGCTATTATGGACCTTACCATTGGGGATGAGTTATTGATTGATTACCCCTTCTTAAAATTCACTCTTGTGCGAAAGAAGAGGGAAGAAAATGATATCCCTAAGGATGTTCTTAAGGGCAGAAAACCAAAGAATAATAAATGAGTATGGACTGATGTTTTATAAACTATGTTGTCAAAATTATGTTTTATAGCAATTATTTTATAAAAAAGGTAGTATATAAATAATTTTTCAATATTCAATTGATGTATATATGTATGTCATTCATGTGCGGGTATTTTTCTATGAAGATATTTTGGACTCGAAATGGATATTTGTCGTACATGATGGTCCAAGATTAAGGCATGTATTTGATGATGCATTAGTGGATACCGAGAAAAACAATGATGGCCAAAAAAATGAGAGAGAGGGATTAGATAACATCAAAGAAATTGGCATCCATGATGATGTTGAAGATGGTTATGTTCAGGCACAAGAAGACAATAATCTAGAGTTAGATGATGTCATGGAAGACAACAATATGGATGGTATAGAAAATGATGATCCAAATACATCTGGTAACAATATAGATGGTCTACAGTCAAATTTCAATGATGATGAAGATGATGCAGTTCAAGATGAGGATGATGATAATGTTAAATACTTGAAAGAACATATGAACATTGATAATGATACACTGGATGACATTGTAGCAGACAATAATGTTAATTAACAAGACTTCTAAATTTTTAGAATTATTTGCAATCCATGTTTAAAAAAGGATGATTCTTATGACCTAAACTTTGAAATGCTTCAGTAATATTATGTTGTACTTGGACAATTGAAAACCGGTTTTATTCTCCTAGCAAGCTTTTTTATTTTATGTTATAATTCTAGACCAAATAACATTTATGGGGATGGCCTTTTACACCAATCTTAATTTGTATGAAGTTCATGAACCTATTGTCAAGCAGTAAATTCCTTTCGTATACAGGAAATGTAAAGGCTTCATTTAATAAAAGATAAGTAGTCCTTTTCTGAGGGTAATCCACATGCAAAAAGTAAAAAGCGCATAAAAAAACAATTGTACAGTAGAAAATCAGATTCAATCAGTTATGTCTTATTTCACTTGCACACTTATCTGAAAGACATAGGGTATTCACCATAAATTTCCCTTGACAAATAAAATGAGTGCTTTCATTTATTTTTACTGTATATTTCAGAAGTGAAAATATTGTTACATAATGATGCACAGAGAAAATAATATATACAAAAAAATGCAAAGAAAATGTTTGAAATTTAACATGCAACCTATTGTGTTGTGCTAAAAGGAATCAAGATTAACTGGGAGAAGAAATAAAGATTTTACTTAAAAGTGAACATGATATGAAAAGTGTGGACAATGATGGTGCTGAAATTGAAAACCCGGATTCTGATGATATTACTGTTTTATGTCATTCGAGATAAAGAGGACATCCAATTTATATACATATCAAATGAAGCTTTGAAACTAGTAAACTAAAAATTTAAACATTGCAAGATTTTTCCTTAAACAATAATTCACATACTCACTTACAAAAAAGGGTGAAGCATTTTTTATTCAAACTCCATTTTATTTAATAGACATAATAGTAAAAGAATATTTACAAGTACAAGAATATATACACTTTTTCATAGAAAATAAGGAATTTTTCATAGAATATACAAGTACAAGAATATATCATCATCATCATATCCTTAATTACCTATTGCAATATCCTTAAAATTTTCAATCTTTGGTATGAATTGTTGGCAGAAAAAATTAGGATTACTTGGATGCTTCTTCCATTCATTTTTTATCAACATATGTTCATGAAGACACAAAAGTTAATAAAATATTAATGCATGTAACTCACAATTATTTAAATAAGCAAATTTTTTAACTTTATTATTTTTAAATAGTTTCCATGTTTATGTTGAACATGTAACAAGGCAAAATAAGCTCAAATTTTCAAAAAAAATAGCAACTCTACCAACATCCACAATAAATGCTTTACTGTATCAACATATTCATTCACATAAGCACGGTATTGAGGCTCAATAACTGATATTCATTCAAATATAAGAAGAAATAAGTATGGAAAACAAAAGAAAAATGCATAATGATAACATAGTCATGGAGAATCTATGATAATAAGATGTTCTCCATTATATTGCTTGAATTGATATATATTAATAATAGAAGTCTTCAAAATGGAAATGATATATGATGATGATAATTTCAAACTAGGCCTTGGTTTCCTATTTATATAGGAAGCAACAAGCTACAGGCCTTTTACAAAAAGAAACAACCTTTCATAACCACTTCTTTTACTAACTATTTAATTAGCGTAATTAAGGAAATAACAAGACTTAAGACATTTTGACATATGTTTCCATTATTCAATGTAGAAGACCCATGATCATTGATCTGGAAAAGTCTTCCTCTCCATGATGAACGTCCAAATTCTCTCGCCTCAATGTCCTATTCTTTTGAAAGCAACAACTATTTAATTAGGATAACTAAGTAAATAACAAGACTTAAGAAATTTTGACATATGGTTCCATTATTCAACGTAGAAGACCCATGATCATTGATCTGGCAAAGTCTTCCTCTCCATGATGAACATCCAAATGCTCTCGCCTCAGTGTCCTATTCTTCTAAAACCAAATACTTTTCCTTCCATTGATACACTGTAAAATTTGATGGCCACTTATATTCCTAGATATTTTGCATGTTTGCAAGATGAATTTTCCACCAACTATCTAGTAATGCCTTTGTATCATTGACAAAATTTAGGTATCCCGCATCAAGAACAATCAACCCATCCATGATTTGATTTAGCCTAGGAAGACTGGTATCATCATCCTCATGTATATGAGTTACGCACTTATCAACAACCTGATTGAATTATTTCTTCCACTTATCCAAGTCCTTCAAATGATCACCATCTCTCACAATTTCAAGTATATACCACTTTTTCTAGGTATTGAATAAATCCTTCATGTTACAATCTTTTTATCAAACCCTTGTACATATTGAAATTCATTAGTGATCATCTTCACAGTTTGTTTAGTTGGCTTTATTGTTGTGGGTGCATCAGGACTTCTTTGTAGAACTTTGCATAACTTAGCCAAAGCACAGTGAATAGGCTGCCACCTTTTGAACAAAGGATCTAATACAATCATATGTGTCTTTATTTGATCCATTGCCTACTGAAGTGTTTTATAACTATCATGCACATTCTCCAATTTATCCATAACTGATTTTATCCTATGCTCAAGAATCTTTTCCATAACTTCACAAATTTGTCTTTTCACTTCATCTTGGGTTTGATTGTTGGCCTTCTTTACATCATCCACTTCCTTCTCTGGAGTTTTTACCTATTGTGCAGAAATGTTCTTTACAATATCCATTGGAGCAATAGGAGGATTTTATAACACCATCTCCTTGCTTTGTGAGGGTCCTGCTCCTCTTAATTGTTCTTTCAATTTGACATTCTCCATGAATAGTTTATTAAATTCATCATTTACGAACCTTTGTTCCTTTTCATACTCCTTCAATCTGTCTTCTAATCCCTTGACAGTTGCTCGAGTGAACATGGTTGAATGCATGGTAATTGTGGCTACCTCCAAAGGGGTGGTAGCTTGTATTGTCCTTACCATCGCTTTGCCTTTCATCTATTGAATTACATCCAATAATTTTGGCTTCTATGTATTTTTCTGTTTGATCCATATGGCCAGGGTTTCAATCTTTGGGTTATACCTAGTTCCACTCACACCATTATCAAAGTAAAATTTTGCAACTAGCATTGGATCTTCTTGAGCCCACACTTGATCAAGTAGAAACATTTTCTTTAATTCCAAGCCAGGGAAAATGAGCATATTTCTCTTCAAGACCATTTCTCTAGCCTTCTGGGGGCTAATGTCAATGTTGACAACTATTAATTTCTGGAAAGTTAGTGCTACCGTTTCATTTTTCTCCGATTCTTCAATTCCTGCTTCAACTAATTCCATCCTCTCTTGAAATTATTTTATCTTCATCTTCATCCAAAAATCTTAAACTCGGGAGTCTTAATGAATTCATCATTTTCTATGAATCTCCTGGCTGCAATTTCCCTTCCATCTTCATGTACCTTTGTACTTGTTTTTCTACGTCACCCATCCTTTCCTCATGTTTATGGGCATTGGTCTCAAGGATGGGTTGATCAACTTCAATATCACCTATCAATGACTACAATACTGTAGCCACTTCCTCAGTATTGCCAACTCTTCAGTATCCTCATAAGGTACTAACTGTTCAATGCTTCGTATCTTCTATCTTTTGGGATGTAACTGCTCCATGGGAGGCTCAGAGGTTTCACCTAGGGTATGCTCTATAGTTGTACGACTATCCTTTTCTTTGAGATATGATTCCTTCTTTTTGTACAAGTATTCAAATCTACTATTTATCAATTCTATCATCTTGATGGGGTCCTTTTCCTCAACAAATTATCCTAGGAAATCCTTGGGCATCTACTTCGTCCTTTCTTCAAGCTTCTTCATATATTCCCATTTTTTTCTTCTACTAAATACATCATTATCAGTAGTGCAGTTCCTTATGACATCTTCTTCAAAATCCACTTGGTGTGGCACTATCATTTTGGTAAGAAGATTGTGCCTTATGTTGTTCATATGATTTTCAGGGTCAAAGGCTCTTTTTTTTCGAGATTTCAATGCATATCTCGTCTTCAAATAATACTGTAATTCCTCTAGTGTGTTTGAGCCTATAGTTCAATCTTCACACTTGGTTTGGTTTGGTAGGAAAGTTCCTTTCTTCTACTTGTGCATTACATCTTTCTCCATCCACATCATTTTCCACATAAATTCAAGAAATGCTAATCTGAGGGGCACAAATTTTGGTAGTATGTGTGGAGCAATAGGGCATCCATAAACTCTTATTATTGTAACTTTCGAGAGGAAGAACCAATCTCCAAAATTGTGTGTATGACCCTGCTTTGGTCTTAAAGCCAAAGGTCTCACTAGTTGCAACATTTTTTTTGACAATCTTGGTATTGCATACCCAAGAACTCAAAGGATTTTGTGTACAAAGTCTTCATAGAATACAACAAAGCTTGAATTCTTGCACTAACTATCCCAAATATAGCACCATTTCTGGACAAGTGTGGGATTCCCTTGTTCATCTACTGTAGCCAAGTCCATTCTTTTATTCCAATGGTTCTTATTCTGGTTCAATATCACATGACACAGTAGGGAATAGTGTCTGAATGTAATCAGTGCTCTATCCTCTATAACTTGGGAGAATTCATCATCTAACACCTTCTCAAGGTATGAAGCAAAGTCATATTCAATATTAGTTTCAGGGTTTTGAATTCTCATGGCCATCATCATTATGCCTATTGGCATTTTATCTTGAACATCTATCCCCAACACTTGGCAAAGAGCTAAATATGTATTCACAAAGTAATACTGGAAATCTGTCACATTAAATGGTTCAGTAGTGGTAGTAGAGATGGGGAATGTTCTTTTACCAATGCCTCTTTTCATATATAAGGGTACCTCATCACTTATATAAGTCTTTTTTAACCTAGCATAATCCTCCTCACTTTTCTGTAGTTTTATCTTTGTCAGAACCTACTTGTTTAAGCCAAAACACTCAATGATGGATTTTCTAGTTACTTCTACCAATACTATGCCATTTGGAAACCTTACTATTTTGGTAGTTGAGTGATAGTGTTTGGCTAGCATTCTGATAAATTCTACATCAACAAACACATTTGGGACAATCAACCTTGCTATATCCAACATCCAAGCATTTGACACTAGAATCTTCTTATTTCTCTTACTGTAAAAATACCAAAGTAGGTCCATCCAGATTTGGAAATGAAGGCATCCCTACAACTTTGTGTGGTGTCCATGAGAAAATTCTTATTACCCTCTTTAGAAGACCCTGGAAGTATATCTAATATGGAATGATGGAGTGGTCTCTTCTTTACTTTAGGTTCTTCATCTTTAATTTTAGGCTAACTTTCTTTTACTTCTGATTGTTTTGTTTTAGGATGGAGTGCTTTCTTCTTTACTTTATGTTCTTCATCTTTAATTTTAGGCCGAATTTCTTTTACTTCTGATCATTTTCTATTAGGAGGTATGTTTCAATTTTCTCTACTATGGATTTAGATGAAAAAACCTAGATAGATTTTATAAATTAATAGAGCTCTTTTAGAGAGTTTTCATGCACTTACCCAAGTATTTCACACTTGCAACACTTCTTCTTCTTGTATCCTTAGCTCCTTCCACACTAGTGCACTGCAATCGAGTGTGATATTGGGAAAAATCACTTATCTTTGGATGGCACGGTATTCAGTCATATTGGTTTTGGCATCTCTTAATAATTTAATAGCATTTAATTTTGGCAACTGATGTGATTTTCTACATTTATTGTTGTAAATTGTAATGATTCCATGATTATCGTACTACTGTGTCTCTTATTATACTTGTTGTGGTATGGCGGTGTTTTTCCCTTCCCTTCTATTTTTTACCGCACTATCGCCTTGCTTAATGCTTCTTGTTGTGGGGTTGCAATGTATACCGCTCTACCATATATGATGCTCACCTTCCCGATAGTATAGCGGTATATGCTTTTGATCATTACTTGAAGAGTGTCAATGAGACAATCGTATTTGTCTTACCAATATATCAATTTCTCATTGACATTAGATCTTATGTTCCTCTTATGTTGGTTGTCGGTGTCGATGAGACAAGTTAATATCTCTTGCTGATATGCCGCTGTCTCATCAATAATTTCCCTCAGTAGTATTTCTTTATATATCAATGTAACTCTGCCATGTCAGGGAGTCTTGTGATTATCACTATCGTATAGCAGTGTTTTTCCCTTCCCTTCTATGGTTTACCACACTACCACCTTGCTCAAGGCTTCTTGTTATGGGGTTGTGGTATACACTGCTCTACCACATATGTTGCTCACCTTCCCAATGGTATAGCGATGTATGCTTTTGATCATTACTTGAAGATTTTTGATAATAAAATTTTATCTATCTTACCGATATTCCAATGTCTCATCGACATTACTTCATTATATCCAAGAGTTGTGTTTCACCTAGCACTTGTAGATATACCTTGTCGATGTGACATAACTGATTCTCTCCTCGATATGCTTGTATCTTGTTGACATTTCACTATTTTACATCGTCGATGAGACATATAAATAAGTATCTTTGACATAGGGGTGTCTAATCCAACTCCAAACTTGAAGCTAAACTCGAAGCTAAAATCGGAGCTACACATGGTGCTAAACTCGAAGTTAATTTTGACACTAAATACGGTGTTAATTTTGGTGCTAGTTAGCACTGCAATTAGCACCAACTTGTACTGATCGGCTTAATAAATTCCAAAAATTGTGCCATCCCGATAAATAGCATCGATGTTTTCAAAAAATTGCCAAAAAATACAATAAAACAGTGGGTGGAAGCAAAAATGGAGCAAAAAATGGCGCAAATCACAGGGATTTGTTGTAGTGAGGAATGCATTTATGAAAAATATCTTCCCTATCTCCCAAGTACCAATCTCCCTCTCAAGCCCTCACATTGTGCCACTTTGCATAATCTCATGGATTGAGAGGTCTCATGCATCCATATCCATTGATCTTATCCCAATTCATCTCCACCCTCCATTCATCTCTCCTCTCATCAAATGCAAAAACATAGTAATTTTCATCATCCTTTAATTTTTGAGAAATTTAGTATGCTACCAAACTTGTGCTAAGCACACATCAAATTTGATCAAACTAGAGAAATATACACATCGAGGGCTTCATCATACTTTTTTTCATCAAATTTATTCAAGGTTTGAGTTCTCTTATGCCCTTATCTTTATTTTCATTTGGTTCTTTGTGTTGTTGGGTTTTTATTGTAACTTCCCTTCGTTTTACACATGAATTTCCTTGCACACACTTGGAATGGACAATTCTAGAAATAGTAAACCAAAAGACTCCCTTGCATTGGTAGAGATAAAAGTGTAGAGGAGTAGCAATTGACTCAAGAATACAACCCTCTAGAAAAGGTCACTATGACTCCTTTAGGTGTGGTATTGGGTGGTTCTAATTCAGGGTCTAAATTCCCTAATGGGACTATCTCTGAGGGAAAAGGTTTAGTGGCTGATGACCCACTCATTGCCACTAGGATAGAAGGCATGCAATCTAATGAGGATTTGACTATGAAAAATTGAATAATATGAAATAGATTCCATGGAGGAGAGATTCCTAGAGCAGTCAAAACAAAAAATAAAGAAGGAAATCAGGGGAAAAGAGTGTCAGAGGATGCAAGTCCAACAAAGAAAAGTTAGATATAGCTAGCAATGCTAAGGGACATAAATTTTTGATCTTCAGGGAATGGATCCCCCTTCTTGAGGAGTCATGAATCTCCTAACCTGGAATGTTAGGGGCATGAATTCCATTGAAAAACGGTTGTTCCTCAAGCAACACCTCATGTCTTGAGTAAAGCTAACATTGTAATTCTTCAAGAAACCAAGTTGGTGTTGCATGAGATCAATAAAATTATGGTAAATTGGAGTCTATGGTGTCAATGTTTCTCCCCTATGGTTGGGGATTCAAGGGGTTTGAGCATTTTTTGGAACTCACAAAATGTCTTTCTTGAAGTTATCAATAATAAAAAAAATTGGTAGCTCTACAAGGCAATATTCTTCCTGATAAATATTTCCTTATATTTCCTTTTTTAATAATCAATATTTTCAATCCATCTATCCCATATCAAAAAAATGATTTAGGATCCACTATCTCAAGTTCTCAGCCATCTACAATATGAAATTTTCATAATTTATGGTGACTATAATGCTATTGTCAACAATGAGGAAAAGCGGGGGGACATTCCCAAGAGTAGGCAACAACTAATCGACTTCCAAAACTTCAATGGAAATGCTTTCAAAGATATTATACCAAGAAACAACCTCTTCACTTGGTTGAATAAGCATGTGGTTAATGGGGTCACAAAGAGACTGGACATATTTATGTAGACCAAGGATTGGTGTGAACTACCCCTCATTTACAAATTAGAGATACTCCCTTTTAGTAGATTAGATTGAACCTCTCAATTTGTTTGTCCATTGTGGATGATGGAAAGCCTACTAGAAGTTTTCTTAGGTTCAAAAAAATATGGTTGATGGATCTCAACTTGGAGTGTAAATTGGTAGAGTGGTGGATAAATGCTCCAATAGTCTATGAAACTAGGTCCTTCAAAATCAACAAAAAATTGGAGTTCCTCAAGGGGAAGTTGAGGGAGTGGAATAGTTCCCACTTCAAAAATATCTACGAATACAAATTTAGATTGGAAGGAACCCTTGCATTTATTAATCAGGAAATAGTAAAGGTAGGCATGACCCAAGACACCTTTTGTGAATAAAACTTGTTGAAAATCGCATATATCAAAGTTCTTGCTCAGAAGGAGGTCTTCTTGTGATCAAAATCTAGAGAGAATTCATTAAAGGATGGTGACAAAAACATGATTTTATTCCACCACTCCACCAAAATTAAAAGAAGCCTTGATGTGATACTCTCAATCAAAAAAATGTATGGATCTATGATAGAGGACTAGGACAAAATTGGGAAGGTGGCAATCAACTATTTTGAAGATCTTTTGAACAACAAATTAGCCACTGATCATTCCTTAAAAGCTAACTTTCTTCACAAAATTCCAATGGTTGTCATAGAAGAACAAAAAAGGGATCTAAACAAACCTTTCTCTCTAGAGAAATAAAATTATCAACCATGTAACTTAATAGGGACAAATATCCTGGGCGAGATGGCTTCCGTACCTATTTCTTTTAGGAGTTTTGGTACATAGTTGGGGTTGAGATCTCCTAAACAATTAAGGATGCTAGAAGTAAGCAGATTGCGTTGAAGAATTGGAATAACACTTTGTTGTGTCTAATTCCAAATAAGGTTCAAGTGGAGAATATTGAGTCTTTTAGTCCTATATCCCTTTGCAATGTTATTTACAAGATAGCCTTTAAAACTATTACTAACATGTTGAAGGTGTTGCTACTAGAAATCATCTCAGAGGAGCAAAGTAGCTTCACCCTTGGAATATCTATAGCTAATTGGATAGTAATAGAACACAAATACATCCACTCAATCTACAAGACTAGAGTGGAAAGAATGGTCATTAAGCTTGATGTCTAGAAATATTATGACCTAATTAATAGGGGATTCCTCTTGCAGGTTCTAGGAAAATTTTCCTTCAACAACTAATGGTATGATTGGGTGAAAAGATGCATTGTTACACCAAGTTTCTATGTGTTTTTCAATTTCCCTAATGGTTTTTCCCTTTAGTTAGAGTTCTTAAGGAGGGAAATTGGATCTCTCCCTTCTTTTTCATTATCATGGTAGAATCCCTAGATAGATAAATTCATGCATCAAGGTTAAATAAAGAGTGTAAGGGATTAAAAGGAGCCCCAAATATGGATCCTATCACACATCAGAAATTCATTGATGGAAATCTCATTTTTGAGGTTATTTGACACATGGAGGCTTAAACTATAAGGATAATCTTGGATGCATATTGTTCAACCTTGAGGTAGTAGGTGAGTTGGCATAAATCTAAAGTTTTTATTTAATACAAATGTCAAAAAGAAAAGAGAGGTGGTCAAGATCTTAGGTCTTAGAGTTAATAGTTTTTTGAGGAGATGCCTCAGTTTTCCTTTATTTGAAGTCTTTGATAAAGAAAATCTTTGGGACTCTCTAGTCTCAAAATGTAACAAAAATATGGAATCATGGAGAGGTAAGTGGTTATCATCCACTATTAGAATTCTTATGCTGAAATCAATTATATTTGTGATTATTGTGTTTATGCAATCCTCTCTCAAAATAATACTGAAGGTGCTTAGGTAGGTGAATCAGAGGCTTAGAGATTTCTTCTAGAAAGGGAATGAAAAGGGGAAGAAATTTTGATTGGTGACTTAGGATAAAATTTATTTTCTAAAGGAAGATGGTGGGGTTGTTCTTAAGAATTGGCAATTGATGAATTTGGCCTGAGGGGCCAAGTTGGTCTAGGGCATGTACTTCAATCCATGTTCAAAATGGGCATGATTCCCATAGAATTAGTACTTATATAGTGCAAATCCAGAGAGGATTCTAATGACCACAAACCCACCGAAAGGTTCCATAATCTAGAACTTCCTACCTAACTATAGAAGTATCATCTTAAACCATTGTTCTTAGGAGATTAAGAATGACAAGAGGGCTAAATTTTGGGATGATTCTTGGGATGGGGCTCCCACTCTGTCGAGTCATCGATATTTGAAATTAGTTAAGGATGAGCTAAAATCACCATGGGGGGTGTATGTGAGGGACTACCTTAAAACCTTCTTGGTGGATGGTAGGACCAAATGTAAATGAAAAGAGTTGTCCAACCTTGGTCTCCCTCAACCTTAGCTTGGTGTTTTGTATGCATATCTTTAGAAGAGGAAGGAATTACTTTCAAAGGAGGAGGATGTAATTAATTGGAGTGTAACTAAATTAAGTAATTATAGTATGAAATTGGGCTATATAGGCTATGAGGGGGAAATAAAAAAACTTGACTAGTTGGCACATCTGTGTTGGAATAAATTTAGCCTCCCAAGGATAGGTCCTTTGTTTCGGTGGAAATCCAAAACAAAATTCTAATGAGAGATAGGCTTGGGAAGTTTGGTTTCCTCAACCTCTCAAGGCATGTCTTCTTCAAAGTGGATGAAGAGACCACATATCATATTCTACTAAGGTTCCCATTTGTGATATCTTGTTATTCAATCATCTTGAGCAAGATGGACCTCCAAAATCCCCTGCCCGAGATCATTTTAAATCTATTTAACATGCAGTTGATCCTTTTCCAGCACTCCACATATAGTTATCTATGGAATATTATCACTTCAATAGTTATTTCGGAATTAAGGAAAGAGCATAAAATGCATGTATTTTAGAATAAGGCTATGTAGGAGGAAGTATTTCTGACAAAGCTTAATGAAGCTATAGTGGAAATAGTAAACAATGTGGTAAGATGTTTTTCTTCTAGAAACCTCCTATTTACTTGTTGGGATGCAGAAATGAGAAATTCATGGAATGGATTATGGATTCCCCTAGATAATGGATCTAAGAGAATGAATTATTCTCAGTTGGTGAGACTTACTGCTTCTTCGTATCCTCCATACATCAGGTGGATAAATTTGAATTTTAACAATTGAGATTTCGCTTGGGGGTGTCAAACCTTAAAATTCAACTGCCCCCAACATGTTTAGAGGTTTCCCTTGGATTTTTAGACTTCACCCTTCATGCTAATGACTTTTTTTATTTGAATTTGATGAAAGGAAAGGGTTTATTCAAGAAATTTTCAGCATTCTACCAATATAAGAGATGTTTTATTTTGAATTTAATAGACACTTATTATTTATTTTCTACATACACTATGTCTAAAGTCCTAAATGATAGGTTGGTTGAAAAACATCCATAACTTTCAAATAGTTTCACATTTTTTGATTCCAAAAGATGTGCCACATTTTATGCTTTGCAAACTATAGGTTGAAAAAAATTGAATTAAATATATTTTTGACCAAGTTAGGTTGAACACAAAATTAGTTTTAAATAGTTTTTAAAATTTCTACTAAAAAAATCATAACTAATTATTTATTGATAACATTTTATTTCCATAGTCCATGATCATTAGTAATCAAGATTTCTGGATAAAACTGTGTGCAATTTTTTCATCATCAACGTTTCGGATCAAACTCCATGATCCATCATCAGGATGATTAGCAGATAGAGAGAGAAATGAAAATTACAAAAAGATATATGTCACATCCAAACATGTGTCCTTTACTTATATTGAAATGATAATAAAAATGTCATGCTTAGATTGGCAAATGACACAGACTTTTATTTTTTTCAAAAATTATAGTACTACTTCATTGAAATTTATTTATTTTCTAAAAAAACTAGTACCTACATATTTTTCAAATTATGTTAATAACCTTTTCAAATAACTTTGTTTTTCTATATTTTCATTACTACTTAGAGACATAGTTTAGTCCACTATGATCATGCATCCATTCATGAAAATATAGATTATATATATATATATCAAAAACTCTAATTATAGTAAAACTAAATTTACATTATGAAAAAATAGTATTGTTCAAAGAATCAAGATTCAAGTTTCAAGAATCAAAAGTTAAACTTAGCCTTTTAATTAAAATACATATATAAAGTTTATTTCATTTACAACTTCAAATATTTTTTAATCTTATTTCAAAAAAATAAATATTTTATTTCTCTTTTCCTTGATAGTATCTACTTTTCAAAAATAACTTAAACTATAATCCAAAACTAACCTATTTATAAATAATGTTTTGAATATTTTTTATACTATAACTCTAATATAATGCCAATAAAGTTTTAACCAAACATAAGTTCCTTGAACCTACAATAAATATTACTTTTTAAATAGCATAAGACTCCTAAAGGAGGATTAGGTAGACTAATTCAATTTTAGAATCAAATACACTACAATTATAGTCCAAATTTCAATTATGATAATTAATTTTACTATTTATTTCTATTAAAATTAATTTTCCATCTATAACATCATATGTCTTTGTTTAAAATGAATGATGTGAACTCTTGACATATGACATTTGACTTGAAAATAATTTTATTTTTTATTTCAAAATTTATAAATAGAAAGCATGTTGCACAATGCATACTAGCGCTAACATTTATAATAGTTTTTGAGTGTTAATTATTATTTAAGTTCAACTAAAAATTTCTAAAGAAATGTAAACCTAAAACTAGTGATGACATTTGAAATAAGAGGCATTGATATATACATATTTAAGTTTAAAGTTAAGAAAGTATATCTTCTACGCTTAAATTAACAATGAACATTATTTTTTTAATTTAAATTTTAAAAATTCTAAGTTCTTCGAAAAACCTATTAAAATAAGTTACAAATTTTAGAATAATTCTTCAAACCTTGTTTATAATATAAGGATGATCATATTAATAATCAATTCCATTTAATTTCCTTCACTCTCTAGTCTATGTTATATAATTAACGAAGATCAACCACCAAATTTATATTGTTGGGCATAACTTTATCATACAAATTTTGGTAGAACAAGTCTTGGAATCAGTCCATTAGTTATTCGATTTATATATATCAATGGTGATATAGATATATTTGGAAATATTCCCCACAAATATCATTCACTTGCATTAATTTGAATGTTAAATAATATAAATATAGTTAATGATTGTCCTTTCCTAATCTTTGAATTAATATAATAGTGCAATTTTCTATTCAATATCATTACATAAATGATGATTGGGGGTTGTAGTTCAATTACAAAATGCAAATCTAATCAGCTAAATATTGGAAAAACAAATTTTTAAAACAGAAGAGCCATAAGATTGGCTTAGAACAATGGTTGAGATTTGTTAAGATTGAGTATGGAATTTTCATTCTTATAATAACATCATTTTTTATTAACATTGAATTTTGAATAATTATCTATTCTAATTTCTATGTAGGTAAGAAAAATATATATTTTATCAATGGTGGTGGTGAATTAAATGAAGTTTCAAGTCATCAATACTTTTTCCTTGAAGTTTATTCCTCTCATAACTTTTGATTTTGTCATAAAACTATATGTTCAAATGTTATAGTAGTTGTTCCAAGATTAATAAAATTAAAAAGAAACAAAACTACCATTACTAAAATTTACTATAGTTATTAATTTGATAACTATAAGTAATAATGTTCATTAGAATAATTCATGATGTATCACTTATCGCTATATTAGAGATAAAAGTAATCATATTCATTTATTGAGAAATAAAAATCGTACATTCCTTTCTATAAGCCTCAAACTTCAAATGTTCAATTTCAAGGCTCAAGGTAAAACTTAATTTGATAGAAGCATGTCTATGTCTGGAAGTAATTCAAATTTTATAGATAAGGGTTCAAAACAAGCTGCATAAATAGTAGAAAAAAATAAAACGCACATCTCATACATTGAACTTCTTAAAACCTTTACTTTTAATAATGAATACCATGATATTTATGATATTGTAATAACTAATAAGAGTTCGAAATGTTGGGATAGGGTTAATAATCCTTGCTAGATCCTAATGTTTGAAGTATTTTGTTTATTTATTTATTTCATCCACATATTTGTCATATTTTACTTGGAGAGACACTAAGTGTCACATGTTTATATTTTGGCAAGTGTAGGACTCACTTAATATCAAGGAAGTTGCTAATTGTAACTATGATAGCTTGTAAGGTGTGTAAGAGTTGATGGAAAAGAAAGAGAATGATGAGAGGAGTTAATCGTGGACTTGGAGAAAATTATGGATCAATTATAGAAAAGATAGGATTAGACTACTTGAGCACCCAAGTTTGTTAGTGATAGTTTCTAATTTATTGGTAATTAGCTAGGCTTGCTTTGGGTATTAGATTTTTTGTATGGATATGGATACCTAAAATATCTAGTTATTTCCAATGTGTGTGGTTTTAGAAACCATTTATTTTTATAGCTTTATACATTCCTATAAATTTGATTCTCAGGTTTGAGGTATTATATTAATATTTTTCAGCTACTATTATGGTACCGAATATCTCCATTGATGTATTGATTTGTATGATATCAAGTCAAGGCTTAAGCCTAGATTTTTTTGTAAACATTTGTGTTATTGGGAATACGATTGGTTTTGAGTTTGTAGGCCATATTTTTCCTAAAATGGTTTCCTCAAGGTAATATTGTGTCAATATTATTTTTGTGAGTTGCATGTTATTCTATTATTAGAAATTATTAGATATACATCTCCCTACATATCACTTTGAGCATTGATTAATTTAGGAAGTGTTTTTGCCATCTCACCATCTTTTCATTTGGTATCAAAACTTGATCAACTCAAGTCCTCAGTGTTAAGAAAAGTATTTTTTTAGCTAATCTTGGTTTGAATGGGAGTTGTGCACATAGGAGATCTTTGTTTTAGGAAAGATGGCAACCACATTGAGATTGGAGATGAAAATATTTAAGGGTGAAAGTTCAACACTATGTCCTACTATTTTATATAAAATGGTTGAACAAGTACAAGTTTTCAACTTGAAATTTTAAAAAGATAGAACTAACCAAATGAGGCCACTCAAAATAAAATATATTTTAAATTTCAAAAAGATAGAACTAACAAAATATAGAACTTTAGGAAGAAATGGTGTGTGTGGGTGCAGGTGAGAGAGCAGGAGCAAGTGGGAAAACCAAAGGGAGAGGAATTTTGAAATCCTCTGATGCTGATGTTGGTGCAAAGGATGACTCGGGTGAAGATTGGTGGCTTTGGAGGCTTCTTAGTCACCTGTGGCTATGTCAGGTTTTTGTCCACTACCTATGTTTTACACATCTCTAGAGATGGGTGGGTGGTGTTTAGAGTGGATCCTCTAAAGTTTTTTGCATCCTTGGAGCTTTTGCCTTGGGTTTATGTAGCTCCCTTGGTCCTTGAGGTGGCATTTTCTAGTGCCTTGAAGGATGATCGGTGGGTTTTTTCTATTGGCTTTGCCACGAATGGATCTTCAATTGAGGCATATGCTCTTTCCCTGGCTCTAGATTGTGTCCTAGGTCTAACTCTACGAGATGGTTTATATGTGGATGGGTGGTGTGAGGAGATTTTTTTGTCTTATCTTTGACCCTGGTTGGCATGCTAGGTCTGTTGGTGTGCTTAAATGTTCTACCTTCTCTCTTCTCCCTTGTTGTGTAGGCTCTCCTTGCTTTTTGTTGTGCATGCTCATGGTTTTGGAGCTTTGGGACACTTTCAACCCTCTAACTATGGGGTTTCTTGTTGGTGTTATGGCTCTAGTTCATTTTAGTGTTTTCTTTGGCTTCTTGTGTGTGGTTTGTTGTACTTTTGGCTAGGAGGTTTGTGGAGAGTCTTTAGTTGTCTTGTGACTCTAGCTAGCTGTCAAGTCTGATGGTGAGCTTATCTATTCTATTAGCTCTCTTCTTCCTTTCTTTATGAGATTTTCTTTGTTGTGTGTGGGTGCCTCCTCTTTGGTGTTGGGGTTTCTTATTTGTTTCTTTCTTCAGAGGCTATTGTTGTTGGGGTTTTTGTCCTTCTTGCTACTGTGTGGTTGTCTTCCGTGGAAGGATTTTTTATCCTTCATTCTATTTGTGTTTTATGGGCTGGGTGGTTTTTATATTTATGCCTAGTTGTTCTTCTTGAGGAATTTGTTGCCATGATTGTTGACCACTTTTTGAAGCAACCTAATATATACTCATGCCTTTATTTTTTAGAGGTTGATCTTTTGAAGTTTTTTTGTGTGGCTCTTAGCCCCCTGGTGTGAGGAGTTATGTTTCTAGTGTGCAAGGGTTTGAGGTTCATTCTTGGGTTGAGCAGCTTCATGTTTTTATTTTGAAGGCTTTATTTTTTTTGGGTTTTGTTTGGTTGGCTGAAGTGTTTTTATTTGTCCTGTATCTGCACTCTATTATGCCAAAAGAGGATATGTTGGTATGGCCTTCCGAAGTCTTTGCGGTCTCTCTGGATCTATAGGTGGGGTCTTCTATGGAGGTGGAGACTGCTCCCATTAAGGAAGATCCCTCTTCTATTGAGGTGGAGATGGTTTTTGTAGATTTGGTGGAGATTTTATTGAGCTTGTTCCTATTGAGATGGAGCTTGAGTGGGCAGTTGTGTGAAGGCTTTGGAGGGTTGGGATCTCATCTCTTCTTATCCTATAGAGGGGAGCTCTCTCCTATTAAGGTGGAATTGGGATTGGCTATGGTGGGGTGCTGCTACAAGAAGATGGATATGCTTCAGTGTTTTGGTGTGCTCTAAATCCCTTATTGAGGTGGGATTCTTAGAGTTGCTAGTGTTTTTGATTATGGGTTTTGGGTTAATGGTGTTCTTAACCATTAAGCTGCATTTTTCTCTTAGCTCAATAATGTTTTTCCTGAGTAGATGGTTTGTTGATGCCTAGCTAATGCAAGCAAATTCTATGTTCACTTAAGGTTTCTAGGTCCTAGTTAAAATTTGGTTGTTTAGGGATCTATTCCCTCTTATTATCTGATGTAGCTTGTGTAGTCATGTATTTTTGTTAATTATTGTTGTTGTTTTGTTGCTGATTGTATGTGATTTATCTTATCTGCAGCTTTCCTTCCTTGGACAGGGTTACAAATCCCTTTAAAACTAGTTGTAATGAGTTTTGAGGCCCCATTAAAACCTGCTTTACCTCTAATCAAAAACAAAATGTAGAACTTTTAGTGTAATTTATGTTTGTAACTTTTTTAAAATTATTTTAATATATATTTTTATAAATTTAAGAGAATAATTTAATTGTTGAAAAGAAAAATAGAAAACGAGGTTGATGGGACTCCACTTTTACTATAGTAAATTTATTTATTTTTCCTTAATTTTTCCCACTTATCTAACTAGAATATCTAGTGCATGAAGAAAAAATATATAAATATTTATGTCTAATAAAATTTTAAAGACAACTGTACTTAAAATATAATAGTTTTGATGGGCCTCCACTTTATTTTAAACTATTTATCATAAATATAAATAAATTATCTTTCGGAGAGGATTGTCTCCTTAGTGCACCATATTTTCTTGCATTTATAATGTAGACACCTAAATTTGACCACCTCAATATGGTCAAATTCACCCTTGTATTCTTCTATCCTGCACCCTTCGTCTATATTAATTAAATAATTTTTTATTTGATTACTATCACCTTGTAGCCTAATGTCCCCTAAGGTATTTAATCAATCAATTAAATACTTTACCCCTTTCATCTCTAAATTAAACAAATACTCCAATTTATTTAATTTAGTCACTATTGGCTTTTATGAATTAAATCATTTTTTTAAATTCAAATTCTTCTCTCTCCAAATGTCACATCCTCCATAATTCTCTCTAATTCAGATTAACCTAATTAATCTGTGATTAGGATGTGCACACTCCTAATCATAATTAGGTTCACATCCTCCATAATCTCCCACTTGCCTCTAATCCCTCATTATCCCAGCTAATCACATGTTTGCACAACCTTAATCACTTAGTTAGGTCAACCTAATCACCATGCCATTTATGGCATGTATCCTAAGTCAAATTCATTAAATGCTTTCTCCTTTGGGAGAAGGCACCCCCTTTCCCAAGTGAATTTTTAATTCACTTTTATTTGCACAAGGAATTTTAAGGAATATAAAATTCCTTCTCCCATCCCCATGAGGATTTTTGAGGAATTTTTAATTCCTCACTTGTCCTCTCACCCCACATGTGGAAAAGGACCTCCTTTATGAGGAGATCTTGTCCAAATCCCAAGGTACTATTTAGTACCTCCATGTCATGTCCACCCCATCTCCTCTTTCCATATCATCTACCACATGGTGAGATGTGAGGGCTTGTGAGTCCTCAACTCACCCTAGCCATTGATCTTGTCCATCTTGAATTGATCCTAGCCCTCCATTTTTTAGAGGCATTTCCCTTAAAAATGGTGCAATTGCCCTCATTTGGCTAACACAACTTTTGCATCCAAGCTTCATATCCTCCCTTGTAGCAAAATTTTAGCACCTCCATATTGCATCTAATCCAATGCCCATAATCTCCATTACATTCATCACCATCTTAGCTCCATTTTACGTTAAGTTTTATGCCATTTTTCTAAGGAAAGAGCACACAAATCAACAATCAACAAGGGCCAACCAAAGGAACAATCTAAGCAACGTAAACAATTCCAATTTCTTGTGTTTTTGTTTAGATTAAACTAGGCCAATCTTGAGTGTTTTGTTTGTGTTTTTTATCCTAGCATAATTTATTTTTTGCATTCTAGTAGGTCAAATTCACTTGCACACATCTCTGGCACGCTCAGTGGGACCCACATCACAAGTTTGCTTTACTGTTTGCTTGTTTTAATTTTGCAAGTTTGGATTTGATACACAAGAGGTGAATTTTCCCCCAGTGGGTGAATTTGCAAGACACAATGTTGGACATGCCTTCAATAGAGGTGAAATTTCTCTAAGCACAGGTGAACACTATTATGCCCTTTTGTAAAAATGGTGAACTTGCAACAATAAATCGAAAATCGACAGTCATAGAGGCAAGTACGCCTTGACAAGTGAACTTGCTTAGTCTAGAGGTGAATCTGCACAAATCACAGGGGCAAAAGTGCATACACCCCTCCATACAACAAGCAAAATCAAATCTGCCTCTTTCTACAGATAGGCTAATTTGATTCATCGAAAGGCAAATTTGTCTCAAATAGAGGTGAATTTGTGGTAAACCAAAAACCTTTAATTTTTTTATTTGAGCTTCGATTTGATTTCAGATTTGAATACTAATTTGCTAACTTGTTTGTCTGTGACTATGGAATTTTTCTAACGATTTTTGTAGCTTGTCCCACATTTGATGAAGACCGGAGTATCAAACTACTAATCTGTGTGTTGTAGGACAAGCGATTGAAGACCCCTAGATTAGATTTTGTGTGTCTTTTCATACTAATTTAGGCACACGTAGATTAATTAAAGGGCCAATGAACTTCCTTTTTTAGTGTTCGGGAGTGATATGTTGATGTATCCACTCCCCTTGCACCTTTCAGTGATCCTGGGTGACAAGAAATCACAACTCATTCTAGTCTAGTCCAGTCTACCCAGGGAGTGTTAGTGCATGTAATATCTCCCCTTGCACTACGTGCAAGCCTGGGACTAACTGAAACATCTAGCATTTCCTTCCCTTAGCAGGACATGCTTGGTATTTCATCACCCAAGGGATGATCCCAACCATGTGTTACTAGCAGGGTATATAAAGGGGGGAGAGCTAAATTTGTACCTCAATCTAGTCATGTTGTGTTTAATGAAGCATCAAAACTAGGGTGATACCTAGATAAGATGTGCAAAGCTGGTTTGAGTTTCTAGTACCTCATTGGGGCTCCCAACTCACACTTGTGACAAGCTGGTGTTCATGGTTGTGTCTCACATACCTAGCATATATTAAGGATGCACAAGATAGCCTTGTTTGTCCTAGATAGAGACCCATATTTTATTCACAACTCGGTGTAGTGCAGTGGAGGTGCACCGTACCCCAAAGTTACTCACCATGTACTCCCTTGGGTTGAGATAGGAATCCTCATGGTGGATTATGATAGTCCTCGAGTGAGAGAGAGAGAGAAGGTGAGCCCCTAGTGTCTGTTGATGATCGAGTACCGCTAAATCTCTAGCTATCTACCTTCACAGGAAAGGATGATCCAGAGAACCACCCTACTATCAAAGAGTATTAACCTTGGGGTGTCCCCTCAAGGTGGTGGACCTACATTGAGTTTGTAATCCCTTATCACTAATTCTAGGATTTTGTTTCTTGGCATGTCTTCTTGTGCGATATCAATGCTTTTCATCAATCTGAGTCTATCTAGCCTACTGCTTTTTGTTTATTGTGTCTTCAGCCCTTTGTCATAGTTTTCCCCTACCCTCAATGGAATTTTTTCTTCTCACAAAGGAAAATTTGCATTGTGGATAGGCGATCCTACCCTCAATAGGGGCGAATCTACATCTTGAGTCTAGTTTAGGTCATCCTTTGGGTGAACTTGTCCTTGTCAGGGGTAAATTTTCCTATGGGTCCTTCCTTTAGGTGACCCCATGTTTACTCGTTCCTTTGGAATAGGTGATCTTGCTTCCTTGATAGGTGAGTCTGCGTCATTCCCACATGTCTATTCTTAGAATAGGTAAACCTATTGTCTGCAAGGGTGAATTCATGTATGCCCATACTATCCCCATCTGTACAGTTTAAGATATAGGTGAATCCATTGTTCTATAGAGAGGCATCTTCGTGGTCATCCGTACATTTCAAGAAAGAGGCAAATTTGATCCTTAAATAGGAAAATTTGATCCCTAGATAGGCGATTTTGAACCTTGAGTCTGCCCATTTTCCTTTGGGTGTTTCAAGTTATAGGTGATCCTATTGGCCAACAGGTGAAGTTGAAACCTGGATAGGAAAATTTACATATCGTTTCTACCTATTCCTTTTGCATCTCCAAACTTAGGTGAATTTGAGTCCTATAATGAGGTGACTTTGTCAAACACAGAGGCGATTTTGTTGTTCTTAGATAGGTGAACCCATCACCTAGAGAGGAAAACTCAATACACATAGAGGCATATGTGTTTCCCATATAAAAATCTTGAGAGTAAACCTTCTTAACCACCGAAAGCTTGTCATTTTTCGATTTCATTGTCGTGATTGAAATTTTTTTATCATCATCCATTTTCCCGTAATCATCATTTTAGTCCATATTCATTTTAAAATTCATCAAATCCTTAATCCAATCACATAGACCTGCATCTTAGGACATCCCTAGACTGCATTTCCATCATCATTTCCTTGGTCTAAATCCTTTAGACTTCATTTTAGGGGATTTTTTTCCAATTGGGCTAGGAAACTAACCCTAATCGTCATCATCCACACTTGCTTGGGATTGTTATCTATCCTAAGTTAGTAACCCTCTATGGCCTTATCAATCTCCTCTAATCATGAGGTAGATTTTGTGCTATGATCATCTTGTTATCATCAAGTTAAGCCCTTGAACCTAGTTTAGAGTCAATTTCATCAATCCAATCCAATCAAATCAGTTATCCAAATTATCTAATCCTATTAGTCGATCCATCAATCGATCATATAATCCAATCAATCCTTTAATCATCATTTAGGTCATCATTTAGGTTTACCCTAGAGCTTAGTGTCATCTTGACCACCTAGTTGTTTTTCATTTTCATGCCCATTACTCGATCACGAGCAAAGAAACTCATGGAAAAATAATAGCCTCAGGATGCTCAGCCTCATAACCCCCAAGATCAACCCACCAATGGTGGCTCATCACAATCTAACACTGAGGGCCCCACTAAATCTCCTCTTGAGGATAGCATGGTCAATCAACCTGAGCTCACAATTGGTGAATACCTCAATAATCCCACCAATTTACAAAAGATCGATCACCTTCTAGATGAGCGTGGGGACAAGACTTTGTCAGCTTGATCATGAAGGGTATCAAACCCCTGCCAAAATTTGACCTATCAAAATATGTCAACATCACACCTCTTGCACCTTCTGTGTCACAAGACCCTCAAAATTCTTAAAATGACCCTAGTAATTCATACGTCCCCCAAGGTCCACCCCAAGAGGGTTGCTATCAACCTAGATTTGGTAGCACTATTCTTTATTAGGTGAACCATCTTGTACCACCTCCTCCGGTTCTAATTTTAGTTATGGGAGCATTGCCTGATCCTAACAATCCTCTGGGCCCCAATCTTAATAATCCTATTAGTCCTGGTATGCCACAAGGTCCATCTAATCCACAAGGCACTAACATGCTACAAAGTTCAATCCTTGTATCATCTTCTCTACCTCTTCCACCTAACCAACCAAGGTCACTTCTTAGAAATGCAAGGGGCACTACTTATAATACTTTTGTCACACCACCACCACCTAGTAATACACCCACATCTAACCTACCACCACCTCCATTTACATCTTAGCAACCACCTCAAAGCATTAATTAATCACAATAGACCCCATCACAGCCTCCGATCCACACTACTATCCCTTCATAGTCTCAACAAACTCCCTCAACATCAAGCTCATGACAATCCATCACAACCCCCACATCAACCACAAGGTAATCCTCAACAAGGTCAAATCTCATAGCAACATCAACAACAACCTCCACATTCATCACATATCAGCCCTCAGCTACCTCCAATTCCATCTCAACCTCCTCGCCAGCCACCACCATATTATCAACCACTCCCTCAACATTCACAAATCCTGACACAACCACTACAATCATCTCAACAAAATATAGGTAATCCTGGTACCTAATACCTATATCATCCCCAAAGCTCTTATTATTTGTAAGCCACTACATCTAATCCCAATCCCAACTATTATTACTATACTCCACAACAATTGCATCAACAATCAACTTACGTGCAACAATCCCAGTAGCAACCGTCTCTCACTACCCTCCAACAATCACAACAATATCCGTATTACCAACAATCCATTCCACAACAACCTTCCTATGCTTCCCAAAAACAACCCATTCAAAATTATCAATCCTATCCATATTACTATCATCAACCATCATCTTATCAATAGGGTGCCTCCTCTACCTCATATCATCAAGACCTGCCACCATATCAACAACCTTATGCCAATCGCCAATCCACATACGTCAATCAATATCAGCAAAATCCTTCATATTCGCCTCCACCACCACATGATTAAACCATTCTGACTCCATCTACATCCTATCAATAATATCACCCCTATAATCAATGCAATCAAGTAGGCCCCTCCTCATCAGTACCTATCAACAAGGAGTTGGAAGAAGTAAAAGTTGTGTTAAGGGACTTGCAAGCAGGGACATACAACAAGTCCTTTAATTTTGAGGAGATTTTTCCCTTTCCACTTGATCCCTCCATCTCGCTTATCCCCTTTCCTAAGCACTTTGAAATTCATAAGATTGATAAATACAAAGGAAAGAGTGACCCAAGAACCCACTTGCAGGAATTTTACTCACATTGCCAAGAAGTCCTACTCAATGATAATTATATCCTACATCTATTTCCTAGGAGTCTTGTAGGGATATCTCTAGACTGGTTCATGGGTCTTCAAAAGGGGTCAATAGATTCTTTCATAGATCTATCAAAAAAATTTGTGGCACACTTCTCCTTCAATTTGGAGAAGGATATATATACCTTAGGTTTGTTGAAAGAAAAACAACATGAGGGAGAAACCTTTGTGAGCTACCTCCAAAGGTGGTGTTCCCTAGCTAGCCGATTAAAATCTCATCTTAGTGAGAAGGATATGGTGACCATATTCATCACAAATTCCCATCCTAAGATGGTGCATAATCTTAATTTGCAATGTGTTACCATCTTTTCAAAAGTCACTGAGAAGGGCACCACCATTGAGAGAGCCCTCATTGCTAAGGGACAAGTCAAAATCTTAACTCAGATAAGGAAAAATTATCAGGTGATAGATCTCGCTACTTGAGTAAGAATAAGAATGCTAGAAATCATGGTATCACCAATACCAATCATGTCTAGCTAGCCAACACCTCACAAAGACCACAGTATGTCCCTAATCGACAATCAATTCGTAATGTCATATTTGTGTCATAGGGTGCATCCTGTCCTCCTCAACAATCTAATTAGAGTAACTAGGGGAGCAATAAACCCTCATTCACTCCTTTGGGTGAACCCTTGAGTTCCATCTTCAATAGGTTGCTTCAAGTGAGTTATTCGATTGTCTATCCTATGATGAAGCACTTTGACGAGTCCAAACCAAAGCCCGCCTGGTACAGGGAAAATGAGTATTATGAATTCCAGAAAATCAAGGGTCATACCACTAATAAATGTCAAGGTTTTAAAATGTATATCCAAGACCTTATAGATCGAGGTGACATATTGGTGGATGTGAATCAAGCAACCTCATCCAATGCTCAACTACAAATATATCAAAATGCTTTCCCCAACCACAATCAGGGTGCTAGTACTTCCAATGCTAATCTTGGGCCTAGCAATAACAATAACCAAGGTAAAAATACTAAAAACATTAACTATAAAAATGTCCCCTATAACTATGATGGCATAGTTATGTGCATCCAGTCAAGTAGAGCCACATGTATCCATGATCCATGTTAAAGGAAAAGACCTACAATGTGTTGTTACTACCTGTTGCACCCGCATATCCATTCCTAGTCCTTCCACATCATCCCAACCACCTCCTATGAGCTCCCAATATAATATTCTTGATCACCTTAGAAAGACTCCCGCTTAGATATCCATTTTGTATTTTCTTAATTCTTCCCCTGTCCATCAAAAAATCCTCACCAAAGCTCTCCAGGATACCCACATGCCTAATGATATAGATCCTACTCAATTTCAAGCCTTAATAGGACATCTCTCATCCACATACCAGCTAGGATTTAGTCAAAATGATATGCCCTCGATCGATTTGAACCATAATCATCCCCTCCATATCGAAGTCCTCATGGCCCATCATAAAGTGAAAAGGGTCCTAGTAGATAATAGCTCTGCCCTTAACCTCTATACATTGAAGTTCATAAAGTAGGTAGGATATACCCAAGATGACTTGAATAATTAGGTTATCAACATCAAAGCCTATGATAATGCAAAGAGGCATCATTTGTCTTCCAATTCAAGTCAGCCCAATTTTGCAGTATACCACTTGCCATGTCCTTGATCTGGACCTTCCATACAACCTTCTCCTTGGCCACCCATGGATTCATTCCATGCAAGCCACTCCCTCCACTTACCATCAATGCCTAAAATTTCCTTTTGATGGGATGGAGGTATTTTTTCATGCTGATCCTCAACCCTTTGAGTATTCTCATGCCCTTGAAGCCTCTTTTCCTCACTCCCAACATTTCCTAGTAGTGGAAGTGGGGGTGCCTTAGGAATCATCCTCCAATCCATCTCACAATCTATCATCCAACACCACATCCAGAACATCCACTACATCTGATTCCACCATCACGAAAGTCCAGATCATTGACAAGGGTTGTAGAGAATATGAAATGTGTACCACACTTAACATGGTGGCAATCCCACCATATCCCCACACATATGGGAAACCCTCTCAATCAATGCCAAAACTAGAAGAAAAGACCAAAACCCTCACCTCTAAGAATATAGGTTCGACAACATTTTGATATTTGGGTACACTTCAAGATTAGATGGAAGATGACATCAGCTAATGGGTCTATAGAGAGGAACTAGAACCATCACCTACCCTTATAGAATATTTCTAGGAGGTTTATCCCAATGCATCAAGGTTAGAAAAAAAATACAATTACCAAGGGGGAGGTCTTTGTGTAGAAGAGAAAGGAAGACACTGGCCCATTGAGACACCTATCCGACCAAAATGTGTGGGCCTAGGCTATGACAAAAAATAGAAGGGTCTTGCATCATCCTCTAGTACTTCAAATAATGTCGATATAGATGACGGACTCCTTGAGGACATACCAAAAGAAGAAACCATCAAACTCTTGTACGATAATGTGTATCTCTCATCCCTCTTTGATTCCACATCGGTGTTTACCATTAGCCTTTCCCTCTTCCATATTGACCTGATCGATTGGGACCTACGAAGTAGCACACCTGTTCATACCTTTCCTTAAGGGGACACTTGCATGCATCTTATGGGATTGGGGGAAGATGAACACCTCAACCACAAAAATATAAGGAAACGAAATAAAAAAGGGTCATCTAGTGAAAACCTCTTCGAGGCACTTCCTGACTCATCAAAAGTAAAAACAAATCTAGTAGTGAAAACATTGATGAGGCATTGGAGGATGGGGATGTTCATCT
Organism: Sequoiadendron giganteum; assembly: GCA_007115665.2. Taxonomy (NCBI): domain Eukaryota; kingdom Viridiplantae; phylum Streptophyta; class Pinopsida; order Cupressales; family Cupressaceae; genus Sequoiadendron; species Sequoiadendron giganteum. The sequence goes on from CM021100.1 coordinate 500,892,962, forward strand.
TCCTCTTGTAGGATCTCACATATCTGAGTGATCTTATATCTTGATTGAAGAGACACAAGAGGTTAATTTGGAAACATAAGAAGATCCTAAAATCACATATGTAGCCAAATAATTGCTAGAAGAGGAGCATTCCACCATTGTCAACTTGCTCATGAAGGGAATCATGAGCTTAAAATGGACCTATTTAGACATGATAGGACTAGATCTCAAGCTAGTTGTACACCATTTGGACATTCATCTAGAGGCAAAACCTATTAAATAAAAGCTAAGAAAAATACATCCCCAAGTGGCTTTGCTTATCGAGAAAGAATTGAAGAAATTATTAGAAGTTGTGTTTATAAGACCTATTGATTATTCTAACTAGATCTCCAACATAGTGCTTGCTACCAAACCAAATGGGAATATTAGAATCTATATAGATTTTTGAGATCTCAATAAGGCCTATCCAAAGGATGATTTCCCTCTTTGAAACATTGATATGCTGGTGGACCTTAAGTAGGGCATGAGATGTTATCCCTTATGGATGGATTTTTTGGCCACAACCAAATCATAATCGCACCAGAAGGCGAACAAAAAATTTCCTTCACTACTCCTTGGGGCACCTTCTACTATAATGTCATTCCCTTTGGTCTTGAAAATGTGGGGATAACTTATCAACTTGTGATGACGGTTATCTTTCATGACCTCATCCACATCATCAAGGAAGATTATGTTGATGAATTATTTGGAAAATCCAAGACTAGAGAAGAGCATCTCGCTATCCTGAAAAAATCTTTGAGCAGTTAGAGCACTAAAAGCTACATCTGAATCTAAAGAAATGTGTGTTTAGGGTCACATCTAGAAAGCTATTGGGCTTCATAGTCTCTAGAAGGGGTATTGAGGTAGATCCAACCAAGGTCAAATCAATAATGGAAATTCCCCCACTGTGTAATCTCAAGAAATTAAGGATCCTTCAAGGAAAGTTACAGTCCATCAAACATTTCATAGCCCATCTTGTTGATAAGTGTCAATCATTCACCCATCTTCTATGCAAAGAAATCACTTTCACATGGGATTTAGAGTGTCAACAAGGCTTTAAAAATATTAAGGAGTATTTGGCTCACCCACCTATTCTAAGGCCTCCCATTCCAAGAAAACCACTTATGTTATACATCTCAGCTACATTCCTTGCACTAGGGGCATTATTAACACAACATGATGAGTTCTCCAAGAAATGTACTATCTATTACATCATCCAAACACTTTTAGGTTATGAGGTTAACTATTCTCCTATGGAAAAGGCTTGTTTGGTAGTGGTCTTTACTTCACAAAAGCTTTGTCACTACATGCTTATTCACCCCATCAAGCTAATATCAAAAGTGGACCCACTTAAGTACCTGTTATCCAAAACTTCTTTGATTGGCCATATGGCCAAGTGGGTTATGTTGCTAAGTGAATTTTATATAGAGTATGTGGATTGAAGGGTCATCAAGGAATAGCTAATAGCTGATCAGTTTGTTGATGCTCCCTTGGTTCATGCTTATCCTCTAGTAGTTGAGCTTCTTGATGAAGGGGTTCTTACAATCACAAAAATAGACACATGGATGCTCTACTTTGATGGGTCATATACACATAATGGAGTTGGTGCAGGTGTTCTATTTATCACTCCTCAAGGTGACTATATCCCAAAGTTATTCATATTATCCTTAATGACCAGCCTTAGAATTGCCATCCAATGGAACATCACTCATCTTCAAGTCTTTGGTGATTCCCAACTCATTGTCAAATAGGTCAATGATGAGTGTCAAACAAAATATGATAAGCTTTTTCCATATAAATGCATGGTGGATGACATTAAAAATTATTTCAGCTCCATCCAATTTGAATAGATCCCTAGAGTTCAGAACAAAGTGGCAGATGCAATGGCTATGATTGGTTCCCTTATTGACATGCCCAAAGATCGCACAGACTGTGAATTTTTTTTTGAGCAACTACTAATCCTAGCATATGATGTCCTTGACAATGAGATGGTGTGTGATGTTGTAGGTCCTGATTCAACTTGGTACCATGACATCTATACCTACCTCTATGACAACATTCTCCTACCTGATCTTACCTACAACCAATGAAAATTATTTATCCAATGCTCATCCCGATACATGATTGTGGGAGATACACTTTATCGCCAAGGGTATGATAGTACACTCCTTTGATGCCTTAATGAATTAGAATCTCGTGTTGCATTAAATGATTTGCATAGTGGTGTTTGTGGGTCTTATTCCAATGGTATGGTCTTAGCTAAAAATATTCTCAGAGTTGAATACTGTTGGCCCACTATGGAACATGACGCCTATGAGTTTGTGAAGAAATATTTTCTCTACCAGCAACATGCAAATTTATTCCATGCTCCAGCAAAAGATTTGCAACCTATCATAGCACCATGGCCTTTTTCTCAATGGGGTTTTGACTTGATCGACAAGATTTACCCTCCATCCTTTGATGGCCATACTTTCATCATCACATCCATTGAATACTTTACCAAGTGGGTGGAAGAAATTATGTTCTCTCAAATCATAAGTATTCAAATATCCAAATTCATCCTCTTCCATATTCTCTGCAGATATGGAATTCCTTCCACCATCATCATTGAAAATAGAAATCCATTCAAAAACAAGTATATGAAGTTCTTTTGTGAGACCTAGCACATCCAACATCGTTGGTAAACCCCCTATTACCCTTAGGGTAATGGTCAAGTGGAAGCAACCAACAAAACCTTGATCAAAATACTTAAAAATATGGTTAATAATACTAGTCAAGATTGGCATATCCATATTCATCCCAACCTTTGGGCCTACCATACATCCATTCACACTCCCACTAGTGTCACTCCATACTCTCTTGTATATGGTGCCAACATAATCTTGTCGATTGAAGTCAGGATCTCATCACTTTGAATCTCCTTATCTCATGAGTGACGAAGATGCTCGGGTTGCATGCTTGAGTGATCTTGAACTCTTGGAAGAAAAACATATCAAGGCTTACAATCACCTTCAAGCATATCAACATCGCCATAGGAGGAACTACAACAAAAAGGTTTGCCCTTGTCAGTTCAACGTTGGAGATTTGGTCTTGAAGGAAAACTAGTGTACTCAACAAGACAAAGAAAAGAAGGGAAAGTTTGAACCAAACTAGTTAGGTCCCCATGTTATCACAACAAAATACGGTTTTGGGGCATATAGGCTTTCAACACCTGAAGGAGAGCCCTTAGAGGAGCCTATCAATTTCATGCATCTAAAGACATTTTATACTTGAGTCAACTAGGTTATCCTACTTAGAAAAATCCAAATAAAGTAAAAAATCATCAAAAACTAAAACAAAATAAAATAAAATAGTAAAGAGAAATAATTCGTCCTATGGTGAAAACCAACCTTGGTGGCACCTTGGATAAGTATGTTTGGTGAAAACCTAGTAACAGGCACCATTCATAGAGGGGTTAATCATTATCTACCTTGTGTCCTAATTGCTTTATGCTATTCTTCATAGCCTATCCTTATATCTTATCGATCTCATCCTTTCATCGACATCTTGTCATTCATCACTTGGTATATTTTGATTGAGCATTGGTCGATTCAGATCATCTATCCTAAATCCTAAGCTTTTTATCCTGAATCCTGAGCTTTCTATCATTTTTATATCCATGTTGTTTCACCGGTCTTACATCCCCATCTAGGATCCTTCATCATGTCAGTCATCATCAGGTCTCATCTTGTCTTTGGTCTCTTTTGTCAAACTACATTGCCCCTGCACTTTCGCATAGGCAAGGCTAATCATTTGACAACCCCTGGGGAATTTTTCATCCATCATCATCTCCATTTTCCTCTTTCCACCTTTGTCCATAGTCAATCATCAGTCTTCCTAACAAGATTTCTATGGTTTTTGATAGGTGCACCCTCACACCCATCATTCATCTCGCTATGTTATGTGATGCATTGTCATACCCATCATTGCTCATCTAGTTGCATTTTCATTATCACTATCCATATGCATATCATCAATCCATTGCATTTGCATTATCATTTTTAGCTTCATCTTAAGTTGTTTAGAGTAATATAGATTTTTTATTCTAAGCATCTTAGGATCATTTCATTGCTTCGTCGTTTCATTTGCATTATCATTTTCATCTTCATCTTAAGTTGTTTAGATTGACAGAGATTTTTTATTCTAAGCATCTTAAGTTCATTCCATTACATTATCATTTCATTGCATCATTGTTTCATTTTCATCTTCATCTTAAGTTGTTTAGATTGACATAGATTTTTTATTCTGAGTTATCTTAAGTTCATTCTATTACATTATCATTTAATTGCATCATCATTTCATTTGCATTATCATTTTCATTGTAATCTTAAGTTGTTTGGATTAATATAGATTTTTTATTTTAAGCATCTTAACTTCATTTCCTTTCATTATCATTGTGTTGCATGGTCATTTTCATTATCATCTTAAATTGTTTAGATTAATGTTGATTCGTTATTCTAAGCATTTTAAGATTGCCACATATCATATCATTACTATTTGCATTAGCATTTTTTATTGTTTAGAATTATTATTCTAAACATATTCATTCATTTCATTTCCTGGATTGCATTACATCACATCACATTCGTTACATCCATCCATATCATGATCACACATATATACATCATAAGTTTCCATCCATTACATTTCATTGCATTTTCATGTCATTTATCCATACATAATTAACGATTATGATGCATCATCCATACATGATTCATTATCCATACATAATCAATTCTCATATCACAAATCATAGGCATACATCACATAATAATCATAATCACATCACCACCTATATCACTCATCATTAGTAGCATATCCATAGCATACATCATAAAAGCATAAATCTTATTACATCACATTCTGCATCCGTAATCATTAGACATAATGCATATAATCCATATCATCCACATGGACATAGAAATAAATCACCATAATCATATGCATACATTCTAGTCATCACGATTGCATGAACATAATAATTATCCATCATAGTCCATAATAAAATATCATAAAAGTTCATAATAAGTCTATCATAAAACATAATAAATTTCATCCATCAATTCCATGAACATCCATGAAATAAAGCTCCTCGAGCAGAGTGCTAATTAGATAATACAAAGACTACATCTCTTGAATAAATGATTAATAAAAAAATAAAGAATACATAAATCAATCAATGAACCAATATTTGGATCTGTGGAAAAGATTTGTAGTCTACGTCCCTATGTACTATACATAAACTCTACACCTATCAAAAATGTAGGCCCTATCCCCTCATTCCCCTCTCCTAATCGATCCACTGCTCTCTATGTATGTCCTCTAAGGAGAGACTAACACTAATCATTTGACTCTAGGAGGGGTCTCTCAATAGTTGTTGTATTCCTGCATGTGTGTCACTCCCTGTGATGACACTGGCATTTGAGGCACTACTCTAACATATGGTGGGACCCTCTATGTTGGATCTAGGATGGCTTGCTAATATGCAAGCATGTAATAGGTCTCCTTTGTCCTAGCGTCAACCACCTCTACCACTTGTGCCCTGGATAGGTCCCACTCAATCTGATACATGTCCCATAGTCCTATGACATGTATCCTCTCCTGCTCCCATACATCCTGGGCTAGCATCATCTAGTCCACCTGTGCCTGTAACTAGGATATCCTTTGATCCCTGACATCTCTCTCCCCTAGCAACACCTGCACCTGGCCCTTTGCTACCTTTACCCTCTCCTTCCATCTGCCAACATACCCCATCATCTCCTTTGCACACTCTATCCTATCCCACAGCTCATCCCTCTCCCTTAGGGCCTCATCCCACTCCCTCTGAGCCACATTCCTCTCTCCCTACATCCTCAAGGCCTCATCTAATAGGGCCTCATAATCCATCTCTCCAATCCTCTCCACCTCTTGGAACCTCCCCACCTCACACTACAGCCTAACTACCTCTATCTGCAACCTATCCCAATTTGCCTTGAAATCCCTCAATCTCTACTCTATTATCCATAATTGGGCCAAGGCCCCTGTCAACAACACTGCAAGATCCTTGGGTGGTGGTGGTGCATATGGAATGATTGCTAGTGTCCCCACCTCTAGGGCAACCACATCCATGGCTTGATGCTCCTCCCTCACCTCCTACATCTCCACATACATGGCTCCCCCTGTCCTCTATGAGCCACCTCTCCTCCTCCTCCTTTGTTGTCTAGCTAATCTCAACTTATCATTGGATCCATATCCCAGAGCCCCCATAATCAAATGTACTATCATCATCCTCCTTGGCTCCATCTCTCCCCACCATGCAATGTACTATGTTGTGGTACCTACATCCGTTGGCCCTCCCCTCCATGGTTACTGTGTCAATGGTTCCCCCTCCCACATGTGTTGTGCATAATCCATTGTGATCCACTCTCCCCATAGCATTGTTGGCTCCAGTGTAAACCATCATAATATCTATGGTCCTACAGGGGTATCCAACTCTATATTGAACTATTTGGTGACCCTATCTAGTCTATGTAGCTCCATAATGAGGGGGTCCTGGCCAATTAGGTAGCTTATAGAGAAAAATTATCCCCTGTATATCCTATCCTCCTCCCTCCACCCCTAGAATCATCGTGCTAGGTATGGCCTCCAAGTAATATCCTTTGGCCTCAAATCATCAATCCTTTACCTTCATACCTCTAGATCTACCACATCCTGATAATGAAGCCCCCAGTCATGCTCCATAACCCACCAATATGCTATGGGAAAGGTATCATCTCATTCCTCGATAATCAAAATATCCGGCCTGGCAACATTGATTTTCTCCTAGGCCCATACCTGTAGCAATGTCACATGTGTGAAACTCAACACTTGTCTATAGAAAACAACATGCATATCCCTATATAGCTGGGCCAGTACACATGGCCCCCATGTGAACCCCCCTCCCATCTCTCTACAATATGTCTAACAACCTCAATAACCTTGAGGCTACAAAATCATTCGCTCCTGTCCAATAATAGAATACTGCTAATCAACCCACATAAATACAATGACAAGGCTGGTATCTCCAACCCCAAGAATGCATCCACATCCAACTCCCTCCCTTGGATGGGTAGATCTATTGGTCCAAAACACACTCGTAGGCTCTCTTCTACTACCCCACTGTGGGTCTAGCTGACTAAGTGCCCTCAGATGGGCAACTACAAAATCCTCCAAACATCCTATAGTGTCATTGTCATCTCCCCTATCGGGAGATGGAAATTTGATGTAGTTTGAACTCCATCTCTCCATCAACACTGTCAGAAGTCCTTGGTGCCCTTAGTTGTTGGGATACACCAACATTTATAGAAATCCAACCTGTGCAAGTGATCCGTGATCATGGGCATTCATTTCCTGAATTGTCACCTCCAACACTATCGAGTGTTTCTCATGGGTCCTCAGCCTCTTGAATTTTTGCATCCATGCAGACCATTTTTTCAGTTTCCTAACTTTTCATTTCTTTTTCTACCATTTTTTATCCTTACCCTAGTTTGGAGAATTCACTTTTGTGTTAGGAAAATTCACCAATTTTTCCATCCCAACATGTTTGCCTATCAGCTCGCACATTCGCCCCTTCCTTGTCTTTTGATGAATTCTCATGTTTATTGGGCGATTTCACCCCTTTCTTCCCTAGGTACACATTCACTTGTGTTATGCACAAAGGTGATTTTGAAATCACCCCTACGTCTTTTCACTCTGATGGGTGAATTTGCATTCACCCATTTCACCCAAGGGGCAAATTCGTATTCACCCATTTCCCATTTTGGGAAAATTCACATTCACCTTTTCTACTTTTGGGCGATTTCCCATTCGCCCTTTCCCTATTTTGGTGAATTCACATTCGCCTATCCACTTGCATTTTTGCCCCTGTGTAATGTAAGATCACCCTCTTTGGGGAAAGGTGATTTCACAACCGCCCCTCCCCCTCACACACTTGCCCCTACATAATGCGACTTTGCCCCTTTCTTCGTCGATCCCCAAAGACAAGCAACTTTTCCTTATGGATGGGTAAATTCACCCTTCTATCCCATAGTCGTACCCTAGTCTACCCATTCCCAAAATTTAAAAAAGTTCTTAAAAAATTAAATCTAAATCACATAGTGTGTTCTAAGGCCTTCCTGGTGGGGTACCACGTGCTCGTAGTAGAACTAGTGCACCTCCTCACCTCGGTGGATCAGCTCATTGCCAGCAAATCCCTTGTCACCACTCGATCCATCAACCATCCTCATCACTCTTTTTCTCTCTCTCTCTTAGTCAGCTACCAAGTGTGCAAATGAGAATTAGGTAGAAATACTATTTATGTGATTTTCATTTTTTACCCTCATTAGCCTTTTAATTTTTGGGTAATTTTTACCCTTTAATTAATTCATTCACCCATTTTCTTCTGAAGGTTTCCATTCGCAACCCATGTGTTCATTTTCCTCCATTCAAAATCCATTCTTCATGGTTTTTCATTCTCTATCACATGGTGCCCTCCATTTCATCATATCGAGAAGTCACCCTAGAACCCGTTTTCTTCCTCATCTGCCCTCTCGAGGGGGCATACCCTACCATTTCCCTCCATCTTTCCTTTCTATCCATTTTCCCATGACATTGGCACCGTCTAACATTATTTCCTTTTATCGAGTCATCTGTGTTTTATTTTTCTTTGAAACACTATTATTCTAACAATATTTCGAAGAGGGAAAAAATGTAGACACCTGAAATTGACCACCTCCATATAGTCAAATTCACCCTTGTATTATTATATCCCACACCCTTCATCTATATTAATTAAATAATATATTATTTGATTAATATCACCGTATAGCCTAATGTCCCCTAAGGTATTTAATCAATCAATTAAATACTTTACCCCTTTCATCTCTAAATTAAATAAATGCTCCAATTTATTTAATTTAGTCACTATTGGCTTTTATGAATTAAATCAATTTTTAATTCAAATTCTTTTGTCTTCAAATGTCAAATCCTCCATAATTATCTCTAATCTATATCAACCTAATTAATCTGTGATTGGGATGTGCACACTCCTAATCATAATTAGGGTCACATCCTCCATAATCTCCCACTTGCCTCTAATCCCTCATTAGCCCAACTAATCACATGTTTTCACAACCTTAATCACTTAATTAGGTCAACCTAATCACCATGCCATTTATGGCATGTGTCCTAAGTCAACTTCATTAAATGCTTTCTCCTTTGGGAGAAGGCACCCCCTTTCCCAAGTGAATTTTTAATTCACTTTTATTTGCTCAAGGAATTTTACGAAATATAAAATTCCTTCTCCCATCCCCATGAGGATTTTTAAGGAATTTTTAATTCCTCACTTGTCCTCTCACCCCACATGTGGAAAATGACCTCCTTTATGAGGAGATCTTGTCCAAATCTCAAGGCACTATGTAGTACCTCCATATCATTTCCACCTCATCTGCCACATGGTGAGATGTGAGGGATTGTGAGTCCTCAACTCACCCAAACCCTTGATCTTTTCCATCTTGGCTTGATCCTAGCCCTCCATTGTTTAGAGGCATTTCCCCTAAAAATGGTGGAATTTTCCTCATTTGGCTAACACAAATTTTGCATTCAAGCACTTCGCATCCTTTGCATCCAAGCTTTGAATCCTCCATTGTTGCAAAACTTTAGCACCTCCATATTGCATCTAATCCAATACCCATAATATACATTGCATTCATCACCATCTTAGCTTCATTTTGCATTATGTTTTATGTCATTTTGCTAAGGAAAGAGCACACAAATCAACAATCAACAAGGGCCAACCAGAGGAACACTCTAAGAAAGGTAAACAATTCCAATTTCTTGTGTTTTTATTTAGATTAAACTAGGCCAATCTTGAGTGTTTTGTTTGTGTTTTTGACCCTTGCATAATTTAGTTTTTGCATTCCAATAGGTCAAATTCACTTGCACACATATAAAATAAATTTTAGTTTTTGAATTTTTAGTTAGCCTTATGTTTGTTTATAATGACCTATTTGTGGTAAATTTTAAAAACTAATAATAAAAATAATTGAAATATTAGTCTATATTCTCAATTTCTAGGCTATGATTAGTTGAAAAAATCTAGATTAAAAATTGTAGTTCTTTTTAGTGAATATTATTTCTGAATTCGACTATGTAGGAGTTTATGCATCAAAGTTTTGGATCACACTCTGTGGTCCATGAGCTATAGATAGGGAGAGAGAAACAAGGAGTGTGTGTGTGTATGAGTAAGAGAGATATGAAGAGAGATAGAGAGAGGAAAATAGGGATATAAAGGAGAGATAGAAAGATGAATATAATTTGGGAAAGATAGAAAGTGTGTGTGAGAGATACAAAGACAAAGAGGGATAAATATAAAGGGAGAGATGGAAGGAGAGACGAAGAGGGAGAGGGAGAGGGAGAGAGATAGAAAGAGGGAGATAATTAAAGAGAGGGATATGGAGAGATAAATATAAAGATATAGGAAGTGATATAGAGATAGATGTATATATAAAGAGAGATTAGGAGAGATGGAGTAAACAAGAGATAGATATATCATGAGATATAAATAGAGAGGAAGAGGGAGAGATAGGAAGATAGAAATAGAGGAGGGGAGGTGGGGGGGGAGTGAGAGATAAAGGAGGTTGTATAAATAATTAATAGAGGGAGAGGGATAAAGATAGAGATAGATATAGATATAGGGAGGGAGAAACAATGAGTGTGTGTGTGTGAGTGAAAGAGATATAGATATATAGATAAGGAAGGAGAAGCAATGAGTGTGTGTGTTTGAGTGAGATAGATGTTGAGATATATAGAGAGAGGGAGAGGGGAATTGCACTTTTGGTGTCAAATTTTTGGTTTTTTTCTTCTTGGTTCTATTTTTGGTTTTGTGCTTTTTTTTCTCCTATTGTCAAGTGGGAATATGAGAGGGGTAACAAACTATTTGTTTAGAGTCCTATCGACAATTATTGATTGAATGAAAATTCTAGAAAAAAATATTACCCTCCTTCTTGTGCATAAGTGGTTGCCATATAATAGGGAAGTTAGTGAAAGAAGAGAAATGAGTCAATCCAACAAGATAGAAGATGGTGGTTAAGAATGAAAGAAGGCATCAATTGAAGACATGTAAAGGGGATGCCATGGTGGGAGAGTCACTTTTGCTAGGAGAAGATAAAGCCACAGTATGAAAATTTAGGGCGGGCTGGCTCACGTAGAAGGCGCAGCTCCAAAGGCAACATAAAAAGAGAACAGAAGGGGGAATAGGAAGGAGATAGAAAGGGGCAAAAAGAAAGAATCCATTTGTTGTGTAGGGAGAAGAAGAGGTGTATAGTGCCTCAAGGATTTTTGATGTTTTTTTGTTTTATAGTCAATCTATTTTATCAATAATCTTAATACAATCAAATTATTTTCCTATCGATGGTGGAAAACACTTTTCTATCTGCTATTATATTCACCCCAAGGAAAGATTATATTTCTATTTTTACTTTGAATTTCAATCCACTGATTGCCATATAGTTTTGGTTATCTCTGGTATTTGATGATTGTGAAATTCCTATTATTGTTGAGATTGTAGTGAGAGCTTATAGTTTGCTATTAGTTTTTGGTATTAGAGCAATAAGAAAGTGGGGAATAGTGGAAGTGGTCAGAATTCCACTGAGGGAAATGAGACGAGGTGGTGGTTGAAGAGGCCATGAAGATAGAATCTTGGAGATGGTACAAAACCTGATAGAAAGAATGGATGCAATGGAACAAGCACAATGAATAGGAGTAATGGTAGATGATGTGAGAAGTTGTGGAAGAAGAGAAACCCCAAACCGATGATGAAGGTCAAGAATAAATATAAAGGGTTGAAGAAAGATTGATCATAACTGTGATGAATGTAGGAGCCAAGCCATGAATTAAATTTCCTATGTACTCTAGAAGTTTAAATAGAGAGGAGCTTATAGACTAGATTAATGATTTGGACAAGTATTTTGAATAAAAATGAGTGGTAGAGGAAAGAAAAGTAAACTTTTCTTGTACATGATTAAAAGGTCATATGACACTGTGGTGGGATTACATGCAAGCTAAAAGATGCAAAAAAAACAAGGATAATATTTCTTCTTGGGATCAAATGGTTTCCAAATTGAAGACAAAGTTCCTACCAGTAGACTACCAAACAAATATTTTCAAAGATTATATAATTTGAAGTAGAAAGTGTAGAGAAGGAGGATTTTCTACTCACGAGTTCTCTTCACTCAGAGAGCCTCATGGGGCGAATTGCCCTAAACTACCTCAAAGGACAGCAGGGAAGCTCTAGAATCAAAAAGACATGTCACAAAGATTCTCTGGACAAACTGACAAGCTCTTGGCCAAAGGACGGCAGCATAGAATATGGATGACAACACAGTGCACTGGCATCCCCGAGGCACACTAGCATCTCATACAAACCATAGAGCGAGTTTATCATAGAAAACAATAAAGTGGCTATTTGCAAGGTGATTATTGAGCACTTCCAGAGTGCGATAAAGAAATGGAATGTGATAAAGGAAATAGATTGAAATAGAAAAGATAAAAGCACGGAAAGAAAGGAAATTCTCACAACCATGCGAGTGATGAAGCCTCTAGCTTGGGAATTTCTTCAATACCTGCACACAAGAGAGAGAGAAAGTGTTGGGGTTGTATAGGGGTTTGCCTCAGTCAAACAATCATTTTGTTTTTCCCACCTCCACGAACAGCCAAATAGATAGAGGGAAATGTAGGAGATGAAGTAAAGTACATACAATCACTACAAAATAGTGTACGCTACTCAACCAAGTAATAGAGGAGAGGAGTGAAAGCTCACCACCTCTACCCAAAGTGCTCAAGGCTAGTGGGAGAGAAAATGAGAGGAACTAAAGCCTCTATTGTTGTGATGTTTCATTCCACACTTTCTCTACTGAAGTGATGGAGTGTTGATGTTGTTGCTGTGAAGTTTAAAGTGTTTGGAGAGGTGATGAGGAAGCTTCTTGGGGCTTGTGAAGAGCTAGAGAGTGGAGAGAGATCTAGAAAGGATGGAGAGGTACAAAGATGCAAATGGAAAGAATGAATAATGAATATGAAGGAAAGGAGGAAGAAAATGGCCATATTTAGGTCAGTCGATTGAAGAGGGCATTACAAGTTGACACCCAATGGGAATCATAATGCCTCTGCAAGCTTTAGACGTGTGAATCTATCAAGGACATAAGCGCACCACATGGACGTCTACGCCTCTCACAAGAATCCTTGATAGAAACACCTCCACCAATGCTCAAAATGGGTGCCAAGTGTGATGTGAACAAAGAGCTTATGTGAAATTAAGCCTCCAAATTTGGTTTTCTAAAGTGGAGAATGGTAAAAGGGGAATTTTCATTAGGGGTGCAAATTCGCTCCTATACATTTTGCCCCAACTTTAGTGAGCATGAACGCTGGTGAGTGGTTTGATAAAGTAGATTGAAAGAGTAATAAGGTTATAAATGTATACCTGAACTGTCGAGGAAGCAGAGCAGGGTCTGGTGAACCCAAGAGTGCAAGACAAGCAAAGGACTTCATAACTCTACGAAACTATGAAGCTAAATAAAGGAAGCACCATACAGGTCTGCAAACCTACAAGGAAGGAATCCTCCAAGAACTCTCACATGAAGGAAACCAAGAAAGCAGCTTATAGACCCACATACCTACAAGGAAGGAATCCTCCAAGAACTCTCACATGAAGGAAACCAAGAAAGCACCTTATAGACCCACATACCTACAAGGAAGGTATCCTCCAAGAACTCTCACATGAAGGAGACCGAGCAAAGGGGACTCCGCAGAGTCAGAGATGGTGACATGTTTACCCATAGATAGAAAATTTCAAGAAGCGGCCGTGCAGGCTAGTGAATAGATAGTCACGCACACCATCACTAGGTTGTAAGAATTTCAAAGGGCTCCCTCAAGAACCCTTCAAAAGGAAGGAGGGGTCCACTCAAGGGATGCACTGTTTGAAAAGTAAAGTTTAGTCGGGTTTCCCCCAAGCTAGATGCAAAGATGTGAAGTAGGTCTAGTCGAGCTGCCCCCGATCTAGACACGAAGATGTGAAATAGGTCTAGTTGGGTTGTCCCCAAGCTAGACAACAAGATGTGAAGTGGGTCTAGTAAGGATGCCCCCGAGATAGATGCAAAGATGTGAAGTAAGTCTAGTTGAGTTGCCCCCAATCTAGACACCATAGAATTAATTCGAGAGAAAATATTTCAAAGAGCTCCCTTGAGAACCCTTCAAAAGAAAAAGGGGGTCTACTCAAGGAACACTACATTCAAAAGACATAGAGAGAGAGGGGGTCCTTAAGAAGGAAACACATATCCAAAACAAGTTATCACTACCCCCAACATATAGGGGAAGAGAACCACATAAGATACTTAGAATAGGATGGAGGTAAACCTTGATATCAGTTGTCATTCAAAGAAGAGATAGGTGCATTAGAAAAAAAAATGAGTGATGGCACCTGAATCATGAAGTTGTTGTATTTTATCCTTCAATGCCTTATATTCACTAGTGGAATGACTAGGCACTCAATGGTATTTGTAGAAATAATTTTTTTCTTTATCATGTTTATGAGACTTCTTGCGTGTAGGAGGAAGAGTAATTAAGCAAGATTTAAGAAGCTACAAAAAAATACACTCTCGCTTAGATAAAGGATGAGGAGTAGGAAGCAACCCTTTTTTCTTGCAGAAAAAGACTCAACTACTCACAAGAAGGAGATGAGGACACAAAGATAGAAGAAAAAGGAGGATGGAGTAATCCACGAGAACAAGGTTGAGTGGACATCATGTCAACATTCAACCATGGTTTCTACTCAGATTGTTTGTTCGAGCAACCAAGCCCCAAGTTATGCTTACAAGGCACAAATTCTATAGGGACTTGTATGCCTTGTTTATTATGCCCACAACCTTTATGCTCATATCCATACTTAGAGACGAGCTTAAATTTGGGGCCATAACGTGTTTGCAAATCATGAGAAGAGGGGGATCCTCATAAAGAGCCTTATTCGAGTAAGGGGGGACATACTCCTTAATGGGATCATCATCATCCTTCTTGATAGGATTTCCAGCATTATCCTCTTTAGCAGAGGCATAATCATCTTCCTCAAAAGAAGGATCAACACTAAGAACATTACAATTCGCATTCACATTATCATGTGATATAGAAGGACAATCATTTTTAATAGCAGGTGTGAATGAGGTTGTCGGAAGGTCTAAGTGGATCAGGTCGACTTTATGCATTACTTTGAGAAGAGGTAGAAGGAAAAGATTTAAGATTTCTCACTTCAGAAGGTTCTTCTTTAGGGATGTTCATCTCAAGAGTATCCTTTGTAGTAGGTACTGCTAGAGTAAACATCAACACATTGGAAGATACTGAAGGAATACGAGTAGGCACAATCGAAGCTTGACTAGCAACTACCATCTCACATAGATGCATAGCATCAGGGTTAGCCTTGACTATGACTACTCGATTCATCATTTATAAATTCATCATCTCTAGAGGAGAGTGCATTAGAACGAATAGAAGGTAGAGTGGCGTTAAGGAAGGTATCAATAATTTCATCTTCTTGCAACAAGATATCCTCCAAAGTAGGAGGAATCTCATGAGAAGGATCAAAGATATCAAGTGACATGGGAAAATCCAAGTCACCATCACATACATGAAATGGAACATCATTAAAATTTTGAACAAAATTAGATACAAAACTAATAAAAGAAGATATTAAATTCATTACGATTTTTTCAGTATTTTCTATGTTCTAGTAATTTGCATTTTCAAAGGTCTTCAAGGTGGAATTTGGGTTTGGAACTTGTGTCGGTCCTTTAAATTCAATTGTTGAAGTCATTCCTAATTTAGGGATTGAACTAGTTCTCTACAAAACCTTTCCAATGGTGCAAACGGATCTCAATTCCAAGCACCGAGTCAAAAGTTATGACCCTACAAAGTAGGGGTAAATAGATTCCTAGTTTTTCAAAGAACACTGTTCTTCACATTGGGTTCACCAAAATGTAGAGAAGGGGGATTCGCTACTCATGAGTTCTCTTCACTCAGAGAGCCTCACAGGGTGAACATCCCTAAACTACCTCAAAAGACAACAGGGAAGTTCTAGAATCGGAAAGAGCAGGTCACAAATATTCTCTGGACAAACTTGTTCTTCATATTTTGCACACACGCCCCAGCGTAGGCAGGGACCCTCTTTTTTCGCTCCCGGTGGGATTCTTTGCTCTTATATCATTTTATGTGCCCCTCATTTATCTATCCTAGTTGGTAAATGTGCCCTTCAAAGTCTCATTTTTGGCTGACCATATTTTTCCCCTAAAATAAAAAATGGCTAAGTCTTGGGTTTTTCGAGCTTCGCCCCCCCGCTCGCTTGATTCGCTTTTTCCTTCATTCTTTGACTTTGGGGATAGATTTACTATGGATTTTGGATGTTTTTGTGGTGCCTAAGTGAACTAATAAGGTTTTATTAAGTTTCAGGAAGTTTTGAAAATTCTAAAACTGTATTTCTGTAGCAGCAGTCCTGCAACAGCATTCCTATAGCGGCATTCCGGGCTCATGTTTTCGGAACGTACAAGAACACCTCCAAATCAAAAATGAAATTTGACCCAAATGCTAAAATGGGGTCTTATCCTCCCATGACCTTTAAAATTCCAAAATTGCAAACAGGAAGTACCATCCGGAGTTCCGTGCTCCGTCGGCCGTTTCAAAACAGCATTCCTACAACGGCATTTCGGGCTCATGTTTTCAGAACGTACAAACACACCTCCAAATCAAAAACGGACTTCGACCCAGATGCTAAAATGGGGTATTATCCTCCCTTGACCTTTCAAATTTCAAAATTGCAGGCGGGAAGTACCATCTAGAGTTTCGTGCTTTGTCAGCTATTTCAAAACAATATTCCTACAACGGCATTTCGAGCTCATATTTTCGGAACGTACAAACGCACCTCCAAATAAAAAACGGACTTTGACCCAGATGCTAAAATGGGGTCTTCTCCTCCCCTAACCTTTCAAATTCCAAAATTGCAGCCAGGAAGTACCATCCAGAGTTCCATGCTTTGTCGGTTGTTTCAAAACAACATTCCTACAACGACATTCCAGGCTCATGTTTCTGGAATGTACAAGTGCACCTCCAAATCAAAAATGGACTTTGACCCAGATGCTAAAATGGGGTCTTATCCTCCCCTAACCTTTCAAATTCCAAAATTGCAGGTGGGAAGTACCATCCGGAGTTCCATGCTCCATCGACCGTTTTAAAACAACATTTCTACAGCGGCATTCCGGGCTCATGTTTCCGGAACGTACAAGTGCATCTCCAAATCAAAAATGGACTTTGACCCAGATGCTAAAATGGGGTCTTATCCTCCCTTGACCTTTCAAATTCCAAAATTGCATCCGGGAAGTACCATCCGGAGTTCCATGCTCCGTCGGCCATTTCAAAACAGCATTACAGTGGCATTCCGGGCTCATGTTTCTGGAACGTACAAGCGCACCTCCAAATCAAAAACGGATTTCAACCTAGATGCCAAAATGGGGTCTTATCCTTCCTTGACCTTTCAAATTCCAAAATTGCATCCGGGAAGTACCATCCGGAGTTCCGTGCTCCGTCAGCCGTTTCAAAACAACATTCCTACAGCGGCATTTTGGGCTCATGTTTCCGAAATGTACAAGCGCACCTCCAAATCAAAGACGGACTTTGACCCAGATGCTAAAATGGGGTCTTATCCTCCTTGAAACTTTCAAATTCCAAATTTGCAGCCGAGAAATACCATCTGGATTGCCCTGCCTTGTTCGCCATTTTTAAAACAACATTCCTAAAACGGCATTTCAGCCTCTCATTTCTGATTTCAAGAAGCCTACCATGGGTCCATCGACAAAACCATTTGATCCAATAAGGAATGCTGAAATTCCATTGGGAAGAAGGTAGCTTTCAGGCAGTTTCAGCTACAATAAAAGGGAAATTAGCTAGGAGACAAAACTACTACAGTGACTGGCCACTACAAGACAAAATAGGGAAAAGACAAGATGTATTTTAAATTGCTGAATATTGTGGGGTAGGTGAAGCCCTAATGTAATTGAATCTGGGCCACACAATTTAACTCAATTATAGCCATTCATTTGGGCTTTGGTAAACTATAAATAGGGGTCTTCCCCTCATTTGTAGTTGTTGGAGAGTTGTTGTAAAAACATTCTAGAGTAATAGAAAGCAACATTGCATGATCTATGGGTGTTATTTTTGAGTTTACTCATTATGTGTGCATTGTTCTACCTTCCAAGTTAGTTTTAGTTTTAGTTTTTTAAATGGAAGTGGTAATGGTGATTGCTATTCTAGTATTTGATGAATTTTCATCCCATACTTTTGGCACTTATTGATGACAAGTTGCTATGCAAAGTTAGCTTGGGCTTCCATATTTGATTGCTGCAACTTAGTTCACTTGCATGTTCATGATGTGTGTATGCAAACTAAAAATCTGTAGTCCTTAGAAGATTGCACTGGTTTTGTGTAACTGTAGGATCCTCTTGGCCAAGCAAAACCCAGTATAGGGAATTTGTCTACAGTAGCAGCCTCCATGATCACTGTTCATTGGTAGTTTCAGATCTTGGAACCTTTTTCTCTTCCCTGCCCTTTTTCCTTTTATTTAATAAGTAACCTTAGGCAAGGTTCATTGAACATTATAAAGATAAATCCAATGTTGAAATGGAGTTCCAGACTGCTGTTTGAACCTACAGCAAACACTCAACAACTTTCCCATCTTAAGAACTCCATTTGCAGATCCAACTTCCCTGCTTTGTAACTCATCCCTAAGTCCACCTTGTGATTCTAGCAAATCACATAAATCAACTAAGATATTCTAAGCATTGTCAAGACCTGACATCCGAGAGACCTTGGGATAGTGTTTTGCAATCTATTTGTGGAAGATTGTCTTTCAAGAGAGGTGATGCACCTATGCATCACCTATGTTGAGAGGTGCATAAAAAACACATCAACAAAACTAGCAAGCTCTCGGCCAAAGGATGACAGCATAGAATATGGATGACAGCGTAGCACACTAGCATCCCCAAGGTGCACTAGAATCTCATACAGATAAGAGAGTGATTTTATCATAGAAAATAGCAAAGTGGCTACTCGCAAGTTGATTACTGAGAACTTCCAAAGTGCGATAAAGAAACGGAATGTGATAAAGAAATTAGACTGAAATAGAAAAGATAAAGACAAGAAGAGAAAGGAAATTCTCAAAACCGTGCAAGTGATGAAGCCTCGAGTTTGTGAATGTCTTTAATACCTACACACAAGAGAGAGAGAGAGAGAGAGAGAGAAAAAGTGTTGGGGTTGTATATTGTGCCTATAGCACACATGCCTCATTCAGAATGGGGACTCTCTCTCTTCTACCTGTGTCAAGTCGCTTTTGCTTCACCTCATTCTACATGCCCCCTATTTTGAGTTATAAGTGATTGAGAAGCCCTTAAAGTATCACCTTGATTCAATCACATTTTCTATGTCCTAAGTCCTAAGTCCCTACAGGGTCCCCTTGATTGTTTGCCTTCAAAGGTTAATGCTAGTGTCCTTGGACTGGTATGGGTCCACCCCTATAGGCCATTGTATGTGGTATTCTCTAATGCCTTCACCTTTCTAGAATGGTGGATGCCTGGCATCCTCCCACCTCATGGGACCCACACTCTGGTTGGCCCTTTTCATCGGCCATCACTCCAAATGGAAATCACCTAACTACCTTTCACCCACTAGACTCTGCCATCCCGGACGCCATTCTGAAGTGACCATTCAACAACTGCACCGACCATTGTACAAACATTTATTACAAGAATTTAATGCTAAAACTCCCTATAAGTATCATGCCCAACCTGTCATTTTCACCAAATTCCTTTTGTAGTAAAATGTCAGAGCTCAGTCGCAGATGTCGTCACGCCCGCAACTTACATCCACCAAGTCTAGCATCTTCTAAGGAGTTTCACCATTGTTCTATGTGTGATCATCAGGTGAGTTCACCATTTCCCATACCATCTTTGTTTCTTCTAAATGGAAAAAAATATTACATGTTTTTTCAGGTAAATGTTAAAAGTAGGTAAAGAGGTGGCCTCCCTGTAAAACCCATAAGTCAAAAACCTCATAAAACCTTGAAAACAATGATTTGAAGCCCTTCAAAACTTTTTGGCTTTGCCGCCATTCTTGTCCATGTCATTCATGCATCTCGGGCCCACTCCACCCTCTAGGACGTTCCCCTTTCCCACGAAAAAAAGTGTAAACTTTTCAAAAATGGTCATCAACCCCATCGGGTCCGCCTTCATGGAGTGACCTCCCCTCTCAACTGTTCCAAGCTTTCAAAATTTCACAAGTCAAAATGGGTCATCCATCAACCTTCACGGATCCGCCGGCGCAGACCTTTGTGTGTGTTTTTCTTTTTGAAATCCATCATTTCAAACAACTATCTCATTGTGCCCTTCCAAACATCAGATATCGCTAAGGCGGTTGACAAAATGTAGGCCTTAATTTATTTCATAAGTTAAATGACATGTCTGGCTTCCCCATCAGGTCTGACTATGCGGGTTTCCACCTGCTAAATGCTCTTAATTTCCACCACTTCAAAATGGCTTCTCAGACCCGCTACTCTGCTTATTTGATCCCGCCCTTGCATTGGCCATTTAGAAACATTGCAAAATCCACAAATAAAGAGAATGATCCCTTGTCCCTCTCAAGCTCACCGACACAGACGTCTGTCTGCTTTCGGTCATTGTCTCCTCACCATTTTGAGTGGCCACTTGGTGTTGGCCCCCTGACCATCAGACTTTGCCCCCGAAAATGTTGTCTAGGTCTAAACATGCGCAAAATAACTAAGCCTCAAGCCAAGCGACTGAGGTCCTATGGAATTCCATCTGGGGGACTTCCTTTAGGTTTCGCCTTCACAAATGGCCTTTAGCCCCCATCTCCCCACACTGTAGAACCCGACGTTCCATTCACCGTCAGAATTTTTAAGCAAGATCAAATGGAAGATAGATGGCCATGGCCCTCCACGGACCCGACGATATAGGACTCTGTCTGCGGGCTGCTATGCCCTCTTTACCATTCTAGATAACCAATTCTTCACATCCTTCTACGTCCTTCGGCCCGTGGATTCCACCATCCTCCAACCCATTGGATTCCGCAATTTTAGACGCCGTCTATTGGATTTCGTCCTGCTAGTGTCGTTTTAATGGCAGAGACACTAAAACAGCTACCAGCCTAGGGAGTTTTGTACCCCTGGGCCCGCCTTGCCCAATTTCCTTTGAACAAAAGACGAAGGTGATTTTAAGAGGATTTATGTGATCTTTAAGGCATGAATTACCTGATCTAATGTTTGTTTGTAGGATTTTGGCTAATGTTCCTTATACTACTCCCTTGGTTACAAGATATATGGAACCAATTGTCGGGTCCTCGAGGGTGGCCGTATAGAAAGATAAAGGGAAGAAAATCATAAAAGCACTTTGCAGAAAGGAGTATAAAGACCAAATGAAGTATAAGTTCTAGGGGGATCCCATTAACTCCAAGGTCCTCATAGAATGGAAGGATATCTTAGGTACTAATCTAGGTATAATAGACATAGTTGAGCTTAAACAAAGGGTGGGGCTCAATCCCAAGATGAAAAATGCTAGGAAAATTAGAAGTAGTGGATTAGCCAAGGCTGTAGGATTCTTGCCAACCCTCATTGCTCTCAAACTTGTAATGGCCTCAGAAAGTCATACCAGGAAGACACTAGAACAATAGTGGATAGGGATGGAAATGTATTAGATGACTTATTTTCCAAGTAAATAGGGAAAACCTTCCACATCCCTACCTTTAGTGAAATGGAGCAAACTTCCATGGAATATGGCAAGCAAATGTGGGATGAAGAGCCCTTCAGGTGCAAGAAATTGATTAATCAACATTGACTGAAGGACAAGAGGGGTAGTGCTAATAAGATGCCTCAAGAACTCTTTTGAAGTAACTTTTTTGAAGATTACCACAACTTGGTAACTCTTCTAATTAGGGTTATGGGCCTTCCAACCACAACTTTCTTTTAGGACTGGATGTTTTATTTCATTGAGAAAATCATTCGAGTGGATACATATTTCTATTGGGAAGGAATGATCAATGACTGCTTGCATGAGTAGTTTGTGGCCATGCAGAAAACATCAAAGTTCTACATTACATCATACCTTGTATACTTTCTTGTCGACCGTGCCCAATATAGGGGTCTATTTGTAGCACGAAAATCCAGATCCACAAACGGTGCTAAAAGTGTATGACAAATACCCTCAGCTTCAGTACAAAAATTTCAAGAGGGAAAACTGTAGGGTTAATGATGCCTTCATGGGCCACATCATCATATTGCTTTGGGGTGATCCTAAAAGGAGAATTTCACATAGTGCCAGTGCCTTCATCTACCAGTTCAGATTCATATTTATGCAATTTCCAAAATTCACCTACATCTAAGTTGAGGGATTCTCGGATAAACTGTGTAAGCTGCCCTGATATCTAAATGACCAGATAATATTACTCAAAGTCTCCTGATAGCTGCAATGATCACACACCCTTTTGAGCGAAAAGCATAGGGAAAGAGTCCCCTATCTCTCCTTTGGATAGGGACAATACGAGCTCCATACATCTCAATGTGCGGATAACTCTAACAAGGAGCTGAGTGAATACAACCTTAAGTTCTATATTGCTTGGTCATAGATGGATCTATATGACAAGCTAAAGAAAATGGTGGGAGTAGAGTATGCCCACCTATATAATTTCGATGACTTTTGGGAAAATTGCAAGGATGACAAGGAGGTGTGTATGTAGCAATACATGCACATGACGACCTACTTTGTCAAAATCCTCAAGTTGTTTCCTGTGCCGGAGCAAGTGGTTGAAGAAGAGAGCACAATGATGGACCTAAGGTATAATGCTATCGCCAATTTTCCATTACCAACAATATATTGGAACAAAGAGTAGGTTGATGACCTTGATAATATCACAGAGCCTGTTGAAGCAAAAACTAAATAATGTATTGATGGGAAAATTGCTCAATTGAAGCGACAAGGAGTAGAGCTAAAATTTTTAGAACCCGAGCATCTACACAAGGGCAAAGCTAATAGTGTCACTACTGATGACACCTCGATAGGAGAGACCTCTAAATCTCCCCCCTCACAAGTTCAAAGAAGAGAAAGTAGGCAGCTGAAGATCAACCTAAATCCAAGCGGTCTCCGAGGAAGACTGCAGAAACTAGGACTTCGAAGAAGTCAAAGAAGTCGGATGGTTTCATGGGGATGCCCAATATACAAAAGGACCCTCTCCATGAGGGAGAAGAGAAATTGAAGTCCCTACCTATTGAGTCTTTTTCCCTAGACGTAGCTACTACAACTGTTGTTACCGACCCACCTATCCCACAAGCAATAGTTGCCACCTCTTTGCCCATAGTGGACATTCTTGTCCACCTTGCCTCCACTTCTCCTATGGCACAGGTTATAACTGTGGACTCCTCTTCGGCAACTACCTCCCTGCTTTCCTCCTCATCTATGTCTCCATCATTTTCTCTAATGGCTGCCACTTCAATAACAACAATTCCCAGTCTCACCCTTCCAAAAGCTTTTACCAAATACATGAAAAATATGACATCAGAGCTTTCTGGAATTTTTGTGAACCCCGCAGTGTAGGCTGCCCTTTCCCATGCCATAAATGGCCTCCCAGTCCCTCCTCCTCCTATAGAGCCACCCTCGATGATGGCTACAATGCAAATTTTTGAAGAATTGGACAACAAGCAGAGGGAAGCAGCCAATAAGTTTGAGGAAGAAGTGGATAATTATCATGAGAATCCCATATTTGAGCATCTAGTAATTGACAAGGTCCTCTATGAATCCTCTAAGGAAAATGATGAGTCCAGTCAAACACGAAGATTATTGAGGAGACCTTTGATCCCAACCTAGAAGAGGAGTTGGCTCGATAGCTCAGAGATGTTGAAGAGAAAGAGGCTAAAAAATTGCCTACCATTGAAGAGAAGGGTGCTGAAATAGAAATGAAGGACACTAGGTCTCCATTAGGGGAGCATGATCAAAGCCCCAAACTCGATGAAGAGATGTCTCTTCTTGATGAACAAGAAGGAGAGGAGAAAGAGGAAGGTAGGCATGAAGAAGAGGTTGAAATAAGAGAATATCCAGGGTTAGAACATCATGAGGAGCGTGGACATCAGGAAAAGGAAGAAGAAGAAGCTACCGAAAAAGAAACTAGTGCTAAGAAGCATGTGGCTACTGGATCCCCAAAAAAAGTGATGGTATTCACCCAAGATTCAGATGAAGAGGAAGGGGAGAAGTAGGAGCAAGAAGCCTCAAGAGAGAATACATCGCAAATCTAGCATGTCCATGAAGAAAAGGGTAATCATGAATCACCAAAAAGGGAAAATTACATACCAGAGTGGCTTGGGAAGCAACTAGAAAAGAAAACCCCAACTCTAATAGATTTGAAGGCAAGGCTAGAGGCCATCTTGGCTCGAGCTCAAATCAGTACAATGAAAAATAAGCCAAAGGTCAGATCTTAGTTGACTATGGACACCTCAAGATCAAGAACTATACAAATTTCCACCTCGGTAGTGGGTGAGGAAGGGGTCAGTTATAATATCTCCACCATTGACCTAGGGACAACCACGAGAGATAAAAATCTTGATCATCTCTAGGGATTCGTCACCACCATTTTGCACCAAATGAATAAGAACAAGACCTCTAAGGAGGAGCAACATAGGTGGCAGATGTAATGGCGTACATTCAGCAGTGGTCTTCAGCTGATGAAATCCCTACAATTTCAATAGATACCCTGCTGCTGCTATTAGAGGAACATATCAACAAGCTGGAGAAAAGAAAGAACTAGACCAAGGCCACTGAAGATTGGTTTAGACAATTCCTTTATAATGAGAATATGGGTATTGGACGGGTTGTTAGAATAGCAAACAATTTTTTGGATGTACGAAAGTACCTTGAGGATATAAGGAAAACCTGCCTTGACTTCCCTGAGATATATAGGATTACATATCCTAAAATCAAGGCAATCCTAAAAATGCCTAAGAAGACAGTGAAGAAGGAGCTTGCAAGAGAGTGATTTCTGGCTTGTGGAGAATTGGAGACTAGGCCTCACTCATAGATAGGAAATCCTAGAGTAGGTGCTCCATGAGGTGGAGCAAGATCTTGATTGGGTAAAGGAAATCAAAAAGGCATGCGAGGAGTACCTCAAGCTAATGACAGATTTTGACATGCCTACTGCTGAGATGGATCTAGAAAAGGTAAGACCCTACTTCCATAAGAAGATGGGAGATGGCACCATGGGCGAGCTCACAATGGATTTCATGGGTTTTGTTGCTTGTGCTTTTACCCAGTCAAAGTAGATGGTACAAAATATGGTCAAGTATAATGAAGATTGGAATACGCTCACTCTCCAGTCTAACAAGCTAAATTTTTAGGCACTTCAATTCGACATCTTGGAGTGGGGTAAGATTCATCCTTTGATCGACATTTTTGTGGAGTATGCCACACTGCAAAAAAAAGATGGAAAGCCTATTATTGAGGATAAGTTTCTCACTGTGTAGCTACATCCAAAGAAAAAACAACAATCTACTAAATAACAAAAGAGCTACAGTGCTACCACAAAAGACAAAATAGGCTAGATGACAAAGGATGTATTTTAAATTGTAAAATATTTGGGGGTAGGGGAAAGCCTACTGTAAAGTGAATCTTGGTCACTCATTTTTCTTTTTGAAAACTATAAATAGGGGTCTCCTCCTATCATTTTGAAGAGAGTTGAGTTGTTGTAAAGGCATGCTACAGAAATTTTAATAGAAGTTCATTGACTTTGGTGAATTCTTGGGTTTCTATTGCATGTTACATGGTTCATCTCCCATAGTTAGCTAATTTAGAAGTATTTACCTTGGTATTTATAATGTTTTAGTTTGCTTTGATAGAGTAGTTGACATTGTTCAATGATTGTATAGGATTATTTGTGTTGATGCCTTTCTTGTTCATATTTTTTGTTGTTTACTAATGGTAGATAGCTATTTAAAGTTAGTCTATTCATTAAATAAAAGTTGTTCCAAACTTCTATCTTTTGTTCATGCATGTTTATGGTGAATGAATGGTTGAATATTTGCAGTCCTTAGAAGCTTGCACAAGTTTCATGACATTGTGAGTTATTCTAGTTAAGTAAAATTATGTTTAAGGAAGTTGTTCGCAGTAGAACGGTCCATGATCACTGTTTATTGCTAGTTGCAGATCCAAGGAAAGTCTTCCCTTCCTTGACCCCTTTTTCTATTTTTTTAATAAATAGCCTATGCTAAAGTTCATTGCATATTGTAAAGCCAAATCTCAAGATAATATAGGAGTTTAAGATTATTGTCTGAACCTGTAGAAAATTGCTCACTAACTTCCCATCTCAGGAACTTTATCTTAAGATCCAACTTCCTTCCAGCCTAACTTTCGTAAGTCTACCCTGTGATTACCAGCAAAATCACATCAAACATCAACTGAGGAATTCCAAGCAATTCATGACCTGACACTAGAGAGACCTTGGGGTAATGTTCAACAACTTTTTGTTGGATATTTCCTTTCAAGAGAGGTGATTCACCTATGCATTACCTGTGTTGAGAAAGTGCTAAAAAAACCCATCAACAAAATTGGTGCTAGAAGGAAGGGATCTTTGGAGCTAAACTAGATTGAATCAGGTCATTCTCTTTGGAAATATTTTACATAGTTTTGAGGTCCACACCAAACAAAGGTGAAATTCAAGAGCTACCACCCCCTACCTAAGCTAGAAGAGCTAAAAGAGGGGAAGCATTCACCTCCAATACATCCAGCCAGCTCGTTTCACCTTCACCATCATCCTCTCCTTCCTTCCATTCACGTTCACCTTCTCCTTTGTCCTTGGTAGTTTATCTCTCTTCTCACCCATTTCAAACAACCTTCCAGGCTACCACTTTCCACATTCTAGACATTTCCCTCCAACCCAACACACCCCCATTCTTGGGTGTTGTCTCACTAGTTGTTGCCCCTCTTCTGTGACCTCGGGTCAATCTAGCACAACCACCTCCACCACCGCCTCCTATGGACTGGTTAGGAAACAATCTGTCTCCTAAAGCCTTCAACCTTTACCATGATATGCCAAAGAATCTAGAAGGATTTTGCATGAAGCTCAACCCATGGGACCCATAGAGGAAATTAGAAGAACACATTAAGATCTTCCAGATAGCCTTGAAGAATATGTAGATCATACATGAAGACGTTGCTTGTCGGCTCTTTCCCTACTCCTTGGGGGAAGAGGTATTTTATTGGTACATCCACTTGCTGACAAGATCAATTAACATACGAGACCTTCTAAAAGATGCTTTCCTATAGAAATTCAAGATCTCAATCAGCCCTTTAGAATTATATCAGCAGTTTATGTTTGTCCAAAGGGAGATTAATGAGCCAATTAGCTCCTTTAAAGACTAGTTTCATTGGGCATATACTAGGCTACAACCCCCATACACATTCAATGACATTGTTTCTTTTCCAGTTTACTATGTAGCATTGGATAACCTCACAACAGAATTTGTGAAAAGAATGCAACTACCTCCTACCAAATTAATGGATGCTTACGCGGAGGCCGTCATAGCTAGCACTGACCTAGGATAGAAATTTTCTGGCCCGCTGCCCTCCTTGGGGTAGGTTGCTCATCCCACACAGATTCAAGGACCCAGGACAACCTATGAACCAGGTGCCCTTGGTCCCTCATTATTTGTAGCCCTAATAGCAGCAAGTTTATGCTCAGTTGCCCCAAATGTCGGCATACCTTCAAACTTCCGAGCTCCCACCTACTCACCAAAATTAGCTAGCAACACAACCAGTTTTCCTTCAGAATTCAGCCTCTCAGCCAAACACTGTAGAGAAGGAATGAATCAATGAGCTCACGAAAATGATCACGAAAATGTCTACAAAGATGACTCACTTAAGGAATCAAAACAATCAATTGCAAGCCTCACAAAGACTCATCTAGGCCAACCTCAGTCGCGATACCCATGATGACTGTGACAACCGTGATGCTGGTACATCTTCTAGAGAGAATTATGAAAGAAGCCAGAATTCAGGGAAAAACTTTGATAGAAGGCCTTCCCAGAGGCAAAAGTAGACGTGGAACACAAGGCCAAACAATGGTGATGTTCCTACACCCCTAGACTAGCCTAGCAATAATGACAAGACTATGAGTAGAGTATACCTAGCTAAGGCTACCTTGTCTGGATGGTGTCGCATCCATAAAACAAGTTGACGTTCTAAATTGGATTGTCAAGAATTTGAAACAGTTGCAGAGATTTTTAGATAATGGTCCAAAATTTTGTCGATAGCTTAGGATGTAGGGACATCATTCCATTTGAACCATATGATTCCTCAGTGTTGGTAGTCAACTAGGCTCCTTTCCTGAAGGCTGAGAGCAACATGCCAGAAAAGGAAAGCATTGTTATAAGCGATGACAAGGCAGAAGAGGTAAGTACCGAAAGTCCTTTGGCTTAGATTTTTAATTTAGTAGACATTGGTCTAGTAGATGAGGAAGAGTTTAGAGAAGACGAAGTTCAAATGTTCCACCAAAGGACTACCCCTTATGATCTAAGGAATAGGTAGGTGGGTGGTCATGTTGGTTGTCCTTTCACTACCTCCACCCTCCCTAACAACTTCATCACCCCTCCTGATTTGAATGCCATCAACAACCCACACTATCCCCATGTACCTACTTAGTATTTTAACAAGAATAGGCAACTGAACCAAAATCAAAATAAGCCTACTAGCTCCTCCTAGATTACTACTTATGACATGGAAATTGAGAAAATGGGAGAATATGTTGTAGAGGAATTTAAGAAGCTCAAGTTAAGCGTGTCGGCCTTCGAATTGATCAAGGTCCTGGCCATTAGGAATGCCTTTTTCAAAATAATCAATGGGACCCCTTCATCCAGGTCAACCCAGGAAGCACCCACTAAGAGTGTCCCCTTTGAGGACTCATAGACTGATTCGGTCATCCAATAGGTTCTCAATAAGAAAGTTGACCTGCCTTCAAATTAGCAAAAAAACAAACAACCTACCAGGGAACTGAAATAGGAGAAATAATAAAACAAGGGCAACAATAAAGACAAGAGTCAGGTGGCCCAAGTGGACGTCTCTGAAGGGCTATTTTAGGGAAATTTTGAAACCTCTCCCTTCCTTACCACCATCAGAATATTCAGGAAGAATCTTCTCAATTGTTTGCTTGTTTCGAGAGCCTCTGCCAACATCATGCCCCTAAGAATATGCAAGGCTTTGGGAATAGTTCCAACTCCTTCCCGACGCAAGGTGACACAACTTGATAAAACTGAGATTAGTATAGTTGGTGAGATCAATAGAATAACCATGCAAATTGTTGTTGATCCAAGGATACAACAAACGATTGACATCAAAGTTGTTGATTTCACTCGAGTATTGAATGGATATGTTGCTAGAGACTATTCCCACTTATGGCTACCATGGAAAGGTATGCCAAACTAGATCCTTATAGATCAGGATCCAAGCATGAAGTTCATGATTATAGAATATAACAACACGAATGAAGTGTTTTTTTTAAAAATGAAATTAGGTAATTACTCCCTCGTTTCATATTCAGATGAACAAGAATGCTATGAAGAAGATACGATTAAGGAGGTCCTTCTCATATTGTGTAGTCCACTTGTCGGCCTAGCCCACATTCCTCAAAGCACAAAAATGTTAATTGAATTAGATGACAAGGATTCATGTGAAGATGGTAGCCTTGGATTGCTAGATGGCTTCCAAGACTTCATGGAAAAATGTGTACAAGATCAGCTCAGTTTGGGGGCTAGAATGAATTTTCAAGAACTGTTGTTGCCTAGTTGGTGCAGGGTACACAATGCTACCCATTCAGAATTTGAGTGTTGCATGTGCCAAATAGTGATTGAGCACATCAAGGGATAGGTCACTCCTAAAGAGGAGGCTCAGTTGATACCACCATATCAAAGTTACTTTGAATCTATGCCACCTCCTAAGGTTGCTGGGTTAAAGCCGCCATCAGAAGTAAAAGTCAAGTCTATTAATTCTAGGGTCAAGGACTCTTCCAAATTTTGGATGTTGCACTTTGATGGGTACAAGTCCAAGCAAGGGGTCAGAGCCGGATTCAAGTTGATTAGCCCCATGAGCAAGTGGTATTTTTCTACTCATAGACTTCATTTTTATTGCACAAACAATGTAGTAGAATATGAGGCATTGGTCCTTGGCCTCCTAATGGCATTAAGGAAGAAGGTCAAGATGTTACAAGTATTTAGAAATTCAGATCTATTCATGAAACAAGTAAGAAAACTCTATTCTTGCTATGATAGAAGGCTAACCAGCTATATACATCGGGTATGGGATATGTTAGAAATTATAGATGCATTTAACATCCAATTAATCCCACACTCTTAGAATTACACAGCTAATTCCCTAGCCCAAACGGCTAGTACCTTGTATCCCTTGTCATTGTCTAGCCTCAAGAGATTTACTGTTGAACTCACCTCCATTCCATCCATGCCAGACAATGTGGAAAATTTCCAAGTGTTCAATGATGATAAGCACATCCTAGATTTCATCACCAACTCCGATGTGTTTTATACCCAAATAATTGATGAAGTTGAGCCTAAAGAGGCTGCACTAGACATAGAAGGGGTCATCAACCTTAAGACCAAAACTATTCCTAGAGGAATGGTCCAGCTAGAATGAATATTTGACTTAGATCAGATTAGAGATTAGGACCAGCAAGCAAAGAAGGGCTCCATTAGCAATCAGTGTGACAACTACGATCTCAAAACAACCGAGGAAGATAAGAATGTGTTCATTGGTAAGGTGTGCACACCAGAGGAAAAGAAAGGCATCATTCATGCCCTGTATAAGTAACCTAACATTATTGCTTAGAGCTATAAGGATTTGAAAACATACGACAATTAATCATCATGCACACTATTCCTGTTAGGTCGGATGTGCAACCATTTTGACATCAACAACGCCCCATCAATGCATTCTTGGAGCCAATCATTTACAAGGAAGTAAAGAATTTTTTTTCCACCAAGATTATATTTTTGGTTAGACATTCCACGTGGGTGGTGAATCTAGTCCTGATTAGGAAAAAGAATAGTAAAAATTAGGTTGTGTGTTGATTTTCACAATTTGAACAGAGCTTTAGAGAAAGACAACTATCTCGTGCCTTCACTGGATGAGGTATTGCAGATAGTTAATGGTTCCCAGATGATATCCTTCCTAGATGGGTACTCTAGGTACAATCAGGTAATGGTGCATTATTAGGATAGGCATGAAACGACATTCACCACTAAGTGGGGGACCTTTGCATACAAGAGAATTCCTTTCAGATTAATCAATGCAGGCGCCACCTTCCAGCATGCTATGGAAATCACTTTCAAGGACATTATTGGTAAGTGAATTATCATACATATGGATGATCTTATAGTATTTTCAAAGATTAAGGGAGATCATGTCTCTGATTTATGTAAGGTCTTCCAAAAATGTAGCAAATTTGGCATTTCCTTGAATCTGAAGAAATGCATCTTTGGGGTTACCGAGGGAAATATGTTGGGAATGTTATCTCAGAACAAGGATTATCCATAGATCTTGAGTGTATCCAGTCCCTCTTGAAGATCCAGCTACCAGGCAGCAACAAAGAATAGAAATCTTTCTTCGAAAAGAAAAAAAAATTCAGAAAATTTAACACAAGCATTGCTGAAATTGTCAAGCTGCTCAATGCCATGTTGAAGCAAGACACCAAGATCGAGTGGAATCCAAAAGAAAATAAAGCCTTTGAAGAGATCAAGAAATCAATTGTTGATGCACCCATGTTGGTCTGTTCTATATTTACTCATTTTCTTCAGATCACTCATGTGCTAGCATATTGACCCAAAAGGATGACAACGGAAAGGAGTACCCAATTGCCTTCATGAGTGATCCCTGAAAATATGTTGAGATGGGATATCACAATGTAGAAAAGAAGGCACATGCTCTTGTTAGGGGAGTTAAAAAGTTCAGACACTACATCTTGCGGAATAAAGTATTCGCCATTGTGCCTGACCTAGTAGTGAAGACATTGTTGATACAAAACGAACTAGGAGAAAGACAAGAAAAGTGGGTCACCTTGCTGCAAGAATATGATATGGAAATAAAACCAATGAAACTGGTTAGAGGATAGGCACTCATCCAAATGATATCTGAAGTAGCAGTTGAAGCAGGACCGAAACTTAGAGTTCAACAATATCAGCTAGTGGATGTCTCCTTGGGGGAGTGGTACAATGATATTGTCTATTACTTGTTGAACCATAGGTGTCTATCCCACTTGCAGGGAGTATAGAAACACACCCTTAGACTGAAGAGTAGAAGCTACATGTTGCATGGATCCATATTGTACAAGAGGAACCACAAAGGTGTCTATCTAGGATGCCTTGGCAAAGAAGAAGCATATCGGGTTTTGAGGGATTTTCATGAAAAATTTGGTACTGGTCATGGTTTTGGTCCTTCCACAACGCATCAAATCTTGAGGGTAGGGTACTATTGGCCCACAGTGTTCAAGAATTCTTATAATCATGTATGTACATGTCACATTTTCCAAACCACTGCAACCAGAGAAAGCAATGTTGTTGTCCCGCTGCACCTAGTCCTAGAGGTAAGGTCGTTCGTGCAATGGGGTCTCAAATTCATTGGTCTAGTAATCCCACCATCTTTTGCGGGTCATATGTACATTCTAACTGCCTCTGATCATTGTACTAGATGGACAAAATCTATTGCATGTAGGCAATGTACCACATAGGCAGTTACAGATTTCCTTGAAAGTTTTACTACAAATCATTTTGATTGCCCTTATGCTCTGGTCTGTGATAATAGTCCTACTTTCACTTCACTAAATTTTTTTGGTTGGGCCTTCAATCACAATATTTCCCTTAATTTCTCGTCTAACTATTACCCCCAAGGCAATGGCCTTGCTGAATACACCAAGAACTTAATCACCATCATCAAGAAGTTGCTTGATAGGAATCCCAAAGATTGGCATACCCAACTTTGTTTTTCCCTTTGGGCAAATCACACATGCCACAAAGCTACCTTAGGAGATTCCATGTTCCACCTCATCTATAGCTTTGAGCCTGTGTTCCTAATTCACCTCAAAATCCCAACCCTACAATTCATTAACACCTTTTATGAAGAAGTGGATCGAAGGGAGGCTCGCTTAGCCAAGATTCTCCACTTAGAAGAAGTTTGTGACCGTGATATTGAATTTTTTTCCAAACATCAGGGCATCGTAAAAAGATGGTTCGATCACCCAGCAAAAGTAAAGGCCTTTAGAATTATTGATCTGGTCCTATTCTGGGACAAGGCCCATGAGAAGAAATGGGGACATGATAAATTTGACAAGCTATGGCTTGGCCCCTTCCAGATCACTAAAATTCTCGGGGATAATTCTTTTCACCTCAAGACCTTAACTGGTGAAGACGTCCCATTGTCGGTCAATGGGTAGCACCTCAAGCATTATTTCCTCCCCTGAGCTATTGCAGCTCATCTTTTGTAAATATTTGTACATAGGTTAGGATAGGTTTCCTTTGCTTTGTTGTTTTGCTTTTGTTTTATTTTTCTTGTCTCCCAGTTGTTTTTCCTTTGTTGAGGGTGTCTTTTGTTCCTGGTGCGGTGGCCATGATTTGTTCGACGAATGGTTCATTCTACTTCCCACCCTTGTTTGTTCTCTAGATAAGCCTTCATTCTTGAATATCGATTTTTGAATGCCTCTTGGAGCTCATTTCTTCCTTTGGACTTTGAACTAACCTAGGATTGCATCCTTGTTTGAATCTTTTTATGCTTATCATGGATCATATGCAAAGCACACTTTAAATGTCTCTGAAGAATTGTGTGATAATTGCTAAGAGGGTTGGACAAGTGAAAAATCTTAAGTCTGCTCTAGTGACCACTATGATTTCCAAACCCATAGTGAGCTCCAACGCTTACACAGTTGAGCCAAAAGAAAGGAAAGTACTGCAATGAAACATATTAAGAGAAAAGAAAAGAAAAGTCAAAATTATGCAACTGTATGGGTGTATGAATATCTCTACTAGGGCTATGGATGCCCGAATGGAAGTAGAGGTATGTCCATGTGGTCACAATGACAACTCCGTCGAGGCTATGGATGGTTGGCTGGCAACAGAGCAATGTCTAGGTTACTTTTGGAGTTAGACTGATTACAAACCTTGCCCTTTCCTAATCAGTGGTCCCCTACACAACCTCTAAAAAAAGGAAATGAACTCATCTCGCACACACTTCCATGATAACCTTGTAAGGTGATTCAACCTAGGATCCTATCCTTAACCTGCTTCTTACTTCGCTCTTGGAAATTGCCCTATGGCCTGTGAAACCAAAGATTTTAGGTTCTAAATGAACGTTTATCGTTAGAACGTCAGGATCGTTCTCCCCAGCAGAGTCACCATTTTTGTTCCTATAGCACACATGCCCCATTTAGAATGGGGACCCTCTCTCTTCTACCTATGTCGGGTCACTTTTTCTTCACCTTGTTCTACATGACCCCTATTTTGAGTTCTAAGTGATTGACGAGCCCTTAAAGGATCACCTTGAGTCAATCACATTTTCTATATCCTAAGTCCTAAGTCTCTGCAAGGTCCCCTTGGTTGGGAAGCCTTCAAATGTTAAATCTAGTGTCCTTGGATTGGTGTGGGTTCACCCCTATGGGCCACCGTATGTGGTATTCTCTAATGCCTTCACCATTTTGGAATGGCGGACACCTAGCATCCTCCCACCTCACCAAAACCGCACTCTGGTTGGCCCTTTTTCATTGATCGTCACTTCAAATGGCAATCACCTAACTGCCATCCGCCCACCGGACTCAGATAGTCTAGACGTCATTCCAAAGTGACCGATCAACAACTGCATCGATCATTGTACAATCATTTATTGCAGGAATTTAATGCTAAAACTCCCTATAAATATCATGCTCGACTTGTCATTTTCACCAAATTCCTTTTGCAGTAAAACATCAGAGCTTAATCATCATCGTCGTCGCATCAACAACTTACATCTGCTGAGTCTAGCATCTTCTGAGGAGTTTCACCATTGTTCTATGTGGGATCATCAGGTGAGTTCATAGTTTCCCATGCCATATTTATTTCTTCTAAATGGCAAAAATGATTGTGTTTTTTTGGCAAAACATTAAAACTCAGTAAAGAGGTGGCCTCCCTATAAAAACCCATAAGTCAAAAACCTCAAAAAACCTTGAAAATAATTATTTTAAGCCCTTTGAAACTTGGCAGCTTTGGCACCATTCTTGTGCATGTTATTCATGCCTCTTAGACCCATTCCACCCTCTCAGTCGTTCCCCTTTCCCACAAAAAAAAATGTAAACTTTTCAAAATCGATCGTTGATCCTGTCAAGCTCACCTTTGCAGAGTGACCTCCCCTCTCGGTTGTTCCAAGCTTTCAAAATTTCACAAATAAAAAATAGGCCATCCATCAACCTTCACGGATCCACCAATGCAGACCTTCGTGTGCATTTCGCTTTTCAAAATTTGTTGTTTGAAATGGCTATCTCGTTGTGCCCTTCCAAACATAGGATCCCACCTAGGCGGTTGACAAAATGTAGGCCTTAATTTATTTCTTAAGTTAAATGGTGTGTTCATCATCCCCATCGAGTCTGACTATGCGGGTTCCCACCGGCTAAATGCTCTTAAGTTTCGTCGCTTCAAAATGGCTTCTCAGACCAATCGCTCTGCTTATCGGATCTCACCCTTGTGTCGACCATTCAAAAACATTGCAAAATCCACAAATAAAGAGAATGATCTGTCATCCCTCTCAGGTTGGCTGACGCGGACCTCCATCTGCTTTCGGTCATTACCTCCCCGCCATTTTAAATGGCCGCTTGGTGCCGTCCCCCGACCATCAGACCCCACCCCAAAAAATGTCATCTAGGTTTAAACATGCACAAAATGACTAAGCCTCAAGCCAAGCAGGTGAGGTCCTATAGACTTTCGTCTACGAGACTCTGTTTGGGTTATGCCTTCACAAACGGCCTTCAGCCCCTATCTCCCCATGTTGTGAAACCCAACATTCCATTCACCATCGAAACTATTTAAGCAAGATCAAATGGAAGATAGATGGCCATGGCCCTCCGTGGACCCGATGACATAGGACTCCATCTGCGGGTTGTCATGCCCTCTTTGTCATTCTAGATAGCCAATCCTTCACATCCTTCCGCATCCTCTGGCCCGCATATTCCACCATCCTCCAACCCCGTGGATCCTACAATGCAAGATGCCATCCTGGAAGTTCCATTTTAACAACATAGACACTAATACAACTACCAGCCCAAGGAGGTGTGCACCCCTGGGCCCGCCTTGCCCAATTTCCTCCAAACAAAAGATGAAGGCAATTTTTAGAGGATTTCTAGATCTTTAAGGCATGAATTACTTGATCTAACACTTTTTTGTAGGATTTTGGCTAATATTCCTTATACTACTCCCTTGGTTGTAGGATATATGGAACCAGCTATCAAATCCTCGAGGGTGGCCATAGAGAAAGATAAAGGGATTTAAATTACAAAATCACCTCGCAGCAAGGAGGATAAAGAACAAATGAAGTACAAGTTCCAGGGGGAACCCCTTAACTCTAAGGTCCTCACAGAATGGAAGGATATCTGAGATACTAATTTGGGACACATAGACATAGATGAGTTCAAACAAAGGGTCTGACTCAATCCCAAGATGAAAAACACTAGGAAAATCAAAAGTAGTGGATTAGCCAAGGCTACAGGATTCTCGCCACCCCTCATTGCTCCTGAAATTGTAATGGATTGTAGAGAGGCATACTAGGAAGACACTAGAACAATAGTGGATAGGGATGGAAATGTATTAGCTGACTTATCTGCCAAGTCAATAGGGAAAACCTTCTGCATCCCCACCTTCAACAAAATGGAGCAAAATTTCATGGAATATGGCAAGCAGATGTGGGATGAAGATTCCCTTAGGTGCAAGAAATTGATTAATCAACATTGACTGAAGGACAAGAGGGGCAATGCTAATAAGGTGCCTCAAGAACTCTTTCGAAGTGACTTTTTCGAAGATTACCACAACTTGGTAACTCTTATAAGTAGGGTTATGGGCCTTCTGATGGCAACATTCTTTCAGGACTGGATGTTTTATTTCATTGAGGAAATCATCCGAGGGGATACATATTTCTATTAGGCAGGAATGATCAGTGACTGCTTGCATGAGTAGTTTATGGCCATGAAGAAAACATCAAAGTTCTACATCATGTCATACCTTTAATACTTTCTTTCCGATCATGCCCAATATAGGGGTCTATTTGTAGCACCAAATCCAAATCCACAAACGATGCTAAAATTATATGACAGGTACCCTCGGCTTCAATATAGAAATTTCAAGAGGGATTCCTATAGGGTTAATGATGCCTTCATGGGCCACATCATCAAATTGATTAGGGTTGATCTTGAAAGGATAATTTCACATAGTTCTAGTGCCTTCATCCACCAGTTCGGATTCTTGTTTATACAATTTCCAAAATTCACCTACATCTGAGCCAAGGGATTCTCGAATAAACCATAGAAGTTGCCCTGGTATCTAAATGACCGAATAATATTACTCGAAGTCTCCCATCAATTGCAATGATCACACAACCCTCTAAGACACAAGCATAGGGTAGGAGTCCCCTATCCACTCTCCTTCGGATAGGGACAGTATGAGCTCCATCCATCTCAATGTGCGGAAAACTTTGACAAGGAGCTGAGCGAATACAACTTGAAGTTCTATACTGCTCGAACACTGATGGATCTATATGGAAAGATAAGGAAAATGGTGGGAGTAGAGTATGCCCACCTACATAATGTTGAGGAATTTTGGACAAATTTCTAGGATGACAAGGAGGTGTGTATGTGGCAATGCATGCAATGATGGCCTACTTCATCAAAATGGTCAAGTTATTTCCTATGCCAGAGCAAGTGGTTGAAGAAGAGAGCACAGTGATGGACCTGAGGTATAATGTCATCACCAATTTTCCATTACCAAGAATAGATTGGAATGAAGAGGAGGTCAATTAACTCGATATTATCACAAATCCTATTGAAGCAAGAACTAAATAATGGATTTAAGGGAAAATTACTCAATTGAAGCAGCGAGGAGTAGAGCTAACATTTATAGAACCTGAGCATCAACACAAGGGTGAAGCCAACAGTGCTGCTACTGATGACACCTCGACAAGAGAGACCTCAACATCTCCCCCCCTCACAAGACCAAAGAAGAGAAAGGAGGTAGCTAAATATCAACCTAAATCCAAGTAGTCTCCATGGAAGAATGTAGAAACTAGGACTTCAAAGAAGTCAAAGAACTCGTGTGGTTTCATGAGGATGCCCACTATACAAGAGGACCCTTTCTGCGAGGGAGAAGAGCAACTGAAGTCCCCACCTATTGCATATGTTCCCCTAGTCGTAGCTACTACCACTTTTGTTACCACCCGACCTATCCCATAAGCAGCAGTTGCCACCTCTTCACCCGCAGTGGAAATTTCCATCCATCTTGCCTCCACTTCTCCTGTGGCACAGGTTATAACTTTGGACTCCTCTGCGACCACTACCTCCCTGCTTTCCTCCTCATCTATGTCTCTATCGTTGTCTCTTTCGGCTGCCACTACAACAACCACAATTCTCGGTCTCACCCTTCCATAATATTTTACCAAATACATGCAAAATATGCCATCAAAGCTTTCTGGAATGTTTGTGAACCCCACAGTGTAGGCCACCCTTGCCCATGCCATAACTAGTCTCCCAATCCCTCCTCCTACTGAGCTGCCCTCGATGATGGCTACAATGCAAATTTCTGAAGAATTGGGCAGGAAGCAGAGGGAAGCAGCCAAGAAGTTAGAGGAAGAAGCAGATAATTATCATGAGCATCCCATATTTGAGCATCTAGTAATTGACGAGGTCAGCTATGGATCCTCTAAGGAAGACGATGAGGATTCAAACATGAAAAGTATTGAGGAGACCTTTGATCCTAACCTAGAAGAGGAGTTGGCTCAGTAGCTCAAAGATGTTGAAGAGAAAGAGGCTGAAAAATTGTCTGCCATTGAAGAGAAGGGTGTTGAAAAAAAAATGAAGAACACTAAGTCTCCAACATGGGAGTGTGATCAAAGCCCCAAACCCAATGAAGATATATCTCTTCTTGATGAACAGGAAGGAGAGGAGAAAGAGGAAGGTAGGCCTGAAGAAGAGGCTGAAATAAGAAAATATCTAGGATTAGAACATCATGAGGAGCATCAACATGAGGAAAAGGAAGAAGAAGAAGCTTCTGAAAAATAAGTTGGTCCCAAGAAGCATGTGGCTATTGGATCCCCAAAGAAAGTGATGGTAGCCACCCAAGATTTAGATGAAGAGGAAGGGGAGAATTAGGAACAAGAAGCCTCAGGCAAGAAGACATCGCAAATCTAGCATGCCCATGAAGAAAAGGTTAATCATGAATCACCAAAAAGGGAAACTCAGATACCCAAGTGGCTCAAGCAGCAACTAGAAAAGAAAATCCCATCTCTAATAGATCCGAAGGCAAGGCTGGAGGCCATCCTAGCTCGATCTCAAATCAGTACAAAGAAAGAGAAGAAGCCAAATGTCAGATCTCAGTTGACTATGGACACCTCAAGATCAAGAGCTATACAAATTGCCACCCTGGTAGTGGGTGAGGAAGGGGTCAGTTATAGCATCTCCACCATTTACCTAGGGATAGCCATGAGAGAGAAAAATATTGATCATCTCCAGGGATCTGTTGCCACCATTGTGCACTAGACAAATAAGGAAAAGACCTCCAAGGAGGAGCTCAAGACACAGGTGGTGGATCTAATGGATTACATTCAACAATAGTCCTCAACTTATGAACTCCCTACAATGTCAATAGCTACCCCGTTGCCACTATCAGAGGAACATATCAACAAGCTAGAGAAAAGAAAGAACTAGACCAAGGCCACTGAAGATTGGTTTAGACAAGTCCTCTATAATGGGAACATGGGTATTGGATGGGTTGTTAGAACAACAAACAAGTTTCTAGATGTATGGAAGTACCTTGAGGATATAAGGAAAACCTGCCTTGACTTCCCAGAGATATATAAGATTACATATCCTAAAATTGAGGCAATTCTCAAAATGCCTAAGAAGATGGTGAAGAAGGAGCTTGCAATGGCAGAGAGTGATTTCTGGCTTGTGGATAATTGGATACTAGGCCTCACTCACAAAAATAAAATCCTAGAGCAGGTGCTCCATGAGGTGGCATGGGATCTTGATTGGGTAAAGAAAATCAGAACAACATGCAAGGAGTACCTCAAGCTAATGATAGATTTTGACATTCCTACTACTAAGATGGATCCGAAAAAGGTAAGGCCCTACTTCCATAAGAAGATGGAAGATGGAACCATGGGTGAGCTCACAATGGATTTCATGGGTTTTTCTACTCGTGTTTTTCCCCAGTTAGAGTAGATGGTGCAGAATACGGTCAAGTACAACAAAGATTGGAATATGTTCACTCGTTGGTCCAAGAAGCTAAATTTTTAGGTACTTCAATCCAACATCTTGGAGTGGGGTAAGCTTCATCCTTTGATCGATAGATTTGTGGAGTATGCCACACTGCAAAAATAAGTTGGAAAGCCTATTATTGAGGATGAGTTTCTCACTGTGTAGCTACAGCCAAAGAAAAACAACAATCTACTAAATGACAAAAGAGCTACAATGCTGCCACAAAAGACAAAATAGGCTAGATGACAAAGGATGTATTTTAAATTGTAAAATATTTGGGGGTAGGTGAAACCTTAGTGTAAAGTGAATCTTGGCCACACAATGAGATTAAATCTTGGCCACTCATTTTTCTTTTTGAAAACTATAAATAAGAGTCTCCTCCTCTCATTTTGAAGAGAGTTAAGTTGTTGTAAAGGCATGTTGCAGAAATTTTTATAGAAGTTCATTGACTTTGGTGAATTATTGGGTTTCTATTGCATGTTACATGGTTCATCTCCCATAGTTAGTTGATTTAGAAAGATTTACCTTACTGTTTAGAATGTTTTAGTTTGCTTTGATAGAGTAGTTGATGCTGTTTGAAATTATTGTGTAGCATTCTATTGTGTTGATTCCTTTCTTGTCCATAGTTTTTACTATTTACTAATGGTAGATAGCTATGTAAAGTTAGTGTGCAAATAAACTAAAATCTGCTCCAAACTTCTATCTTTTTTTCATGCATGTTTATCGTGAATGAATGGCTGAATATTTGCAGTCCTTAGAAGCTTGCATAATTTTCATGACATTGTGAGTTAATCTGGTTAGGTGAAATTTTGTTTTAAGGAAGTTATCCACAGTAGAGCGCTCCATGATCATTGTTCATTTCTAGTTGCAAATTCATGAAATTCTTCCCTTCCCTACCCCCTTTTTCTCTTTTTTAATAAACAACCCATGCTAAGGTTCATTGCACATTGTAAAGACAAATCTCAAGATAAGATAGGAATTTAAGATTATTGTCCAAACCTATAGAAAATTTCACACTAACTTCCCATCTCAGGAACTTCATCTTGAGATTTAACTTCCTTCCAGCCTAACTTCCATAAGTCTGCCTTGTGATTACCAGCAAAATCACATCAAACATCAACTAAGGAATTCCAAGCAAGTCATGACCTGACACCCAACAGACCTTGGGGTAATTTTCAGCAACTTTTTGTTGGAGATTTCCTTTCAAGAGAGGTGATGCACCTACACATTACCTATGTTGAGAAAGTGCTAAAAAAACCCATCAACACTGTATAGGGGTTTGCCTCAATCAAACCCCCATTTTGGTGTTCCCACCTCCATGGATAGCTAGATAGATAGAGGGAAATGTAAGAAATGAAGTAAAGTACACAAAAGCACTAAAAAACAGTGTACGCTACTCAACCAAGTAATAGAGGAGAGGATTGAAAGCTTACCACCTCTTCCCAAAGTGCTCAAGGCTAGTGGGGGAGAAAATGAAAGGAAATCAAGCCTCTTCTTTTGTGGTGTTTCGTTCCACACTTACTCTACTGAAGTGATGGAGTGTTGATATTGGTGATGTGAAGTGTAAAGTGTTCGGAGAGGTGGTGAGGAAGTTGTTTGGAGCTTGTGAAGAGATAGAGAGTGGAGAGAGAGCTAGAAAGGATGGAGAGGTCCAAAGATGCAAATGGAAGGAATGAATAGTGAATATGAAGGAAAGGGGGAAGAAAACGGCCATATTCGGGTCGATCAGTTGAAGAGGGCATTACAATTCGACTCCCAATGGGAATTGTAATGCATCTATAGGCTCCAGAAGTAGGAATATTTTAGGGACATCTACACACTGTGTGGATGTCTACATGTCACATGGACTTCTACGCATCGTGTAGATCTCTACACATTGCGTAGACATCTATGCATCGCATGGACGTCTATGCATCACGTGGACATCTACGCGTCACGCTAGAGTCCTTGATAGAAACGCCTCCACCAATGCTCAAAATGGGTGCCAAGTGTGATGTGAACAACAAGCTTATGTGAAATTAAGCCTTCGAATTTGGTTTTCTAAAGTGGAGAAGGGTAAAAGGGCAATTTGCATTAGGGGTGCAAATTCGCTCCTATACAAAAATATATTTCCATCAAAGAATACATGGAGGAGTTATACAAGTTGGTGATTCGATCAGGCCACAATGAAGAGGATATGGAAAAGGTGGCAAGGTATTTGAATGGTTTGAAATATAATTTATAGGATGAATCAAGATTAGTGTCTCCGCGAACTCTTGAGGAAGCCTATTAGTTTGCCATTAAGGTAGAGGAGAAGCTTGTGAAGAAGAAAAATCAACAAGGAAGGCAAAGAGGAAGAGGATTTAGAGGAAGAGGACCACAGACTAGTACTAGGGGACAACAAACTCATCATGATGAAGGGTCTAGAAGTTCTAGTGGATCAACAAATCAAGAAAGAGGAGGTTATAAGAACAAAGGAGGAAGATCAATTTGTAGAGGTGGTTATCAAGGTAGGGGAAGAGGATTTTCAAATAAATATTTCAAATGCAATTAGTATGCTGGTCATAAGAGTTGGGAGTGTCCAGAGTATGTAAAGGAAAGGCACACAAGGCCAAAAAGAAGGACTCAGATCGTGCAAGCTGGGCAAGAAAGCATGGGATCACCTACACATCATACTGAAGAGAAAGAGAGATATTTATTTATGTCTTTATCTCCCTCTTTATCATCATATTTTTTATTATCTCCCAATCTCTCTCTTCCTCTCTCCTCTATTTCTCTCTATATTTGTTTTCCCTTCTCTCTTCCTCTCATTTATTCTATCTATTTCCCTCTACCTATCTTTCTCTCCTTACTATTTTTTACCATCCCTTTTTATCTCCCCCGTCTCTCCCCTTTTCCCTCTTTATCTCTTGATCTCTCGACCTCTATATATATACCTTTGTCTCATGTTTCTCTTTATCTCTCTATCTCTCTCTTTATGTGACTATATTTATATATGTCTCTCCTCTTCTGTTTTCATCTCTATTTATCTCTCTTCCTCTCTATCTCTTTGTCTCTTCATACTTATTCATTTATATCTATACCTCCATTTATAGGTGAATTATCATATCCTTAATCAAATTGCATGCTACCTTAATCATAACTCCCTAGGGGTGTGCTATCCTTGAATTGTTGGCATGAAATGACTAATCAAAAGTTACCTTCTCTCACACACTCTATAAATTTTAATTTATATTTTAAGTTTGAAATTCATTTCATTATATAAATTATAATAAAAATATAAAATAGAATTATTCTACAATAATTTAAATTTAAATAGGATAAATATTTAGAAATTAAATAATTTGATAATTTTTAATTATTATTTGGAATTTCATAAAATACATAAAAAATAAAAATAAATTTCAAACCTAAATCTATTTATTAAAAACTAAAATAAAATAAACTAAATGGAAAGTCAAAATATATCAAAATCAAAATTTAAAAACATAATAATTTTACAAAATTAATAACAAATAATAAACTTATTAAGTTAATAAATGGTTAAATTAAATAAAAAAACTATTTTTTAATTTATTAGAATTGAAATATTAATAAAATATGTACCTAAAAAATATAATTAATATATTAAAATAAACTCAATATTAATAAATAAAAATATATTATAAAACATTATTAAATAAACTAGATTTTAGAAACTAAAACTATATTTCAAGTAAAACATTCAAAATAAAAAATAAATTATATTAAAATTGTTAAAAGTAAAATTCAAACTTTTATATTAAAACTACAAGTAACATCAAACTTAAAAAGTAAAATTTTACGCTCTTCAAATATAATTTAAGTTTTTAAAGTAAACATGTCAAATATTTAACTTTAAAAATTGTAAAAATTATTTCTCTTGAACATAATTGGCTAAGAAGTTTGGGGTGTTTGATGAATTTGTAAGGAAAGGAAGGTAAATTAGTTTTTTACCATTTTTTAGAATGATTTTTCATTTTTTAAAATCATTTCATTTTTTTCTAAAATAAATAATTGTTATTTATTTTTACATTTTTTTAAGATTTTTTTTTTTTATGCAATTGTTATTTTTTTATTAAAGAAAATCTCACAAAAATCAATTAGCTATTTTATAGAGATTTGGATTCACTTTATTAAAATAAT
Organism: Sequoiadendron giganteum; assembly: GCA_007115665.2. Taxonomy (NCBI): domain Eukaryota; kingdom Viridiplantae; phylum Streptophyta; class Pinopsida; order Cupressales; family Cupressaceae; genus Sequoiadendron; species Sequoiadendron giganteum. Next base: position 500,937,764 of record CM021100.1, read on the forward strand.
AAAATAAAACTTAAATTAAAGTACAAACTATTTGATAATCTCCTAGGGATTAGTCTCCCCCATCCCCATGGCGTCGCACCAGCACCGCTGGTTATCGGGTGCACACCAGTTTATAGGGGGTCGTGCTACCCCATTCCTACAATCTAAGAAAAAAAATATTATATTTAATTATATAATAAATAATACTTATTTAATGTATACATTATTATGTAATATTTAATAAGTTTAAACTAATATTTAGTATGAATTATAAAATTGGATATAATATAATTATACAAGTATTATATTGTATTATATTTATATGTTATTTTAATTTGTATAAAATTAAAAATATTAATTAATAATTAAAATTAAAATTTAAGAATAATATTTATCCAATCTGTCTCATTTATCCATCTTATATGTATTTGAGATATTAACATCTACCTTAAGCCTTAATTTCAAAAAATAAATAGTCCATAAAAATGTAATTAAAACATTTATTATTGAGAACTTAACACACCGGCTTCAAATAATAAGAATTATTATTTTTAAATGCATTCATGCACCCGAAAATATTTTATTTCAAGCGTTGAGGGAGGAACTTCGGAAAAGTGGTAGTCTTTAGTATAGAAAGGGTGCATAAAACATTGTCCATTTTTAACTTTGTCAGGTCTTTTCAAATAGGTAACGCCTTGGACATAATTAAATATTAATATATATATATAATACATCCAAAGTTATCATTATCAAGATGTCTATTGCACTGAGAAAAAATGATGAAATAGGTGTCTGAGAATGATGAAAATTAATGATTATGAAATTGAAGATAATGAATGTGTTTAAGGAATTACTAAAAAGCATAGTGTTATTTAAATATTTTTATCATTTTTAATATTTTATAATTGATTTAATTTAGTATTCTATTTAGAATTTATAAGTTATAATATATAATATATAATTTATAATTTTATTTTTTATTATTGTTGATTAAGGTAGTCTAAAACTACATGCACTACTACAAATAAACACTCTTTTAAAGAAAATGATAAAACTGCATATTTAACAATATTTGTTTTAGTTAAATGTGACACATTTTAAGATGAATTTTATATTGTGTATTTTAACTTTTATTTTCAAAAACCATCTTCTATCTATTAAAATTTTCTTGTAAACAACTCTTGTTTTGAACTTTACTGGATTTCACTCATTCTATTTTTAGATAGTTAATAAATTTCACTAATGCAATAAACTATTTTCTTAATGCATTTATTGGAGTAAGTAACATACTAATCTACTTAATATCACATAGAAAATTCCCACATCCCAATAGAACCCATAATGCATGAAAAAATATGCAAGTGAGTATCAACAAAACTAGAGTATTGATATTCTCATTGCAGAGAAATCAATTTAAGATGAAACCAGCTGCAAACAACCACAAATTTAATTGATTCTCCTACTTTTCCTTTTTACTTTTGTTGGATTCTCCTCCTTCATTCAAATCCTACCCCAGTTCATGTTTTTTTCTCTTCCTTTGACACCTATATGGTTGTAATTGATCTCCCTCGTGTGGATTGACTAACTCTAATGATGGTGAGCCATTATAACCATGTCCCAAGTGACCACCATGCACATGACATGTAGGTTATTGTTCAATGGTCCCATGGACAATTTGGCATGGTGGTCGTCACATTCAGTACCCAATAGAGCAAAGAAGCAAAGCACCAGAGACAACAACATGGTAAAACATCAAATATTACTTCTTACTTGGAAAATTTGAAACCTTTAACATGGCTAACACTAACTAAACCCAACTATAGTAAATAATCTGTACCAATACCTACAATAACAATCATAGATAAATATTGTTACCAACTTTGACAAAAGCACTTGAAAGTATGAGGATATGATTCAATTATTAAAATTGAATATATTAAACATAAATTAACCTACCTACTCCATAGGTGAGATGAACCAGAGCACTCATGCTATCCTATACCCCATAATCTGCATTACTACTATTATTAAAGGAGGAAGAGGCCTCCATAACATGATTGAAAGAGCTTTTCCTCTCTTGCCCCTATTTTGCCTTTGCCCTTGTCTCCATAGAAGCTCTTATCCTTTTCAACTTAATTAACGCTGACGATTCCTTGCTCTTTTCCCTTCCATTCCAACTAGTGTCCCTGCCTAATCTATTTCTTCTCAACAACACATTGGAATTACGAACCCGTACGCACAACAATGAAGAGTCGAGCCCTAAAGAACCCAACTCCATTTTCTTGCACTTGTCGCAGCAGCCTTTCAATAACAATTATAGGAATCACTCTCACCATGTCGACGTTCCATGACAAAGAAACTTCCAAAACAGATTTTTTATTATTTTTTATTAATTAAAAAGAAGTTACATCAACCTCTTTTAATAGAGGTCTTCAAGGATCAATGAGAAGAAAATCTAAAGAAAGTTGTGAATAAAACTGCTTTAAAATCAAAAAAATCAACATCACTATTACTGCCACTTGCACATCAAATTCAACTTGATTAGTTTTTCCTTACAGAGATTTTTGGATGCTTGGATACCACTATAGACACCTCTCGACATATTTAAAATAAATTAAAAATAAAATATTACTAATAAAAATCACTTAAATGTGATTAATAAATATAATGCTCGAAAATTTTATTTGTATAATATCTTTATTCCAAATCTTATTTCCATTTTTTGTAAATATCACTTTAGGATTCTTTACTAAATAATTATTGGTTCGTTAATATTTAACAATTATTGATTTGAATGAATAGATTTAGTTGCACTTGTGTCTACTCAGAATCAAACTTGATTGTTTAATATAATTTATATTTTATTTTTAATATATATATTAAATTAAAAATAAACAACATGTAATAACTAATCATTTGATATATAACAATTTTATATTAATAATAAAAGAAGGAATATTGCCAACATATAATATCTAAATTTTATTTATTTTTTAAAATATATATTATATTTGTTTTATTTATAAAATTTATTGAATACATAATAATTAGTAATATAAAATTTATTAAATATATTATTTATTTAAAAGATAGTGATTAAAGTTAGGTTTATAGTTATGGATAGTGTTTTTTTTTTCCTTTGTAAATCATTGCTAAGGGGTAGCACCCATCGCTTTTGACTGGAGTTATGAACCAGTGAGGCCACATTCGAGGGGTCTCATCCCCGCCATTCATATTCCTACGCTTGCCTGGATTCCCACCAAGCTCCCTACAGGACCCAACATCATTCCTCCATTTGATGTGCCAGCCTGCATTCCCGCCAAGCTCCCTGCAAGACCCGATATCATTCCTCCATCTAATGTGTCTTCTTGCATTCCTGTCAAGCTCCTTGTAGGACCTGGTGTCAACACCACTCCTCTCCTCCTCTCCTCTATCTCCTCACCCCCATCACTCCCCTCCATCTCACCACTCTTGTAGTTCCTTGTAGCTCGTTGATCCTATCAGTGGTCATTGTTCCATTACCCTCCTCTTTGAGCCAGCCTCCTCCCTGCCCGAAGTATCGCCTCATCCGTCTTCACCATCGTTTCTTCTCGCACTCCCACACCTTTTCCCTTTTTGGATCTGTAGCCTGCAGCGTCCTCTGACCCTGCAACGACAACCTCTTCCTGCCTACCACTTCTTCGTGCCTTCTCTCCTATTGTTGACTCCATCTATCGCTGCCACAACTGCATCGAGCACCCATGGGTCTCGAGCAGGCTCAAATCCAATACCTCCCATGTGGGAGGCTCACAACTAACTGTTGCGTTGTTAGGTCATCCTCATAGTTATGGATAGTGTTACGATCATAGTTAGGGTTAGAGATTTAATACATAATAATTAGTAGTATTAAATTTATTAAATATATTATTTATTTAAAATTTAGTGATTAAAGTTAGGTTTATAGTTATGGATAGTGTTACGATCATAGTTAGGGTTATATATAGGTCTAGGATTAGGATAATGGTTTAGAATGTATTGTTAGGATTAGAGTTTGGGTTAGGGTTGAGGTTAGGGTTAGGAATAAATTAGAGTTAGAGTGTGAGTTAGGATTAGGATTAGGTCATGCAAATAACTAATTAACAATACTAAAACACTATAATTAACAAAACTTACATTTATTTCTATTCATATTAATAAAGCTTACATTTAATTTTTTTCAAATCTAGAGAACAATAATTACAATACTATAAAGGCAAGTACTAGCCACTATGTGGCAATTGTTAATATTATTATTTGAAAAAAAAAAATTACTAAAAAATTATTATTTATCTAAAAATCTAAGTTTAAAAATCTTAAAAGAAAAAAAATCTTAATTTATCTTTTCTTAATTTAAAGCTAAGACTAAATAAGAATGCAATTGTTTTTCTTTAATTATATATTATATTTTTTAATATGTTAGAAAATTTGATGGTTGAGATCATTTAAACAGTCTTGCATACTTCTCTACAATTTTCAATCATTGATTTTTAGGTCATTCACTTCATATAAGGAACACCTTCATGTTATAAATCAAAGATAAAAAATAAATCAAAGAAAAATCAAATAAAAATCACAAATAAATATCAAAGAAAAATCAAAGAGATTTGATCAAACAAAAAAATAAAATGAAAGGAATTTTATCAGAAATAGAAATCAAAGATAAATCACAAATATTGTAAAATATTTATCATAGATAAATTATTATTTAAAAAAAAACGAGGGTAAAAACTTTATTAATCAAAGAAAGCAATACAAGATAGAAGAGTACAGGCACTCCACAAGGGGGCAAGAAAACCCAAGTAAGCACTCAAGTAGTACCCAAGCAACATCTCATGTCTTCCATGACCAAATCCTCCAACTCTTGAGAAAGATCCCTAGTCAAACTATCCCAATCATTCACAATCCAATTCCCCATCCTCTTCGAAGCCCACTTGGCCAAACCATCTGCCACCTTATTCCATTCTTGTGGGATATGGAAAAAGGTGCAAGAATCCAAAACGCCTCCAAGAGAAGTGATTTTCTTAACCACCATAGCTAACTGCTAGCTAACATCCTCTAATTGACTCTTGTTCAGCACACAATTTGAGAATCAGATTCACAAATAACCCTTCTTCAACGAAGGGCACAATCTCATTTCAAAGCTAAAAGAAAAGCCAATTCCTCCATAAGGTTATTAGAATAGTGCCCCTTATACTCAGAGAATAAAAACACAACCACTCTAGAACTATCCCTGCCAACTCCACCAACCCCAGCATGCCTAGGATTGCCTCTAAAAGACCCATCAACGTTAATTTTCAGCACTCCAGGGGGAGGGGGCTTCCAATGTCCCCCTTAGAGATCTTTCCTCTAGTACTCTGTCCCAAACTAGGCTTGAGTGTAGTGCTACCACCAACCAAAATCCCTAGATTATGAACCACTCTTGTATCACCAGGATCCACTAGAATCAACATATCACACTTAGTAGCTAAAGTCTCCTAAAGAGCTCCCAAAATTCGCAACCACACCTGACCCACCTGAAGCTTCTTATCCAAAAAAATATTATGGTTGCACTCCAACCAGATGTACCAGATGATCAAGTTGGGACCAATAGACCAGGAAATTTGTAAGAAGGAAGTCTAAACAGTAAGGACTCCAAGACTCCGCCAAAATTCTTCCAAGGAAGAGACATGTTTGCACTGTTGATTCCAAGCCTCCCACCAGAAATGCCAAATTGTCCTAGCATAGGGGCACTAAAAGAAGAAATGGGAGGCAGTCTCATCATTACTCAAACACAAGAAGCACATTGAAGGACCCTGAAAACCATGTTTCCAAAGATTCTCCCAATTCAAGCATTTATTATATACCACTAGCCAAGAGAATTTATTACAAATATATCTCCACCATGAAACCCTAGCACTACCAAAAGCCTGCTTATCCAAAAACTAATAGCTAGAGGTAATAGATAATTTACCTCTCGAGTCATGACCCCAAGCAAAAACATCCCTCTTAGGGAGAGAACTGCAAACCCTTCCATCCAAGATAGAATTCAACTCTTGTCGATCCCCCACCAACCCCCCTATGGCCACTCATGCAGGTTCTTCCACCTAAAACCATTAGCTTGCCCCAAATCCTGAGGGGTTTTAAATTCCATCACTCTACTCCATCCAAACTCCAAAAAATCCTACACAATTCTTGTAAGTGAGGATGAGAAGGCATGATAGGAGGGAAGTCATCCCAAGAATCATACCAAAAAAGAACATTTGAGCCTTTGTTGCAAATCTAAAAAAGACCTTGATTAACCAACTTGGCACCTCTTTTGAGAGTACCCGAAATCATGGAACCTTTCCCATTAGACTAAATCTAGGAAGCTCAACACTCTCTACATCCCCCAAATATTTAGAGGTGATAATCTTGGCCCAAAATTGATGTTGTTGAGAGAACCATCTCCAATCAAGCTTATCCTCCAAGGGTTGTCCTTTCCAATCAGCCCTTCATAATCTTAGACCCCTTCCTATTGTGGCTAACACACAACATCCCACTTGATCAAGCTTCACTTCCTTAAAATAATATTACCAAAACAAAGAAACTGATGAAAAATACTCTCAAAGTCTTTGATGAAACTAGCAGGGGCAAACAACATGAAACACATGTATATCACAAGGGCTTGAACCACAAATTTTAAAAGTTACCCTATCAACCATTGAAAGCCAACTAAAATTCCAATGACAAACCTTTTTGTGAAATTTATCAATCACATCTTGCTAGTAACCCCTTGAAAGTGTGCGAACAACAAGAGAAATACCAAGATAATTGAAGGGAAGCAAACTAATCTGAAATCTTAAAATCCTAGCAATTCTTTGTTGAATAAGATTAGGGGTATTAAAAAAATAAATGTGGGACTTACACTCATTGATGCTTTGCCCCAAAGTAGCCAAATAACAATCCAAGGTCTTCCTCAAGTTAACCGCTTCATCCACTCTAGCTAGCCCCATCAAGGCAATGCCATCAATAAACTAGAGATGAGATTTAGGAGGCAGATTGTTACCCCACTTTCATCCCTAAATAAGCCCACACTCCACCTAAGATTTAATAAATCTCCCCAATCCCTCCACCATAAAAATGATTAAGGGGATAAGGGATCCCCTTATCGAAGGCTCCCCATTGATAAGAAATGAGAAAGAAGAGGAGGTAACAAAACTCATGACCCATTAAATCCATTCACTACTCAACCTGAAAGCCCTTAAAATCTTGGATAAGAAAGACCATTTTACTCAATCATATGATTTGGCCATATCCAACTTAATAAACATAGCCTTCTCTCTAGAAGAAACCATAGAATGAATAGTCTTAGTTGTAATGATGACACCATCCAGGATCTATCTACCAACAACAAATCCACCTTGTTCTTTAGAAATCAACCCGTTCAGCCATGGCTTCATGTGTTCAATAATCAGTTTCGTAATTATTTTGCACACCACATTGCACAAAGCAATTGGTCTAGAAATATCCAAAGAATCAACATCTTACCATTTAGGGATAAGAGAAAAAAAAGTGGCATTCATGGCACACAACAATCATGTATTCCTTTGAGACTCTTGGACAACCTCAAGTAGGTCAAAATTGATCACCTCCCAAAAATCCTAAAAGAACTCAACCGAAAACCCATCAGGACCTAGAGCCTTTCCTTTCTTCAATTGAAACACAACATCCTCCAATTCTTTCAAGGTAATATTGTTGAAAATAAAGGTAAATTTGTAGCTTTAAAACTTGTAAAACTATGTGACTATAGATCTAATTAAGTATTCTTTGTCACAATGATTTGTGCATGATTAATCTCTTTAGATCAATTCTTTGTATTGTGATTATTCTATTTAAATCAATTTTATCTTTTGTAAAAATAGACAAAAGATTATAGAAGAATTGTAGACAAAAGATAAAAGTGATGCAACATATACATGGAGAAACCATTTTGGGAAAAAAATCCACCATAACCGATATTGCTTGTATTATTTAACCTTTAGAATTTTTGGGGAAGAATGGGTCAACCTAGAATAAAACATTTAAGAACAACAGTGCCTTAGTGAATTTAATTTCTTCAAATCACCTCAAAGACACAAACTAATATGCCATAAAGCGGAAACAGGCACAGTTGTTTTCCCCCATTAACCCTTCAGAGAAAAGTACATGCAGCTCAACTAGATAAAACACATGCATAGATTCAAATTACAGAATCAAACATCTAAACAGACAGACTTAAGTGGGGAAGACCCTTTTGGGTAAAAAACCCTACCCTCTAAAACACTCAGCTCTATTGTATCAATCAGCAACAAAATAGTTACAATACAATCTTAGAGCTATGCTCTTCAAAAGTTTACATCTTGTCCATTTGGAGAATATAGGCAACATCATTGTTCAGAATCCTCGCACTGTTACAATTTCCTCACATGACATATAGTATAGACTCATCTCATCTCACCAGTCCACTCACTCAACTAGCCTTTCTACCAACATAGCCTCATGGCCACTCAGGTTCACATCTTCCCAGTTTTGTGAGTCTCAGCGTTCACGGTTACAATGCTCAATGCATATCGCTCGAACATTTACTCTGATCAATCCAATCTCTACTCACCTCTCGATCATCTCTATTCATAAACCAACAACCATCAAGGTATTTAATTACCCCACTGACAAGATTCCACCATTCTCTAGAAACACCACCCTATAGCACGCATCGAGCCGCCCAGCATTGAATTGGATTACAAAGACTTACCAAAACTGCACTCTGTCAACCCCCGCATTTAATCACTACCGAAGAATAAATCTTTAGGTCAATCAATGTTGATTTACAACAGCGATGTAAAATCAATGAGTAAAAATGCACCACGTGACGTAACGCCATTCATTCATTGCTTTGACTATCAAGTCAAACCTACCATCTGAGCATCGAGCTTCTTCCACCATGCCACCGCAAGCCTATCAACCAACTCTCATAGTAGTGTGATATACTGCGCTACCGCCCAACTCTGTTGAGGCCTTTGTGGTTTGGTGGTATTCACATCATACCACCACGACCGAGTGATGAGACTACCGTGGTATGGCAGTAGGAACTCAACCACCAGTCTTCCACCTTCATCGTGCTACCACGCCTTCTCCAAGCAACCCCCGTGGTAGGGAGGTAAGCTTTTCCATCGACCGCCATGGCTTACTGTGCCACCATGCCATGGCCTAAAGGCCATCGCAGTATGGAAATAAATGTTCTTGCTGACTACCACGGTCTACCGCACCATCGCACCTTCTCTAAGCGACCCCCATGGTAGGGAGGTAGTCGTTAGTGCCGACCGTCGAGCCTTCACTACGCAACTGCCGAACAATGAGGAGTCTGCCGCAATATGGCAATAGCACTGCCCAACCACGGACTGAAATAAAGAGACTCATAGTAAGGTAGTAAACTGTGAAATTGCACCTCCATGAGATGCTCCTAGCAGTAGAGTGGTAAAGGCAAGAAATGAAGGAAATCTACCAAGTCTTAAACAGAGTTTCAAGCCAGCAAGTTGAGGCATCTATTTTCCAACAATCTCCCACTTGATGAAGACTTACTGGCTTCCTTCAGACTTGAACTCAAGAATCTAACTCAATGATTTTGTACTCCAACCAAGACACCTGCAATGACATCCAAGATGTCCACCAACTCAGGCAACAACTCCAACCATCCAAACGAATGAGCCAAGGCGTATATGCACCAGTCTCAAGAACACAAGCATCAGATCCTACAGATGGCAAAGGAAACACATTACCACCACTCCATCGTGCTCACCAACCATACAGAAGCAATGTGCAATAGCTTCAAAGTTGTCAATCATGAACACAAACATGAAGAAATTCTCTAGAAACAAGATAGAACATCAGCTAGAACATCAACCAGAAAACTGTCTGCAACCATCCAACTGATCAAACCCACAAGATTGAAAATAGCACCCACAACCCATGCTATTTCATCCAATCACACATACCTTCAAGTATCCACATTAGTAAATTCATGCCAGTAGCACAACCAACCCATCAACCACAGATACAAGCACCATGTACCAACCAGTCAAAGAAGACCAAACACATACATG